>QUSF01000006.1:41362177-41379332 GCA_003676055.1 Chloebia gouldiae
TTGTTTGTCATCCCCAGCAGAAGAGAGAAGCTGCCCCTGGCTGAACATCTGGGTCTTCCTTATTTTTGTCCTTCCAATCAAAGCTGCCTTTGTGACCATCTGCCTTGGTGAGTTCCGGGGTGTCTTAATTCCCTCGGGATGAAGGGCTCAGGTGACTGCCCTTGCTCAGGTGGAAAACCCATATCCTAGTCCCTCTGCCAGCAGGCAAATGGCCTTGACCAAAACAGGCTTCTCTACTTCTATTAGCTTATCCCATGACTTCTTTTTCCCTTTCCTCACCTCATCCTCAGAGGATTTCTAATCCAAATTTGTCAGCTGGGCAAGTGAGTCTCTCAGCCATCTGAGGTGAGAGAAGATCTTCCAAGGGAAGGAATGACTGGTAATGGGAGAAGTTGCCTGCTGTTCTCACCTCATTGCTCAATCCGCTTGTTAACATAAGAGAGTCTGTTTTGGGGCTCCAAAGCTGAAGGGGGCAGATAGCACAGGTTGCTCATGCACAAGGTGAAAAGGATGACAGTAGCACTTTGCTTTGGTTTCCTCTCTTCTCAGTGGCTTTACTTGATGGAAGCTATGGCCCACACAAGACTCTCCTCCAGAACTCTACAGAGTGGTACTGTGTCCCCAGCAGCTCTGCAGAGAAAGGTGAGGGATTCTGAGAGCCTCAGAAGTAACAAAACGACTTCACCAAAATTGTGTCTGGTTCCCCCTCAACCTTTGAGGTGGATAATAGTACTGTCAGTCACAAGTAGATTGTCTTAAGGAAGGAACCTAGGGAATTGAGGTAAGAAGACACTCTATGGTACATCTTTACTAAGAATTCTATGAAAACATACTCTGGGTCAGTGAAAGAGGGTGGGTCATTCCATACCTGCACTTGACCAACCTTCCTACTCTTCCCCTAACACGACCCCTCTATTGCAAGTCTAGTCTGCTGATCTAGGTGAAAGTGCTTTTATACTGGCTGGCTCAATCCAGCTCCACTCCCTGTGCTGACTCACTGCCAGTTCACACAAGCATGATGGTCAGTGTGAGGGACAGTGGAGGGAGGATGATGTTTAGTTCAGAAGAGCTGGGGAGCTGAGCTGCAGTCACACATGAAATTACGGTAATACGGAGTGCTGGAATGCTGGTAGTGCAAGTTCTCAAACTCAGGCCACAGATCCCTTTTCATGCAGCCTCAGCCTTTGTGAGAACATATCTGTAGCTTTTCATCCACCATATGAATCTCTGGGCATAAGGCAGATCTCTTGGATAAGCTACCTGCCTAAGGAACTGGTGGTGGAGGCAGTAAGGCTGTCAGAACAGTTTGCTGTAAGGCCCTGAATCTGCATGAGCTGAGAGTTTGCACAATTCTTTTCTGATGGAAGTGTTTCTAGAAAAACACAAGCCAGCTACTTCCCATCTTGCTTCCTCAAAAGGGTAAGGCAGAAACCATGGCTCGCATCAAAGGGAGGTTGCATGGACATGGCCAGACAGAGAGAGAAAGGGAAGAGGCCCCTTCAGGCAGGGACTTTGTGACAGGAGCCTGCCAGGCTGCTGACAGCTTTACTTGTGGAGAGCAGAAGAGAGCATTTATCTCTGTCCAGGCTTTGGGTTCAAACTTCACATCTAACACCTGGGAGCCTCTATTGAACTCACAGCCATGAAGGACAGCAGATCTTGTTCAAAAGCAGGATTTTTTCCCCCACAGTGGATGGCTGGACGTGCTGCCCAAAGGGCTGGAGAAGGTTTCAAGGAAACTGCTATTTCCTGTCCCCTGACACAATGTCATGGTCTGAGAGTGCACAGAACTGCACTGGGATGGGTTCCCAGCTGGTGGTGATCACCAGCAAGGCAGAGCAGGTAAGTGCACAGGGCTGAGAGAGGGAACCAGCAGGCAGAGACACAGTGCTGGGCCCTGGGGGGGACTCAGAGCTCCTCTGCATCCTGCAGGGGAGGGGGAAGGTCCTGTCTGCACCTCTGCAGCCCCAGCCCACAGGGACTCCTGATGACTCTCTGTGCTCAGTCCTGCCCCTCATGGACATTGTGCTTTTTTTTCCAGGAGTTCCTCTTCAACTGGATAAAAGAAAAAGTTACTAACATCTATGAAACAAAATACTACATAGGCTTAGCTGCTTACAAAAATGGGTGGCAGTGGGTGGATCAGACTCCATATGAAAATACAGCCACGTGAGTATCCTGGTGGAGTGAGGAGAGCCCTAAAATTCATGCCCTCAGTCCAAGTGACCAATTGTGTAAGGCAGGTATTTGTCCGAGGTGGATTTCTGTCTTCAGCTGCTCTGCAAATCAGAAAACTTACATAATTTTCTGTTCAAAACTATGGCTCTTGATTTCTGTCACAGTGACTTTCCTTTTCTCTTCCACAACTGTTTGAGGTGACTCCACATCCACTGTCAGGCATGGTAGTGCGTTTCCAATAAAGGAACTTTCTTTTACAGGTTCTGGAAGCCTGGAGAGCCTAATTTACTCTTTGCAGAAAAATGTGCTGCAATTCATGTCAAGGGAAACACAGACCCTAACACTTACAGTAACTGGAATAATGTCCTTTGCATCACAAGTTGCTATCGAATTTGTGAGCAGGCAGTCAAGCTTCTCTGAGGAAGGACATAAAATCTGAGCTTCAAAGTACCTCAGTTCCCAGCCTGTGCCCCTCCATCCTTTGCAAGCTGGAGATCAGTCCTGGATGAAGTAGTTCAGGCTGATGTTAAAGACCTACTGTCAACCTTTCCACTCTCCTCTTCAGAAACAAGGGTCCTAATTCTCCATCACTTCCCTTGCCTCCTGGTCCAGCCAATATCTCAATGATGTGGAAAAAGCCATCACTGTTACATGAAAGGATACTTGTCCTTCAAATCGCTGAGGCAGAATTTGAAAGAGCATTCAGTGGAGTGTCCTTGTCCCTCCTCTGAAGGGAAAAGTTATTCATGGCTGTAGTGTTTCTTTTTCCTTCAGCACATGGCGTGTTGATTCATTTTTAAAAAAAAAAATAAATGTTAATTCTGCTCTTTGCATGAGGATGTTTTCTGAGTGACGTGTCCCAGATTCCCACAGTCCAGCTTCCCAACACAGAGGTTTTAACTTTTCAGTGTACAGCAGCCGTAGATGAGAATATTGCTGAGTGTGCTGGACTGGCTGGGAGCAGGAACAATATAATGTTCATCTGTAGAGCGTGTGAGAAAGGTCCTGAACATTTCAGAGAATCATTTATGAAGACAGAAACCGAGCAGGCTGTGTAGTATTCAGTGCCAGCCAGTTTGCCCAGGATGTAGCAGGAAAAATGATAGATGTTGGAGATTCTGCTGAGATGTGGCAGGATGAGGCATGGCAATGAAGGGGAGAGAAAGCAATTAAAAGTAACAAGAAGGAAAAAAGCCGGAGTCTCCTAAGGAGTAATTTCTAATGAGAGAAAAGGGTGGAAGACCCCTATCAGAGGCATTACTGCAAGTCAGATACACAGAAGTCTTGAGCAATGTTCTGCTTCCCTAAAATTTCCCTAACTCCAGTCTATATGTTCCTCCTTTCATCAATGATATCCACATTCTTTGAGGAACTGGGAGTTTCTAGTTTGGGACTAAAAATACAACCTGAAAAATCAGTTCTGGGTGATTTTTTTTTCCCCATGAGAAATGTGAGTACAAATTTTTGTAATCTCTGCCTGAAGAAGTGTATTTTCCAGGTTTCTGGTTTAGCCACTGGACCAAAAGTTTGGCTGCTGCAAAGTGTTTGCTTCCTAGTTTCTTTCACAACGGAGAAAACTATTTTCTGCACAACATGACCACAAACCAAACATTGCAATGGACTTCTCAATTTCCCCCAGCTCAGTTCTGGAACTTACAACAAGGTTTTGAGGAAGAAAAAGAGGCAGATAAGACATGCAGAGAGTGACTAATGTTTTACAAGTGGTTTTAGGGGTGCTGCAGTTCTGGTTCCTGGAAGGTTGATGGGGCAGAGCAAAACCCACACCAGGAGATTGCTTTGCAAGAAAATGCATGTAACTTGCTAGAAACAGTCTCCCTGCCCCAAATTTGGACAACAAAGTTTTTATTGAGAGTCATGACAAAAGAGGGATCTTGGGAGATGATGCTGGGTTTGCCTACAGAATTGCTGAAGGGAGATTCCTGATCCCCTTCTCAATATGGATTTGGCTGATGGAGGTCCCTATCTCCAACAGATAAGAATCAGTCTTTACCCCTCAAGTCTGGCTTGATTCAGGAGGCAGCAGATGCCACAGCAAGAGGCAGAGGTGATGATAGACAGTTAGGTATAGGATTTTCAGAAAGCTTCAGAAGGACATTCCTTCATACTGAACCCAGGGCTTGGGTGGGAAGGACAGAAAGTTTATCAGAATAGCATTCTTCATTATGACACTTGCAGTCCTTGCTTTCAGGTGGACATCTTGGCCACATCCCAGCTGCCTCTCAGAACAAGACCTGGATGCTTACCACTCCCTGGCACATTAACTTTGGCTTTGGAATGGAACTTGGGTCTGAGGAAAAGAGCAACAGTGACATTCACTTCTGAGAATACACACAACACTGAGTGCACGTACTCTGACTGCTGCAGCAAAATTCTCTTGTGGTTCAAACCTGAGCTAGCTGCTGGTTTTCCTCCAGATAGCTCATGATGCCCAGTCTTTGAGGTGTTGTCCTCAGCTGGAAAAACATAATTAGAGCCATGTTAGAAGGGCATCCAGTGTTGATTCTTATGGTCAAACTTATTAATTACATCTGTACACTGAGCATGCTGCTCTCTTTGTGTTTAGCTCTAACAGCTGAGTATTCCTTTATAGGATATGCCTAACTTTCTCTAATAAATTATGATCTTTGCCAAGCTAAGTGATGAAATAAAGTGAAAAGTAAGTGTTTTTCTTGGCAGACACTATATTTTATAATGATTTAAATTTTCCTCCAAGGGTGTCTGTTCTTTTTTTAGACAAATCAGAGAATTACACATCTACTCCTTCTCTTTTTCTGTTTTATCACACCTCAGATTCTTTCATGTTCCCTTACAACATTTATTTCTCCACATCTTTATTTTCTTTGCACTCCTGCTGTCTCTCATACTGTTTCCCCCTTTATTCCCTTTTTTCCTTTTAAATTTCATTTCCTTTTACCTTTTCTTGCTAGACCACAGATGAAGAGCATACATTGTTGTTTGGAAGAAATAAAAGAGAGAAATGGCATCTTAAGAAGTTCTGGCACTGGACAGATGTCTGTTCTGTCTTTTAAAATTTAGTGTTTCTGAAATGATTTCCTAAGCAGTCTTGTGTAAGGTATTAGTACTAACCCAGGTACTGTTTGCCTTGCAAGGTTCTTGTTATCCAAGAGATCCACAACCCCCAGCTGTTCATTTGTCCAGTTCATGCTGGTTATCCTTTGTTTATCTCAAGTTGTCTAAGACAAATCCTATGCTTTTAGCCTTTATTAGCCTTTGGTTACAAGGGAATAAAACCACTTTTATTTTATATGGAATCAGTTTACATACCTGATCAAGCTTTCTCACATCCTGCTGCTTAATTATAAATCATTTATCTTGACAGGCTTTTGGACAATCTGCTGGTCTCCTGGAAATGCCTCAGCTAATCATGAGGTCCAGCACTTCAGCACCATCTCCTGCTCACAGCAAGTCACTTGCACTCTCTTGGTGTCAACCATGATCTACATGCATGAGATCAGGAGGAGATGCAGAGTGCCTCTGACTCTGTCACTGCAGTCCCTTGTGGTGCATCGATGGCTCTACAGCAAGGTAAGAATTCTGTAACATGCACTAGAAAAAGAAAACATAGCCAAAAGACAAGGAACTGCTTTGCTCAGGATCTCAAAATGCACCATAAAAATTGGCTTGTGCTATAGTCCATGTTTTAACATAGGGGAAATTCACTGTAGCATTTAAGAACTGGACATGGATCTGGTTGTTTAGATTGGAGATCAAAACAGACCACTGTAAATACACTCCAGTGCTGTGTTCCTCCCATGACATTCAATCCTGCTAGGTGAGGCACTTGCTGTCTTGAATTGCCACAATTTTACATGCATTAGATGTCTGCAAATTTACTCTAGCTAAGGATCAAGGAGGTAAGTTCACTGCCTGAGCACTCTTTCGCTTCTGACATGAGTTAAAGCAGCTCACTGCACAGTTGCCAACTCTGAAGGCAGAGCATGAAGGCAACCTCTTTCAGAACAATTAATCACTCATTAAGGCCTCTCCTGTGCAGTGCATCAAGGTTTTCCTTTAAATGATCATCCTCATTTCTCATGGCTATAGCCATAATTTCACCTGAGTTCTTCCATTTATTTCCAGCTTTATTATCTAACATGTCTCTGCTTTTAAAATGACATTCCCCCCCCCTCCAATTCAACTCTTCTCCTAAATATCAACAAACTTTGCATACCTGAAATCAGAGTAAATCTAGAAAAGAGAACATTTTGGAAATAAATAAACAGAGAAAATAAAAAATGGAAAGGGGTTGATTGGGTTCATTGGTAGTAAGAGAGCCAATGTTTCCCCTTCTGTGGTTAAAATTACTCCTGTTGGGAAAGGAAGTAGTGGGACCCACACAGGAAAAGGCAGATTTGGGAAGAAGCCAAGAACTAACACTTCTATCACATGTACAATGCAGAGATGCTTCTCAGATTCATTAGAAAACCACACTATTCAGAAAACATTTAAAACTACTGCAGAACACTGGCTTTAGATCAGACAATTACATTTTCATGAGTCAAAACCTGCTTAGGGGATATATTGCTTCATGGGATCATCTGACCAAATGGGGAAAAAAACAGCCAGCTGCTGGGAAGGGTTTGCCCAGACTGGATATCCCCAGGCCTCCTTAAATAAACTAGTCAAATTCCCCCTGACCAGATATGAAAAGGTTTCTGCCTGCAGATTCATTTTTGAGTCATCATCATCTGGGAGCTCAGTCATATTTTGGTTTTCAGAAAATATCTTGTGAAGGCTTCCTATCCAAAGGCCTCTTGTAACTAAGAATCACAAGTGATACAGTACAAAATATATGCATGGAAGTTTAGAATTATTCTACCTGCATTCGTAACAAAATCTTGTATTAAATTCAGTAACTGAACTTTTCACAGGGCATTTTTCTTTTTTTTTTTTTAAGTGTAGCTGCCCCCAAAATTTTAAATGCCTACTGAAGAACTAAAGCAGCCCTTTAACAACATTACATTATTCAACAAACTCATCTGTCCACTATTCACACAAAACCAAAAATCAAGTACTTATATAAGTGCTCTTCATCTTGAAGGGCAGGACTGTGCTCACAGGCTTGATCCCTACTTCTTTTTTTTTTTTTCCCTACTGTTACAAGTGTTCAAAACAAGACTGCTAAAAAATATCAACCCACCTCTCCACGCATATTGAAAATATCTCTTCATACTTACAATAGGGAAGACTCTTCTCACAGCACGAAGTGCAGGCTCCCTGCATAGAGACTGCACAGTTGATATTTGTACTGTCCAGTTAACCCTGGTTGCTACTGAGTGGAGTATTGCACCACAATTCTGAAAGATCAGCTCAAATGTAGTATTAGGGAAAAAAAGAAAAAGAACAATTTTCAGTGATCAGAAGTCATCTTTGGTACTTCCCAAAGGATGTGGTTCACTATCGTATCTCAAAGCAATGCATTCCACAGACCAGTGAGCCTTGCACTGTGATGTGATTACAAATGACTCGAAACAAGCACATTTTTTGAGGACTGCTTCAAAAGCTTTTCCCTGAAGCTCTGGTTCTCCTGCTGAAGTGTGCTACTCAGAGACAGATCAGGACTGACTGATTTGGATTTGTGGAGTCCTGTGAGCTGGCACACATACACAGTGCTGGAGACTAAGAGTCAACAGACAAGATGATCTGGGGTAGGGATCAATGGTTGCAGGAAGTGAGGAAAGGAAAGAAGCTTCCCTGGATTAAAACAATAGATTTGTAAATGTGTTGCAAACTTAATTTACCTGCAGATCCATTTGATTCAGATGTGCCTCATCACAATGGGCCTGCCTGGCAACCAGTGGAATATGTCTGACCTTGGTCACCCCCACTGGACCCAACACTGACCTGAGGACTGATTACCATGCCTGACCTCAGATCTTCCTCATCCTGAAGACTTGCCTAGCAATCTAGATCCTGGATCCTGTGCCAGGTGTCTCCTGCTTGCCTCACTCAGGTGTTGTGGCTGGTCCCCAGCTGTCCTGCTGGCTCTGTTACTGCAGCTGGCTCCTGGCCACCGACCCTCGGGGAGCAACCGCTTCCACTGTGCCCTCATAGTCTTTGTTGTACCACAGAGCAAATCGTGAACTGGGATTAATTTTATTTTGTTGTTTTTTTGGGGGGGGGAGGCAGATTCTTGTCAGTTTGTCTTAGTGAAGTAGCTCTTTACTATTGAATATTATGGAAATATTGAATATTATTCCACAGCTCACTTGAGCTTTGGGTATAATTTGCTGCTGATGGCCACCATTACTTCTTCACTATGTTTGTCATCTCTTTGGTTTCAATTTTGCTGTTTTTTATGCCATTTGTAAAAAGCCTCTTTTTTTCAGAAAAGACAAACTTACTGTACTCCTTAACATCTTCCATGAGCTCCTCAGTATTCCTGACAACCATAACCAACTTTAAAAGTCATGTTCCAGTAGCTTTTAATAAGATTTCGGTATCTTTGGTTCTTTTTCCTTCAGGGACAATTCAACAGGCTGAACTGGTTCCTTATAGCTCCAAAGTAGTGCAGAAGGGATATAGAGCCATTCACATCTTTGAAGTGGTGCTATACTCCCCATGTTTTAGCAGGTCTGAGGGAAGCAGGAAGAGTTTTATATGTTGGGTTTCACCAGAGGCCACGCAGTGCTGCCTGGATCTGTGCCCAGGATCTGCAGTGTCTGTGCAGAGGGCTGGTTGTCTTATGAGAAGGAGCCATGTAAATCAATCCAGAAGCAACTGGTATGTAATCCCAACACAATTGCTGCAGAGCCACTGACAGATTACAACTTTAGTGTTGGATTTGGTGCTATACGAGGCCAGATGTAATGATTGATTAATAAAATCCTTCTGACATAAAAACATGCTTGGAGAAGCAAATGCAGCATGGAAACACAACACCCACTTTTCATGGAATCATGGAATGGTTTGGGTTGAAAGAGATCTTGTAGCATTTACATTCTCTGGACAGAGAGACATAATTTTGTCTCTCAGGAGAAGCACAGAGAGAAGAAGAGAAAACAATCTTTATCTCTGCTTTGTTTTCCCCATGTGGAATGTGGTATGGGGATTGTTTACCTGAAGTGATTGCTTGATTGGATTCTGGTGAAGGTTGTTTGGGTTCAATGACCAACTGGATCCAGCTGTGTCTCAGACTCTCAGCAGAGAGTCATGAGTTTGTTAGATGTTAGGTAAGAAGTAAGCATGTAGAATAGTATAGTATCTCTTTAAATAGTATATTAATGTATTATAGTATAGTTTTAATAAAGCTATCCTTCAGCCTTCTGATCTGGAGCCAGACATCATCATTTCTTCCCGCATCCAGGATTGCCTGATTTTTCTGATAGGGCCTTCAGTCATCTAGTCCAACTTCCCTGCATTGAGCAGGAACACCTTCATCAGATCAGGTTGCTCAGAGTCCCATCCAACCTGATCTTGAATGTTGCCGGGGATGGGGCATCAACCAGCTCTGGCTGGTATGCCAGTGTTTACACTTGGGCCAGCCTCTCTTGAATCAGTTCTACTTGACAGCAGATACACCATATGAGTCAAGATGCTGTTAATTACTGAGTGGTGGCCTGGGCAGTTGATGAATTTGTCAATTCAAGTGGTAGAAAATGCCTCTAGTGCTGCAGTCAAGTAGAGCTGAAAGAACCTGCCAATCCTACTGAGAGAGGTGCAATACCTGAACAAAGATTAATTGTAAATAATGCTGAGACTTGGCCTTTAGGAACCTCCTCATCACCCATAACAAACTTCAGTTCCACTGGCCTAGTGAATTGTCTTTAAACAGCAGATTTCTTAAATGACAGACAGCAAAATGCTGCTTACAACCAACTCTTCCCCCTACCATTGCCCTCACTTTCCCACTAATGGAAGCAATCCTATGCCTGCTAACACCAGGGTCTTATTACATAGTAGGCTGCCTATGTGTCTGTTGCATGCCTTAATTCAAGTCTCAAAATCTCCTTTGTCCTGCCTAAACCAGCTACCTGTGTTTCCCTTCTTTCTGCTGCAATTAGCACAAATTCAGTCCCACAGCAACAAGATCAACGTAACATGGTACACGTCATTGGTGGCCAGCCTCCCTTCACTGGGTTTTACAGTGTCAAATTCAGCAGCAAAATATGCTACTTTTGCATACAAGCTCTTGACATGCACAGAAGATTCTTACTCTCTCCAACAGTCTTCTTGGATATGGTGGAATTGATCTGCTGATTTGAGGATCTGCGTGGCCTCTTGTGTATTTCCTGCCTTACTGCTTGTGTATTTCCCTTACAATTATCCATCAGAGATACAGACAAAATGTCCTGGTTATTATACTTGCCATGAGATATCTGGACATCTGCCACCATCCTTTCTGGCCTTGGAAAATGTTGCTGGGATGGCTGCTGGCCTGGCAGTTGCATCCATCTCCTTGATGCAGATGGGAAGCAGACTCTCTGGGTTGCCCATGAGGTGTACATCAGCAGCTGGTACTGTCAGGGTGATGTTCTAGTGGCCAGCTCAGTACAGGGGGTCACTACTGACAGATGGTTCAGAACCAGGCAGAGATGTCAGTTCCCCCTAATCCAACATTCAGTTGTAAAAAGGCAGCTGATTTAAAAATAACTTTTAAATGTGAAGAAAGAGGACAATCACCACAGGTAAACCCCTTTGGATGGCCTCAGAAACAATAAATTAATCTGGATGTAACTGTGTTTTACTGAATCACAGGGAGATCCTGGGATGCTGGCAAGGGCTCCAGTTGTCTTTGGTGACCCCACGTCTGCTGCCGCTGAAAGTTGATGATATTCAGTTTTTAATATCAAGCCACTTTAAAGGTGTCTCAGATATGCTTATACTGGGAACATGGAAAGAGATTAATTCCTGATTGAAGGTCTTATCAATATACGTTCTGGGCTAAGAAATGCGAAGCTTAATACAAAGACTTTCCTAGGACATGATGTATTTTGACATTTTCTACACACATGACCACAAAAAGAAAACCCCCAGAAAATCAGGAAAATATGGGTAAGCCATAAATGCAGAAATGCCTCTTTACTACAATTAGGTTTTGGGACTACTTACCAAGCCTGAAGAATGGAGGCTGCACAGCCTCTTTAATTGTGACTGATATTTGGCCTAATGTGCTCTCCTTTGGCACTATGATATATATGAGGCCACACCGCAGACTAGAAACTTCCATAGTGTTTTTTTTCAACTTTGAACAACTTAATCACAAAGGCCATTTCTATCTAGGCCATTTCTATTTAGGCCTTTTTTTTACTGGGCATGGAGACACGAAAATAGGATCACATACAAAAGCTGCAAGTCTACAGTAATTTTTTAAAAAATTTATTACTGATACATAAGGAATAGGCTGGGACTAGTGAGCTCTTAGGCTAAGTATTAACATGCTTGCCAAAAGCCACAATAGCTGAGCAATTATGAAAGAGCTGGGAGAAACATGAACTTTTGTTGAACCTTGAAAAGGCTGGTCCTCTGTCTTGATGAACTGTTGTCTTCCTTCTCTCTGCTCCCTCAGGCTGTCAGGTCAGTGCCTGTATTTTAACCTTTGATGAGTCCACAAGTTAAACCATTACTGACTACAATAAAGTCACCTCCCTGTTTCCACTTTCTCATCTTCTTTGGCATGTATCTTGCTGTTAGGCTATGGTTGAAAGACAGATAAAACTTATAACTGACTTGTTCACATAAAGATGGATGCTGGGTCACACAGTCATAGAATATAGGAACAAATCTACAGAATTTCAGTATCAACTATGCATTATATAGCCTGTATATATGCATTATAAGGCCACTTTCACAACAGGTGCTGTGAAATTCTGGATAGTAAGAGGAATTAAAAGTTAGGGATTTTAGTGAAATAACTGTGAATAACTGTGAAAATCTCATGTTACTGAGATTATAATTTAAGAATACAACTGTGTTGTGGAGGATACTATTTGCTTTGAAGATCTCTATTCCCATGGTAAAGTCCTTGAAACTGGTACAGGGATTGCTCCACTCAGAAAACTTCCATTTCATCAGAGAAAGGTTCTGTAGGAACTAAATCAGCTGAGAATTACATTCTTCCTGAGGTGAAGCACCTGGAACAAAGTTCACTGATTATTTAACCCTTTAGAAGATAGCTTAGGTGGTTGCTGATCTGCTGATCCCTCTTGAATTTCTGTTGGGGTTGGCCTCCACTGGAAGCAAGAAGCTGAAGAATGCAGCATAAATCCAAGTACATAGCAAGCTATCATGTAGCACACAAGGAGAAAAAGATAGGCCATAGCTAGTATAAGAACCAAGATTTAGGTAGTTTTCTTTTATGGTCTATAGGATCTCATTGGATCCTGTTCCCAGCTGGGTAGAGAGGACAGTTCCGCACACAGCTCTTTCTTGATAGGCCATCCCCAGGCTGCAAAGAATGGAGCCAAATTCTTATTCACCTGCTGAGAAAACTTCTGTGCCCACAAGTTCATCTTAGAAGTGTTGTCTTTTAGGATCGTGGACGTTTTCTGGTAGTCAGAGAAGATGTGGATGAAGGGGTCCCAACCAAACCCTTCCTGCAACTGATAGAAAGAATACAGTGTACAAACAGTTATGTTTTGATTTCACTGGTATTATTCCTGTGTTACAAACGGCAGAAAATTCCCTGACTGTCTGCAGTGTCTTTTAGAATGAATGTAAATTTAGATGAAAGCATCTAGGCTTTTCAGGCTTCAGAGCATAACTAACAGCACTAAAGTACAGAAAAGTATCTCCCCATTACACTGATCTCCCAAGACAGAGATCAAAGATACATTTGGAGTAGCCAGAAGTCTCAGCAACCTATTATATAAGCCGCTGCTTTGGAGACAGTGAAAACAGTATCAGAGGGGACACTGACAGAATAGCTGGAAAGAAGGGGCACAGGAGAACAAGGAGTATTGAGAAAATGGGAAGGAGAGATTATGAACAGGGCATGCTTTGCCTAAGAATAAGAACAAAAGGAGTTCATACAGAAAAACTGCTGCTGCAGAACTAGAACTGTTCTTCCATGCCACATTTATTCCAGCAGTCCTGTTAGTAATCAGGCAGGAGATGAGACATCCTAGCCTACAGGCGTGGGTGAGGCAGTGAGACAGTGGCCAAACTGGTAAGGTATTTTGGGAAAATTTCTCCCCTCAAAACTGTTCCCTCTGTATAAATATTTTGTTATTTGTTGCACCAAAAATCCCCAGAGGATGACTCTTCAGCTTGACAATGCAGATGCTTCTCTGGGATGTGGAGAAGTCAGGAGCAATACTCCTCCAGTAAATATTCTTTTCTTCATATGAATTGTGAGAGCTCTCAGACAAGGGAGCTGAGGAACATTCATCTCACAACAGTCAGTAGCTAAAGCCATCATAATGGACATCTGCTTTGCAGTTCCCAGTTAAAATCAGGCTGAGTGCTCTCTCCATTAGGCTAATAGTTTCTAGGAGGATTAAGGGAAAGGGGGAAATCTTTCTTGCATGCTTCCAGAGAAAATGCACTTTAATCTATCTAGGATATGGTTCATGTTTTAGAGTCTCGACCACAGTTCTGTGTGCAGGAGCATAGGCTGAGACATCCTCTTGCCACTCGATGGACTACACTGGCTCCACTCAGTGCACTGGATGTTATGAACACCCTCCTCTCTGTAAGTTTTTTTAAAGGCCATGTAACTCACCAGGAAACTGTTCAAATCCTGGCTCTTCTAGACACTTTACAGTGCCAAGGTTTTTTGACAACTAGCCCACCGTCCCACAGGAAATCTGCTGTGTATTAAAGAGCTGTGCCCAAGTTTGATCCTCCTTTTCCCATGCTGTATAAAAAGCAGCAGTTCCCGTTTCTCTTCCAGGGAGAAAGATTAGTAATTGCACTGAGTAATTGCACTCCCTGAGTGGCTAAGCCCAAGTCTGGCAAAGGAAGGTTTTCAGGAGATACCAACTTTAGCTACTCTGCCTGTTTACCTCTCAGGTGCTTTCTGGGCCCAAGAAAAACCCTGACAGTAATCAAACACTTACAAGGCTTCACACCTACAGTCACCAGGCTGCAGACATCCCTCTGACACAGGCTTCAGTGACTGCACTAAGAACACACACACATTTTCCCTGTTACCTGCAGGTATGTCTCCAGAGCAGTCCACACGTTCCAGTCCTTTAGCTGAGCACCTTTCTTCAGATAGCCTTTTATCCTTTCCTTCCGGCACTGTGGCCCGAGTGCCTGATGGGCCTGATGCCTGGGAATGCCCAGCACCTCCTCGTGAACATAGACAGACCAGAGGTTGCACGTGGCCTCTGTGGTGTGAGGGGGAAACTCCCATGCCTGCTGCTGTTGATTGTGTCCCAGCTCATGGATGGGACCCCAAAGACCAGTGGTTTTCATGTGCTTCACGTCTAACATCTCCTGCACTGAATCCAGGTGGCCCATGATGGGGTAGCCAGCATGCATCCAGCCTGCAGGAGAGACAGGTAGCAACATACATCACTAAGTGCTCACCTCAGTGCTTCTCAGATGTAAATGATTATTGCATTTTTTTTTTCATTTCTCTAGTGCCTTTCCTCCATCTCACAAATAACACTTTTTTCATTACCATGAATGACCAACTTTTCCCAGTGTGACATAAGGAAATACATCACGTTTCACCCTTACAGTCAAACAAGTAAAGGTAGGACCGAACCATCAGTTAAGTGCAGTTTTGCCTGCTTTCCCTTTTTATATATAAATGTACACTCATGGCTGGACTGAAGTCGAGGTTTGAAGATGAGGAGAAAAGCCTGACCATTGCCCAGAACACACCTGAACTCCCACAGGCTGAGCACATTCGACACCAACACAACCATGCAATAATGTGAGTGAGCACCATGGCACTCCTTGAGAGCTCCTATGTAGAGTGTGGACACTGCAGGCCTGCACTCCAGTGGTCACTGGTGTGGATGAGACACATGGAAAACACAGTTTGTCATGCTTAAGGGCTACAAAGCCTGTCATACATTCCTGTTCTTTACCTTGCAGGATAGCTATTCCATAAACAACTTCCCAGCAGGTTCCTAGGCAAGAAACATGCACCGCAAGGGATTTTACTTATGCCTCTTTGGTGTCTTCTTCCCTCATTGGTCCTCCTGGAAGATTTTCAAAACTTCATGCAAGACCAATGCCCCCAGATTCAGATACCTGTTGTAGCAGCGTATAAGCAGCCCTTTACACAGGGAGCCTGGTGAATGAACAGGAATGGCAATCCCCTTCCTGGAGGAATGGCCTGGAACTAGTTTCTTCAGGAATTAGTGATGATTTTGAGCTTTCTCTTTTTTAGCAAGAGGAATATATGCAATTAGCAATCACTAGCACCCAAAAAGTTCCGATCCAAAAATGTGAGTGAAACCATTTAGTCCACCCAAGCCAAAAGAAATTTTATGTCTGTAGACTATGATATTTTTAACTGGCATTTGCTCAGCATAGCAGAACCTAACACTCCCAAGATGTGCCACAAATTCTTTCCATTGTAGCTTAGCAAAAGTTTAGGGCATCAGGGTTCATGCCAAGTCCTTGTCTCATTGTGGGATGATGAATTTAACCATAAAAAAAACCCCAAAAAAACAGCTAAGCAAAGTTTTTATTGCAAAATTTCGTGTTTACTATATAATTTGATTCTTGATTGAAGGCACTCATTTCATAACTGGAAAAGCTGGAGTGGGGGAACATCAGCTACAAAAAGACTCACTCTGGGGCTTTGACAGCAATGCTAGATCTGCTTCCACACTGCCATCATCTCAGGCTCACATCTTTAAGCTTTGTCCACAATAACCTTTGTGGAGTCCACCTCCAGCAAGTAGGCACACAGAGGTTTAAAAGTTATCACTGAACACATGAGAACAGTCCTGTGGCTGAGCCAGAGAGAAAATAGAAATCAGGTCACTGCTTCCCAGCTGTACTGGCTCTGCAGTGCATTCAGGAGGAAGAATGGATAACTGCATGTGAGCTAAAGCCACTGCAGTCAGCAACTCTGCATCTTAACACACCCTGGCAGGAGAACAGCTGAGGAGACACCACCAGTTTTGAGAGCAGGGAGGCATCTGGAAAGATCAGTAAGTTTTTCAAGCCCTGCCTTACCACATTTCCACCCTGATGGAGTAGCTCACTAATATGTAAGGGTCACAGTCATTTAGCACCTCACATATGTTTCCAGTCTGGTTTTAGCAAAATCACCTTGAAGGAACAGACACTGCTGCTAGAGGCCACTTGCCTCGTAGCCCTGGAGAAGGCCATATGGCATTGTACCTACCACATGAGATCTGGACATCTGTTACAATCCTCTCTGGCCTTGGGAATTTTGCTGGTACAGCTGCCAACTTGCTTATCGCCACCATGATCTCGTTCCACAGGGTCAGCAGCGGCCGTGGGTTCTCCATGTGGCGGATGCTGTCAGAAGGCACCGTCAGGATGAGATTCTCAACAGCCAGCTCTGCCCAGGGAGCAGGGTAGTGCCGGATAGAGGCCTCCCACTGCCTTTCACAGGTCTCCCCTACAGCAGCAACACAGAAAATCAGTTAAGCATAATTCTGACTCCTGAGCATGCTCACAGATGTCTAGCTCAGAGAAAGAGACCAGGTCATGAAAATTTCTTGGAAAAGAGTATGTGGTAGTTGCATGACTGCGGGTGGTGGCTGTTAAATAGCCAGTCCTCAATCTGTTATTCGGAAGCCTCCTGAGGCTCTCTAATAGGTAGGAAATAGAAAAGGACTGGCATATAACAGAGTAGCATATCAAAACAGATCCCTGTTTTGTATCAGAGAACAAGAAGCATCAAATTTCTCCAGCGTCTCATTTCTTTTTGTCCAGCAGAGTTGCTGTTTCTCATAACAATGCTGGAAGGGAGGGGAGGGGAAGGGAGGGGAGGGGAGGAGAGGTGAGGGTCTGATACAAAACAGGGATCTGTTTTGATATGCTACTCTGTTATATG
>QUSF01000006.1:41379732-41735743 GCA_003676055.1 Chloebia gouldiae
AGAGGAGAGGAGAGGAGAGGAGAGGAGAGGAGAGGAGAGGAGAGGAGAGGAGAGGAGAGGAGAGGAGAGGAGAGGAGAGGAGAGGAGAGGAGACTGCTGGGAACATGGGAAATTCAGCAGAGATGTCTTGCAGGATCTAGAGATGGCCATATGAGGGCACAGTAAAGCAGGCAGAGCACAAAGCACGCTTTGCCATGGCAGTGAGCAGTCTTCCTCTCCCAAGCACAACAGAAATAACAACTCCAGCTCCAAGAAATGTTGGGTGTGGACAAACCCTGCCCATTTTGTGAAAGCTCTTTCACCTATTCCCAGCCACATAGCAGGCTCAGAGTGACTAAGTGGCTTACCCAGAAGCAGAGATTCATAAATTGTAGAATAATTTGGATGGAAGTGGTCTTAAAAGTCATCTGTTTCGACCCTCTTGCTATAAGCAGGGAGGACATCTTCAACTAGATCAGGTTGCTCAGAGCCTTTCCCAATTTGACCTTGAATGTTTCCAGGAATGAAGCATCCATCATCACTTCTTTGCAGTGCTCCACCATCCTCATTGTAAAAAATTTCTTCCTTATAAATAGTCTGAATTAATCCTCTTTTAGTTTAAAACCGTTGCCCCTTGCCCTACTGCAACAGGTCCTGGTAAAGGGTCTGTCCCCATCTTCCTTGGACTTGCCCTTGGTGAAGCTGTGCTGGCCGTTCCAAATCAGCTCCCTATCATCCAAGTGCCTTAGTATAGCATCTAGGAGGGTTTGTTCCATAATCTTTCCAGGCACAGAGCTGAGGCTGATAGGTTGGTGATTCTTAGGGACCTCCTTTCCACCCTTCTTAAAAATTAGTAGAAAAATGGGAATCCCAGAGGACAACACAGTAAGGAAAATAAATCTGGATATTCCTAAATCCAAGTATTTCTAAGATTTTCCTAAGCACAGGACCATCTTTCAGTCACTGGGACAATTACATCTGTGAGCAGCCCTCAGGCAAAAAGCACCAAGTTAAACAAACCTACCAAGCTTGAAGAAAGGAGCTCTGACTGCCCCTTCCACGGTGATGGGCACGTTCCCCAGGACACTCTTTGCTGGTACTACGATGTAAATGAGGCCACCCCAGAGGCAGGAAATGGATTGTTTCTGGCAGGCAACATCACAGGTGCGGATTACCACTGGTGCCCGTTTCAGCTCCTTGGCTTTAGAGAGGTCATCTGTGTGACACCCAACCTGCACCTGGCAAGCAGACATGTAGGAACAGCTGGTCAAAGATGTGCCAGTGTGACCTGGCAGACTGACCTCAGCACCCACTGAGCTCTCCCCTGCAGCACTGTCCCTGCAGAGGATACACACAGAAGCAGCCTTCTGACTCCAGCCTAGTCCCTGTCTCAGTCTTACAGCTCTTCTCCCAGTATTCCTGGTGCAAGTGCATCCTTCACCAGCAGGTCAGAGTCCTGCAATGACTTCTTCCACTGCACTGCACTTGCATTGATCACTCCTCCACCCTTCCCCAGCATCAGAGTCACTTCCTATAACATCATTTGGAGAGATGTGGTCATGACTGGCTTCTTTTATTGTGCCTCCTCCTTAGAGCTCTTATAATGAAACAGACAGCACATGGCTGCAGGACCAGACAGAAGCATCTGAGTTATTTGTATTATCTGTATTTCAGCTGCAGGGAGATCACTGCAAAAAAAATATCCAAGCAGGTAAGCATTTGTTTCTGTTGTATTTTGCAAAGAACAGGATCCCAAGTAACAGTGCCTATCTCATCTGGATACATCTATGTGAGCAGTAGTGACAGCTCTGTCAAAGGAATTTACACGACATCTGGAGACATGGAATCAAGTTTGGTTCATAGAAGGGCCCAAGTACTTATCCTGGACCTGAAAATCATCTTGATCAGGTTTTTTTTTTGCACCATAACAGAACAAAAACCAACAGCCCTCAAGCAGCAGCCACACTCACTCATCCCGCCAGCACACAGAATGGGAGGAATCCAAAAGAAAAGCGTGAGGACACAAGGTGAAGAAATGATGACAAAGCATTTAAAGTGCCACAGGGTGGCAGCAGCAGGAAAGGGCGGGAAGGGTAGAAAAAGCCATAAAGGAGAAAACCCTTCCCCGCTCTATTTTTGAGCTCTCGCCCGACAAATACACTGCTGTAAACCAATGCCAAGCAGAGAGATTTTACCTTCAGACCAGCACCGACCACCAGGCAGGGACACGTTATCACTGCTGTGTGCCCTTCGGGGAGGTAGAGTCCTGTGCTCCTCCAGGCGGTTTTTCCTAAAACATAAGAGAACACAGTGCTGAACAGTCAAAGATTACTTTGTCTGGACCATTACAGATCCTGGAGATTTCAAGTTGCAACAACAGAATAATCTTCCATCCTTTCCTTTTCCCATGTCTCATTTACCCAACTTGTCAGAAATACAGTTTCATAAAAGAACAAAATCATTACACCATTAGCAAGCAAGCCCATCCAGATTTACACTTCTGGAAACACCAAGCTTCAATGTGCTTAGTAGCATCTTCTAAAAACGAGAAGGATAAAAAATAAAAAAAGAAAATAAGCCAAAACCCCAACACTCAGACCCTCTTATCCTAAAGACCTCATAAGAGCTATGGTGGGATTACACAACTGAAGTTGTAATGGTCATAAAACATTTCCCAAATAACAGACTGACAGTGGCATCACATTTTTCCTTAGTGACTGGTCCAGCACAAACTGGAGCCACAAGAATTGTCATTTCTAGCTGACTGAAGTGATGAGAAAGCCTCAAGAGATCATTCTGTGCTAGGTGTACCTGTAAGAAGGGTACCACTACAATTCAGCATGTTTCTAGACAGTCTTCCCATGGAAATGCAAGTCTCCTCAGCATAAATCTCTTTAAACACTTGCAATTTAAGAATTTACAGTGCAAAATTGATCCATCTCTACTGTACTGATCAAGAAGATTCCACTACCTAGTTCTGACATGAAGTTTACTTAGGCATATTTCAATCCAGACACCAGAAGTCCTAAAAAAGCAGAATTGTCATTAAGCACACAACTTATAACCTTTCCTGTCATCCAAGAAAGCAGAACGAGTTTTGTCAAGTAAAACCTAACCCTATGAAAAATGCAAATTAGACTATATCACATTGTGTTACCAGTTCATCTCAGTTTGACTGAATTTGTACCAAAGGCAGTTTTGAAAATGTGCTCAGGGTTTACTAGCTTTCCTTTCTTTTTCGTTTATGTGAAATGACACAAATTCTGAGTATTTTCTGCTTTTGTCCTGACTCATTAGTGTTAAAAGCAATGAGAAGTTATTCTACAACTTTTCTCTCTGTGAAGCCACTGCACTCAGACATTACCATTCCAGAACAGTCTCCTTTATCTCATTAGAACAATTTGGAAACAACTCCTCTAAATCATATTCTAATACCAAACAAATCTGTCCAGGGGACAAAAGTTACTAGTGGAATTTAACCCAGAGTTTAAACACATCAGTTGTTAGCAGGAATCTCAGCAAGCTGGTACAGAGACAAGGCCCATCCTTAGACAAATAATTTATGGTGTATTTACCCAATACTTTGGCTTCAGTGGCGGTGTCAGCCCAAGAAGTTCCCACCATACTTCCAGCCCCTTTCACTCCCAAAACCAGATCTTCCCTCCATTGTGCTGATACACCAAGCTATGGGACTGAGCTATAACTCAGGCTGAAATTACCTAGATAACAAATAAACTTTTTGTTTCTTACTCCCAACTCTTTGCAGGATGGCCCCATAGATGGCTGTATCAGCACAACTATGGGAACAGCAACCTGCAGTGTAGAGCCCAGGGTTTCTCAGAGAAGCTTTCTTGCCAAAACCATTGTGCCATGCAAATGCCCTGTTGTAGCACTTGAAGAGTCTTCTCCTGCAGGTGCCTGTGCACCAACAGGGAGAAAGGAGGAATTCCATCGGGGTGTTTCAGGTGCTAAAATCAGGGCTAGCCACAAAAGGAGCCTGTCTGCTACTGCACTGAGCTCAGTTTCCTCTCAAGCCCATGGTGAAATTGCACATCTATGCCCATGTTCAGGCATACACAGGCACAGGCACACTGAGGGCGGGCACCCCACTGATCCCAGCAGCAGGATGCCTTGGGAGGAAGACAGTTAAGTCCTCACCTGGGTTTGTGCCATCGATTTCCACAGTGATAGGGAAGGCACAGACCCCAGCAGCAGATTTCTGCACCAGAGCTGCGCTGTCTGTCATGGTGAGGGACAACTCGGTGGCCATGCAGAGAAGCACCGCCTCTTTGGAGCTGCTCTTGACCGGGCAGTGCCTGCTGACCTGCGGGATCCCAGTCCTCTTGAGCACTTTGGTCAGGATGCGGTGGAGCGAGGCATATGCCGGGCAGTCGTGGGCTGGGATGTGCAGGAAGGCAGTGCAGTCCTGTGCCAGGGGGTGCAGCCAGCCCTTCAGGGGCTCCGTGAGCTCCTGATGCCCCTGCAGCTGCGTGCTGAAGAGCAGGAGCGCCCTGCGGAAGTGGTAGTGCTCCCCCGGCCCCACGGGCGGGTACTTGGCCGCCTGGCCGCTCTGCCCCAGGATGCTCAGCCCAAAGCGGTTCAGGATCCTGTTGCCAGGATACTTTGCCACAGCAGCTTTGCCACAGTTCTGGGAAGCCCAGTACCAGGCCTGGCCCCCCACCAGCAGGCCACCTCCCTCTGCCACGAAAGTGTGGATCCTCTCGGCTTCTCTGTCGCCGTAAGAAGTGCAGCAGTACACGCCGATGTCACTTGTCAGCTGTGACACCTGCGACTTCACCTCTGCCTGAGACAGCAGGCTGCACAGCTTCTTCAGGCTGGGATCCACCCCTACCAGCCCCTTCCTCCCGGCATCCAGCCAGGAGACAGCATTGAGCAGGAACCTGGCCAGCTTTGGGGAGAACAGTTGGCTCTCATGGCTCGCCACCACCACGCGGCCGCGGCCGTAGCGTGCGGCAGCCAAGAGGCAGCGCTGGGAGCTGTCCAGGCACAGCGGGAAGGAGAGGGCTCCGTGCACCAGCAAGGTGGAGGGAATGCCCCCCGTCACCAAATCCAGCTCCGACACGCCGCGCAGGAGAAACTCGGCGTCAAGGCCCAGGTTGGCCTGGTGCCTGCAGAACCAAGAGAGGTCCAGGTTAGCCCCCAGCCCAGAATCCTTGGAACAAAACAACCCGTGTCATAGCTGAAACTCAAGGAGTTCTCTTCTTGATTTCACAGAATATTCTGAATTGGAAGGATCACTGAGTTCAGCTCTTAACTGAGTGGTTCATATAGGGATCAAACCCACCTCCTTGAGACTTTTAGGAGCACCATGTTCTAACCAACTGAGCTATTCTCAGTGGCCATCCTTGTCTCTTCTTTCTCCTTTGTCCCAGGACATCATGCTGTCAGTTCTTTTGATCAGATCCTTCAGTTTTATAAACTGCAGATTTAAACTGCACATAATGTGGGAATCTGCGTATCTCCTTTAAGAGAAACTTTCCCTATTTGCTTCACCTTAGGCTTAATAAACTAGATGAGCCCAGAAGATTTCTCTGCCTTTTGCCAAGCTCTGCCACTGTTGAGAACTGAAGAAAGAAGTGCTAGGACAGATGAGCTACACAGACAGGCAGACACACATCTAGACAAATTGTGAGTGACCGGAAGTTGAATTAGAGCCTTAACACATACACCTCACATTACCTCATATTGCTGGTCTCCACAATAGAAAGAGATTAGGCTGTGCAAGGCTCTCCTATCTCTATTTTCATATAACTCCTATATGTCACTGTGGAGAAAGACACGCTGAATTACTCTCATATGCTTTGTGTACATTTTCCCCTGGTTCTGCCAAGCAGTTTTCCCCCAACATCTGTGAAGGGTCTGTTGTTATATGGCCACTGCTGCCAACTCAGTGAGAATAAATGACGCTGCCCTTCTTCATGCCCGTAGGATGGGAATTAAATCTGCAGCTATTCTTTGGTTATTACTTTACTGAGACCCTTTGTCACACAGAGCATGTGTCCAGCCATATGGCACAGCCCCTGTCTCAGACTGAAGCCTGATTCTCTGCACACAAATCTGGCAAGAAGACCAAGATGTACGGAGCTGTTGTGTTACACAGAAACTGGAGACCTAAATTTCTCTGTGGCTCTGGATTCAAACAAAACCCCCACAAAAACAACCTAAACGAGGTGTAATTCATCTTTAGTTACCATTTGAAGTCTTGTTAATTGTGATGTAATTTTTCTCTTCAGAATTCCCCACCCCTTTCCCTCTTCCACGCCCTGTGCATGAAGCAGTGGGAACATGCTTGTGCAGTGCAGGTTGTAACAAGAAGCAACCAGCAAATTTTAATTAAGCAACCTAATTTGTTAGCTGTGCCCTAAGCATTTAACTGAATTAACTGAATTAAACAGCAAAGCTCTCTACTACCTTCACTGGAAAATAACTAAAAATATCAAATTTCATTAATTGTTTGAAAATATAAGAGATTTAGCATTCTACATCCACAAGGAAAGACTTGCAGGGGGTTTTACTGTAATTGCTGTGGCTGTCACTACAGTGAAATGAAGCTGCCACACAGAGGAAGTGCAGCAGCACTAATGCTTCTTGGAGAACCTGCCGTGCCTTATGTAACTTAGCAGAAAGTGTCAAGGGGAGGAAGAGAACAGGGCAACATCCAGGTCTCCAATGCCTGGTCAGTTGTGCAATATGAGTCACAACAGCCCTGAGTTTTACACCTGATAATCCAGAGCCTAAAGAGCCAGGCTGGAATCCCAAACAAACCGGGAGCACTGAGATTTCTTGCCCACGGCCAGTTTCAGAAGCTGAGAAGGGAGGTGGCACCCAGCCTCAGCTCTGGCCAGCTCCAGGAGCTTACCTGAAGAAGCAAATTCCTGCAAGGAACAGGCTCAACAGGTTTAGCAGCTGTCAGCCAGAGCCTGGCCCAGAGAGCTGTCCTGCTGCTTCATCCCCAACTTGGTTTACAGCTGTGGGAAAATTTCTCTGAATGTAGGGATGTGTGGGAAGATGGAGAGGAGTTCCTCCTCCTGTCCCTGTTTTGCTGCATTTCACTCAGGTACACTTGATCAGGCAGGCTGCTCTAAAAGATGCCTCCTCTCATTTCCTCCTCTTAGAATGGATTCCCTGGGCCTGGTCCTGCTGCCCTGGAAGCAGTTGAAGACAGCATCCTTTCCAATTGCAAAGAATGGGAGAGTCCCCTTTAAACTGGAAGGCAACAACTCCATGATGGTTATAAAAGAACCACATTCACCTTCACCCTCACCTCTCACCTCCCAAATCGTTTACAAACAACTCACCCCCATAACCTAATTGGTGGATTAAAGAGAGGGCAATTCAGGTACTCACGGGACAACTAATGGGATCTTGGGAATCTTCTTGGCGACTTTGAAGATGCCTTTTTCTACAGCGTTTCCTGTGAAGTACACACCAGCCACGCTGGTCACCTGGTTCCCAGGGAATTCGAACAGCACCTTCTCCTTGCCGTGCTGGCTCGCCCAGTACCAGGCTTGGCCTCCAACAAGCAGCCCTCCACCCCCTTTGACAAAGTCCACCATGCCTTTGGCCTGGGAGCTGTCATAGGCGTCCATACAGAACACCCCCATGGACGGGCTGGGCTCTGCCCCCACCTGCACTTGGGTGCCAGCCTCGAGCAGCACCTGGGACAGGGAATCCAGCCGAGGGTGAACCCCAACCAGGGCCTCCGGGCAAGGCTTGAGCCACTCCATGGCATTTCTGAGGAACTGGGAGAACTTGGGGCTCTTCAGGATTCCTTCATGGGAAACGACCACCATCCGGCCTTTCCCATACTGTGAAACAGCAATCAGCACCTGCTTCTTAGCACTCAGGAGCACAGGGTAGGCATCCTCTCCAACAAGGAGCAGCTCACAGGGAACAAAACCTCCAGTGAAGTCCCATGGCTCGACACCATCCACTAACCGCTCGTAGATGGCACAGGGTTTCATCTTCAGGACACTCCTGTCTGGAAGAGAGAAGAACATCCATTACAGTAAAGTTCAGCAATAAGGAACAGCTGTAACAATGCTACGGAGCAATTTTTTTTTTGTTGGCTAGTAGGAACTCTAAACAAAGAGGAGTCAGATTTGTGGATACAACTTTTCCAGGGATTTGGTTTGTTTGTTGTTTTGTTTGTTTTCTTGCTTTAGCTTTGTTATCACACTATTTACACATTTAAATAGAAGTTACAAATATACCATGATTATGGAGATAAATGACTGTTTCAACAAATTCTGCTATGTACCATGGAGGAAAATAGGGAAATAAAGGTATTCACTCTCCCATTAACAATTTATTTGAAGAGGGAGAGTGCCAGAGGCTCCAGGAAGTCTCCTAGGAACTTGTATGGTAGAGATGGTTTACACAGGAACAGCCCGAAAATGAAAAGGCTGTATCAACACAATGCACAGTATAACTCAAACATGCGGTTCACATTTTAGCTCCTAATTGGATATGTACAGAGCTACATGCTGTTGCTGCAACATGTTCTACTTTTCTACCTCCATTTAGGCACTATAAGCCTGTGCTTAGTATTAGAAGTGCTGTGAGGGAGAGGAAAGTCAGCAAAAATTATGGAGATGACCAGCTTCCCTGCAATAACTTTGAGTTTAAAGCACATAGTACCCATGAGAAGTAAGGAGAGTGTACTGACCTTGATTGCCAAGCCCTTTGAGGTCTGTGAGTGACACTTCTCTGCTAAGGCTCCCTTGGTTTGAAAGTCTGGCTCAGCTTTTTCCTGAAGCTGTCTTCTGCTGATCTGGGGCAGCTGTGGCTGTGCAAACAGGAAGGTTTTGAGGTATGAGACTCTAACCCAGTCCCACCCAGTTTGTGTCATTCAGGATTCCAATGAGTGACTTTGAGCACAGCACCTATGGCAAGGGAAGGAGCTGCTCTGAAGGGGTGTGGACCTTTCCCTGGCAGCATCCCGTGCCAACACCAGGCTTCACACACACTTCATATTTGGCTACCCGGAAAGCAAACCCTTGTCATCCAAACACAGGAAGATGGCACGTCCTGGAGAAGCTGCAGCCTTGATCTGGATTTGTGACAAGCCCCAGGGTGCTTAGAAACAGCAACCTGCTCTAGAATGACAGGATCACTTATCCTCTCTAGTCATGTCTGGAAGTGCTGTTTTTCACCAAAACTATCATGGGACTCCACTATTGTCTTGCATATGAGTCATGAGTCAAAGCTGCTGATTAACATAGGATAAAAAGTATGATGCCAATATTGCTGGCTTAGTCTGAACCCTGGCTTTGTGTCCCTGGGTTTGAAGAAGCCCTACATGTACAAGGCCTAAGTGCTTTAGGGTGTTTTACTACAAATCATACAGCAAAGTAGTAATGCAGCCTTGGAAAATACTGAAGGTTTTTTTGGTGGTTTCTATGGATTTGATACTAATGTGCCTATACTGTACTACACTGACCATGGTGCAAGGGAGAGGAAAAGCAAGTGGACAGTTTCAGCAACTCATATTAAGCGACAGAATCACAGCTACTGAATGGTTTGGGTTGGAAAGGGACTTAAAAGAACATATAGTTTCAAACCTTTTGCCATGGGCAGGGACACTTTCCACTAGACCAGGTGCTCAAAGCTCCATTCAACCTGGCCTTGAACTCCTCCAGGGATGGGGCATCCACAGCTTCTCTAGGCAACCTGTGCCAGTGTCTTACCATCATCAGCAAAGAATTTCTTCCTAATATCTAATCTAAACCTGCCCTCTTTCAAGCCATTCTCCCTCATCCTGTCACTCACTGCATGCCCTTGAAAAAGTCCCTCTCCAGCTCTCTTGTAGCGCCCTTTAGGTACTGGAAGGAGCTCTAAGGTGCACCTGGAGCCTTCTCCAGGCTGAACAACCCCAACTCTCTCAGCCTGTCTCCATAGAAGACATGCTCCAGCTCTCTGATCATCTTGGTGGCCTCCTCTGGACTTGTTCCAAGAGGTCTGTTTTCCTTCTACTAGGAACCCCAGAGCTGGATGTATCACCCCAGGTAGGGTCTCACAAGAGCAGAAGGGCAGAATCCCCTCCCTTGCCCTGCTGCTCATGCTGCCTTGGATGCAGCCCAGGGCACGGTTGGTTTTCTAGGCTGTGAATGTACATTGCCAGGTCATGTCGGACTTCTGGTCAAACCAACACCTTCAAGTCCTCCTTGGCAGGGTTGCTCTCAATTAATTCTCCACCCAGCCTGTATTTGTGCTTGGGATTGTCCCTCAGTTATTCTACATGGGAACAAACTACAGGACTAGGTTTGATGTAAGATCAGCAAACTTCTTAGCCCCCACCTTTCTTCTTATCACAGGATCTGAAAGCTAACTCTACACTCTCAGCCTAGGAACACTCCTGCTCCCTGGCATTTATCCAGAACAAGGAGTGGCTGTTTTGGAAAGGATGTTAACTCTCTTGACTGAAAACAATTGTGACCATATAACAGAATTCCCAATTCCTATGTAATAACAATTTTTCCATTTCAAAGGCATGAAGCATTTCTGAGTGGAGAGAAGTGCACACATTAGATCCCAAGCAGACACAACTACAAATCATCTCTTTCTGGAGAGAGAAGGGAGAAAACTCAGCGGGAACAGAGAACATACATGTCTAACAAGAACTGAAGGAAGCTGCAGAAGACTGAGCTGGCTGTCTCTCACATCAGTTAGGAGGAAACAACCAGTAGACCTGGGCCCATGCAGAAGGAATATCTTGGCTCCTAGCTACCTCCCCTCTTAATGTGGAAACAAAAATTCTCCATGACTGTATCTCAAGACAAAGATTCTGAATTCCTTGTCTTCCTTCCCACACCTTCCACCTCTCACCTCCAGAGAGTTCCTACTCCCTGTAGAGCTGAGAACACCATGAGAGTGGGTATTGGAGCAAACATTTATAAACCCTGCCAGATTACTAAATCTATCCTAGTCTTTCTTCTGTCTCTGGAAAACTAAAAATAAAATGTGATGGGAAGATAATTTGGTTTCATTAAATGCAGACTTAAGATTCTATCATCTGCTGTCCAAAAGCCATCACAAGAGGCAAAAGAGATATGATTCAAAGGCAGGAACACCTCTTGGTCCACTCAGGAAGAACATCTGAGACAGAGGACCTGGGCAAGTTCTGAGGGTGAATATGGGAATAGATTTTGTGTGTTAAGTAGTCAGTCACTTTTGGGCGAGTCTTTGAGGTTCCCACAAAATATGGGAGGATTTCCATGAGTAAAAATTATGGGATTGTGAAGTATCTGTGAACTATAGGACAAAAGAGGCAAGACAGGCACGGAGATGTCTCACCTGTTAAGAACACAGCCTAAGAGAGTGAGACACATCACTTTGAGGGATTTGGCTGTTCTTCCTCATTAGGGTGGTCTCCTGTGTTTTCCAGTCTTTCCACCCTTTCAGATTTGCAATCTAGCTCTCTTGCACAGTAACTAAGAATCAAGAATGCTGTAAAGTCTGTAAGCAGAAAGGAACTGGTGGACTCTTGCTTCTTCCCATGTTTATCAACAAATTGAGCAAGGAGAGGAATTTGCTGAAGAGACAAAAAATACTTATTTTCATTGTCTGGTCATCAGCAACAAGGTTTTAAACTGAAAGAGGGTAGATTTGGATTTCATAGATTTGGCTATAAGGAAGAAATTTTTTATGGTAACAGTAATGAAACACCGTAACAATCCAAACATCCACTCTGACCTTCTTCTGACACAGCCGGAGAAAAGGGATGGGGAAGTGGGAGGAAGCCAAACAAGAAGCTTGCATGGGAAACACAAAATTAGGAAAAAATACATTAAGAAAACCCTTCCAGAGTTACATAATAAAAGTAGAAAAAACAGAGTTAAATACGTCTAAAGGAAGGAGAGCCAAAGAAAAAGTAGATTAGGTTGCAAATTAATGAGAACTCTAAAAGTAGATCAAGATAACAATTACAAAGGAAGATACTGCAGGTATTTATTTCTTTTTAAAATGACAGTCCTAACAGTTATTAGGAAACATACTGAAAATTGATAAAACCTAAGAAAATATAATTTTTTTAGTAAAAGTACAGCAGAATCAGTTAGGCAATTACCATGTGTAATTACTATTATTGGCATTATTTTCATGTGGCACTTACAGCAATAGATTATAAAATATCACGATTTCCAAGCCTAGTAAAATGTTGCAGTGGCTTAAGGAAAAAACAACATGAATTGCCCATCCTTTCTGGTGGTGTTACCATGCACACATTAGGGTACACTCACTGGCTAATGAGATGCAAAAAAAATAGAAAATCGGAATGTCTAAACATACATTTGTCCAGTAATCTTAATTGCTTCCAAGGCAAGGAAAGAACAAAATGAAAGCAACTGATGAAACATGATCAGGTGTGTTCAAATTAATTTTGCATTTGGAAAGACAAATAATATCTTAATTATAATTCCATCTACTAAATTTCTGTGAGTTGAAAGTTAGCTAATGAGCTACAATTGGTAAAGACAGGGATACACTGAATCAGAGGAGATGCCTATACAAACAAGCACTTTTTGAAAATCTTTACCTAGGATCTAAAAAGGACAGCATATATCACATAAATGAAATCCCTAAATAATAGAAATCAATGTACAGAAGCACAGCAGAAATCATAACCTTACTAGAGAACTATTTTTAAAAAATGAGACCTTGCCTAATTTTAAGTCCTGTGGTCTTTAATTTTAGAAAAGCGTTGACATCTGTTGGCGAACAGGGAGCTGAGCAGCGCAGAAATCCCCGGGAAATGCAGACACAGAGCCCTTTTCCAGTCTGGAAAGGGTTGAGTCTCATTTGCATGCCCGCTGTGTAACAGCTCAGATCACTCCCCTGTAAATGCTGCTCAGGTTGAAAGCAGGGGATGAGTGAACACTGAAAAGGAGCAGAAAAGGGGTCTGATGGTCTTTGTGTGTGGGCCATGCCAATCTCCTGCAGTCCACATTGACGCGGTCATGAATATGAAAAAACAACAACTTTATCCCTCCCAAACCAAAAGGATGGCACGGAATTTGCTTTGCTGTATCCTGTTGGGGAGCAAGGGAAAACAGGGATACTGGGACAGCTCAGTGAAGCTGAGACTGAAGAACAGGCAGGGCATAACTCAGGTGATGGGCAGCTTAATAATCTATCACTGACATGTCACACAAAATACCAGTGTAGGGTCAGACTGATGAAGGTTTGTGCACACATCAATGGCAGCACTGCTTATTGCAACAAAAAAAAGTGCAATTCCATAAACTGAGCATTTCTTCCTCTTTATCACCATTATTTTTTATAATGAAGCAAATAGAAATAATTAAAGCTGTCCCTGATCTATTAAGTAACATTCTTTTCCAGCTCAGTATAAGTGTGACACACCAACATATGAGTATCTGGGGTTTCCTTGGGATTCAGACAGTAACCAAACAATCCCTCAGAAGAAATGTATGCCAAGTAAAAAAAAAAACTAACAAAAAACCAAAAACTAACAAGTTTACTTAATCCTTTGTTAAAATCGATCAATGTTTTAAAGCCTTACTTCAAATAACATGGGTGCACAAATTATCCCTGTTGCCCATGGTGCATGAGCTATCTTATTTGTACTAGTTTCCCCAGGAAGGTCTTCACCACGCTCAAGCTATGCTGGCTTGGATTTTGTGTTCCCTGGCAGCTGGCAGCAGGGTGTCCCTGCTGATGTCTGGCTGTCTACACTTGCCAGCTGGTGGCCAGTGCCAGTCAACACAGAGTGTGTGGCTTCTGCCTTTATTCCTTTCTTACACCCTGTGCTCAGCCCTTTCAAGCCAATCAAGCATGAACCCAGTGCTCTTGATGAGTGTGGCTTCAGTTCCTGTTCCAATCACAAAGTAATAGTCAGGGTCATTCCTTTTTTGGTTACTCTGCTGTTATCTCGAAATGTCATCTTTGAGCTTGTACAGACACTCATTCCTCAGTTCTTTTCCCAGTTCCGGGACAGGAGTCTGCCGTGCCAGCATGATCAACACAGCTGGGCAAGTGTACTTCCAGGCCACAGTGTGACACAGTGGGGCTTTGGTCAACCCACACAGGGCAGTAACTCCAGGCATGGCACACCTGGGAAGCCAACCCTTTGACAGCTCCTCCCTGATGGGCTTTAGGCCAGCTTGAGTCCTGCCCTTGTTGCCTGTGTAGGTCCTGTTGATAAAGCTGTGTTTGAGCTGTGTTGTCCTATGCCATCTTTTATGTTTTAAGTCCAAGCCTTGTTATCTTTAGCAAGACTTTATATAAGCCTATTCCTAAATCTAGCATGTTGCTGACCAGCTTTAGGTTGGCTTCATGTCCTGGGAGGCTGTTGCAGACTCCTGCAGGAATTTGTTGTTTTTTTCAGGACATTTTACTGCTCAGAATGTTCTCTGCTGCCTTAGACAATCATCTCACTTGTCTTCTGCTCTGCCTGAAAGCTATAGCCAAAATTTTCATTTTCTCTTCACCTAAGCGTACCCATCAAGTTCTGAAATCTTTCTTTTGTGTCTGCAATGTATCTTCTGAGAACAGGCCTGACATAAGGTGCCTTTACAATGCTGTGGTACTATAAGCAAGCTTTAAAAGAGGCTTAAAAAAGAGACTGTTCTGACCTGCCTTCCTTCCATCCACATCCTACTGGAAACATTATGGCATTGACATCATACCAGACACTCACTGCTGTTTTGCTGCTGTCTCTTTTCTATAAAGCCCTGCACATACAGCCCTTCAGGGAGGCCCCCAAAAAGTGTCTAAACAGTCTTTGAAAAGTTACTAAGGAACATAACTTGCAGTACTTGGTTTAAATTACTTATGTAAGAGCTTGCACTGCTACGTTGAAAACTAGCGGATGGCTGAAAATATGAGCTGTATAACATCTGTAAATGATGTCCACTAAAATATCTCCTTTCCTTTCTACTACGTAACAATTTATTAAACTTGGTTCTAGCATGTTGGGCAGTTGTAGATAATTTGGCACCAATTACACATACTGCAATTTTCAATTGCTGGATTATGAAGTAGAAAACATGGAGCTGAAAAAGTACCAGTACTAAAGAGAAACTTCATTGCTAAACTTAAGACAGAACGGTCTGCAAAGATTTATTTTAAACCAACATATAGCTGGTTATTATTAGATAAAAAAAAAAAGATGTCAGATGCATTGAGAGCGTAGGAGAACTTGGGTGCTAATGCTGACTGGAGATTGTAAATTTAGCACCCTACAGAATCATTAGATGAAGAATTATCTCCTGTATTTTTACTATGCCTCCCCCAAGAAGACCTGCTAGACCTGTGGGACCAGAACCAACTTAGATGCTTCTCTCTATGTTCCTCAGTGTATCAAGGTCTAGAGTCACAGAACCAGCTTTGTACCTTCTACAGATCTAATCTGCAATCAAGTAACTCATCCATGTTAAATTGCAGATTGCAAGCAGCTAAAAGTTCCTAGACCAAATGCATGCAGAAACCACAGTCCTCTCCTTCTCTGCCCTCTCCCTTCTTACTCAGATTCAAAGTAAACTAAAGTGTACGTTTGCGTGGGGGTGAAAATCATGTTCCTTCTCAGGGGAAACCTGCAGATTTTCCAGTTTACACCCAGCTGCCGGAGTAACTACAGGTTCTTTCAGTCTCTTTTGCTACTCTTTATTTGGCACCGGCAGAGCCCACCTCAGGCTGCCGGAGTCGCTGTGCACCAGGCACAGACGCAGCTTTATGATGGCACAGAGCAGGTCAAATGCAGCCTGCACCCTGTTCACAGAGCAAGCCCCCGCTCCAGGGATTTGCATTGGGAGTGCCGCGAGACGGCAATGCGACTTGGAAAGGCAGCTGCGGGACACCGCGCCCGCCGGCGAGCCTCCGATCTCCTTCAGTGGCCGCTTTTGATACTGAAGGCTCAAGCAGCACGCTGCACAGCTAGCATCAGGCGCGGCGGGCGCAGCAGCAGCAGCGGGCGGCTCCGCACCGCTCCCGCCGCCCGGCGCGGCCCCGCAGCCGCGGGCGGAGCTGCGCTGCGCCGGCCCCGCGCCCAGCACCCACCGGGAAAGCGGGCGGGCAGGAAAGTTCAAGAACAGCCGGGAAAGGTGCCGCCCTATGCGAGGAGTGGGCAAAGCTGCAGCTGCGTGGCCAGGGGGCGGGTGTTCAAGGCTTGCAGTGGAAGGTTGAGGGTATTTAACTCTTTTGCTTTCCTTAATTATAGTGAACGTCATGGATACGGTTCTAGCCTGATTTTATATTACTGGATTTTGCAAATGATTTTGCTGAATGTACCATACATGGGGGCATGTACAAATGCTGAGTAGCGCAGAATTAGGTCTGCTAATTCCTGTATATTTGTACTAATGTTCTTCATATTAAGAGGGAGCACCTATTTCTATTTATGCATCCCTAAATACTCCAACAGCAGGTTGATGCACAAATCGGTGCTACCTTATCTGGATGGATACAGACGGGCGAGCTACAGACCTTACACTGTGTCCTAAGCATGTCTTTACCTTTCCTAGTCCTGGGTAACAAACGGCTTTCAAGCACACGGCTCCTAATAGGACCCCAGCCAAGGGATGCCCCAACTCCTCCGGCTGCATGCTTGCTGTCGGCACGGTGCTCCTGTGCCCACTTGTACTACCTTTCCTGAGACCACCTAGTGCCGCGTGGTGGGCAAAAAGAACATGAGCCATGCATCTGCACAGGGTTGCTAAAACTGAGGAGTCAGACGGATTACTTTTATTGTAACTGCAGCTTATAATAAAGCTTCCCCAGGGCAGGACGCAGCAGTTCCTCTTCGCTGCTGGGCCGGGCTCCCCTGCATCACCAGCGGGAGGTGGGCACACCTGCCCGACAAGCTCAGCACTGTAAAAGCGAGCCCTCCCTCCTGCCATAAATAAACTCTTCTTCCTCCTCCTCTTCTGCGCCCCCATCACCCCGGAGTATAACGCGGCCAGGCGGCTGCCTTACCCCCGCCGTCCTCTCCACCCCCGGGGGCGACGCACACTTTCACCCCGGCCCCTGGCACAGCCGGGCGCTTTGCGGCAGCCGCTCTAGAAACTTCTCGGTCCCTCCCTCTCCCCTCCCCTTCCTCCTCCTCGCCGAGCAGGGGCCGGCGCTGCGGCGAGAGCAGCAGGGGAGGAGGCGTGCGGCGCCCGCCCCCAGCCGCGCTGCCCAGAGCCGGAGGCGCAGCCAGGCGCTGTTATCCCGGCCGCTGTTATCCCGAGCCCGCGAGGCGCCCTTCTCTGCGCAGAGGTGGCAGCGGCAGGCGGCATGACGGCGGAGGAGATGAAAGCGGACGGGGCTCCCCTGGAAGGGGTGGACATCACTCCCAAGCAGGATGAGGGCGTCCTCAAGGTACTGGGCGGCTGATCCCCATCCCCACCCTCCGCGCTAGCCCGGAGGGGTCCCCGCGCCGGCGGGGAGCGGGGGCCATTCCTCCTGGCCTGCGAGCGAGTGCTCCCCGGGCGCCCTGGCCCTGCCGGGCCCGCTGTGTGCCCCGCGGGGAAGGGGACGAGGCGGTCCCCGCGCATCCCGGCAGAGCTGGCGCAGCGCGGGCGATTAAACAACAGCGGCGGAGGGCGGGAGCGCGCCCCGGCCGCGCAGGCGCTTCTCGGCTGGCTGCGGGGCTCCCCGCTCCTCCCGGGGCGAGCCGGAGCCTTGGCTGCCCGCCGGGAGAGCTCGGGGTCACGCTGGGGGGGGGGCTGTGCAGCGAAAAGGCGCTTCTCCCTGCCTTTGGGCTTTCCTGCGCCGTTTAGGGGAAGATGCGGGAGGCGGGCTGCGCTCTCGGTGCGGCTCGCAGCGCGCGTTGCGAGGGTCCGGGTCCATCCCCGCCCCCCCAGCACGTGTCCGCGGCTGGGGATTAAAGATGGAGCCCCGGCGGGGCACGTGCGCCCGGTGCCCGCCGTGCCCGGCCGCGCCTCCCCGCGGGCCCCGGGCCGCCCCCGGGCCCGGCGAGCGCGGCCGGAGCGGCCCGGCCGGCCCCGGGCAGGTCCCCGGCGCGGCGGCTCTCCTTTGTACTGGGGAGGCTGGCGATAAGGGCAGCGGGATTTATACCGTGAGGGGGAGTTGCGCCTACTTCCTCTGTCAGACGTTGCCTATTTCCATATCTCTAGAAACTTCCTTAGGCTCTGCTAAAAACTTCCGCGATTATTTAGAAGCGTTGTTCAACCGCAGTAAAATTTCCAAGTTACGGTGGTCAGGAGGAGAAAGGGTCACTACAGCAAAGGCAAAATTCTGGGTTTAACCTTTAGAGCCTTCTAAATTCTGGGTTCATTAAGGAGGCGCTGTCTCCCGTTCAAGAGGGGTATCGGAGCAGATTAAAGATACTGGCTGCTCTATTTCTGCTTCTTCATGTTTCCTGCTAGCTTATTTAGGTGAGACTTTTTGGATTTTGCACGTCGTACAGTATCGGTCAGAGTTCTCATCTGCATGGCTGCCCAGGTCTCCCGCAGCCCAGATCCCTTTAGCATGCTAGAAGGGCAGTGCGGGTCTGCTTGATGCATGCAGTGCCTATTTTTTGATGATGGAGAAGCAGCAGGTGTTTTTTGCGTTGTTTGGTTGTTTATTTTAGAGGACAGGAGTAGAAAAAACTAGCAAGCGAAGTGAGGTTGTGAAAATCACAAAAATTGAGATTGTGACATGATAAGTGAAATACCCTAGAGGTCACAAAGTCCAGCCTTCGTGGATTTTATTTTTACGTAATTGCTCGAGTGCAAAATGCATCTATTGAAATCAAGTGTCTAGCTCTGAACTAACCTGCACCAGTTTTGTACTGGCTTTGTTGCCCTGATTCCAGAAGTGTGTGTATTTGCTCATTAGCTGTATATCAGTTTAGTATCCACAGTTTTTTACCTGATATTGCTGAATATACTTCCACAATTCCTAGAATAAGTAATTACGTTTGGAAATAAACCATTTGAAATGCCATATGAGCTGAAAAATCCTGGTTTTCTATCTGAAAAGGAAATATAAACCTTACAGAAAATAGAATTGCCATATTCAGAAGTAAAACTTCAGTCTCTTCAAAATGAAACAAGTGTAAACTGTATAAATAATGAAACTGAGATTTGTTACTGTAGAATGCCTTGCAATGACATTACAAGAATATGGCAATTGGTAAATTTTAGTAAATTTCCATTAAATGCAGTTAGTTTTTCAAAATCACGTCAGACTGGCTGCTTTAAAGTGCTAGCTTGCATCTGCTTTTTTGCAGATTCGCAAATTGCATCTGCTGAGCATGGTGTAGGTCAGGTTGCTTACCTGATTCCTGTGTTTTTCTCATGCTTCTCTATTTCCTTCTCTCTGTGAGAGTGGTTGTTTGAACTTTTGCCTTCCTTGGGGAGACATCAATAGATTAGTTTTGTAATGCTAATAACTGCTGTGGTGCTGGTTGGGGTTAAAGGGATGGTGTGCTGTGTGAGGTCAGGCATTCTTTTTTTCCTTAGAAAACAAGCAGACAGGATTTTTTCTAAGTTTTGTTTGTTTGTGAGAGTACTTTTTGTTTTATGCTTTCAGTGAGGTGCTTTTAGCTTGTTAGTCTGATAGAAGCTGTCGGTGGTGAAGCTTTGGTTTTGGATGGAGGGTCCTGGCATTTCACTTGGATAGTCAGTTGCAGGGATGGTGGGAGGCCAGGTGGGAGATTGACAGTGGTGGGTTGCAGGAAACTGAAATCTGTGAAGGAGACTCCCGAAAGTCTGCTCATTCAGTGAAAAACATGATTGATATAGAAGCATGACATTTAAAGGAGGGATGCCCTGTAACTGCCCTTGAATAGATGTTTATCTTCTATAACAGAATGTTTTCCAGGTCTCCATGATGCAAGCAAATAGGGTCCTCCATTGGGGTCCCCTTTTGCCTGGCTAAGATAATGCAGAACTTTGGCTTAGGGCTAGCTGGTTTCAATCTATATTGGGAAAAATTCAAAATTCAAATCTGAACTTCAGGAATCCTGTTATGGGCAAGGCCTCACATCCTTGCCTGTGAGATATGTTACTATTATTCTCTAATTTTATATAAGCTTCAAGTGAACACCAGAGAGATTGTCCCCACTTTCTGAATAGTTTAGATTTATTTAATACTTGTTTTGCTGGGCTGGCTGGGGAACCCCCTGAGAAGAAAATTAATCCTTGCAGCTGTATGTGAGACGAGGGTACTGGCCATCCATGTCAGAATTGTGAGGAGACAAAATTATTGCGATAAATAATTTTCAGGTGTTACTCTGTAGGCTGATAGAACTAACATGCTTGGGGTGAGACACTGCTAACCTCGGTTAAATCGACTGATTTAACTTGAATAATTTCAGATTACATATTGGAATAGATTTTTCATGGAAGGAACTACCTAGTTCTCTTGTGTAAGTGCTTTGCCTAGAGCACTGAACTCGGCTGTCATGATAGAGAGGTGATGAGGCAAATACTTGAATAAAGAAGAAAAAACCCTGCCTAACGCAGAGATCTGTAAGCTGGTGCCAACTGTTGCCTGTTAAATTCTTGTATCACAGCACAGCCATCTTGAGGTTCTGCATTTGCTGCACTGCTAATCTGCAGAAAGAACAGCCAGTCCATTTCCAGGTGACTGAAAGAAACCTGCAAATCCTTTGTCTGCTAAGGATGATAATGTGCATATCTAGGTATTTGTGATTCATGTCCAGTGGACAGACTTGATTTCTGTGATGTTAATGCTAATTGCTGTTTTCCTCAGGTTGTCAAGAGAGAAGGCAGTGGGACAGAGTCTCCGATGATAGGTGATAAGGTGACCGTCCATTACACGGGGTGGCTTCTCGATGGCACAAAATTTGACTCCAGTCTGGACAGAAAAGACAAATTCTCGTTTGACTTGGGGAAAGGTAATACCTTGTGTTTGGTGCTGATCAGTTTTGGTAATAATTGAGACAGGATTCCCTTGTGTGGCTTCTTTGCTTTTCAAAATTGCCACTTAAACTTCTTTTCAGAGTTTATTCTCTTAGAATGGTCCCATCAGAATGTGAGATTTTTCTGAATGAGAGAATTGTGTAGCCCCTTAAAAGGCCTGCTGAAGAATTCACAAGCCTCAGACAGAGCACTCCAGGGGAGCAAATCTGTCCTGAAATGTAGAGATAAAGGGTAGTTAAATAGCCAGAATATGCATTTTTTGGGGGGCAGACCTCAGTTCAGGAGTGCTTAATTATGACCAGATACTGGGACAGGGTACACAGAGGCAGCTGTCAGCTATCTTATGATGAAACATACTCTCTTTTCCACAAAATTCTCAAGTTAACACAAGTCTTTGAGCAGTGCATCTCTTCATTATCAAAATCTTCCATTTTTTGAAAATTTGAGCATAGTTGTTCCTGCAAATCTTATTACTTGATCTTGTATTCTTCCCTGGAAGTTCTTTACCTTCTGCTTTTAAAAAATAGATAATACCTCCTTTTAAAAAAGAGGTAAATTAATTGTACTGCAATTTGAGATGATATTAAGTGTACCTATTAATACAAGACTAATAGAAAGTGTGCTTGATGAGTCAAGAGGAGGAGCAATTAGGACAGCTTGAGTGAGAGGGCATTTTTTATTACAGTTTTTCTTCCCTTTCAAAGGAATGCTACTACTTTCTTCTCCCTTTCTGTTACAAATGTGTGTAACTTTTAGTTACCACTGTTTTTTGCCAGCTGATAAAGTATGAACAGAAAAGGCTGTTGGTTTGGATTGTTTTCAAAACAGGAGCAGGCAATCTCTCACCCTAAGGCCTTCCTCTCAGAAGAGTTTATTGTTACTTCCTCACACTTGGGACCATGCCAAGCACTTCAATTGGTGTCTGTATTCTGTTATTCTATGAAAAGAGCTGTTACACCTGGATTGAAGGAAAGTTTGGGCCAAATTTGGGTCCCTGGGAAACTTCAGAATTTGATTAGGCTTTAAACTGATACACGTAAGTGAGAGTGAGCACAAGTTCTTCAGTATTTCTGCTGCCATAACTTTTGTACACTAAAAGTGATGATGCTCAGTTTCACCTGATCATGCCTTTCATGTGTGATTGGTGTTTGACTTGTACAGGTGAGGTGATCAAAGCCTGGGACATTGCTGTGGCCACTATGAAGATTGGTGAAATCTGTCGGATTACGTGTAAACCAGAATATGCCTATGGCTCAGCTGGGAGCCCCCCAAAGATACCTCCCAATGCTACACTGATTTTTGAGGTAAGTGAGAGATGGTCACCAAAACTGTATGCTTGAAAAAATGTGTGATGCAATTTCCTTTCAAAACAGGGTTGTTATATTTTCTAAGGAAAATAATATGGTTGGTTTTGGGTAGTGTAGAAAAAATTTTAGTTTGGCTGCTACTGTTCTGTAATGGCTTGGGTTGCATTCTCTTTGAGTTTTTAAAACATTGAATGATCTTCAGTGTTCAGTTGTAATTCTCCAGTTACTGAGTGATTTGCAGCAGTAAAGTGCAGGCTGTGAGGGTAGACTATTTCAGTGATAGACTGAAGTAGTTGAAATCTTTAATCCACTTCATAGCATTCAGAGTAAAGATATATTAAATGTGAGGTTTTCAACAACAGGGAGAGGAATAATACATTTTTTTATACTTAGTTATGTTTTTTTTACAACATTAACATTACCTCTTATGAGCTCTTTCAGGGAGAAAAGAGGTAATTGCCCCATGTAAACTGCTGGAATACAATATTTGAACAGCCCTGCAATTACAAACTCTTTTTGGTATAACTGAGCTTTTCAGTCAGCCTTAAAGCATCATAAAACCAGTTTGGATTCAGGTTGCTGGTTCATTACCAAAGTCTCTCTGTGCATCCAGGCTACACTGATCAATCTTGTCCCCATAGATGAAGTCCTGTGCACTCACTCAGTGCCTGTGACAGACTCAGCAGTCTTGAGTTTGGCAGCTGGGTAACCCAGTTTGACAGCTCACATGGCCAGCTGCTCTCCTGGAGGTGAGCTGCATGTCTTGGTAAGCATGGAGCCAGCTATCCTTGGTGTCTCTGACCCTCACCAGGAGAGGAGAGATTTTATTTCCTACTGACCTCAAAAGTAATTTTCCTCCACATCTTCCCCCTCCTTTCCCAAAGGGGGTGGAAACAGCAGCTGTCTCTTGTGTATTATTTCAGAAGTGAGAATGGTTACTCAAAATGCTGAGACTTGTATTTGATTTTTCCATGTAGGGTGACATAAAAGCTGTTTCTGGAGCATACCGTGACAGTCTCAACAGGGATTGGAGGGAATGTATATTTCTTACTGTTGAAATAGTTCAATTTGCTAACAATTGCTTCAAAATAAATTCTACCCGAGAGAAGGCAAACTCTTTTCTTAAGTGTAATTTTTAAAATGACTTTGCTCTAAAGCACTTAATCAATGGAATGGAGTCCTACAATTGGGGGCATAAGGAAAGCTTTAAAACTGATGATTCTCTGAGACTGAATGTTTTATATAATATCTGAAAAAGATGAAAATAAATCATGGAGTTATTCAAAGACTGAAAGTCTGTTGAGGTTTTATTGGAAACAATGAGCATCTCTTAAGGATAAATTACACATAGTCATTTAGGTTGGGAAAAACCTTCAAGACCATTGGGTCCAGTCATAAATCTGACACTGCCAAGTCCATCACTAAACCATTAACCCAACCCAGTGCCACAGCTACACCTCAATACCTCCGGGGAGGGTGACTCACCCACTTCCCTGGGCAGCCTGTTGTAATGCTAATATCCATTCTAAACCTCCCCTGGTGCACCTTGAGGCCATTTTTTGTTGTTCTATGACTTGTTACTTGGAAGAAGGGACTGACCCCATCTGGCAACAGCCTCCTTTCAGGGAGTTGTAGAAAGCAAGAAGGTTTCCCCCAAGACCCCTCTTTCTCTCCAGGCTAAACACCTCCAGCTCTCTCAAGCAACTCCTCATGGGACTTGTGCTCCAGACCCTTCACCAGCTCTGTTGCCTTTCTCTGGACATACTCCAGCACCTCCATGTCCTTCCTGAACTGAAAGGCCCAAAACTAAAGACAGGATTTCAGGTGTCTAGTACAGGGTGACCATCACTGCCCTGATCCTCTTGGCCACACCATTGCTGATACAGGCCAGGTGCCATTTGCCTTAACATAATTGGATATTGAATTTGCTTTCCATTTGGATAGTGTATTTGCATTTCTTTTTAATTTTTTTTCCCATGGACTTCTGAGTAATAGGATTAAAGATACACTCTGTGTGGAAGGATAAAAAAAAATATTGCTAGCAGGTAGTGTCCACTAAGGGAGCTTACTCATTTCAAGTACATCAGAATTAATACCATTATTTCTGAAAAATACTGTCATGTAGAGCTCTTCATAAACAGCATTTTCTTAATAGAAATCTGACGTTATTCATGGCTTAGTTGTATTGGATCAAACTACACATGTTGGAGTGCTGCGTGCTTCTATGCAAGTGATACCAGGTGTAATCAGGGCTGAGCTGATGATTGAAATGCAAGCTAAAAGCTCCAGGCCTTCTACCAGAGCATTCTTAAGGGCTTAGCACTACTACAGAGGATGCATGTGGACAGCAGAAAGCAGAGAAGCTTTCATTGTCCTTCAGCAAGAGGTAATACCTAACATTGGGGTAACTAAAAGCATGAACTGCAAGATGGGATTTGGTCCATCAGGCTACTTCTGAGTCAGTCCCATGCGGTCACCCAGGTTTTTCACTTCCTACTTGACTTTCCTTCATGCTGCCAGTCTGGTCCCTCCATTTTCTGGGTATGCATTTAGGTAAAAGTAGTGTTTCATTCATAAGTCATGATATCCCCTAATGCCTGCCTGAGCAGTTATGTTGAAGGGAAGAGTGGCGAGAAAGAAAAGGACCAAAGCTGCCTATGATGGTTTTGTGCTTCCCTAACAAAATAACCTGGTGTTCACTGGCTGCAGCAAGTCAGCAGTCCTGGGTGTGTCCTGATCTGGGGTGTGGGTTGGAACTTAAAAAAATTTCCCAAGTTTATTAGGTTAAAGTAGTTTCTGGCTAGTATGACTCTCAAGCAGCTAAGGTCTCTTGAAGTTTCCACTCTTTTAGTTTTACCTAGGATTACTTTCTATTAACACGGTATCAGCAGGGTTCTTTTGCAAGTGCCTATCACCATTTCAAAATTTTGTACAAGCTGCTTTACAAAAGACCTTCTAGAACTTACATTAAGATAGTTTTTACTTGTGTCATCACATCAGCATTTCTTTATGACAAGTAATAATGCATGTCCTAGGATTTGGAAGTTCTTTTCTTTTTCGATCTGGTGGTGGATTTGGTTTTTTTTTCCTCGTGATTACTTTTACTGAGCAATATAAACAGCTAGATTATTTCATAGAATAGTATTGTTCAGGCTGGGGGGAAAAAAAAGGGGGAAGTACACACCTGTATGGTTATCAGTAGGATGTTCAGGAATTACTTTTTTCAGACTGACTGAAAAGAAAGACCAGAATATTATTTGTTACTAGGTATCAGTTAAAATAAAAAGTGGAAGTACAGGTTGATACTCAATTCCTTTTGCATTCCAGTTGTCTTTAAGTCCAGTGTCAGGATCCTCCACAGCATTAGCTCTGAACTTTTTTTTTTTTTAATGGGGTAGTCTAAATAATGCTGATTATAATGGCTTGCTTTTTTGGGTTTAGGAATAGTTTTCACTATTGTTTTACTCAAAAATCGGATATGATTTTTTTTCTTCACTTCATAGCAGCAATGACAAATACCTTTTGTAACTAGACTTTTTCTATGTCATTGTGGTGCTCCCACTTGAAACTATGATTTACATTTACTTGTGAGGGCATGGGAAGATTCAGACTGGATATCTGTCTCCTACATTAAACACTAGCTCTAAAAAATCCTAAACAGTTTGTTTCAGCAGCGCGTTTAAAGTTTCAAGGATCTCTGGAAAATAAATGCTGTGAGTTACTAAATTGGTCTAATGAGAATAAGTGCAAGGCTTTTCTTCCCTCCACACAGATAGAACTTTTTGAGTTCAAGGGGGAGGACCTCACTGATGAAGAAGATGGTGGCATCATCCGAAGAATCCGTAAAAAAGGGGAGGGCTACTCCAGGCCCAATGAGGATGCACTTGTAGAGAGTAAGTGTGCTGTTAAAAAATACTGAATGGATTTGCAGTGAGGGATGGCACAACCTTTTCACAATCTACAGCTGCATGTCCTGAGGGAGAGGAATATGTGGCTTCTCTTTTCTGTACCAAGTAACTTAACAACCTAGAGTAAGCTTTCCTTCTCCTGTTTCTAGCAAGGTTTACATTTTCCAGCAGCAACTGTGTTTTCTGGTGATACTGAATCTGTTGAAGTGCTTATCTGATCACCAAAGGTGATTGAGTCTCATAAAGTATTTGCATGTGCTGTGGAACAAAAGGAGAAGTCGTTCTGGCACTTGCCAGAGTGGCAAGAACAAATACTTAAAATGAACAACAAAAAAAGGGTTGTTAAACTGAAAGCAGAAATTCTGTTTGCTGCCAGTAGCTGCCATGCCTAGGTAGCTGCCAAAGGAGAAAAGATTCTTCAGAAGGAGGCTTTGGCACATGGGTGTGTGCTGCCTGCCTGTATAGAACTCCCTGTGCACTCCTGGGTACCTGATTTCTCTCTCTGTTCTGGTTTTTGTTACCAGTCCAGTTTGAAGGCCGACACGGAGATCGTGTTTTTGACAAGCGGGAATTGCGGTTTGAGATTGGAGAAGGTGAAAACTTCGATATTCCTCATGGGCTGGAGAAAGCAATACAAAAAATGGAGAAATCAGAGGAATCTGTGTTCTATCTCAAGCCCAGGTATGCTGTTTCTGGTGTTTGATACAGGAAGGGCTTATATGTAATCATCTGGCAAGAAAGAAATATTTTGTTTTAATGCCTTTCAGCTTTTTTCGGTGCTGTGGTAAAAACTTGGATCAGTCCCAAAAACTGATGCACGAGAAGTATCATGCTTTGCCACTTCTTAGTGAAGCAGTAGCAGTCCAGAAGAAATTTACTTAAATCTCTGTAATGTTGACTTCTGAATACTTAAAAAAAAATTGTTGCTCTCTAACTTAGATTTTTGTGATTCCTCTTCATGACTGATTACTGTAAAACAGTCCATATGTAGACTTGGATATAGGCATAATTTTCTCTTTACAGGGAGAACACATCTGAAACAAGTGGAGTTGCACAGATTGTTTTCATCAAACTTGAATTTATTTCATTTTTTATTGAGATATTTTTTTAACTGTAACTGGGCCTGATGGGAGCAGAAAAGAAAAGCAATCTGATCTAGAGGGTTTTCCTGCTAATATGCAGCTCTTACTGGAGTTGCATTGCAGTACCTTTCTGTAGGCATTTCCTGTTTACCAGCTGGTTAGCAGTGTGTTAAGTGTACAGCTGCTGGTCTAATCCTGGTATTTATTCTCTTTGAATAAGAATACTTTTACTCTTTGAATAAGAATACTGCTTTTCTAAGAATAGACCTAAAATACAGGTGCTCTGAATGCAACACTCAGTTTCAGACATGAATATTAAATATGATAGTTATAATTTGAAAGTTGGTTGTTTTGGTTTGGCTTTTTTTTGATGAAGGGATTATTTGCTTTTCCTTAAAGTAAACTAAAACACTAATAAAATAATAGGAGCTGCTGAAAGATTAATTATGTCAATACTAGGTTTCTCTTACTTTCTTCTATCTTGCACTTGCTAATTTTAGAGTTGTACCTAGAATTCTTCAAACCTTTGTCTTGTAATAATAATTTATGTGCATCCTAAATTTGCATGAGGTTTTTGTCTCCATCTTATGTAGCAAATATAGCTGGATGGATAGTTTTCAACTCTCTTCTTTATAATTTTTGTTTCTCCTTTCCCACCCCCATTTTACAGCTATGGTTTTGGAAGTGCTGGGAATGAGAAATTTAAGATCCCTCCAGATGCAGAGCTGCAGTATGAAGTAAAACTCAAAAGCTTTGAAAAGGTGAGAGCAAGAGATGAAATCCTAAAGAGATCTGGGACTGGGGGAGGAAGTGGGAGTGCAGCTTAAATGATGACAATGGAATCCTTGCATGGTGATGTGAAACAAGGAGGCCACTGTTGCCAGAGATGATGGTGACATGCTGGGAGCTCTTGGCTGAAATGGTCCTTATTCTTCCTGTATCCCTGTCACTATTTCTCATGCTCTAGGCTGGTTTCCATTAGCAGGGCAAAGCTCTGCTTTGCCAGACTTACCTCAACCATACTGTTAGTAGGAAACAACATAGCTACTTGATTTCCCTGGAAGTTGTACTGAAGTTAACTGGAACTGTTCCTGTTTGGGTAGGCTAAGGAGTCTTGGGAAATGAACACAGATGAGAAGCTGGAACAGAGCTGCATTGTGAAGGAGAGAGGCACTCAGTACTTCAAGGTAAGTTACAGTCCCCAAGTAATAATTGCATTTCTTAGTCTATGTGATGAGTTGATAATGATGTTTACAGCTTCTGTAATTTCTGAGTGGTGTTCATGGTATTCTGTGAGATTTTACAGGGAGAACTGGAGGTGAATGTGTCTTAAAAAAAAAGAAATTTGATTGTTTTATCCAAAGAACTAACTCTGCAGGGAGCTCTCTGTTAGAACTGTTTGCTGTATCTATAGATAACACTGTGGGTGTACAGTATTTCAGTTCCTGCTGTGGGACAGTGCTGTGAGTGAACAACATTCATTTAGGTAGACATGTGTGGAGAAGCTACTTAAAACAATTTAAGTAGTTAAAGGAAGAGTTTCCTATTATCTTTGTATTGTGTTTTGAGAATGCCCCATCTTCCCTTATTTTTGCATCAAAAGTTGAATATAAAGGTAGGAGTTCAGTGAAGTATCAATGCTGGCATATACCCCTAGCTCTAGTGGGGAACCAGTTAAGTATTTCTAAAGATATTCTGATCCTGTGCAGGAATGGCTCTCAGAAGTATTTTTGATGATAGATGTTACTTTTTGATCAGATGGGGTTATTTTAGATGTATTGCTCAAGGCAGACAGAAGGGACAAGAGGGAGATAAAAGTTCCTGTGATGAGCTGTGTGATAACTGAACTGCCTTTTTTACAGGAGGGGAAATACAAGCGGGCAGCATTACAGTATAAGAAGATTGTGTCATGGCTGGAGCATGAGTCAGGACTCTCTGAGGAGGAGGAATCAAAAGCCAAAAGCCTGAGGCTTGCTGCCCACCTTAACTTAGCTATGTGCCATCTCAAGCTCAAGGAATACTCCCAGGCTTTGGAAAACTGCAACAAGGTAGTAGGAGTTTATTTATTCTTAAACTGCACAAGCAGTCTGACAGTTTGTCTTGCTTTAAACATTTTAGGGACAACAGGCTAATGCAGTGTTTGGTCTTTCTTACCAGCTGTCATTTGGGTAGTACAGAAATTTTAGTGCACTAAAAATATCCAACAGATTATTTTCATAATTGGTGCCCTTTGAACATCTTTTACTAACTTGCTGCTACATTGAGAATATTCAAGTATTTAGAAATAAGAAACACTTGAGATGTGGTGAAGGTAGTCATGTTGGCAAAGGCCTTTCAAAGAGCAGGATTACTTTCTGGCTAAATCTTAGACTTGCTGGTTCTCTTGTCAAATAGCCTACTATATTCATTCCTATTTGTACTTCTGCTGTATTCCACTGACTTCATTAGTAAGCCCTGACAAGATGCATAAAGCTACATCAGAAGGTACAGTTGCTAGCAGTCGCTGGTGTTCTGACTACATATCATTTTTGTAATAGAAAAATCATTACTGAATGTGGTTTTGGTTTTTTTGAATGCAGGCACTCGAATTGGATAGCAACAATGAAAAAGGCCTTTTCCGGCGTGGAGAAGCTCACTTGGCTGTCAATGACTTTGAGTTGGCCCGAGCAGATTTCCAGAAAGTGATACAGCTTTATCCAAGTAACAAAGCTGCCAAAGTGCAACTGGTGACTTGTCAGCAAAAAATACGGGAACAGCATGAGAAGGAGAAAAAGATGTATGCCAACATGTTCCAAAGGCTGGCAGACAAAGACTTAAAGGTAAGTAACACTACTCTGAACATTACAGGGGGTGGTGTCATGTGTTACACAAGGAACAGTGGTTTAGGTACTCACTCTGCTTCTTATTACAGATAATTACAGCAGGAGAACACTCAAGTAGTCTCCTTTGGGGAGCAGGGATGGAACTCAAAATACCATCAGTCAAAGTTATTAGGTCATCTTGCTTGAACATGAAAACCAGCAGTATCAACCATTGCAGAGAAAGCTTTCACCTGTTTCAACTGAATTTGCCACAGACCACTGTTAATCAGAAGGCAGTTGAAGTGATGAGATAGATGCAAACACAACAATGTTCTAGAAGTGGAAAAAGCACTTATTCCTCTAGAGCCTGTTGCAAAGAGCAGGCTGTTCTGGTGCCTGGGGTACCCATCTAGTGTCTGTCATACAGAGGGTGCTGAGCACCATCTTGCTTCTCACAGAGACCTTCGGATGTGGTTGATGGTCTTCATTACAGATGTCACAGATAGATTATGCAATGTCAGAACATTGATTATTCTGCTGTATGGATGATTTTCCTAATCTTTCACTAGAATTTTCGTAAATACTATTCCAGTTAATAATGGCAGTATGTGAATACAGGTTATAACAAGACTGTATTAGCTACCAAGAAATATTTCAGGTTACTGGTGAAAATATTTCACATATCCTAAGCAAACCTTCTGGTTCTTTTCCTTAAATCTGATGGTCTAGAAGGACATGATGGACCTGTAACTTCTCAGACAAATCTGGGATCTATGTCAACTCATAAATTTCCTCAGTAACAGTAGGGAGTACAGCAGCTTTTATCTTGGGAGGTTATTTTCACCTTTCCAGAATATGCATGAAGAACATAAAGAATTGCCAGATATTGGTACATTAATCTCCTTTGGTTAACCGTGTAACTGAGTCTTACCAGAGGCATGATGTCCTCAGATGAGTGTATCCTGGCAGTTCAGCCACTTCAGACTGTCAGCTGACAATTTCCGACATTAAATGTTTCACTCTGTCTCTTCTCTTTTTGGCTAAAGCAGCCTGATGTCAACAGTCCTTGTGTATTGGAGCTTAGAAGAAAGTATTCTGTCCTTCTAGACACAGTGATGTAAAGTCGCACAGTATCTTAATTTTGGTAGGCTTTAATAAAAAAAAATCTCAGAAATATAAAGATTCAGCAACTAAAGTAGAATTATTTCACTGTTGGGCATCTTCACTTCTGAAATGGCAGGATTTGGTTGCCAGCTGTCTGGCTCTGTTGTGAAGGATCCTTTCAGCTAGCACAGCTGCTGGGAATCTGGCTTCCTCCACTAGGTGTGGGATACAGCAAGATCTGTTGATAGGAAGAGTGGATTGCTGAAACAGGCTATACTCAGTAAAACTTCAAAAGCCTTGAGCTTTCTTCAACTCCTAAGACGGATAATTGGTAGAGTAATATTTTTGGCAAAAGGCAGACTCATAGTCTTTGCACTGCAGACTGTTTGGGATGTTGCAAAAACATGGCACTTAGTCTTTCCCTATCTGCTTGGAATAGCATAAGTTTAAAGTTGTAGAATCCTTTAGGTTGGACTCCAACCAAATGTAAATGAAAGGTTATTGTTAGGCATCTAACACTGGACGCAGGATTTGAGGTGTGGCCTCACCATTGCCCAAGTACAAGAGGACAATCCTTGCCCTGATCCTGCTGGACACACTATTGCTGATACAGGCCTGGATGCCACTGGCCTGGTGAATTCTTCCCAACAAGTTAGATGATTTTGGGAATGTGCAATGTGCTGGGCTTTTTCCTCTGAGCCATCTGGCCTGCCTTAAATGGATATTGTCTTAGACAAAATGGGATTGATGGAACTGTGAACTGTAAAGGATGCTTATTCCTTGGGCCAGTCTTGAGGTAGTTTTCTTTTAAGAAAAACTTGTTTTCCTCTTACAAAGCATGTATAATGTTGCTTTACTCTAGCCCCAGCAGTGTCTGTTAGTGGTGGTGTAGTAGAAGTTCAAAGTTCTGGAGAAGAGAGTTTGTTTACTAAATGTCTTCTGATTGCTAAGAAGATAGCTTGGACTGCAGTTCTGATGTTCCTGGCACAGACTGTTAAATTCAACAGCCACTCTTGCATCAGTAGTTTGTTTCATTAATTTGAAAAGTTCACATATGTAAAGTGTGAATTTTTGAAGGTCAGGATGTTTATCACCTTACCTTAAACCCAGGATTGGTAGCTAACAGATTTTCTGTGGAGAGAAGACTTAACTCTTGGAATGCTTCTAAGGATGAAAAATCGACCTCTCATGCATGAATATTCTTTTAAATGTGGGTTTGTGTTACAGCCAAGTTGGTGTAAGATTTTAAGGATTCTGCCCCTTTCCCCCCCGCCCCCATTCCGCTCTCCTAGCATTGCATGCTTAAGCCTTTGCTTATTTTTGTCTGGTTCTCATTTAAGAACTTCATAAAACAGATGGCTCAAGATGCTGGGCTGACTGGTAGAATAGCAATTTCATTGCACTAGGTTTTGAGATGAGCAAGCCAAGGTATTTTCACCTCCCCTTACTGTCCTTGAAAATATGTGCTGGTTATATTTTATTATAAAAGCTGAACATGAAGCCCTACCTCAGGGCTCTCTGCCTTCCACACCTTTTTATGAGCAAGATGCAACAGGCGAGATCTTTAGAACAGCCACATTGTTAGATCATACCCTCTTCCAGTTAAGCTCTTGTACAGGACATCGAAATCACTGTTGTCGAGTTTGAAATGTCCCTTCAAAAAACTAGTTGTCCAACAAAGGTACTTATGCTGAGTGCAAGTGTGCCTCATACAAGTTGGGTCAGGGTAGGCCATGGGAATGGCTGAAAATATACGACATTAGTATTGAAGCGGGGCAAAAGCAATTCCTGCAGAAGCTTGATAAATGAATTTCAGTTAAAAGACTTCTAAGAAATTGTTGGGTGGCAAGAGTGTGCAGGCCACATTAAGAATCATAACCACCTAATGCCAGTATGATATTTTGGGCTCCTCTATACTGCTTCTGGTTTCTTAGATGCGTGAAAACTTTTGGTTTCTTTTGGCTGAAGATCCTAATATCTTAATTCAGTCTGGCAGGGTAGACAAGCTTTCCAAGTAATAAGAATCAAACAATGTTTGTGCTAGCAATTTTGTATAATATATTAATATATTTTCTTTGTCTCTCTATTTAGTCATCTGCTACTCTTCAGACAAGCCACACTGAAGATGCAGAAATGAAAGATGCGCAGAATGGAGTTGAAGATAAATCAGAAGTTGAAGCAGAAGCATAAGAAAACCCCTATTCCATTAGTTTTGTAAATGAATGAATTTCCAGTGAATTAGACCTTTATTTTTCTACCTGGTTGGATAGTGGCTTCAAGGGAGCAGAGGCTGAAGCCACCATGCCACAGTCAGTTACAGCTTTATGTGGCTGTTTAAGAAGCTGAGTGGCAGCATAAATCTGGTTTAATCCTAGTGACTTTATTTATTCATTCAGCCTCTGTTACTGTTTGGGTTCTGTCTGGATTTACTCTGCTTGGTTTATTTGCATTTTCATAGAATCATAGAATGGCTTGAGTTGGAAGGGACCTCAAAGATCTAGTTCCACCTCCCCCTGCCCCCCCCCCCCCCATTGACAGGGACACCCTTCACCTGACCAGGTTGCTCAGAGTTCCATCCAGCCTGGTCTGGGATACTTCCAGGGATGGGGCATCCACAGCTTCTCTGGGCAGCCTGTGCCAGTGCCTCACCACCCTCAGAATAGAGAATTTCATTCTAATATGTAATTTTAACCTGGCCTCTTGCAGTTTGAAGCCACCCACCTTTGTGCTGTCACTACTTGCCCTTGTAAATAGTCTCTCTCCATGTTTCTTGTAGGTTCCCTTTAAGGTACTGGAAGGCCACAGTTTGGTCACCCCAAAGCCTTCTTTTTTCCAGGCTGAACGATTCCAGTTCTCTCAACCTTGTCTCATAAGGAGAGGTGCTTCATCCCTCTAATCATCTTGGTGGGCCTCCTTCTGGACTTCTCCAAAAGGTCAATGTCCTTCCTGTGCTGGGGACCCCAGAGGGGTGTTCCAGCTGGGGTCTCATCAGAGTACAGGGTCAAAGTCCTCTCCCTCCCTGCTGCCCACACTGCTTTGGATGCAGCCCAGGTTACAATTGGCTTCTGGGCTGTGAGTGCACCTTGCCAGCTCATGTCCCGCCTCTCATCCAAATGCTTCTTGGCAGAGCTGCTCTGGATCTGTTCATCCCCCAGCCTTTATTGACACCAGGGGTTGCCCCAGCCCAGGTGCAGCACCTTGCACTTGGCTTTATTGAAGCCTCATGAGTTTCACAGGGGACCACTTCTCAGGCTGGTCCAGGTTGCTCTGGGTGCCATCCTGTCCTTCAGGTGCGTCAAGGGGGCTGCTCAGCTTGGTGTCACCTGCAGATTTGCTGAGGGTGCACTCTACCCCCTTCATCCATGTCACAAATGAAGATGATGGTAACACTGGTCCCAGTATGGACCCCTGATGGACGCCACTTGGCACTGGTGTCCATTGGGACGTTGAGCCGTTGACCACTAGCCTGTAGATGTGACCATGCATGTTGGGGAAGATGAAATAGGAAAGCCTTATAAATATGATTGCCTGGCAAAAGACTTAGAAAATACAGAGATTGAGATGGTAACAAGTTTTGAGATACCAAAGCTTAGTTACTGAACAACTAGAAAACAATAGTACAGCCAGGATGAAGACAAATCCCCCCTTCTGGTTGAACAAAGCCCTTACCTACAGATAGGCCCAAAGGTTAAATGAACTGTTCTATCTCAGCCCCAATGTATGGTTCATCCCTCATCTGTAACCCTCCCCTGAAGCGTCAGGTGTCTGTGACCCCATTGGCCTAAGTCTTGTTCCAGCCCGCCTTGAAGCCCCCGGATAAGGAGTCCCTGAGGAGCCAAACGCTCTCTTGGAACTTCCCCTCTCCTGGAACATCCTCTCCTTCTTGGGATCCTCTCTTATCTCCACCTACCCCTTGCCTCTCCCTTCCCCTACTCCCTAGGGCCTGCCACGTGTCACGTCTGGCGACTCCAGGCAGGGCCTTTCACCTTCCCTAATAAACCATATATTCTAAGAGCAGCCTTCAGAGATCTCTTGTCTCCATCCATCCAAACCATCCAGGAGTCGAGCGTCCTCACACATGCAGCCAGTTTCTTACCTGTCAGTCACACTTAACTGCATCCATCTCTGTCCAATTTAGAGACAAGGATATTGTGAGGAGCTGTGTCTAAGGCAGAAAATTACAGAAATTAAGGTAAATGACACCTCTAGTCCTTCCCTTGTCCACTGGTGGAGTCACTCCATCATTGAAGGCCACTAGGCTGCTCAGATGGGACTTGCCCTTGGTGAAGCTGTGCTGGCTGTCCCTGGTCACCTCCTTGTCCTCCATGTGTCTTAGCATAGCATCCAGGAGGATCTGTTCTGTGATCTTCCCAGGCACAGAGCTGAGGCTGACAGGTCACTAGTCCCCATTTCTTCATCAGTGTTTGTCTTTCTGGTTCTGCCTTACTTTAATCCCAGGTTCTGCTTTATAAATTTAATTTGCTTGATTTGCTTCAAGTAATCAGCTTTTTTCAGGAGTCCTTCTGCGAGACTTGAGAACAATTTGGCACTCCCGGTTCTTCTGCTTTGGGATTGCCCTCTTCCCCCTGTTCAGTGGGGAGTCCCTTCCATTAAGTATTGTAGCCTTTCTTGTATGCCTCCTCTTTGCAAATTGCTGAAGGTGAAGACTGTGAAGTCACAGCTTAAGTAATAAAGCTCCAATTAAACTCAAGAAAACTCAACTTTTCGCGGGTTTTTATTGGAATTTGCTCAGAATTGAGAGAATATACTGTCCTTTGGTCAGTGTTATCTTGTCCACATAGCCAGTGTCCTGATGATTTTTTTATGTTCATTACCATAGTAAAGTCCCACAATATTTGATACAGTATTTACCCATATATTTTCAAAAGGGAAAAATGAAGTTGCTGGAAACTGTGCATAAAGCAAGTCTGTAACTTATACATAGAGGTTGTTCTATGTTCATATTGCTACCTTCCTTTTCACCCCATTACAACGTAAAACTGGACCAGAGGGGAAAAAAAACCCAAACCAGTATATCTTAGAGTGACTGGTTTTTAAGTGAAAGTGATAATGGCTTACATATTGCAAATACTTTTAATGAACTACAAACTCCTGAGTGATTCTAATGTCTGCTTACCCAGATTTCACAAGAAAGCTATTACTCAGTATTCTGCTTCTTTCTGTAGTTTGTGTGTCTTGTTTGGGGGTGGGTGTGCTTTTGAATTTTGGGGGGGCTTTTGGTTGGGGTGGGCTTTTTTTTGTCTGAAGGCATGGAACATAGTACTCAAATTCAACTGTTGTTTATCCTATCATGTGGTGTTTAATTCAGCAACTCCAGTGTCCTGTTTAGAGACAGGGGCAGAAGGGGCAATTTTTTTGCCTGCTCTGCAGAAGAAGGTAGAAAATCTGCTTCAGATTAAAATAAATTGACTTTTTCATGTTGAGAAAGATGTTTTTGCATGGCATGACATGGGCTGGAATTTGTGTTTATATTGCAGAGAGTATCCCTGTTTTTTACATGTAATAATACAGTGTGAATTCCTGGTCTCCTTTGCTGAAACAGAAGTACTGTGTAAGCACTTAAACTCGTGGGGTCTGGGGGAGTGCCAGCAGCTGTCCTGCAGCAGTGCCAGCCCAGTTTGGGTCCTGGAACTGTCACCAGGCAAGGGCTGCTTGGAGTGCTGCCCTGCCCCAGACATCAAATTCAGCACCTGCTGCTGGCTTGGGGCTTGGTTTAGAGAGCTGGGAGCTGCAGTGCTCTGAATCTCATGGGGTGGGTGGGACAGGACAGAGGAAAGAGAGATGCTTGGGAGGTCACTTCACTTAAGGAAATGCTGATTTCTTTTGCCTAATAAAGCCTTAGGGTTGCCAGGTAATGGAGGTGATTTTCATGAGCTCTGACTAGTAACAGCCCTATGTATGTGAAAAACTTACACCAAAGCACTACCCCCTCTTGTGGGAAACAACACTGTGAATGTCAGTTGGGGTTAGAAGAAGGGATTTCTAGACCTAGAAAAACAGTTGAAGGGGACAGGAATGCTAAGCCAGAGTACTTACTCTTCACCAAGTAAATACCTTGATTTGTTGCTAATTATTCCTGGAAATACAAGCCTCTGTGGCTGAAACTTTTTGCTGCTAAAGCATAGGGCCAAGTCCTAATGATAATTGTTGAACAGCAGTTCTCAAAATCTCCTACAGGCATGATAGTTGTACATGTTTCTGAAAGCAAAAAGTGATTTCTGTGGCACATCTAAAAAAAAGTCTAGTCAATGGTGCATCTGTTGTTAAGCGTGAGCAGTCTTGAAAGTATCACTGTGCCCTTGTTGTTACTGCATAAACTATGAAGTGTTTGAGAATGTGAATCTGTTAAGGACACTAAACCTGCCCTGTTCAGGCAGCTGAGCGGATTTTCCGTGCTCTCTTTAAGTGGCTCTGGTTGCCGGCAGAAGGTGGCAATACTGGTATTTGTGAGTGAGGTCATGCATGTAAACTTCAACTCTAAACTTCGTTATGTATGTCCTTATAGAGGAAAGCAAAGCAAACAATGCTGACAATAATAAACAGCTGCAGCGCTGGCTCCGGCCGCGTGTGTCCGTGTGTGATGCTTTCCGGGGCGCGGGGGCAGCGGGCGGGCCCCGCCGCCGCCCCGCCCGCTCCGCCATCGCCGCCATGCGCTCCGTCAGCTCCGTGCAGTGCGTGGCGCTGGACTTCGCGGGCAGCCTCTTCCCGCACGCCATCTGCCTGGGGGACGCCGACAACGACTCGGTGCGAGCCCGGAGCCCGGCGTGGGGCGGGCCGGGGCAGCGGGAGCCCGCGGGGCCGGCGCGGGGCTGGGGGGAAGCGGCGAGCTCCGGGGGCACAGCCGGGGCTTTGGACAGAAGCGCCCCGGAGCTCCCCTGCGCCGGGAGTGTTTGCTGGGGGCAGCGCTCAGGGCTTCCCTCGCCGCTGCGCAGCCCAATAGACGCCTGTCACAGCGCTGGTGCAGGGCTGCTCTGCACATCGCAAACGGGGGAGAGCCAAGTCTCGGTGCCTCTTGACCCGTGTGATGGATGGGTGTGCATTGGGAGTGTTGCTGTGAGCCCCTGAAGTGGTTTGTTTTGATTTGTTTAGCTAGGAAGGAGTTAGCTTAACCAGCTATATGTCAGCTGTTTGTCCTCAAAAGTCAAGGTGTTTTACAGCCTTACCCTGGAAAATGTCATGGCTAGCAATGCCGTAGATGATTAAAGAGATTTCCCTATAAAACGTTGTTCTGTAGGGTAAGGTGTGCAGGGGGTTATGAAATGCACATCATTTAAATATACAGAAGCATGATGCAGGAGATGGGATAATGGGAGTAGGCTCATCAGCATGGATGGTTGGTGACTTTTAGAAATCTTCTTTAAAGAAATAATCACCATTCTGAAATCCCTTTACCTCTTCAGCAGTGAGATTGAACATCATGTGTAAATCTGCTGAGTTCTTGCACTCTCTTCCTGGATGGTTATATTTTTGTCATTGTCATCATCTTCCTTATGTGATTCAAGCCACTCTAGATTGAAGGATGGAAGATGGAGTAATGATGATTGTTTTAACATCCAAGCAGGATGTTAAAACAGTCAGTGACACAGCTCTGAAAGAATGAGTGGAGAAGCAGTGGGTAATAGGCTGTTGCTCTAAGGAGCCATTCCCCATCTCTTTTATTTACAAGAATAAAATTAAGGCTTTTATATTTTCCCAGACCTTCCATTTTGATTCAAGATTGTCTGTTTAACTCATTTTGTTTTGCTGCTTCTTCCCACAGAGTGATTTTTAGATACGAATTCTGAAATTTTTGCTGTTAATGTAATTGTGGATTTCTCTCTACTAACCCTATTTTCTTGTACAGCTGAATGAGCTCGTGGTGGGAGACACCAATGGAAAGCTCTATGTTTACAAGAATGATGATAGCAAGCCCTGGGCTGTGCGATCTTGCCAAGGAATGGTCAGTTCTTGACAAATTTTCTAAATGGTTGGGCCTTTTGGTGTATGTGCAGCCAGCTATCCTTGTCCTTTACCTAGGAATATGTAGGCTGGAAAGGAATCGCAGCCCAGAACTGATTCTGATGTCTTTCATGTGATTATTGAAGACCCTGCTTTTGCCTACAGCCCCTTGGGCTGGAAGCGATGAGCAAATTAATGGACAAACAGATTGGACCTTAATGGACAAACATTGAAACTGAGCTTCTGTCCCACCTTTACCCTGCTCTGTGCACTGTGGGGTTTGCCCCAGGGCTCTGGCCAGTTGTGTTTCTGTCCCTTGGCTCTGCTATCCTTATCCTTCAAAAGGCTGTTAGGAGTTCAAGAGATGCTTTATGGGAGAGGAGGGGGTAGGGCAGAGGTGTATCCCAGGTGCTGGGTTGGTTTGCCTTTTCTCATGGATGGCCTTGTTTTCTTTTGCAGCTCACATGTGTCCGTGTGGGAGATGTGTGCAATAAAGGAAAGGTGAGAGGAGCCAAACTCTTCCCAGGTGTGTCTGTAGGGCATGTGGGAGGTGTTCAGGAGATTAGGGTCATGTCATGTGCTGAGTGTGGAGGAGGACACATTGTAGGTGCTGTCTCTCCAGGGTCTGTCTTTGCTCATAGAGTTTTAGCACCACTGTTTTTAAACTGTTCCTCTGTTTATATATAACTGGTATTTTTCTGTGAGCCTTATGTGGGTTTTAGAGAGCAAGAAAATCCATCCTATCTTCAGAGAGCACTTTTGAGTTCCATGTGCCCTTATGAGACTATGGTGGTTTGAGGGTTGCTCCATTTGCTCAGTGACTTTTGCCTTTCTTGGGCTGATGTCTGCTGTGGGCCATGGTCCTTCTTCCACTTGGCTGTGTGCATTTAAGGTCATCTAAACAAGACTGAGACATGGAATAGTCTGGACTCCCAAGGAAATTCCACTGGGTCTACTATGACTCCTTTTGTTGGATTGCTGTTCCTGGGGGTTAAGCCAGGACCAATGAGTCCAAAGGTCTCAGTTCAGGCACCCTGCCGGAAATACTGTAGCTGTGTTTCCTCTAGTGGGGAGCAGAGCTGACGTGGGCAGCAAGAAAGCCACACATTGTGAGAGGATTGCACACATATCTGCTTGATATTGTAGTCTGACAAAGATGAACAAGAAGTGTGGACCCTGCCAGTAGCAGAGAAGTTTGTGTGCTGGCCAAAAACCTCCTGTTCTCCTTGCAGCAGTCATTGATCTTGATCGATCTACCCTTGTGTCTTCCTTTACCCTATTGTGGGACAGCTTCTGCAGTTCCTAAAAGAGGAAGAATCAAAAGGTCTTTCTCTTCCCTTACAGAATTTCGTGGTGGCTGTGAGTGCTGAAGGCTGGTTTCATCTTTTTGACCTGACTTCTCTGAATTCAAAACACCCAGATGCTTCAGGCCACCATGAGTTGGCAGGGGCAGAAGAGCAGAAGCCAGTGTTCAAGCAGCACATTCCTGCCAACACCAAGGTCATGCTCATCAATGACATTGGTGAGCCACAGAGCTGGTGTGGGAATGCAGGGTGAAGGAGTTTGTGAGGCAGTGGGGAGAGAAGGTTGGGTGGACATGCAGAAGGAAATTACTGTCTTGCTGAAACTGACACTCCAACAAACCACAGCCAAGTCATGGAAGGGAGAAACAAGAACTTCAGAATTTTTCTGAAGTGCAAGCTTTCATTATGGTTGGGGTCCTCAGGGATGCTAACTATAGAAACCAGCAGAGTGGTTTCTGCATTTTTGGGCTCGTGGGGCTTGAGCGAGTCCAGCTGTCTTTTGCTCTTCCCTGCAGATGGAGATGGGAAGTGTGAGTTGGTTGTGGGTTACACTGACAGGGTGGTCCGTGCCTTCCGCTGGGAGGACTCATCAGAAAATCCAGACCATGTCTCTGGGCAGTTGATCCTTTTGAAGAAATGGCTTCTGGAAGGTCAGGTAAGGAAAAAGGATGTTCAGAGCAGTACTTGTCATACAGTGTTCAAGAGAAGAAGCACAAAATCTCAGTCCAATGAACAAAACAATTGTCATGTCGATGGCTTGAGAGGAGATTTGCCCAGTAATTTTTCTGTATAGCTGGTAGTTGGTCTGAGAAGCAGGTGCTCTTGCCCGATTAGAAAGCATTAGTGGGAAGTAACAGTGTTGTTTTAAAATGGCTTTTGGAAGGGAACCAACCTTTTACTGAGCTTGGATGTTTTGCTTCCAGCTGAATTTGTTCAGCAGCTGCTCAACTCTATCAGAGGATTTGCCATATTCAAATTTAGTTGCAGGGAGCACTGTAAACCTTTTGGAGTTCTTGACTCTATCCATGTTTTTCCTCTGCCACTGTAGGTGGACAGCCTGTCTGTGAACCCAGGCCCTGATGGGTCACCAGAGCTGATGGTGTCACAGCCAGGCTGTGGCTATGCCATCCTGCTGTGCACCTGGGACACGGAGCAGCGGGACGCAGCCGCGGGAAGGGACGGATCTGCCCCGAGCAGGTGAGGGTGTTCCTGCAGGGGTACATGAGCACTTGCCACTGTGGATGCCTGTTAAAAGGGAGTGCCACCATGTCACTTTTGCAAAGCAAGGGGGCCTGTCACTGTCCTTGCTTCAGTGACCTGCTGTGCTGCTGGCACCTCATCACTTAAGCCCGCCTACACCCAAGCTTCCATGAACACTCTTCATGTCTCTGTCATGAAGATGAATATTGCTGCTTTCTTTGTATCCCACTCTCTTCTTGAATTGGGCAAGGAGAGTGGCAAAACCAGCTCCCTGAGGTTCCTCACTATTGGGAGCTAAGGTAGGGAAATGAGTGACCTAGATTTCCAGAGAAAGGTCATCAGATTGCAGGTTAACAGCTGAGAGACTGGGCCAAACCAAATACATCTGAAGCCCAGGATAAGACTGGGCTCATCTCTTGTTTTCTGCAGATGAGGCAATTAGAAGTTTTCCTAATGAGACCCGTGGCAGCCAGTGCTGTAAATCACAACCACAGCAACCAGGATGAGCAGTGAGGTGCTTGTTACTGTCTTGGTGTTGGAAGGACCCTGGTGGGGAATTTGGGTGCTTCTGTGGCGTTCTGTGAGACTTCAAATCAGACACAAAGAACTGCAGCAGGAGAGGACCTAGGCAAGTCTCTCTGATGTCTTAGAGAACTCAGTGGAATGGTACCTTGTTAGCCAGAAGCCAGGCCCAGATGTAGTCTCTCACCAACCTGTTCAGTCTGGGCAGATATTTTGTGAGAGAAAAGCAGACAGGCTTTTGTAACAGTAATGACAAAAATTGTCCTTTTATTCCTTCATTGCAATACAGGCCTTACTGGGTTTTTTTTTTTTTATGCATCAAATCATGCTGGGTTTCTGTTTTTAAAAATTGGTACGTTTCTTTAATACCTGGGGTGGCATGCATGTTCTTCCTTTACCATTAAAGAGCTCAGCCTGTTCACAAACTCTGTCACTGTCTGGATTTGTAGAGCTTTAGAACACACTGCTCCTGAAATTGTTCTGAGACAGTGCCAGGCGTGGTTCCCTAACTTTTTCCTGTTGACTTTCTCTTTTCCCCAGTGAGGCCCCTGTTCGAGATGTGATTCTACACCAGACATCTGGGCGGATTCACAACAAGAATGTCTCCACTCATCTGATTGGTAGCATTGCCCGAGGTGAGAGATCAGCAGCTTGGGGTCTCCAGCCCAGCAGCTACCCCTGATGGTTTTTCAGCACAGAATGAAATCAGATTTCCTGTAGTAGAAAAAAAATTGTGAGAGGCTGCTGCAAGAACCCAGGGATCTCAGCTTCTCTTAGCCAGCTCCCAAAGACAGTTGGATATTTGTATGTGAGCTTTTTATAGCCTTTGTCCTTCCCTAGGTAGCCCTTATCCTTCACTCAGCACAAGAGTTTTTCTGCAGCCTCTGCTGACCTGCATTTAGTCAGTTTGAATGGCTGCCATGCCATGCTCCTACAGATGTCCTTGATCCTTGCTTCTGCATGGCTGCAGCTTATGCCTCCTTCTTATTCCCTAGATGCATCTCTTCCTTCCCACAGCCTCATCTTCATTCTTGCTTTTCAGCATTTGACTCTCAATTCCTGGTGGCTCTGTGCTGCTCCTCTTCCTCCTCCTGTGCAGCCCCAACCTCTCCATAGCTGCTTCCATATTTAATCTGTATTATTGTCCTCTGTCTTTTTCCACTGTGTTATGTTCATGTCTTGTATCTAAAATCTGCACAGCTGCCAGCTTCTCTCAGCCGTGACTGGACACACTGCTCCTGTGTCCAGAATTTTCTTGCATGCTACCACTGCTTAACTCCTGTAACTCCTTGTGCTCTGACCTGTGCCTGGTGCAGCTGTTGAGCCCTCCTTTAGTACCTATGGAGAATAAGCTTCCACTCTCCCTCGGAGTGTGTGGGCATAATAGAAGGCAGAACACTCCCAGCCGAGATCACTTTCTCTTGTATTGCTCTGCCCAAGTATTGCCTCCTGCAGTGCTGTCTGAGAATGATTCAGCCTGTCCAGTGTAATTAGAGGTTGTGAACAAGAGCAATCCACTGAACCCCACCCTCTTCCCGTTCCTCAGAGGACCTTTCCTGCCCAGTTCCTAAGCTTGTCATGTTTTCAGCATCTCTGATGCTGCTGCGAGCAACGTGGTCAACAGAGCATGAAATCAATTATTTCACTGCATATGAAGCCCTGCATCTATTGAGAGATGTCTCTGAAAAATGAAGTCACACAGAATAAGGGATGAAGAGCAGGCTGTAATAAAAGCCCGTTGATGTTGGACCATCAATAAAGGAACAGCTGAAGAGTGCCATGCTGACCAGTTTCCAAGGGGGACACAGCAGACCTCTTGGATCAGAGCCTGTCTGGGTGCTTATCACTAGGTGCAGTTAAGCACCCAACCAGCTGGCCTTGCTTCAGGCTGATCTGCAGAAATGGGGTGGTTTGCAGCCTGGGAGTGTGCAAGGAGCCATAGCTTAGAGCTACAATGTCTATGGGCACTGGAGATAGGTTTGTGTTGTTAACTGATTCTGAAAGCCTGCTTGCTTTCAGCTCTGCTGGCTTGCCCCTGACTGCCAGGTTTCCTGGGTTCCTCCTCAGGGAGCCAGTGCCTCTCCTGCGTTGTCACTGGAAGGGTTAAATGCAGCTTTAGTTTAATACAGCTCCAGTCCTCGCTCTGAGTGTCATATTTTTAAAACTTGACCTTGCATGTCTTTTCTTTTTTTAGTAGCTAGGTAGATAGTTTACTGAAGGGCTGAAACAGCCTGATGGTCAGGGGACTCTCCTCTTCTGATTTAATTAGAGACATTTGTCACTGCTGTCCTGCACACAACTGGGCAAGGAAAGGAGGCAGGTTGGATCTTTTTTATTGTTTTCAGGAGAGGGAGGGGGTGATGTTTACAAAATGGCATCAACATCAGTAATTTTCTTTTGCACTTACAGGCTCCAGTGAGAATAATGGCTCAGGTCTCTTTGCCCTTTGTACTCTGGATGGTAAGTCCTGCCACTGTCCTGGAGGAAGGCCTGTGGGGCAGCCAAGTCCTGTCACTAATTCAAAGCAGGGATCCAGGGGGCTCAGTGCTTTTGATTTTTAAAAGAAATGGAAGCTGGGCTTCAGAAACCCTTCAAGGATCAGGCAAGAGAGTTTGATTCCAAGACTCCTTCTGCTGACATATTTTATATGAAGGCACAGAGGGCACTGTGAGGATAGATGCTTATGTTCCACTCTCTCATGGCCAGTGCCCCCTGCCCAGTACTTCCACAGTATATCTGGATAATAGGAGCCTGGTAGGTGGAGTCAAGTGTCTGGTATGGATTTAGCAGCCAAGTCCGTACCTGTGCTATTAGCAGCTAAGTCTCAGCAGCCCTGAGTGTTGAAGGAGTAGGGCTTAGCATTAGCAAACATCTTGCTCTCTTTTATTGTGTTCAAAACCGTTGTTTGTTTCTTTCTTCAGGAACACTGAAACTGATGGAGGGAGCAGACAAGTTGCTCTGGTCTGTTCAGGTTGATCACCAGCTCTTTGCTCTGGAAAAGCTGGATGTTACAGTGAGTGTCTGAGCAAGGCTGGGAGAGATGAAGACAAAAGCTCAGCATGGCTTTGTGTATATGAACTTAGGAAGGGCAGAAGGAGTATGACTCAGTTGGAAAAGGCTGGGATTATCTCAGGATTGGCAGAGAGTATTCTGGCTGTAGCAGTACATTCTGCACTCAGGTCAGTCTACCCAGCTGCAAGAGGTTGAGCTGTGTCTGCCTGTTAGACCCAGCATCCATTTAACCATTTGTAAACTTGTCCCTCAGCTGTTCTTCAATCTTACTGCAAAGCTGAATGGTTTTGCTCTCTGCTAATAACCCGATGGTCTAAAAGCTCTTACTGAATCTAAGTATTGCCATGTAGAAGGGAGATGAGTTTCCAAGTGCAAAACATGTGGATGAGATGTCTAGAAGTGACATCTAGACATCTGAACCAGCAAGAAAGATTCTTGACTGTCCTGGGAGTAGGTGATACCTGTGTAAAATGCAGTCCACTGGTTCCTGCAGGGCAATGGGCACGAGGAGGTGATTGCCTGTGCGTGGGACGGCCAGACGTACATCATCGACCACAATCGGACTGTGGCCAGATTCCAAGCAGATGAGAATGTCAGTGCCTTCTGTGCAGGTGGGAAACCTGACTGCAGTGCCAGCCCTCACAGCATTTTCCCCTCAAAGCTACTACTCCCATCTAGGAGACCCAGAATTCTTTGTCTGCCTGCAGTGGGGAATAAGTTCCCTGTGTGCATATTGCAGAAGGCCCAGTTAGCCTTCGCTCTGGTGTTGTGTGGGAAAAGTAACAGTGAGAGAAAGTGGTGCTGAGGCTTGTCTGTGGTGGCTTGGAGGTTTTTTTTGTCCTTTTTGGAGGTACTACAGTGGTCTCTTGTCCTCCATGCTGCTTTTTTAACTTGCAGACTTCTTAGCTGTTCTTAAGTGGAGATAAGGAGTCCATGGAACCAGCCTGAATTTTGGCTCTGCTCAGTTCCTTCTCTCAGACCTGCAAGAAGCATCTTGCAAATCCCCCAGGCTTCATGTGGTTCAGAGACTGCTTCTTGGATTGTCTCAAAGGGACTTTGTATACTCAGGCCCATATCTCTGCCCAGGTGCTCGCTGTTTTCTGGTAACAGCTTTGGTACCTCCTCATTAAATGTGAATTATTTGCTTTCTCTTTCCTTTTGGGAGGTAGTCAGATCTCCACACTTCTGCTTTCTGCAGGCCTCTATGCATGCAAAGAAGGGAGCAACAGTCCCTGCCTTGTTTATGTCAGCTTCAGCCAGAAGATCTACATCTACTGGGATGTGCAGCTGGAGAGAATGGAGTCTACCAACCTCTTAAAAATCCTGGATGGTGACCCAGAGTTTGAAAGTCTCCTGGAGCAGCTGGATATAGGTGAGTGCAGAAAGAGTGGAGGACGTACAGAAAGAAAGAGAGGATGAGATGGCATATGATGTGCTGGAAACCAGAGTATTTTTTGAGGAAGAGGCTTTCACACTGCCTGGTGAGAATGCCTAACAACCAGTTTTCTCTCTTTTCCTTAGACAAAAACGATGTTTCTGCTGTCAGGAACCTGATTCACAAAACACTCTATTTTCCTGAGAAATACCATCTCAGCAGCCCCTCGCAGGATCCTGCTGGAACTGATTCTTCTGCCCACTGCAGTGGCATCCAGGATCCCTTGTAACAAGAAGGCTGATATCTTTAATGCCAGCACAAGCTCTTCTGCAGCTGGAATTGGGCATCTGATGAAGATGACTATTCTTTCCCTATCTGGTGGGGACTTCAAACAGGAAGGGTCTACAGGCTGGGAAGGGATGTTCTTGGCTATAAGTTTGCCTGTATGTGGCAGGTTGGTTTGCCTTTAGATGAGGCAGCTACAAGAACAGAAAGGGCCAAGGATCCTGCACGTAGGCCTTCTGTTGCCAGTTTCCGTATTCCTCGCTAACTGAAGTGCTCCACTGGTCACTCTGAAGGAGCAATGAGGTCACAGATGGAGAGAACAGCTGAGCCAAATCTCCATTTTGACCTATTCTTACAAGTACTTCAATGAATACTTTTGAGTTCTTAGCAGGATCCCAGTGGAGGAATTGGAGATGGAGGATCTGAGGGTGCAGGCATGGGCCTTCTCTCCCACTTAGGTGTATTTAAAGTAGAGCCATACATTGTTTGTCTTTGCTTTGCTGCTGCTCCTCTACCAAGCAGTTTCTCACAAATTGCCTGTTCTGAGTAGCTGGAAACATGCACAGCTTACACTAATAAGATGTGGAGAGATAGCAGCTCCAGCAAATCCAGCTCGAGTCAAGAGTCATTGCTTGTCTCCATATTCTTGGACAGGGTGATCCCAGAGAAGGCTGTGACTTAACAAAGCAGCTGTGAATCATTCAGTAAGACTAGTCTGACTTAACTGTGGATCTGTGATGCTATGGAAGTTTGGCCATCCCACAATAAGCAGTAGAAATGCCACTCTTGCCTCTTGTTGTGGAGAGCGTCATGCTTTGAGTCCTGCAGAACTGAAAGAAGTGGGCTGGAAGTGATGTTCCACCGGCTGGCATGAGGAGTCTGCTAAAGGGGAGCTCATTTGCAAATGCCCAGGCATGAACCTTTCCACATGCTGTTGTTACTGTGCTTTTCCCTCTCTTAGCTTGTCTCTTTCCTAACTCAGCTTTTTAGGAAAGGGGCAGCATGCTTACCTGCTGGCTTGCATTGATTATCCCCTCTCACTTGTGTGGTGTTTTATTGGATGTGTGTGATAGATGGAGCTGTCCCTTCACCCTTCCAGCAGCCTGAGTCACAGCAAATACAATTCAGTGATCTGGAGCAAGTGGCAGCATTTAAAGATCCTGCAGGCAGTTGAAAACCTGCTGTGCTTTACTCTGCAAAATATCCAAGGGCAGCCTTAACTGGGAGAAAATGCTTTGTATAGAGAAAAGGAGTGTCTTGCCCTTGGGTGAAAGTGACTATTGCTGAAGCAGCCCTGTGTGGTAGAAGGGCAGGATTTTACATAATAAGCCTTAGCTGTTCTTTGAAGTTTCCCCTCTGTAGATTTATATAAGCTTTTCAGAGGACAGTGCTGTCTTCTGCCTTTGGTAGCAGTAGAAGCTGGAGCACGGAGCAATGAAATGGTGTGACCTGCTAGCTTGTTTCTCAGGCCACTGTATCTTCTGACTCTCTAACTGCAGTAGAAGTTTCTCTCCATTTTAATGGTCTTGCTGAGACGCATTTTTAAATGTCCTCCTGTCATACTAAGTGCTTGTGTAAAACTGGACCCTTCAGGCAGGGCCTTTCAAGTAACAATAAAGCTTATTAACAGTGGTGTTGAGAGCAGCAAGGCTGGAGTCTGTGAGCTGTGGAGAGCTGATACCACAGGGACCATCTACTCATGGGCTAAAGCAAAGAGTTTGTCTTGAAGCTGTTTGGACCTAGACTGTAACCTTAACAAATTGTCAGCTCTTGTGACACTGAGATGTGCAGCCACCCATCCCAGCAGGAATCATCACCATTGCTTCTGGAAAATAGGGCCTGGCAGGGAAACAGGATGACCTACACTCAGAACAGAACAACTAAGTGCTGTCTGTCCATGCCAAATATAAACCTTTATTAGCAACACCAAATATAAACCTTTATTAGCAACACCAAATATAAACCTTTATTAGCAGCACAAGCACAAGGGCTGTACAAATAGGTGCATATGGGTGGAACTGTTTTATGCAAAACAAACTTTGCTGTACAGGTCGAATGATTTCCAAGAAAGGAAGGTCAAAGTGTTGGGCTGTTGATTGTTGAGGAAAAAATGGGAAACAGTTACTGAGGAAGAGATAACACTTTTCTAAGAACTATCTTTAAAAGAAAATAGGGCAAAAGCCTTGCAAATATTGTGCACCCCAACCCTCTTTTGCTGGCCTGAGGATAAAATTGCTGTGCAAGCCCAGGCAATGCACACTATGAAAAGCAGAGGTGAGAAAATACAGACACTACAAAAACATCTGTTCCCCAAAGCTTTTCAGCTCTAAAAAACCATTGTAGAGGAAAAATACTAACATTTGAGGGCTTCCCCTGACAGTTTTGTATTGCATGCAGCACATAATAACTTGCAGATGCATTTTGCTCCTGTGCTCCTTGTGCACAAGAGGAAATGAAAAGTGTCTACATCTGTACCGTTCCTTGGCCAAAAGATGGCTTTCCTTATTTTTTCCTGCCTTGAGCTCCTAAGTGCCAAGTACTTCTTGAAGTCTGTTACTCAGGCTACTTCAACTGGCAACAGTTTTTCTGTGAAGTGTCCATCATCTCAGGAAAAGAGCCACTTAAGGCTCTGCCTCTGGAGTGATGGAGTTACATTATACATTCTTTGTAACTACTTGTCTCCTTGTCCTTGCCAGCCCACGCAAGCCACAGAGTTGGAATTAGAAGTTCTTCCTTCCCACACAGCAGAAAAATGTTTGCTGTATCCTACTCTAGCAGATTGGCAAAACCTGCTGGTGCTGGGAAACTTTTCAACAGGGACACCTTTGCAGGACACCTTTGTATGTCCCAGTGCCAGCACACAGCAAGTGAGGAGTCTGACAGTATTCTCAGGCACTGGGGGTATTTGCAGATAAATGATTCATGGCTTTGGTTCTGATGCTCAATTTACTAGCAAAAAAATAAAGGGAGAGGGTTGCCTTATTTTCCTGAGATGTAATAAACATGCTCTCCATCCCTGCCCTCATTTTGAAATGCGAGTGGAATCTCTTGAAAGGACGATTGAATGCAAACGTACGTATGTGGCTCAGTGGTTGTCAATGCCATAGCTCACCTGCTGGGAGTGAAAGAAGGAGCAAGCCTCTGGGAATATGGATCCTGCAGCTCCCATTCTGTTCAAAACCAAGTGACCTCAAGCTCCTGGAAATGGTCATGATTATGGCTTTGGCAGAGTGCATGTTCTCAGGGAGGACAGAAGTCCTTCTCCTCACCCTGCGTGTATTGCACACTGTTCCAGAGATTTGCCATGGCAGGTGTTTCCCTGCAGACTTTGCCACAACTGCGGTGCCCACTCTATGAGAAAGCAGCCCTGATAGGAACTGACCACCAAGGTGGTTCAGAGAGATTTCCCTACAATAATAACATTCCATTTTTTATATTGACGGGAAAGGCCTCATCATGAGGAAGCCAGGACACATGCAGGATGTGCCTATGTCCTGCTCTGAGCTGGCAGTTTGTACTGAACTTCTGCTTTCTGTATGAAAGTGTTAGCATTTTTTGATCTTCGGTGTAAAAGACCTTTAGATTATTCCTCTGTTCTCTTTATCTCCCAAAAGCAATAGAGATGACTGGAATTGGGAGTAGGAAGTGTATCTGTATAATAGGCTTTTCCAAGAGAAACTACAATTAAGACAGTCTTCAGCCTTACCAGCCCACTCAAAAAAAAAAATACTTACTCTGCTTTCCAGTGTTGGAAGACTTAAAAATTACCATGTTTGTAGATGGGAGTTGAGTTGGCTTCTTCAAGATGTTGTAAGTCCTATTTTACAATCATGTTTTAAAGCCAAGACTTCCTTCTTTCTCAGTGAAGGCTGTGTTTTGGATGTAATGACACAAACATACTTTGGAGAAAGGAAAATGTTTGTGGGCTGGAATTCAGAATACACAGGTCAAATGCAGTAACAGTGTGTTATTTTATGCCAAGTAACCTGGGGAGGTGAAAACCCACCAGGAGCTGTGTTGGTGAGGAAAGCAGGTACTGGCCCTGCAGGGTTAGACTGTGATTTAGTGAATGGGTTGAAGTGAGGTGTCTGCCATGGCACCATGACCTGCAGTTCTCATTTGGTCATATAAATGGGGCTTTTTTTCTGGAAGTTCTGCCTGCAGCAAAGTTGGATGGGGAGGTTCCAAGATAACTGTTGTCAACATATTCCTTAAAGTCTGGACAAAAGAGACTTCTACTGAGTGAATCTGTGTGTCCAACTGAAGGAGGAAGATGAAGAGCATGTCTTCTGCCCTGGAGCTGATTTCAGAGCTGCAAAAAGAACTCCCACTAATTTAGTGCTTTCTTGGAAACATCCTCTCTGTGACTGAGAATTTATACATGCAGTTGTTTACAACAAAGAGGAAAGGCTGGCAAGATTGTGGCACAATGTGGGATTGTAGCATCCAGGGTACAAGGCAAGTGTTAAAAGGATTCTCTAAAAAGGAAAGAATCCTTTTTGACGGAAATTCATCACCAGTGTGAGCAGAAGGAAAGGAGGATGCAAAGAAGGAATCATTAATCAGAGAAAAGAGGAATGGATAGGGCTGGACATTTTCACCTAGTGTAGCACATTAACTCACAGATGAGCCTGAACTGTTAGTGGTTTAGGATATGAGGCATATGAACCACAGAAAGGCTGGAGGATGTTCTGCATGTGAGCAAAAGCAGTTATTCCAAGACAGACATGTAGGAACAGCACCTGGTGAATTCCAACAGCAGCTAGTGTGCAGTATCTGCAGGGCTGCAAGTGACAGGCAGTAGTCAAAACAGAATTGTCAATTGAAAGTCATGGCAGTTTTCTGTAGGATCCCATCCAACACTCCTTTAAAATAACTGGAAAGATTCCTGTTGGCTTCGGTCTGAAGGCTCCTATTCACCTACACCCTTGACCTAGCCAGGACCCAGCTGCAAAACTGACACCAGGCACTGCTCTCATGAGGAAGTGGCCAGGACTTAGAGCTGTGGGTGGCCCTCCCCTTCCCATGCACTTGTGGGCACCAGCACAGCCCAGCAGAAGCTGTCAGAAACTCTGGAAGGCAGCAGAGACCTGCCTGGGCATCAGCAAAGCCCAAGAAAAGCCCTATGGTGATCCACAGGGAAGCAGGGCCCCATATGGGCCTTGCAAAGCCTGGCAAAAGCTCTGAGACACTCTGAAAGGCAGCAGAGCCCCTTGCAGGGCAAAGCAAAACTCAGCAAAAGCCCCAGGGCACTGTGGAGGGAAGCAGGTCCCCTTGTGGGAATGACAAAAGCCATCAGATAGGGTTAGGTGGTTGTGGTTAGGTGTAGGGTTAGGGATAAGTTTGGAGCTGGGGTTAGGTTTTGTTATATGGTTTGGGGTTTAGAGTTAGGGGTTAGGTTTAGGCCTTGGAGTTTGGGTTTAGGGGCTGGGGTTAATGTCATGGTTAGAATTTAGGGTTGGGGATTATGGTTAGGTTTTAGGATTAGGGTTTATAGTTAATGTCTTTATGATTAGGTTTCTGTCTTGGGTTTAAAGTGACACAATAAATGCTGGCATTATGATGTTAAATTAAGGGTTATGTTATGTTTTATATTTAGGAGATCGAGATTTGATTTAGGTGTTAAAATTAGCATTAAGTTTTAGAGTTTGTTTTAGGGTTTAAATTTAGGATTAGAATTTAGTGCTTTACATCTTAGATTTAGGGTCATTGTTAGGGTTTGGGTTGTTTGGGTTAGGGCGAAAGTCAGCTTTTGGGTTGTGATTTAGAGGGTTTTTTAAATGGATCATAGAAATTAATATGATTTGTAATGGACATGGTAGAGGGCAGTGAGAGTTGGATCTGGGTGAGTTGATGCATATAGCAACAGGTGTTTTGTCTATGACAAGAAGGATTTTGTCAGCAGAATTGGCCCAGGCACCACATAAACTGCAGCTAGAATAGAAGGTGGTTTAGTACAAGTGTAAGCTATCTAGACTCCTTGAGAGAGATTTGAGAAGCCAGTCAGGCATGCAAGTGATACAAATCCAGGAGGAATTACTGCTACTTGGGAAGACAGGCTCATTGAGCAGGCATGTTTTCCTGACTAAATGAGAGAGCCATTGGTGTCACTCAAGAGATTCGTGGAAAGCAGTTCATGCAGCCAGAAATAGATGCACAAGTAGAAGAGTGGCAGAGAAGTCAAGGAATGTATCAGAAACTGCAAGATATGATGACTAACAGTAAAAGTCTGCTGCTCCTTGTAGGAGAAGCAGATGCCAGTCACGCCAACTATCACTGGTAAGTGAATCCCAAATCATGTCAGCCAGGCTTTACTCTGATGTCCTTAGCATGTGTTAAACTACAGCATACAGCTATAGAGAAAAGAACTAACAAAAAAAGAAAAAAAAAAGCAAAAATGAATACACACTTGTTTTTGAGAAATACGACAGGAACAATGACCAGTTTGATAAAAAAGTAAGAGAGTCAGCGGTGTTTAATCCAGGAAAATAGGCAAAATGGGATTGTCATAACATTTTAAAGCTGGATAAAGGTATATTTTGCAGTTTGGATAGTGAATCAGTAGCCCTGATCTAGTGCATTTTTCCTAGAGCTAGTTAAGAATAGATTATGTATTTTTAATATAGCTATGCTCTAGTATAGAAATTAAAGAGAGAAAAAAAAGAAATTAAATAAACCCAATTGTTAAGTGACTTAATAATCACCTTTAACATTCCAGATGAGTTCACAGCTCTCTAACCTGACCTGATACTACAAATTATCATTTTGTGCAAGAGAAGCAAAGTTGATGGGCTGTGTGATGCCAGGATTCGAGGCTGGTGATGTGTCTGTGTTTAAATACTGGATTTCAATTTGAAAGAAAGGAGCTGACAGAGCAGAAGACTTGGTGCTGTAATTCATTGCAGCATTTAAACTGAGTGGCAGCAGAGGGAACAGGGATGCAGCTCTAGCAGCTGGAGTGCAGAGAGGAGTGGCCTGGCCAGAAGAACGGGGTGTGCAAGTCTGGTTACAGGGTATACACCAAGAGATGGTAAGCATTGCCATTCATATAATATAGCTTAGAGCCCAGAGATGCAATGGCAAAGCCCAAGCCCCTGTCAGTGCTTTAGGCATCTGCACTCAACATTTCTGCAAAGCTTTCTTAGAACTGAGAACTCTAAAACTGGTTTTGCCACAATTTTCCCAAGAAAATACTTCTGTTCTGATCTGAGCCAGCAAAAAGCAGCAAAATCCAGCTTCCCAGAGTACAGACAAAGAGAACAGAGCCCTTCTCACAAAGAAACAGAACTGGCATGCTGGCACTGAGGCAAAAGAAGGGAAACATTTGTGGTAATCTTTAGAGGTTTTTGAAGAAAACGCTGTTCTCCTGTCAATAGAACAACTGGAGATTGTTCACAGAGACTCTCATGTGAACAGAGTGTGTTGTAAAGTCATTAAAGGGGTAGCATAAATTTATCACAGAACCAGAAATTGGAGTGACTAGGACCAAATAGCAGAACAAGAACAAAATCCCCACTCAGCACATCAGGACAAGCAAGAGGGTCCACTGAAAGGAGGGATATCTCAAGTTCAGGCACTCCCAGTGACAGCTTCCAGCACCCACTTGCCTTTTTCTCACTCCCCATTGAATGCCTCAGCCTAGAACTCAGCAAGGTTAGGGGCATGGGAGCCTCACCCTCATCTCTCTCTCATGGCAGCAGGTCTCCAGACATGGGGAATGCAGCCAGTCACTGACCAGGCTCTTCAGAGGCATGTAGAAAAGGCAGCTCCTCACTCAGTGCTTTAAATCTCAGGACTCCTTCCTCCAAGTCGATGCAACACTAAAGAAGGAGAGAGACAGTTATTTGCTGGACATTTCAGATAGCAAATCTCATGATATCTGTGACTGGGGAGAACCTGTAACACCCCTCTGGGTTTGTAGAGACCTTACAGTTTTCCTTGCCTGTTCCACATGCTGCCTTCTTGTTCCAGTTCCCTGTAGTGGGGTTCATCTCCAAACCCTTCACACATTTCCCTCCCTTCTTCCAATGACCCCCTCTGAGTTGATGTCCTCACATCACTCAGCCATTCAACCCATTGTTTTTCCTGTTTTATGAGCCTGGCATGTGGCCACAAATGTGTGGCAGGCAGGAGCCAGCCTGCTGCAGCCATATCCTGAGCCACTGAGGAGCCAGGCTCAGCAGAGCACTGACCCTGAGCCAAGCTGACAAAAGGACTCCTTCCACTCATGGCCAGCGAGTGTTGGACACTGAATGTGATCATAGAGCTGCATTTGGCTTAAAGCAAGGGCACAGCTTGTTCTCATCTGCCTTCAAAAGGCAACACGGGTCTAACTCATGTCTTTTCTTGTCTCCTCTTCAGTTTCCTCTTGCTGCTTGCAGCTTGTATAGTCAGGAATACAGAGAATGGGAGATGTGATAATATCCTACTGAGTGTTTTCTTTCTTAAAACCTTTAAGAAGGACTGGAAAGGAATCAGTGACTCGGAGCATACTGCACCCAGTCAGGCAGCTGTGCAACAAGCATTGCCCTGAGAGATCAGGACATTAAGTAATTCTAATGCATACAACAACCTTGGAGAGCTTCCTGAGAGGAGCCCTGCAATAAGCAAGGAGCTGTTCCTTACCTTGAGAGACAACAGAGTCTGGAGGCCAATGCAAAACTCCAGCATTTCATCATCTGAGAAGAGAGAAGAGACTGATCAGGCTTTAGAGTATGTAATATTGCCTCATTAAACAAAGTGCATCTCTCTTGTAAAAGGATATGAAATACAAGAACATCTGATTCATAATTTTTTATGAATCAATATGAAGCAGATAAAAAAATAACAAGGAAAAGGACGAGTTAAACACACCAACATTAACAAGCAGATAGTAGCAGGGACAATAATAAATCTCTCTCTTCTGTCACTTGCTCATGAGCCTTTAAAGGAGCTATTTAGGCACAGTCCTGAAGATGTCAAAATGAATTTTGCAGCTGATAAGAGAAGGAAACCATGATTATCATGACTACTGTGAGATAAATTTGAGGAAGTTTATGTGATTGTTTGAAACTTAATATATCAGAAGGGGCTTGTGAGATCCCATGAAACTTACTATGGGCTGTGTAAGGGAAGGACAAAAGGCAGAAGGCAAGCAGCAGGGTGAATCAGGGGAGAACAAGCATGGGAAAATGGAGAGGAGAGGGATTAAGGGGACATGTAAGCAGACTATTGGTTCAGTTGTCTGACCAAAGCCTGCACCTAATGGTGGCAATCTAGCCGATCTTATGAAAGAATTTTATTAAGTTTTTTTTTTTTCCCCTGTGTAACTTGTCTGTCCTGCTCGTAACTGCTGCAAGTCTTCAGTGTCAGCAAACATAGAAGATGCCAGGAGTTAAAGTGATAGCTAAGGAGGAATTCCCAGGTTCTGGAGTCTGCAGGAATCAGCAGCCACTTGTAATGTCATTAACACTTCTGCTTGCCCTGTAACCAGTGGCTGTAATTTTTAATTTATTCATAACCATGTAAGTGAGAGCACTATGTGCACAGGGAGATGTAAGACATAGGTGTAGCAATTCTGCTCCTTCCAGGCAGCCATTTCCATGTTCCAACAACATGGGTAGTAGCTATGGGGTAAATTCACCTGTGCTGGTACTAATGCAGATTACCCATGAAGGCCAAGAACAAGCAGAGTGGAAACCAGGAGAGAAGAGCAAGCTGGAGTGTGTAAGAGAAGGAAGCTCTTTCTAGATAACATAGGAATGTGGGAAGAATGTACATGAGATGAGGGAGCAAGGGTGGTCTTGGAAGATGAGCAGGACTCATTGAAGATGGAGAAACAGATTAAAGCAAGAAGGTAAAGCTGGAAGACTAATAGGGAGAAAGAACGGGGGGAAAAAAGACAACCACGTTGCTTTCAGCATATGCACAGCTTCATATAAGTGCAGAACATGCAGCCTTCCTGCCATTTTCTGGGCCTGCCTTGTCTCCTGTGGCCCCTTCCTTCAAAGGGTCCTGCTTCAGGACACTGAAGGAGACTCAGCACTCTGGGGCTTGCAGGTTCTTTCAGGGTGCTCCCTGCAGCAGAGGCAAAGGAGCACAGAGAGAAGTACTCTAGGAAATAAGCTGTACCCTTTGTTACTTTCTCTGATGACTTCCAGCCAGCCAGAGATACAAGTGCCCAGTCCATAGGAGAACATAAGGCACCAGAGGATTAATCAAGCCATCTGCAGAATTTTATGAAAAGTCCATTTTAGAACTGAAATGAGAATTTTTCATGTCCTTGGTTAAGACTGAAAAAGCACCTAATTTCTCCCCACTTTCAATGTCTTTTGTCTTCTCTGTACTCTAACTCTGCCCTTTTCCTTTGGTTACATTGAGGGTATTCACCGTGTATGTTGGCCTGCAGTGGAGGTGGCTGCATCACCAACCTTCCACCATGTTATGTTTTTTTCAAAGGTCCTTTAAATGCCCTTGGCAGGGAAAGAGGGACATAGGAGAAACAAGGGAGAGGAGGGACTGGCACTCTCACCTACAACCAGTGCTGAACACAGCACTGTCTCCTGGCCAAATTGCAATTCCAAATGTTCTACTCGGCCAACAACACTGGAGATGGGAAGAGAGAGGTCTCCACAGTCCATGGCAGACATTTCTTCCAGCCTGTGGGACACAAGAGGTGTTACTGCCTCAAGAGGAGGAAAACCAGGACTTCTCACTGTTGGCAGTTCTTCTGGGTCTCACTGGGAAGAGGCCTACAAGAGGGGGAACCTCTTCCATACCGTATGTCTGGAGGCAGATTCAACCAGGAAAACCTCAGCACCAGCCACCAGCTGGGCAGCTTAGCTTTGCCTTGCAGTACAAGTACATTGCCTTGCAATACATACACTGCCTCAGAGTCTGGGGTCTGCATACACTTTGCCAGTGCTCTAATGCCTTTCCCTGTAGCCCACCCTCTGCATCTTGCCCTCAATAGCCATGTGCACATGCAAAACTGCCAGTCATTGTCACAGGCTGGGAATCCAGAGTGCCTGGCTTCTTGCCATGGGTTTTCCTTAGCCATCCCTCCTTTTATATTGTGCAAAGACTTACCCCAGCTGGTTTAAACACCTCTTGGAGATGAGGTTTGGTAGACACCCAGTGTTAACAGTCACTTTCAGTACCTGACCTTGGCACTAGAAAAAACAAGAGATAATTACTGTAGCTCAAAATCAGAGTATTCATCCCTCCAACTGTGTGATTTGGACTTTCTGAGCAACATAGCCAAGTTGTGGTGCTTTAGCAGTAGTCAGAAGGCAGGAGTTTCATCCAAGACAATGGTGGTTTCCCCAGTGCTCTGCAAATCACTCTCAAACACTTGTTTTTGAAGTTGTCTTTCTTCATTTGTATTTGATTGCCCAGACACTTCTCTTAGTGTCTTAGTGTCTTAGACTTTAACTTAACAGTATTCCAGTCAAGAAATGCACAGTTAGATAATTTTTCATAAAACCAACATGGACTTTGTTAGCAGAGCAGTAATATGCAAAGGTTTCTAAAGGAATAAAAGCAAGTGCTAGTTTTTCTGGGTTTCATCTCTCCATTTCTTCTGGTGTTGCAGGGAACAATGTCCCAGAGCTAAACGTTTATTCTCAGTAGAAAAGCTGCCAGAAGGAGAAGTCTGGAGGAGAAGCAGGAGCACCCAGGACAAACACACCTGAAATGAGCTTGAATTTAGGCAGTTCCCAAGATAACTGGCAAATCCATGTGACTCCTGAATCCAAGAAACAACCTAATCAAGATATTACTATTTTGTGTAGGGCTTACATCATATTCCTATACAGCTCTTTAAGGACATAAGACATGATGTTACAATAGTCACAGCTGGTGTCTTTTAGCAAAGGGGGAGAGTGTGCCCTGCACCCAAGTGCATGATCTTACTGGAATAGTTCCCAGTGCTTTGCTCATTTTATTTCTTTACCCCTTTGAACATGCAAGGGAAAACAAGATGTGGTTCCCATCTGTTTTTTGTCCCCTGTGCAGAGAGGTCCTTAATGGCAGGCCTGAGGTGATGAAGTAACAGCAGGTTACATTTATTTTAGGGGTCTGAAAACATAGGGTCGTCAAGGACATCAATAAGAATTAGGTTGAGGAAAAAAAAGAGGAACAGAACTTAGTAAAGGAACTGGGAAAGATGGAGTAACTGTCATCTACAAAATACATCTTCACCTATGGTACTTAATAATAGCTATTCTTGATGGCCTAGTTCTTTAAGGCTCTGTCTTACACCACCACCCCAAAAAAACCCCACCAATAAAACCCCACTCACAAAATTTTCCTTTTGGGAGGCTCATTGTATTCCTACTATCATTTGTGTTTTTCCTGTGATTCCTTTTCTTCCATCCACTATGGCACTCTGTGACATGAACCACTCAGAAGAAGCAACACACCTGACACTTCTCTACTCTTATGCTCAGTCTCGACAAGTTAAAATGCTTGAACACCTTAAGCAGATCAGCATGGCTATGAGGGACTCGGTGCAGCATCAGGAGGATCAAAGAAAATGTCTCAATTTCTTGATTTCTTATCTAAGCCTGTGTATGATTATTAATCATCACCAAGAGCTACATCCAGTATTTCCAAGATTTCATTTTCAAAAATGTGCTGTGAGCAGTTAGAAAGAAGAAAACAACTCCTGTGAGAAATACTGGAGTGCAATTGCTAAGGAATCACTTGGGAGCAGCAGTCTTGAAATGCATGAGCTGCTGTTGTTATAATAAGCCTAAGCTGTATCACTAGGCAGATTACTGAGTTTTGTTTCAGAGCAGGCTGGGAAATCTGCAAGTTAGAGTCTTGATAGGATATAATAGAACAGTGATTATTCTGTAGAAAACAACATTTAATCTCATTGAGTGTACACAGCTCTTCACCACTAACCATTGCTCTAGAGAACTCACCAGGAGTCTGAGGAAAGTCCTTGGCCCAGCGTACCAAAAATACAATGCAGGCAGCTCATAAGCACTGCAAGGCTTCTTGGAGTGGGAGGACTTTTCAACACTTTACCCACTCTCATCTCTACTCCAGAATTTTCAGTCTGTTACTACCAGTCACATTTATTTTTTATCTAAATGTCAATTTTGGGAATTTCCAAGAAAAAGGAGAAGGGGAGTCAGTAAGGATCACTATAAAGAGCTGTGCTTTCTGAAATGATGTCACTTCCAAAATCAAGAAGCTGCTTTAGCAAACAAAAGGCTGATCAATCCCACGTTGCTTTGGCATAGAGGAAAACTGGCCTTCTACAGCAGTGAAGTTTTTCAGCATCTGTTTCCAGGTCAACAAAAGACAAGCCCTACCACAAAAAATAACAGCTTGATTTTATGTTGCATATGCCAGTTGTGACTAGTTTTCCAAAGTGCTTTTCAAGAACTGTCACAAAAAGGGGCAATTCTGCTAAAGTACCATCTGGGCAACCCACCTAAGCAAGTAGAAGGGTGAGTGACTGCAATACAACTATTATAGACTAGGTCTATCTGTGATCTCTGGGACTTAAAAGGCCTTAGACATAGGGCAACTAAAACCTGTTAGAGTGAAACCCCTTACTGCCTGAATCTCCATGTACCACTGAAGTCTACATATATTTGGGTTTATTCCTTAGTCAAATTCCATTACAAGGCAGGTGATGCATTTATTACCACTTTGGGATCTTCAGCATACTTGCCTGTGTGTAAATGGTATATTATCTTTTCTCAGGAGTCAGGGATAAAAAAAAAAGACTTCTCTGGGGCTGTGCTCCATTTCTAATAAAAACTGCACTATAATCAAGCAGTTCTCCAAAAGGTATCAGCTCACCTCTCTGGCTCAAATACACTGGCAGCCTGAGTCCTATTTCCTGCCACAGCTCCGTTACTGACAAGAGAGGCTTTTTGAAGTTCACAAATGTGAACATCAAAAGCAGCAAGACAAAAAGAAGGGGAGGAGAGCTTCCCTTCCTTCAAGTGCGACAAACAGTGATTGGCTCCTAAGAAGGGCAGAAAAAGACAGAAATGCCTGTGCAGAATTCAGGGAGTGTTACATGCAGTGTTGGGTCTGTTTCCTTGCTTGTGATGCTCATTAACCTTCCTCTGTGAAGGTAAGTAAAATGCGGGTGACAGCTGGGGTTCAGTGCATTAGAAGCACAAAAGGGAATGACTGTAATGCTGACTTAGCTACTGCCCCTGGGATACAACACCTGTACATGCCTGTCCTTGTTAATTGTGCATACCTGGCAAAAACACCACCCTTTATCACTAAATTTCCTCCTGCAGAACAATAAGGAGAGGCTATTAAAGAAAAAGAAACACCTTTATTTGCTCAAAAACAGGCTCCAAATAATTGGAGAAATTACCCTGAGAGCCATTCATCCTACTAGTCTGTCCCCAGGTGTGGTTATGTTAACCTAGACATATTAAAGTCTAAAATGCAGGGTAAGCAATGCCTAACTGCAGCAGTGAAGGTTGCAAAACAAACCAGACAGTGGCTTTGCTTGGTACCGAGATACCTGATCTAAGCCTTTCAGAAACTTACAACCAGGCTGTGTTCCTATCATAACTTACTGTGCTAAATGAATTTCCAAAGGTATATATGTTTTTCCTGGAAGTGTGACCTTTACACTCAGATATGGGAGACGTTCTTTAGGATAGTTAACTGAACTGAAACCAGTTTTAAAATGGGTTTTGTACAACAGTTCTGTATCTTGGTTAGTCTCATATCTGTATGTTACTGTGCAGCTCTAACCATCCAACTCTCATCCATGGGCCACACTTTCTCTAACTGCAGGGGCCAAGGAGTAGTGTGCTCTGCTGTACAGGAGGATATAAAAAGAGAAGGAAACTAAAAATACTGCTTCCATGGAGAGATGCAGCTGAGCTAATTTGGAGCACAGTTAGCCACTTTCTGAGGAGCTCCTTTGACACCTGAGAGAATCAGACTGGACTGGAATTAGTTAAATGCAAATCATCTAGAAGCACCTGTCTTCAAGTGATAAGGAGACATTTCTTGCTTCTACATACAGTTATAAAATACCTCATGTCATGGGAAAGCTGGCCTTCAAAGGAAGGAGATGTGATTAAAGTAATTTATTTCAAATACGGGCAACTAGAAGGCATGTAGCAGAAAGGCTTTCCTCTGGCTTTTTGAAAACCTACATCCAGACTCTAGGAGAGGCCATGCATGAAATTTCTTTTTGGCTGCAGCTGGCTTTGCAATTTAAAACTCAGCATGGCCCTTGGGAGAGGGACAGCTGGAACTCTGAGCCTTTGCCATCATTTTGAAATCAGCAGCACTGTGTTGTTGCCTTACCTGGCACTGTATTAGCAGGGGTGAAGTCTCTTTTCTCCTGTCCTCTCCCTTTTCCATCTTTTCATCCTGGTCTTTTGCCAGAGGAGATTGAACCCGTGCAGACTGACCCCTGGCCTCGCCCCGGAGCTTGTTCAGGTTGCCTTCCAAGAGGCGCCGCTGGACCACACTATGAGGCTGCTGTCTCCATCACAAAGAAAGAGAAATCCCAGCTAAGTATGGGGCTAAGGACAAGGAGATTTGCTAGTTGGAAATGCCTGACCCAATTGATTGTCCTCATGAAAGACATGCTTATTGAAAAAAACTTCCTTTAAATCCCAAGATTTTTTTTTTTTTGGTAGCTGCTAATTTGGTGTTAAAGTGTGGGGATGTCTGTGACAGGCAGGTCTCTAGGAGGAGAATTACTGGAGGAGAAGAACACACCTGATGCATGCTCTCCCAACACATATCTGTTCCTTCAGCTAAACTTGCACTGGAGAGTCTCATTCCTGTTCAGCCTAATGCAGTGCACTGCCTGCTTTGTGTGTGCTGGCATCCCACCAGGCACACTCACACCTTCCAATGTGGGAGGGCACGAGGAGAGGAACGTAGCATGTGTGTGATGTACTTGTGGGCAAAAAGGCAGGACTGCAGATATTTTAGGTGTACAAGCAATTATTTGTAGTGAAGCAGAAAGCTCCTTGAGGAGGAAACTAAAACAAGCTTTTAATGTTCCTTGGAGTCTGTCTCTGCTCCCCACCATCAGATGATCTAGATTTTGCCCAGTATTGATCCATCCAGTCCCTGCACAGCTACTGAATCAACAGTGGCAACACCAATGAAACAGGTGCCTGTTGAAGGTAGCTTTGTCCTTTCTCCATGTACTCAGATCGACTGCCCTTCTGCAGGAGAGCAGCTGCTCTGAGCTGGCCATGGCATTCCCAGTAACAACAGTCTGTTTGAAGAAAGGCAAACAATCTAAAGGGGTTAATGTGCTACAGTTTAAAATGTTGTTTTTCTCTCTCTAAAGAAAAAGAAAAAATTAAGTCATCTCCCACGTGGTGCAGCAGTTTGATGCAGGATCTTGTCAATGGGCAGGCCAAACACCCGAACTAGACCAGACCTACCAATGAGCTGGGCTGCATTAGCTCCACAGGTTACTTGTGTTTCAGACTAGCCTCATGCATGGCTAGAGAGCTGAGGCCAGAGAAGTGTGCAAGCTGCAATTTGAAGCACCCCAGTTTTTCAGATTTGCCCAATGGTTGGTGCAGGATGGCTGTCACTGGCTCCTTGGTCACACTCAGCATTGCTCTTTGCAAGATGCCAAGTCCATCATACCTCTGCTTCCTTGCCACTCAAGGGGTGAGAGTCAGATCATTCACATGCTGCATGAGAAACATTGCAGCAGTTGAAAAAATGGGGTAAAAATATCCCTCTGTTCCTGGTCTTTTCCCAGCCTACTGTGCCGGCCCACAGCACAGCTGGCCCTTGTGCTTAGCTCCCTAAATACTCTGAGCACAGTGCCAGTTTGGCTGCCAGCTAACATCTGGGCCATGGGAAAAGGGCAGGGAACAAACAGCAGGTCTCCAAATTCCCATCCTCCCTCCTGCCTCTCACAATCTGGCATGCAAAGGACCTTTTCCCCTTCCTGCAACGTTTCCCACAGAACCAGCAAGCTCTTTGCAGCTGCCACCTCTGTCCCCTTCTTGTCACTCAGGCTGGGAAGAGGCCAAATGCTGGTGGGGATTAGCTGAGCTTTGGGATTTTGGAGGCATCTGATTCAAGAGCAGACTCCCAGGGCCCTGCCTATCTTCTCTGTCACCAGTGAGACGTGGAGAGAGCGTTGTAGCTCTTGGACTGGTCAGAAACAATTAGATTTAGAAGATAGTAAGGGAGGATGTTGTGAGTGTTGTGGCCAGGAGCTGGAAAGGATGCCCTCTCAGGGCACTTAGACGGATCAAAGAAGATTCCCACTGAAATTTAGCAAATGTTCAGGTTCTCCAATATGAAACCTCCAGGCCTTGCTATGATTAGTGACATTGTATGAGCTGGGGATCTTGATTTTTGGGAGGTGAGAAGCCAGATCTTCAAACCTTCTTGGTACTTCCAGAATATTTTAGCTCATGTAGCTAATTTTTTCCCTCATTTAAAAATAAAAAAACCAAAACTGATCATGCTTTTTTGTTGCAAAGGTGGAAACATGAGATCTCCACAGAAATATATAATTACTCATTATTGAAGACATGATGAGCCCCTTAAATTGCAGGCATTTCTGGATGAATTGCATAAGCTGAGTGCACACCCAGAATACACAGAAAAGAATGGCAAAAAGTAACAGCCTGTGACTGCAAAAGAAAGGAGATATTTTTTATTAAATTATATGAGGCCTTGCTCTAATTTTATGCCATGGCACTGCCACAGCTGGAGTCTCTGGCACTGGAGACCTGTTTTGGTGAATTAATTAAACTTTCGTGCTAATGTAAATGCTATAGAAGTCAAGGGTGTTTTACTCTCTCTCTCCAAATCAAACTCTCCAGCATATCCTACTCCTGCTTCATTTTCAGTACATTCCTTTTTTGTACTCCTATCCTCCAGGAGGGAGCAAGCTCAGTTTAGGAAAAAGAGATGGGATTTTCACAGTGCTGGAGAAATGTCTAGAGAAACAAACCAAAAGGATATCTGGGACTCTGATTTGCAGCGCCCAAAGCATCACAACAATATCACAGTGTCCCATTGAGTTACAGGAACTCCTGAATCCCACTTGGAAATCTAAGACCTGGTTCTTCTTTTGCTCCAAGTTAAAGTAGAAAAGGAGGTACCACATTGACCCCAGGTATGTTGAACTTGGCACAGCGGCCACACTTTATTTTGTGCCCTCTAACACGAAAGCAAAATGTCCATGTGAGAAAAACACATCATGCTCTATTCACTGCTCCCTAGGTCCATGGTAAAAAAGTTTCAGCTGTTCTGTTATGGACCAAACACGAAGTTTGCAGAGGGTGGTGTGAGCACAGGAACGTGGCACTGACCCCTCGTCTACAAGCTGCTGCACCCCAAGGTTTCAGCAAGGAGGATTAGCCCCCATTCAGTGCCAGGCACCTGCTGGTCCCACACACGTGTGGCCCTGTGCCACTGCCTCGGGAGCTGGGAAATGACTGGAGGCACATACATGAGAGCATCTGTGATGTTGCTGTGATTGTCTGAGGATACAGAAGGAAGCACAGACTGCAGGGAGAGACACCCACTGCCACAGATGGAATAAGTGCCCCCATCACAACCAGATGTGAGCTCTCTTTTGGGAAAATTGTTTAGACCTCCACATCCTTGAGCAGTTTAACTCTACAGTGGAGAGAAGTTGGACAGCAAAACTGCCAGAGCAAGGAGAATATGTGTGCAATTGAGCCAGTAATAGATCCTGTGGGAATCTGCTTCCAGCCTCGGGGAAGCCCTTCCAGACTGCCAAGGCTGCTGGAACAGACGTCCCTCCCTGATGCTCCCTGATCCACGTCACTACAAGGAGATGCCCACAGGCCTCGCTCTGGTGCCTCCTCCCCAAAGGAGTCATCCAGAGTGCCAGGTACTGCATCTGCCTGCCTGCATGGTTTGCAGTCCTGCCTTTGCTTGCCTCTCCAAAAATCCAGAGAGTGGGGGGAAGAGAGAAAAATGAAAAAAAGCGACAAGGTCAAACATAAGTTTCATGAATTGTACTCCCCTCCCTGCTGAGTCCAAGAAGCATTCTGCTTTTGAACTGGATCATGCAGGAATACATAGGGGCTTTCAGAGATGTCCCACATGGAAATATACATGTCACATGAACATACATAGGTATTGGGTGAATGGAAATTTGGATTCTGGAGAGTACTGCCAGTCCATGTCTGCCTGAGTAGTGTTATTCCTATGGGGAGGCACAAGAAGATGGATGCAAGCAAATGAGTGATTAATTCTTTCCCCTCACCCTGAGCTGCTCCTAGATGATCCTGAAGGGAAGTTTCATTTTTGCTGAACCTAGGATCCTTTCACAAAGCCTGACAGCAGCTCCCAACTGGAATGAAGGCTGTTAGGAGGACCCCCTCCCAAACGTGGTCCCCGTGGACTCACCAGATCCTTGGAGGTGCCAAGCCTTGTCAAGCCATCCAGGGGCAGCAGATCAGCAGAGTCCTTGTGCACAAACTGGGTGGCCTGTTTGAGGCGCCTCTTCTGTTGCAGAATAGCTTTGTTCCTCAGCTCCATCTCACACTCCTCTCGCTCCGGCTCGGGAGTACCCTCGCTCTGCTTCTCCTCCTGGTCTCCTTGCCCCAGTGGCAGGGGGCAGCTCTTCCTTGTGCTCATGGTGAAGATTCAGATGGAACAGGTCCTCCTTGGTGTGCTGGGGTGTTCCCTGAACTAGTCCGCTGGTGTTTGCCCTCTGGAAGCTGACTCAGTCTCTGATCTCCTTTCCCTTTCTCTTCCTCGCGGCTCTCCTTCTCTTCCTTTCTCTGCCTTTCCTCCTGCTCTCTTAGTTATAACTCACCCATCTCTGAAGTGTCTCGGTGCCTGTTTCTCCCTCTGTCCTCTCCACTCCTCCGTATCCCTCTGCTCCTGCCTCTTCCCCTCCCTCACTTCTGCCCTGACTGCAGCTTTGCCTCCTCCAGTCCGTGGGTCCGTGTCGTAATAGAAAAAGCCGCGCGTCAGAAACCGCTTTCTATAAATCACGGCAGAGCCGGCAGGATGCTCCAGCTGGAAAAATCCAGCAGCAGAAGGATGGCCCCGCTGGATGCTGGGGGCCGGACTTACCTCGGCGGGCTGCGCGCACGCACCGCGCGTGTCCGTGTCGGTGTCCGTGTCCGTCTGTCCCCGGCTCCTGGGGACACGCGACAGCTGCCGGCGGCAGTCTGCGCGCTCCACTGCCTCTGCCAGCGGCTTTGACGCTTCTCGGTGTCTCTGTAAACACTGGCAGCAACTCGGGTCAGCCTGGAAGATGATGCAGTGCCTTGGTTAATGGGAGAGTATCCTCCTCAAGGCTCCTGGCAGGCATGCCCAGTCTCATTTCTGCAGAGAGTGTCATGCCTTTGCAATAGGCTGCGCTGAAGGTTGTTTCTGTGTAGCTTGAATGAAATGCTGAAGGTCTGGTTTCTGCTTCCAGCCAAGGCAAATGTGTTGTGCCCGACTCTGTCCTCCTTCTCATCCCACTCTATCGAAAGCAATCCCTTCTGATGTTGCAGGAGCCTAAAAATCACTGGCTCGTTGGTACCAGCAGACTTGGCTCCCTGTTTATACCAAAAGAGTGCTGGTGTTGCTGCAGTGTGGGGTGTCTGGACCAGAGCAGACATCCCTTCTCTCAGGGGAGACAGGACATGGTAGAGCTCCCTTTTTCAGCTGTCTCCATGTTGTCCTGCTTGAAACTATGAATTTTAACTTGAACTAAGGCTGTCTCCTTTTGATCCCTTTTCTATGGTTAATGCACTGCCCTGTTAAGCACCAGGTGTGATATCAGGTACGGGGAGGAACCAAAACTTTACTCAGCTGTGAAGCTAAGGACAGCATTACATTTCCAGGAAAGCCAGCAAGCAGTAAAACAGCTTTCCTGTGCATCACAGAAGGAATAGCAGCAACTGACCACAAAAGTTACAGCAAAAGGACGCTTTCTGTTGCTCCTTTTGTTTTGTTTTCTGTCTTAGTAGTACGTAACATTCCAGTATTACTGATACCAATTATTTTCATGTTCCAGATTGTATATAAAAAAGTGAATATTGAATACTAAGAAGCAAATCCAATACCACCAAATCACAGCACTAGATTTTTCATGAGTGGGTGTGGAAATACATTCTAATTGCTTTATATTCCAAGGCCAAACTTCAATACCATAATGCAAGCAGAGTCCCAAAAACAACTCAGAGGTGTTTTGAGCTGTCCTTATCTATCTGTGAGTCAAATTAGGAAGAGAATTTAAGTAATGGATATTTCCAGGGAACCTGCGTTCCTACTGTCTTGTTTTCTTACCTGTGGGTTGCTCTGATTCCTGATTTACACACTTTTGACCTCCTGTGGCCACAATGAGTATCCTCTGAGTTGCCATCAGGTCCTTTAACCATCCATGTAAACCAGTACTGAATCATACACCTTTACTCTCACACAGGGCCAAGAGGTGCTTCCCCTCCTGCTGACCGTGAATACCTCAGCAGGCCAGCCACAACAAGGCAGATGATGGTAGCAAGGGCACTGCCAATTTTATTAAAGCCTCAGAATGGACCCTGAGACTGTAAAGTGCTACAGAACATCTTAGAACCGGGTCACCTACAATCCCTGCCTTGAAGTCTAGGGGCAGCATTACACAATTTCTGATGAGATCACCTCCCACCCTGGATCTGTATGTGGGAATGAAGAGGAGGGAGCTCTCCTAGTTCCCAGTCCCAGCACCTCCTTGCAGCTAGCCACCCTTTATTACTTTATTTTGCCAGGCATTTTGGCAAATCCTAATCAAAACTGGTTTGTCTTGCAGCTGGGCTGCAGCCATTGCTTGTGCAGTTCTGCTTTTGGGTCTCACCAGTTAGTCCTGGTCCCTAATTCATCAAGTATTTCTCTCTTTGTGCCTCAAAGGGGAGGAATCTTCAAGTCTTGTTTAAAGCTTTCTCTCCTCCTTCATCACTTTTGCTTCTAGATGTAGGTCACTTAACTCTTTATATGCTTTGATGTGTTAGTTCCTAGATCTGACAAAAACCCCCAGCACTTTTATGGAGGTGTAGTCAGCTAAGGTACTATCTTCTCCCATCAGAGGCATGCTAGGTTCTAGGTCACTGTTGTTTTTTTTTTTCTATTCAGCTATTGCTTTTTCCACCCAGTTCTTAAACAGAGCCCATTTACTAGGCAGGTTAGGTGATTTCTGGTTTTGGGGTTTTTTTAGCACCAAAGCTAGCCTAATAATTCTTCTTTAAAATATTATCCTGCTACTTTTGTGACTTCTAATGGTTGTTTCTCTTTCTTTGAGATTTCTTTTCAGCTTTGAATTTTTCTCTTTTAACAGTTTGGAAACTATTATTTTGTCCTCCTGAGATTTTACACAGTGCAGGTGGGAGGGTAGATTGTAGATGGAGAGCTTTACATTTCTGTTGTGACAAGCTGGGTTCTTACAGAGCTCAGCAGTAACCCCCACATAACGTAACCAGCACAGAGGTTGTTTTTACAGTACAGCAGTTTTCAATGCACCATCTCAGTAGTAGCGTAAGCTTCAAGTGGGTGTCAAAGTGACCCTGGGTGTAGCAACTATGTCAAAGCCAGGAGATTCCTTGTGGTGGATACTGCAGGATAACAATGAGGCAACTTTGTGCTCATTCTCCTGCATTCTCACAGCCTGCGCAGTCTGTGGATGGACAGATGGTGCAGAGGAGGAATGAGAGGACAAACCTTACTCAGGCAAACCATGCATGCTTCTCTTTCCATCTCTGAAAAAGATTCTTTGAAAAAGAAAAGGTTCTTCTGCTTTGAATTCCCTCCAGTTTGTCTATTTGTATAATAAAATACCTTGGTATTCTTGAAATAATAAGTAAAAGGTTGCAGTATTTATATCTGAGTATGTCTGGCAAGTTTCCTTGAGATAAATGTCATCTCAGATGTACATAATGTTTAGCTCGGCTGCTGGACAGCAAAGTGTGTCCTGCCAGCTAGGTCAGTCAGAAGTAGAATAGTTTGCTTGGTTAGGTAATTTAGGGTCAAGTCTCTCTAATTATCTGCCCTATGGGATAGATTTATTAGTGCACTGTTACAAACAATGTTGTCTAATATAAAATTCTTCTGCTGTATAAATATTTTTTGATAATTCTAAATATAATTATTAATATAATAACATTATAAATGTAATTATTTTTGTCCTCTCTGTATTGATTTTCTTCTTGGGGCTAAACTGCATTAAAAGGGGGCCTTTTCTGTTTGATTGGAATAGTTATCATTGCCACAGAACAGCTGCTGATCATGCAGCAGGCAATACAAAATTTCCCCTTCCATTACACAAATCACAGTAGAAGACTTTGCCTTTATTCTCAGGATGGGAAAGAATCTCCACTGGTGTGCATCTCCACTGATGCACAAAGCAATGGCAACTGTCTTAGGCATGCTAGAGCTTCTCTGTGGTCAGCATGAGTTTTAAAGTAGAGAATAATTCCTGGTAGGAATTTGTTTACCCATAAAAGTGTGCTAGAGCCTGACATGAAGGATAGTTATGCATTTAACATCGATAGCACAGAACTTGCAAATGTGTAGTCTCAAAGATGTCTCTCCTCTGTGTGTCTCTGTGTAGTTGTTTCATTTTGCTGTCCCTCCACTTCCCACCTGTAGGGAGAACAACATTTCCATTATTTACTTAGCTTGAGGCTAAGAATGCACTTGACACTAACACAGGCAATTTTTTCTAAGTCTCTACATAATGCCATAAAAAGAATAATGAAAACTTTACACCATTAAGGCTCCTTCCAGAGGATGTCCCTAGAGCTGAATACTTGAACAGTAAAAGCCAGCACAGTTAAGAGTTGCCTGGTAAAGCTTAATTTGGTATGCATATGTGTGGGCTTATTACTAAAACCACCTACAGAGTCTTGGCAAGGTGCTTTGAGTGGTTGTTTATGGGCTTCTATAACAACTTTTTCTTTTCCACATGAAACTGCAAGAGGAAAGAAAAAAGACAATCACCTATTCACTTTTTACCTGTGCCCGGCTAACTGTAGAATCAGAGCAGATCTCATCTTGCTTAGAATGAAGCCCACATACAGTCCTTGGAAGGTAAGAATCTCTCTGATGGCTGTTCTTGCCTGCAGTGTAATTTCCTTTGGGGACGGGTTTTACTTTCAGAGTCCCCCATCCGGGGGGGGATGGGGAGGAAAACCTCCCTGTCAGCAGTTGCCAGGTGTACTATAATGTTTCCTGTTTTATTTGTTTATAAACAGCTTCTTTTGCACCTTAAAGCAGTTGAGATCAGTCAAGTTCTTCATCAGTCAGCAGCATAACTTGCTGAAATTAACTTAACCAGTGGGGGAGTCAGCCACTCCAAAGGGTGCTGCATCCCACCTCCTGTTCTCTTGTTCAGGCCGACTTTTATTTAGAAATGCAGTAATTCAAGCATCAGTATTCACAAAGTAATTCCTTAAAGTCATGGTCCTGTTGTGGATGGCTTTTTAGGGACAATACCTTGGTCATGCTCAGTGAATTGGCACCTTTTCCACAGTGTATTCTCTCCTTGCTGCTACATGCAAGGCACTGGGCCCACCCCTTGTAAAAGAGTCAAACTCAAGACCAGAAATAAGTATTTTGCATCTCTAATGCTTTTCTGTGGTACCTGATCATTTGGCCCCAGACTTAAACCTGAGGACTGTTGAATCTGTGGTCCTTATCCAACCTTTGACTCCTTTATGCTCTCAAGCAACCTCAAGTTCTGCCAGTGGAAGTTTTAAATTAGTATTAGGAAAAATTTGTTCATTGAAAGGTTTATCAAGCATTGGAAAAAGGCTTCCCGTGGAAGTGGCTGAGTCACCATCCCTGGAGGTATTTGAAATGTGTAGATTATGACACTTAGGGACATGGTTTAGTTGTGGGCTTGGCTGTGTCAAGTTAATGGTTGTGCTTGATGATCTTAAAGGTATTTTCCAACCTAGATGATTCTATGATTCTTTTTCTTCTGAACTCTGTCTCCATTTGACTCTTTGAGACATCTTCATCTTACCAAGATCTTTCTTTGTGTCACCGACTCCCTGTGGCCAGCAGAAGCCCCTTGGACACAAGAGAGCTCACGTTGCCATGCTCAGCTGCTGGAAGTCGCAAAGAACAAGCTCAGGAAGAAATCACCATGCACTCCAGCAAGTCTGTGCTGGGGCACACACTGTACTGAATAAGTCTCAGATTTTAGTTGCCAGCTGACTCTGCTAATGATGTGAAATAGGTTTTTTTAAAGAATGTTTGTAACAGCCAAAAACTGGAAAATTTTCACTCTGCTTATAAAAAGGGAAACATCAAAGCCAAGAAGGACAACCTGAAAAAAATCCTTACAAAGCAAGGAGATACTAGGTCTTTTCAAGAAAAGGTTTGCTAGAAAAGATTTTTTTTAATCTGAGCGAAATATTCTTGTGCTCTCATTTTAAGAAGCAATTGGGCTGCTTGAAATGCATTCCTTGTGCTCCCTGCTCCTTCTCTCCCCAGTAGAATAACTCTACTCAAGGCTGATATTCAGAATGGCTATTACCAGGCTATATATCCTGAATTTTCAGGATTTTATGATGGAATCACCAGCACAGTAGCACTTGTAGTGCAGAAGCACCTTTGTGTAGACAATGCACATACAGTGGCAAAGGGATATGTTATCCCCAGGGATTTGATGGATAACAATGCTGCTGTGACAATGTAATTTTATTTTTGATTTTAAGTACTGGACTCCTTTTGTCTCCTAGCCTTTGGGCTGCATTTGTTATGTACATTAGCTGTTTGTTACATTCTTGATGGTTAGGCTTTGGCATGATTTAAATGGCAACTGAGATTATCTCATGGTCTCCTGACTTCAAGATTTTAATAAAAACAGGAAATAAATAAAACCTGAGAGTCAGCCATGGGAAAAAGCAAAACAGCTCTTATCACTGTAGCATGCCAGTCCCTTGGGTGTGCATAGCAAAGTGCAGATTGTCAGGAACTAATTAGCTACAGCATGGAGCTCCTCAGATCAGACCATTCTGTGTCATTGACATCATTACTTGCAAATACTTGGAGGACTATATTGATGCTGAAGGCATCTTCAGTGATCCCACAAGTTCCAAGGGATGTGCTTTATGGTGTCAGTTCTGCTGCATTCCTGACCTTTCTTCCCCTCATAGAGAGGTTGCATTGTATACTAAATATATCAAATTGTCCAAACCTTTACAGCTACCATGAGAGCAGGCAAAACCACTTCAACAGAAGCTTTCCTGAAGTCAAGCTTAAAGTGGAAAATACATGCTGATAGCACAGGACAGATTAGACCAGCAGACTCATATAAATACTCCTAAATCAAGCGTTTCAGGGCTTTACAATATACATGCACTATCCACAATAGAACTTCCAGCTGAAACACAGTTCCAGAATGCAAAATAGCTTTGTGCATAGACAAACATGCAATCTCAGGATTCAGAGTAAAAAAACCCCAAAACATGTAAGTAATCTAAGCATGTTACTTCATAAGAAAAGTATAAAGTTGAGATAGTATGGTCTGGCCTGTTGCATTATGATATTATCCAAAACTTTGTCTTTATTGAAATATACAGAAAAATACATCAAACATGAAAGAATACAATGCACCAAGAAAAGATACCATACTGGTAGTGAAAAACATTATTTTATAAAAAAGAATCAACAATATTAAGAGATTCTCCCCAAGTCCAGTGAAGATAAGGTGTTTTTGTCCGGTTGGAAAAATTTTCCATCCATTAAACAGGGTTCTAATGAGCCAATTTCTTGTTTGTAACCACAGATGAGTACAGACAACCTACCTTCTACAAATAACACAGCTAAATAAAGAGAGGCCCTGTTGGCAGCAACCATTTTTACATCCATGAGAAGGTAATAGAGACCAACAGCAGGTACTGGAGCATAAATCCACATCTGACTGTAGTTCAGTAATAATTTGTGCTGGCTGTTTTCCTTAACTTTATTAAATAACATCATTAGATGTTTCTGGTTTTAAATCTGGTGCATCAAAAAAAAAAAAAAACAAACCAACCAGATGTGGATAATAAATAATTCTGATTATATATTTGTATGCAAACAGTTCATCAGTGTGCTCTATATAATGGCTTCCCACAGATTTGAGATGTGGAAGAGAATCTGCTTTGCATAACCTTTTGCCTGTAAACTGTAACTGGGTATTTATTATTTTTCCAATAAATGTTGTAACTGAAATGCAAGGACAAATGTGTCATTTGACCTGCATCAGCAGTTGAGGTTCAGGGTCTTGATGTTCTAAAACTCTGCTTTGTTTCAAAGCAAGAAGCCAGTCTGAGATGAGTAGTGAAGCAGGACATTTTCTCCTTAATCTCAAACAGCTAATACTTTATTTTGCCCTAAATAGCTTTTTATCCAGTTGTAGCTCACCTCTTCTGGAAAAAGGGGAATGGGGAGAAAAACAATTTCTGTTCAGGAAGTTCATGAAACCATTTTTCAAGCCTGTCATTTTTTTCTCTGAGCCTGTTGTGCATTTTAAGGAGGAAGTCAGGTACTTTATAAAAAAGAAATTTTCACATTTGTTAAGAGCTAGACTGCCTTCTGGGAGAAATGAAGGCCTAACATCTTCATGAAAAGGTTTCTGCCATGTAAAACAGGGTCTCTTTTCTTCCATATGGGGAAGTGATCAAGTTTTTCCTCTACCAGCCAAGTTGCAAAAGTAAAAGGGGGGCAATCATCCTTGCTTACTTCATCTCAGTAAGCATGCAGTTTTTTTCAGCTGACAAAACATAGTGGGAGGAACCCCACTCAACCATTGAAAGGGAATTACCTTCTCCTTTTTGTTTGTCACACCCCAGGTATTGAGTGGAGTTGTCAGAGGAGCAGAGCATCCACAGCACTTGCTGGCTCCTTGTAGATTTGCATGTCCCAGATCCCTTAAAATTTTTATCTTAAATTAATGTTCGCTTTTACAGGCTAGAAGGTGTTAAACAGCTTTGTCTATTATCAGAATGCAAGGACAGTCCTGGGATGCTCCTACACATTACTCAGAGAAGCCCTGGGAGTGCTGTGCAAAGGGTGTGAAGAGCTGTGCCCTCCTGCTCTTGGGCTGATGAGAAGACACGAAGTATGGCCCTGCTCTTACTGCAGGAGGGTGGACAGAGACATCCACTGCCTGACAAGATCACACCTCTACACTATAACCCTAACACTGAGCCTGCAGAGGGACAGGTGATAACTGCCTTTCCTTAAGGAAAGCATCCAGGCAGAATCAGGCAAACATAAATGGAGAGAAATAGTAATATTTTGTGATTAAGTCCTCACCAACTGGTGCTTTGAACTAGTTTGGCCAAAACACTGGGACATCTCTTCTGGGAGCAAGAGGTAGAACTGCCCACTGGAATTTTTTCTGTTGTTCTCTCCACCTTTTTTGATATAATTTCCTTTGAGCAGTGCTCTCAATGGAATACATAACAAGAAGGGAAACAAAACTTTGGCACACTACTGTGTTCAAAATAAAATGTGAGGTGGCCATCAAAGCACCTCAGCTGACAGGGACAGCAGGGGAGCATCTGCCAGGAATTGACACCAAAGACAAGAAAATTTCAGTATTTGCTGAAGACATTATCTTAGTTAGCTGGCTCTCAGGTATCAGTTGTGTGCACACATCCTCTCAGGAGCAAGAAGTGAGAGGAAAGAGAGAGGATGCCTTGAGAGAGCCAAGCAGAGTGTTAACAGCTGTTGAAGATGTACTAGTAGAAAATGTATGAAACCAGGCCGTTCCTGCAGCCTTGTAACCTCAGAAAAACTGAAATAATAACCATTGAACTGGAGTTTGGAAACATTTTATAAGGGCAAATAACCTCTAAAAGGTACACAGGAACACTGTGGTTCTGAAAACCACACACATCTAAAACTAGTTTTATGTTTATAGGGGAAGGTAGACTTAGTTTCACGCAATATTTGTTTTGCATTTTGGAAGATAAAGAAATTAGTCTGCTAGTGGTGTTGTGATGTTTGTATGCTGATTCATATAGTCAGGATTTATCATTAAGCAGCAAGAAAAAGTGTGTTTTATGAAGCAGTGACTTAACTAAATCTAATGTGGTTTGGCCAACAAGGCCTGAAAATGTCCAAATGGTCACACAGTGATCACAAAGCACACAGACATGAGATAAGGACAGGGGGTTGCTTGTGCTATGGGCCAATCCCAGCAGGCTGCTAGGGGTGGTACAGATAACACTCAGCTGTGTTCCCACAGAAGCATTATTGAGCATTTGGATACAGGAGTCACCACTTGTCTGCAAGAAGAAGGATCATATCTTTGCCATGACAATTTCTTCCATTACTTAAGTTTTAGAGAACTAGGAGGAGTTGTTCTATTGCACCAAGCAATACATACCTTGTGTTTCCAGAAGTCAATTTTCGGTGAAAATGTCAGCATTTCCTTTATATTTAAAGGGAATACAATACATTTTACATTCCCTTTTACATTTTGAACTGCTGACTGTAAAGAAGGCAGCTTTAAGCATTCAATAGAGGCCCAGCTGCTGCAACAGTGTCTCTACCTAGTCCTCTAGGTACATAATAGGCCTCTGGAATCAGAAGAACTATATGGTTTGATCCAAGCTCTTCTCCATTCCAGCCTGGAATGCTGCAATCCAGATAACCTATTTCAGTTTGACTTGGGTCACATATAAACATTTTTTCAGATCTTTGCCTCAGCAACCTTTAGAACAACCTAGACCAACGTAGTTTTGAAGTAAAAAAAAATAAATTTGGGGCTTCAACTAGGGTAGAAGAACACAAGGAATGTGAACATATGCAAACACCCTCTAGGTCAAGCCTTTACCAGGGCAAATATTCCCATAACCCTACAATAATAAAATTATTATTATAATTAAGGGCTAATTTAAGGAATGTACAGTATTTACAAAAATAGAAGATACCAAGTAATAGGGGAACAAAGTAAAGGGATATTAGGACAGAGCTAGGAAGGGGTTCCCAGGCTCTTCCTATTGTACTATTGTTTTCTCTGATACGTTGAGTAACAAATGCCATTCAATGCCTACCTAGATTTTCTCATAAGAATCCCTGGAGAGAGGCTATCTCTAGCACAAGGCTAGAGAAAGTCTATCATCTTGTTCCACTGAAAGTCTACAGCATCTTATAAAGGAAGCCCATAGCAGCTGATAGGCCTGTCTCCCAGCTCAGCAGGAGTCAGTAATGCTCTCTGCTCCCATGAATGTGGGAACTAGTCAAAAGCACTTGTCTTAATTACATGAATGAGTCTCAGAAGAGTGGAGTTCTTTCTGTAACATCATAACATGTCAAATTCAGTCCTCAGGCCAGTTCACTTCAGTTCAGGTATGAGCTGAGACCAACTAATGTCTGTTCCTAAATTTTCATCCTCAAGACCAGGAAAGCTGATATCTAGAAGGATTTTGCTGAGACTGTCATTCATGGTGTCCAGGATAAGGCCCTCCATGAGTGACCGGTTTTCAGTAAAGCCAGAGGCTGTCAGTTCAACAGCGGATTGCTTGGAAGTGTCAAGAATAAACGCCGGAGAGCTCGTGAGGGGCACAAGGACCATGTCACCGGATTCTGTATTGAGCAGTTCTCGAGGAGAATCAAAGAGAGGATTTTTAAGGGGTGTGCTATTAAAACCCAGCAAATCCTGGTTGTCCTGGAGGGGTGTGAATGGCAACTGAAGGGTTTTCACGGGACTGAAGTCCAGCTCATGACTTCCCTTGGCTAAGGAAGCAGACTTCCAGGGATCAAGGACCTCAAGTGAAGGGGTAGTAGTGGCTGAGACTTTGCTGGGAGTGGAAGAAACAGGCAATTTGCTGAACATGTCTTTGACTGGTGTTTTAAAGGCCCCCGCTTCTCCCTGTGAGCAGCTGAGCTGTGATATGTTCTCAAGGGGCTGGTTTTCCTGGGGGAAGGGACGGTCTGCCCCTAACCGGAAAGAGTCAAAGCTGCTGCTTTCTGGCAAAACAAGGACAGGCTCTTCTGAACGAGACAGTGCTAGGTGTTGTTTCCTTCTGGATCTGCCCACCTCCCTCCTTTCTCTCCTCTTTATAACTAAAGAGTCAGAAACTGCCTTGGGCGGGGACTTCAGTGTGGTGAACTGTTTCCTCTCCTTTGTGGATGAGTCTGGGAGGAATAAGCTTGGCTCTTCCTTGACTGTTACGGTTGAGGCAAATGGGGACAGCCAGGGATCCAGCTGAGAGCCTTCTTCCTCCTTTACACAGGCACCCTCAGGGAAAGAAGACAATTCCTCCCCAGGCTGGCAGCTGTTCTCCTGTACGGAATGGCTTGGGGAAAATAAACCTTCATCACATTGACCCTCCTCCTTGACAACAGCCGTGGGTAAAGAGGGTGACTCTTCTGCAGACAGTGACATCTACAGTGAAACACAGGTGACATGCGGTCAGTAAGCAAGGATCTAAGCTACCCAAAAATCCAAATAACCATGGAAAGAAAAGAAAGCCTGTCATTTAAGGTCAGCAGAAGGGGTAAGAGGAAGATATTCAAGAAGCAGTAATTATAACAGACTGAGATTGATCTCTGTGAAATTGTTAGAAAGAAGCCTAAGGATCTCATGGGAAGGATTCTAGCTAAGTGACAAAGTCATACCCTTCAGAGCACTCCTGCTCTGATGAACTTCTGGGAGTACAGGCAGAAGGAGAGCTGAATATTTCTGGAAAAAATATAACCCCTTTGATTTTTTTCTTACATTATCTAAATGGGAATAACAAAATGAATGAGGACAGCTTTCCCAGAAACGAAGGAAAAGGAAGAGAAAAAAAAGAGGTTATCAAGAGAAAAAGAGCACAGGAGAAAGATAAATCATAGCTGTAGAGAACATAAAGCAGCAGGCATACAAAGGAAAATAGGATTATGGTTAGACAGGATGGAAGAAGCTAAAGCTTTACAATGTCTATACATACAAGAGCAGTCAGTGAGATGCCAAGAAAAAGATCTGTTTAATAGCTGTTTTTCTTGAGCCCAGAGTAACTGTGAACCTTACAGAATTAGCAAACATCAGAGATGGAAATCCTCTGGGAAGAAACTACATGAAATATACACCCTTTCAGAAGTTCCTTATTGTTACTTGTCTAGAGAGCTACCAAAAATATGAATATTTTAGGATAGAACAAAGCCATTCCTCCCATTCTTCTTTCTTCACATCCCAGCAGTAAAGAAAAATTGTCTTGACCAAGCCATAAGGCCCCTTCCTCTGAATTATGGAAACATCCTTAAAGCAAATAAACTAGGAGGTAGTAGTCAGCCTAGAGACAGTAAAGGATAGCAAGGATTATCACTAGCTAGTTCCTTTATAGGAACTTGGAGTTTAGAGCACCTAAGTAAAGGTAAAGGAACAATATGAAGAAAAGGTTCATTGAGGGTAAGAGATATTAGAAAAATAAACAAAAAATCCAAGTGAACACTCCCCTCCTTAAAAAAAATCCCCACACCCTCCCGAGCCCTCTCCTCACCTCACTTATAAAAAGAGATAAAAAGAAAATAAAGAGAAAAAAACAGGAAAAAACCCCACACTAACCCCCTGAATACTCCTTGGAAAACAAGAAACCAACCTTTGGAGCAATGCACACACGCTTATTGCTCTGCAAAGTCTCCGTGCTGTTAAGGGATGCTTCCTGTGCCATGGACAGGGGAACCTTCATAGAAGGCTGCAAAACAAGAGGCTGACTCAAAGGGAACTGGATTGGAACCAGGTAAGAGTTGACACGAGGAAGCAAAGGCTTCATCTTTCGGCCTGGAAGGGAAAAGAAGGGACTCACTTTTGCCTGTTCTCCACTGCTACCTCTCGAAACCCAGGTACCTTAGAGAAAGTCCTTCTAGACACACCAAAAGAAATATTTGATCAGATCACTTGCCTTCTCTGCTAATTTTAAGGATACAAATACCAAGCCAGAAGCCTCATGAATGAGAAAATAACCTTTCATGCAGATTCTGCCCCTTAGGTTTGGGCTCTCATCCCATTTGAGTGCCCATTGCCCAGCATCTCACCATCACATCCTCTCAGACACAACAATACTGCTTTCTATTTCAAACCTAATAGTAAGAAGCATAAAAGGGATAAAACAGGGATAACACACTCCACTCCTAAAGAAATCTGGGAAAATGCCCCAGTTCTATTGGATTGATTCCCTTTGGCCTAGAGTGATGTGGACACTTACGTGAATTCTGGGGTTCAGTTTTGCTTTCCATGTTTTTCAGAGGATCTGGAAGATGACTCTTTTGTTGCTGCAGTCATTGTGAGATAAGAGGAGAAGGAGAAAAAGAGAGACATTAAAAGAAAAGAATCCACATTTATTCTGCTGCCTCACTGAGAACTGTGAAACCAGAGGTCTGTGCTGGACTAATGCAAAGAGAGCAGCTGTTAGCACCCAACATTCAGGCTGGCTCTAGGTCTGTGCCACTTGCTGGTTTGCAGCCATCTCAAAGCCAGCTGCCCACCAAAAGCTGTGTAGGAAAAAGAGATGACATGACAGAGCTGCTCCAGCTGCAGACTCTACTGTAGAACTGAGCTGGTTTTGGCACCCTCTGTGCCTGAGGAACAATGAATAGGATGGCTTTATTGTCTATTGGATACAGATAGGTGTTCAAATGGAATAGCAGAGGCAACAATGGGATCAGAATTCTGAGCAGATGGAAAGAAGGCCAAGGTTGTAGCTGTGACAGGAAAGAGTTTGACTGGATGTTTGCAAATCCAACACTGTTAAAACTGCTAAATGCGACAGCATTAGCAAACAGGTTCATCCCCCTAAGAGTCACTCACAATGCAGTGGGTTCCAAAACGAAAAAGGAGCACAGAGAGATCCTATTCTCTCTGGATATGAGCTCCAGAATACATTGGAACTGTCGCCATGGAGATGATTTTACCAGAAATCTGTTTGGGCTTATTCTCTGAAGCCGACTGGTGTCCATTGCAGCCTACTTCAGCAGTAGACTTCCAAGTTGCTCAAAGCTGTCCAGATTTACCATTTTGATAGACTGTCAACCTTTGGCTAGACCCCTCTCCCCACAAAGGGTAAGCACAGAGCTGTATGAGTAGATGCAGCAGTGACCCAGTTCCCCTCCCCAAGCCTGTTGTCCTTTCCTTCAGCGACTGGCAAGAAGAGAATGGAAGATCAAGCCCCGAGCCAGATGGTAATTCTTACTGATTCAGAGTACTCAGGCGATGTTGGTGACCCCAAGTCCAGCGGCTGCCGGTGGCAGAAGGCATTGAGCAAGAAAAAAAAATTTAAGATTAAGTTATCAGCCAAAGAGGGAGACAAGTGGGACATTTTAAACTTGTACAATCTGAGCAAACAAAAAAGTCCACCTACCCACAACAGAAAACACAAGTTTTCTAAACACACCTATACCAGACTCTCAAGCTCTATTTCCCTAACAAAATCTTCCTAAAATACCTATTTGGGCTAGGACAATTCCATCCTATGACTGACTTATCAATCAGCGTAGGAACACCTGGTTGGCCTCAGTGTATATCTTCTTATTAGGAATTTAAATTAGGCCCATGGAAAGAAGTTGAACAACCTATTATATTTGGCAGAGCACATGAAGAATAAATACATCCTACTGAAGCTCCAGATCAAAAGCACAGCCATAGCACCTTTTCTTTCAAATGCAGTGCTTGTCTATTTGTCAAGTGAAGTGACTGAATCCAGCTTCTACAAAGAGGCTGATGTCAACGCAGCTTGACCTTACAGTTAAAATAAGGTGCATCAGGCTAGTGTGGCATTTAGAAACTGGATAGCCTGTCCTATTTTCTTTGCATGAGGCAACTCACCTTAAATACCTGGTCCAATGTTAGGCAACGGTTTGCATCAGGGTGAATAGTCCAGAAGGAGATTTTACCATTGGCAGATGTCTCACGGACAAACATATCATGAAGGGACAGGTTGTGCCGGATGGAGTTCTGAGGAGAAAGGAGTGAAGGGGAGATTGAAAAGCAGTAGTTTTGTTATCAGCACAGCAAGGTCCACCTCAAACATGGCTGCCCTAGCAGAGGAATTACATTCCAAAGTGCAAACAACACGCAACTTTCATGTTCACAGCATACCCAGCCAACCTTGTCATCAGTCTCTTATTCTATGTACTCCTGAGATCCCAATTCTCACTCCAATGATCAAACATCCCATCATCTTGTTTAAGTAGGATGAGGCAAGGGATACAAGAAGTGGTACAGTGAACATCTGGAGTGAGAGAGTATTTGGGGTGGAATGTTTAAATGAGCTTCTATCTTGCTTTGCAGGCTGGGGAACAACTTTTCATTTTGATCCAGAAGGCATGTAACATCACCCACTGCAACTTGAGGGCCTGCTTGTTACCTTCCAACCTGGCTTAGCTACATGTTTAAAATAAGGGAAATGATCCTCAATCCAGGTATAGATGTCCTTCAGGGTCATGCGCTTCTTCTCCGTGCTGTTGATGGCAAACTGAATCATGGCCATGTAGGAGTAAGGAGGTCGCTCTGACACCGAATCCTGCCATGAGGAGGACTCAGCAGCAGTAGAAATAGCAGCAGCAGCAGCTTCGTCTTCAGTCTGAAAGACAGAAGGGGTGGTACATGAATGTTCACGAAGCTGACAAGAAGGCTCATGGAACATCCCTGGATCCTCTGGGTTCTGCTATTCATATCAGTAAAGGTTAAATTCAGGTTACTTAGAGATAACAATACCTAATTCTTGCAAGTATTCTGATCCACCTAGATTACTTCCTTATCAAAAGTTTTAGCACACTCTTGTGTTCTCCTACTTACCTTGAATCTTTCCTGCAGAGGTATCTGATTCTCTTTCTCTGTGCCTTCCTTCACAGAAGAGGGATTTAGCCCATCGGATCTCATCTTCCCCAGCCACTGGATGTTGGTGAGGCTGTTGTCCAACACAGAACTCGTTGTCTCACCACTGCCTGTTGGGATAATACACCCACATAATAATCACAGAATAATTTAGGTTAAAAGAGTCCTCCAAGACCATCAAGTCCAACCTGTGACGAAACATCCTCTTATCAACGAGACCATGGCACTGACTGCAGCATGTTTCTTGAACATCTCTAGGGATGGTGACTCCAAACCTTCCTGAACAGTCTGTTCCAATGCTTGACAACCCTTTTAGGGAAGAGGTTCTTCATGATGTCCTATCTGAACTTTCCTTGGCACAGCTTGAGGCTATGCCCTTTTGTCCTGTCATTTGTTGCCTAGGAGAAGAAGGCAACCCCCACTGTTCTACAGCCCCCTTTCAGGCAGTTGTAGAGAGTGACAACATCCCCCTAAGCTCCCTTTTCTCCAGGCTGAACAGCCCCAGCTCCCTCAGCTCTTCCTCATCAGACTTGTGCTCCAGATCCTTAACCAGCTCTGTTGTCCTTCTCTGGACATGCTCCAGCACCTCAATGTCTTTCGTGTCATGAGCTGCCCCAAACTGAAAACAGAACTCAAGATGTGGCCTCACCAGTGCTGAGTCCTGGACAATCTCTGCCCTGGTCCTGCTGGACACATTATTGCTGGTACAGGTCAGGATGTATTGGCCTTCTTGGCCATCTGGGCACACACACGCTGGCTCATGTTCAGCTGCTGTTGACCAGTAGTCCCAGCCCTTTTCCTGCTGGGCAGTTTTCCAGACACTCTTCCCCAGGCTTGCAGCACTGCCTGGGGTTGTTGCAATGCAACTGCAGGACCTGGTACCTGGTCTTACTGCACATCATGCAATTGGCCTTAACCCATGGATCCAGCCAGTCCAGAGCCCTCCTGCCCTCCAGCAGACCCACGCTCACACCCAACTCGGTGTAATCTGTGAATTTACTGAGGATGCCCTTGATCCCCTCATCCAGATAATTGATACACAGAGGAAAACAGGACTGGCCCAACCCTGAGCTCTGGGGAACCCCACCAGTGACTGGTCACCAGCTGGATGCATCACTGTTCAGCACCACTCTCTGGGCCCAGACATCCAGCCAGTTTGAACCCAGTCAAGAGTGAACCTGACCAAGCCATGGCTACCAGCTGTTCCAGAATAATGCTGTAGGAGACAGTGTGAAAGGCTTTACTGAAGCCCCGGTAGGCTACAGACATAGCCTTCCCCTTGCCATAACTCTGCTTTCTCACAAGTAACCCTGCTACTCCTTCATCCCAGCTGTCAAAAGGAAGGCACTAGTCACACTTCTAAAAGATGGTAGCTTTACCTACACTCAAACCAGATTATTGTCAACCAAAACAGGACAATGTTGATCAAGTACTTCAAGAAATAGAAAAAAATAGCACAAAACTTAAATCAGAAGCTCAGATGTCTTCCACCAAAAAAATATGTCCACTATAATCCTTCAGATTTCACTACATTTGCAAAGCTATGTAGATTATTAGAATCCAATCCATAGGTATTTTGTAATTAACAAAATATTAATAATTACTGCAAACCAAGATGCAAGTGCTGCACTCCTTGGCCCATTTCACATCTCTTTGTCTGTCAGGACAAAAAAAAACCAGATAAAGGCTACATACTGTCCCTGTCCAACGACAGGCTCAACTCCTGAATGCCAGAGCTCTGTACTACCTGCAAGACCAGATGTCTGTGCAACATTCTTCTCTCTTTCTTGAATAACTGCAGCCTTGATGGCTGCACTGGCTTTCTTCTCTGATGGGAGATGCTGTGATGGTGCTGGACCTGCTGAACGAGATGTGCCCCCACTGCTAATGAGAATGAACTTGTTGGGTCCATTGTTGCCACACTCTTTTCCTTTTGCTGTCAATGCCTCTATGATGCTCTGGATATCAGCATTTGTAGGGATGGCCACCACCTGTGTGTTGGGCATTGTAGGATGGTCAATTATCTTTATTCCTGCTGGGAATTTCTGCAGGCCACTGTCCCTTTTGTCTTTGGGTTGTCTGTTGTGTTGGTCTTCCTGCCTGTGCTCCTGCTTAGGAGCCTTTTCATCCTGGCCTCTCTTCTCATCTCTTGCTGAAGTACTGGATTCATCGTTCTGTGGGAGGGTCAGTTTTCGTCTTTTGAGAATTAAGGGCCTGCGAGGGCTGGTCTTCATTATTGATCTATACTGTCACTCTCCATTGAAAGGGAGAGAAAGAAATCCTGCAAAACAAAAGGTACAACATAAAGGGTGCAGCAAATCATCTCAAGACCTCCCACAGAGCACACATTCTCAGCAGTTGCAGTTGCTACAAAGCTAGGAATGCAAAAGGAAAATTAAAAGCATTTAATAAGGCGGACAAGGCTACTGAAAAATCATACTGTACCTCCCTAATCCACACCTTGTGTAAGCAGGATGGGAGATAGATTTGCTGAGTAGATAACTTTAATCATAAAGTACATAATAAAGAGCAAAGTGTGTATGTGCTTTACAGAAAGACTTAGCTGTAGTGCAACTTGACCATCGTCAGCCAGCAAGCTGCAGGGGAGGTGGAATACAGAAACAGCAGTGCTGATTCTTATAGCTGATTGCTCTAAGCAGCAGATTATATAACCTGTGTGAAAAAGGAGTTTACAGATGGTTTAAGATCTGGGAAGCAGAAATTACCCTGAACACTACAAAAGCACATAATAAATGCAGCAGAAGTGAGGTGCTTTAAGCTAGACACCAAGTAAATGTGCTTCTAATTCCTTTTGTAGAATTGTTAAGAATCATGTAAATTCATCATTGGGTAGCATACAATTTAGATGTCAAACTTTTGGACAATAGGTAATTTAGACTATAAAGCTGGAAGCAGAGGAAATAAAATTCAGAGATACTGCTTCCAGGGTAAGATGCTGTGAGAATATTGCTAATAATGCCATCAGGAATTTGGTGGAGCCTGTGCCTTTCTGCAAACTATAGCAGAACAATATGCAAATTGTAGTTATTGTTTGTCATTAGAGGTGGCAAGCAGAATAGAAACAGATACCAAAAAAGAGAGGCTTTTTGCATTACTAGATTTGACGGGGTCAGCTAGTAAACGATAAAATTCTCAGTAAGGATTCCCTGCATTGATAGAAAGCAGAGTCCAGCAGATAACAAGCTGAGCTAATGCCCCACGTACAGGGAGCAGACAGCCCAGCGGTCATTCCCCGCGGGTTCTGGCACCCAGCACAAGCATGGCCCTTCGAGATCAGCTCCACCCCCTGAAGAAGAGACAGCGCCAAAAGCAGAACCCTGAGCCAGCCTCCCACAGGCAGCGTTCCTGCGAGCAGGAACCGAAGCGCGTCACTTCCCAAGGAGGCCTGGATCTGCTACGCCGTCCAGGCCCGGGAGCATCGCTGTGTACGCGCGGCCCCGCGGGGGCAGGGAGGGCACGGCCCAAGCGCTCCCGGCTTCTCTGTCACCCACCCCAGCCCCGGCGCTGCCGCCCTGGCCGGCGAGTTCAGCTGCTCCCGGGGCCTCCCACCCCGGGCCGGGCCTGGGCGCTGCCCCCTCCCGGCCGCGCGGCGGCCTTACCGCGGCGCTCCGAGGGGCGCCGACCCTGCCGGGGCCCCGGCGGTGACTCACCAGCTGCCGGCCGGGGCACGGCCGGTGCAGGGCGGCGGCAGCCCCGACACTCTCGGAGCGGCCCGGTTTGAATTTGGCGCCCGGCGCGGCCCTAGCCCGGTCACGTGCCGGCCTGCGCCAGTGAGCGGCGGCGGGGGCGGGGCCGGCCCGGGCCAATCGGCGGCGGAGGCGGGGCCGGCTCGGGCCAATCGGCGGCGGCGGCGGCGGGTACGGATGTGCGGGCGGGACGGGGCCCGGTCCGCTGCCGGCGCCGCGTTGTGCCGCCCGCCCGCCCGCCCTGGCAGCGGCACCGGGACTGCCGCTCCCGCCCGGCTGCGGAAGTGCCGGCAGCTTCCTTCACCCATGCTGCCCGCGGCTGGGAGCCCTGCCGTGCGCACGGGCCGCCGGCAGAGCGCTGGCTCCTGGTGAAGAGCTGCGGGGTTTTACCGTTTAACGTGCGTGTCACGGCTGCGCCGGGTAGGGGGGGCTGCAGGACCCCCGAGCACGCTGCCACTTAGGTAAGCAGTCAGGCTGTTGCAGTCTCATGCATTTCTCATGAAATGTTATCGCATTTTCTTGTCTGTGCTGATCTATGGAAGTCAGGTAGGTGAACACGAGCCAGTTGCGCCCAGGTGGCCAAGAAGGCCAATGGCACCTGGCCTGTATCAGCAACAGCGTGGCCAGCAGGACCGGGGCAGGCACCGTTCCCCTCTCCTCGGCATTGCTGCGGCACTCAGAGTGCAGCGCCCAGTTCCAGGCCCCCCCGTTCAGGAAGGACATTGAGGTGCGGGAGCGGGTCCTGAGAAGGACAGCCGAGCTGGTCTGGAGCACAAGTCCCATGAGGAGTGGCTGAAGGAGCTGGGGGTGTTCAATCTGCAGAAAAGGAGGCTCAGGGAGGACCTCAGCGCTCTGTACAAGTGCTTGAAAGGAGGCTGTGGCCAGGTGGGGGTTGGCCTTTCCTCGCAGGCACCTAGCTATGGAAAAAGGGGATGTCATCCTAAGCTGCACCAGGGGAGGCTTAAGTTGGGCATTAGGAAGAACTTCTTCACAGGAAGGGTGATAAGACATTGGAATGGGCTACCCAGGGAAGTAGACTCCCTGTCCCTGAAGATGTAGCACTTAGTGCCATGGTTGTGTTTGGCTATAGGTTGAATTTCATGATCTCAGAGCTCTTCCAACCTAATTGATTCTGTAATGTGTTTTTCAACAGAAAACTAAATACGATGTTACTTCAGTTCAAACTTATTCATTAGGCAAAACAAATAAATCATGCAAGATCTGTAGAATATGGGAGGGAGATGTCAACTCTGTTTTGTAAAAACAAAAAAAACTAATTTAAAATCTCTTGAAATTAAAACACACAGGTAGTTAGCAACCAGAAAGGGAAAGAGTTCAGATTATTTTAGCCCTACAGTATCTTCTTGGCATTACAAACAAGATTAAATTGAAAAAAACAGGTTTTTTGACTTTTTTTCTTTTCAGAGCTGACTTGACATAGCTGGATCAGTAGGTCAACTGCCCCCGTTCCTGCAGTGCATTTCTAAATCTACCTGAGAATCGACAAAAGGTCCCAGAAAATTGGTGAAAAAGTCTGCCTCAAGATGTGTACATTGTGCTGTTGCATAAATGTTTTGCTTTTGTTAAAAACTGCATCTGAGGTTTCCAAATGAGTCTGTCTTCAAATCCATTTATTTGCCTTCTACAGATTTGAGAGCACATTAGCATCTCCTCGGGGTGCTTCCTTCTTTCTTCAATTGGCTCCAACAAGCATCATGAGGTTTCTAAGTAGTTGTATCACACCTTTTGATGCCTCCAAAGAAGAAGTGTACCCACAAGGCCAGGAAGGCAGAGCTGATTTTCTTTGAGAAGCCACGGGCAGGACCCATCCATTGTTATGAAGCTCCACTGCATTTGGCTGAGAATCCCAGACGTGTGCCTACAAAACCTGTGGACCTGAACACCTCTGCAGCCTGGGTTGGTACAAATTATCTTTCCTCCTGCGTCCCACAGCAACAGTTTTCAAGTTTCTACTGTTTCTCCTCTCTTAACAGAAAGTTATCTGTTCTGGATACAGAAAATTACTAGCCCAGACCTGAATTCCCTCTATCAGTCTAAAGCATAAATAAGTGCTTGAGTAGCTTTACAGTCTAAGAATAAGCACTAAGGTCTTGGTTACTTGAAGACATAAACTGTCTGCAGTGTGTACTGATTAATGAATATTTGTCTTCTAGAAAAATTATTCCCATCAGGAAGACACTATTTTCCTTAGCAACCAAAAACCCTGCACAAAATAAACATTAGGGGAATCTTTTCTTATTGGCTTGCTGTTTGAAATAACTGCTGAACTCGAAATGTTCCATGTTAAAGTATTTGGTGTATTGTTTAAATCTGACACTGCTAAATTTAGAGAACATAAGTTTTCACTTCAGAATCATTTGTTCTAACTTGCTCTCTTTTCCATTTCTGTGTTTTGAGTAGTTTCTCACCATACCAATCTTCTGATGGATTCATTTTCTTGGGACTGTTTGCCATGTCCTAGAATATTCCTTATATCATGTCATGTAAAGCTTTAGTTTTTTTAAGCAAACAGCTGCAGCAAAGACAGACTGTTCCTATACAACAGTAGTCATCACCTAGGGGAGCTCTGTTTAAACATTATTGCTGCTTGACTCTGCTCTCCACAAAGCAAACTCGGGAAGTGTGGTTTCAAACCTGCATGAAACATTCCTTTGTTCCTATTGACCTGCAGGTATTTTTGTAATGCCTTAACCTTGAAGTAGAACATCTTCAATTTTTCCCTCTTTAAATTTTTTTTCGTATCTACTTGAGGCAGTTAGCTCTACAGTTTGTGAATCACTAAGTGAAATAACTGCTGTGAATAAGCATTCATTTTGTTTGGAAGAGGTGGAAGCATCCACTCTGGTAGCTCTTTGATTCCTAAAACACAAGTATTCTAAAGTTTGTTTGAAGCTATCAGTACTGAAACTGTTAAATATTTCTCAGTTTGGAAACTGTAGGTTTGTAACTTCTGGAGGCATCCTCTGCAGAGTGTCTGTCAACTTGTTTCAATGGAAACTGATTTTCTGCTCCTCTCTTTTTGGCATTATCTAAGTTTTTCATACCTTTTTCACTACTAGGTTCCTGCATAGGTAAAACCTACCCTACATGTTCTCTGAACCCAGGAACCCATATCCTTAAAATGAGGGACTATGTTAAGTATGTGCTCGTATACAATTATTAAAGAATCATTTCTCTTTTCCTGCAAAATGGCTTTGGATTCAAACAGTTTGGCTGTACATCAGACAACCACCATCCTTAGTTAAATTGCACTCAGTGTTTTGAGGAACTATATTGTAATATAGGAATGTTGAAGGAGATCTGTAGTTACCATAGCAAGAACTCAGTTTGGTGCGCTCTTGGGAAAAGCAAACTGGAATCTGAAACAGAGTCCAACTCTTTTGCTGGTAACCAGGAAGACAAAGAACACTGTAATAAAAGGATTTTCAGGGTTTGAGTATGAGTCCAGAATTATTCAAAGAAATACAGACTGTTGAGCTTGGACCATCTCTTCTACAGGAAGCTAATTGTAGAAGTGGATTTTGGATGATCTGTTACTCCACAATATAGAACTTAACTGTGTTTTGAAACAAAGATGTTTTGGGGGAAGATTTTGAACACCCTATTAACATAATCTAAGGGGATTGAGCTAAGTGGACATTCTTCAGTCATTTTGTGTTGCTCTCCAAGTTCAGCCTCTACTTCTTTGGGGAGGCTGAGGATTTAGTTCTTTGAATCTATTTGACTTATGCTAAGACACAGAAAGAAGAGGGATCTATTCTGAACTTTCTTAAATGTGCAGGGATTACAGGAGTAGACATCACTTAGATTTCCTTTAAAACCCAAATCTCGAGCTCTTTGTGAGTTGCCAGAGAACAGCTCACTTTTGCACCCTAATGACTTTCCAGAGAAAAGTGGCAGAACACGATGCTGAAGTTCAGAAGTTTCTTGTGCATAGCAGCTTTGTTAGTGACTCATTTGCTTTGCTGCAGAACAGATTACCCAATGAACACACTGAAAAAAGGTGGGGAAGTAGAATCAGGTAGACATTTGTCTGGAGGAATGGGTTGGGGTTTTATCTTACTATTATGTCTTTCCCTTCAGGTATGCCCACAATTTGACACAACTAAGACACTGGTGTTGAAAGCACGCCAGAAGAAGCATCGTGGTCCTCAGAAGCCCTATAATCAGGATGCTAACCACAGTTCATTTCATGCAGGAGGAGCTTGTCGAGGAGCTGTAGCCTGCAGATTTCCTCCTTTAACTTTTGAGACTCCTGAAGGACATGCAGTCCCTCTGCTGGATGATCCAAATTGCTTGAGAAAGAATGCACAATGCTCTCCCACCCAGCCTAGCAAAGGGACAGTAGCAAATGCCAACATCCAGGCGAAGAGTCCAGAGAACTGTGGAGAGCTCGCTCCCCAGCCTGTGGAGCAAGATGTCCTCAGTCCCTCAGATGCAGAGGCTGCACAGGTTCTTTCCCCAAGGAAAGGGAGATGCAGCAGCACTCTATCACCAAGTAGTCATGCTTGGCATCCAGAAGAAGAGTTGCCATTTGGAATTGCTCCGTGCGAGAGAGGCGAGGCGGCAGCAGTACTGGTTACAGATACCCCCGAGCACGAGTACGGAGTAAAAGTCACCTGGAGACGGCGGCCGCACGTAATGAGGTACCTGCGGGAGCAAGGCAAGCTGAGCGCTGCGGACATCCTGGTGAAGGCAAACCTCGAGCTCTCGAGGGCACAGGCCCACAGCTGACCCGGCGGGAGCAGCCACTGCTGCGTGCAAGGACACGCCCGAACAGATGATGTCCCTTCGGGGGCTGAGGAGGGACGCGATTTCAGCCGGGCCCTCTACTGCGCCTGGCAGAGCCTCCGACAAACGCTGGGGCGGGCGCAAGGGGCAGGTTTTGGGGAGGGGTGGGGGGCGTATCTGGGGCGGTCTCCCCTGGGGCAGAGTGTCTGAAAGGGCTCCGTGCCCCCGGGTCCCGCCGGGACTGCTCCCGCTGCCGGCGGAGGCGGCGGGCGACGGCGCCGGCCCTTGCGTCCCGCCGCGCGTGCGCCGCGCCGCGGCCAATCGGCGGGCGGCGTGCTCGCGGCCCCGGCCAATGGCGGCGCGCCTCAGTGCCGCGCGGCGTTGCTAAGGGCAGCGGCGGGCGGGGGCCCATAGCAACGGCGGGGCCGCGATGGACGCAGCGGGGGGAGCCGGCGGGCCCGCCGCCCACAGGTGAGCGGGGCTGGCGGCGGCGGCGTGCCCGGGGCACAACGGGCCTGGGCGGGGGCTGCCTCGCGTGGCAGCAGCGCCCGGTGCCGGGATGAGCGGCCGCCGCGGGGCCCGGGCGGGCGGAGCCGCGCGGCGGCGGCCACGCGGATCGGCGCTGCCCCGGTAACATCCGCGTGCCGCCGGCGGGCGACAGCCGTGCCGCTGTTTTATGGGCGGGTGTGTTTTATGTGCTTCACTCTTCAGCGTTGGTGTGCATCGTTTGAATACTTGTAGATTAAACCGGTTTTATGGTGTCTCGGTCCTCTCCTGGCTTCTGGGTGCTGCTGTGAAGCGTTTCCGCGGTGTTATTCAGCCCCTCTGCTCTTCCTCATGAAGCTCTCTGGGTATTTAGTATCACTCTCGGTGGGCCTTTGCAAGAAAAAAAGGAGGAACAAACTCTGAAATGAACTCAGCTGATGTAATAGGAAAAACAGCTGTGAACTACGGAGAAGCGGTTTTGGAAAGGCTTTATGCTTGTGGCACTTAAGTAGCTCAAAATCGAAATGATTTGAAATTAAATTTGAGTGTACTGGCAGGCGGAGAAAACAGGTTTTGGCAGAATTGGTGTGATTGCAAAAAAAAAAAAACCCACGAAAATCTATAATTGTGGCTCTATTTGGATAGGAAGAAGTAAAGCAAGTAAAGAGAAACCTAATCTTTGGGTAGTGAAACGATAATGAACACAGTGGAGAAGAGAAACCGTACTTTTTTTTATTACGTACATTGTTACATTTGGTAATTTAAGGATTATGAAAAGAGTTAGGGTTCTGTAATTGCTTGGATCCACCAAATATGCTATGGAACATCAGTTTACTTCTTTATGCAGACTTGAAAGGCCTCGGGTTGACTAGCAGTTCTGGAAACAATTTTTAAGGAAATTATGTCCAGATATGTGTACATTTCCCTGCACAGCAGACCTTTAAGTTTGACAGAGTTGACACTACAGGAAATAATGCTCTTCTGATAACAGTTCTACTGGCGTCATTTCTTTCTGTTAAGAAACTCATTTCATGTGCTTTTATGAGTGCCCCCCAGAAACAGGCTAATAATAATGGCAGTTCATTACATAGCTGCTTCCCTTCCATCCCAGTTTATTAAAGAAACATCCATTTCTTTAGCTTTCTCAGTCCCCATGGTTAAGGTAAGAAAACTAGAATACATGAACCTAAAGAAAAGTACATAGTTTTAAAATAGATCTGTAAGGCTTGTTGTTTTCAAAGGTGTTTATTTTTTTTTAAGTGCTCATCAGCATTGTAATAAATTGGAGGAAGACAAATGTCTGTATTCTTAGGAAGGTTCTTATTTTTCTGAGACAAAAATAGTAAAATTATCCAGAAGTCACAAATCTGGTTACTAGAACTCTTGTTTGGTAAAATAATTGTCAGTTGTCCAAACAGTAGATTTTATAGAAAAGGTTAATGTGATACATAATAACTGGCACTTCATGGCAATGAAGATCCTACAGGTAAAGCTTAACAAAGCTGTACCTGAGAACTGGTTGGCTGCATTTTTTTGGCCATTTTTCCCCCTTTACTATTGAGCAATGTGAAAAATACACATAAAGATATTGGAAGTCTTTTATTTCTGATGGACTGAGTCGAATATTACCAGTCAAAAATTATTGCATATTGTTTTGTAAGTGTGCTGTGGGATACATGTTGATGGATAGACAGCAGAGATCTTGGATTTAGGCCATCTGCAGGCTTTCACTTGCAAATACTGTCTTGTGTTAGATTTCCTTCCACTGGAACTGGCTGCAACTGAAATTACTCAACTTCATTTTACAATTTGGCTTCAGGTAGACATGGCACAACTGTCTTAATGCTTTAGGAAATGATAAGGTTGATATTGCTGTTACATGGTTTTGGTGACTGCTAGACCTTCTCTCTTATTTGGGAAAGTCTATTTGGAGACTTACCATGAATTTATTAGTATAGAAACATTCAGGTAAAATAATTCTAATTAATTGTAAGCTTTTAAAATATGAAGGAAATTTGTTTCTTATGGTAGTATGTATTTTAAAATCTCTGAGACCAATGGACTTTGCCCTTTTGCACACAAATCACACAGTATACAAAGCTTACAGCTTCCCACACGCTGCATTCCAAATATGTTTCAGCTTCTGACTTGCAGATGTCATTTAAGAGTAACAGAATGTTCAAGGGGCAAAAATCTTGACTGAGTCTACAGAAACTACAAAATTGGATGTCAATTACAGCGGTCCTGCCCTCATTTGGATGCTTCCTTGGGGTCCAGACATGCATCAGTTAGTGGCTTTCTGTTTGTGAACTCCAGAACTCTGGGATATTTCCTCAGTGTCTCCCAAAGTTAATGAAGAAAAACAGCCTGTTGCCAATAAGCTCCATTTTCAAAATATGAAGAGCCTACAGATTAAGAGAAGTTGAAAACTTCAAAAGTGGTACTGTTGTCTGGCCAGAAGCCCTTTCCACAATTTAGAAACTTGAATGTAGTTGAAGTTGTCAGGAATCTCTGTGCCTGCTGGGCTTAAATATTTTGTATAAATGTATAAAATCATAATTATGATTTTAAGGAGAAAAAAGACAAAATACTTTGCTAATTATTTTAGCTTTAATTGTAAACCAGAGAAGACACATAAGTTTAAAATTCCTTTTAAAAGCATCTCAGCGTCTCTGTTAGTCCTTGGGTATTTTTATTTAACCACCAGTGATCTTCTTAAAATTGACAAGCAATGTTTGTTAAATTCCAGGACTTAAAATTCTGCAGATCTTATCCTTAGATGATTGAGAATTGGCTTAATATTCTGTTTTCTTCACCCTTTTCCGCTCTAAACATTATAATGAAGAAATCTGTTCAAAGTGAGATAAACCTGTAAATATTTTACAAGTGTGGTTGATATGTACCCCTTGGAGTACAGATTCAACTGAAAAAAACCTTTTGCAATTTGATGCTGCTGCTGTTAATGTGAATGACGGAGTCACCTAATTTGTTGTGATGTAGACAGCAGTGTCAAGAGAGAATGTGTGACTAAAATTTCCAAATACAGTTTGAGATTCACTTAGTAATAGCAATTGCAAAGAGGTATTCTAAAATTAAACCTTTTTTAAATTATCTCTTTAATTTCTAGTTACCTCTTTTCCCATCTCTTACCACCTAGAATTTATGTTACTGGTGACCCATTTTTTTTATAGAGCCATTACTTTTCTCTTCTGTTTTTTTTTTTTTTTAAATCACGGTGTAACATTTGTAGGAGGGAAAAATGCGCTGACTTAACATAATTGTGGTTTTTTTATGTATGAAAACTTTCTGCAACCAGGCTTGCACTGGGATAGCTCCAGACTCTTGTTTTGTTGCTGAGGCACAGCTGAGTGATCTCCAAAATAAAACTGTGTTGTAATTGGGTCATGGGATGAATTCTCTTCTAAGTGGATTTGCTAATATGCCTGGAGATGTTGCCTTAGACTACTGCAAGAACATTTACGCCAACCCTTGGTGCTCGTTAAAACACACTCTGTGGGATGTTTTAACTCTAAATTGCCTGGGTTCTTGCTATAGGAGTCTGGGTGCTTCTACACTCCTTTCTGACTTTGCATTCTTATGTGATGTCCGAAGCAAAAAAAGAACAAGAACTAAAATCTAGCAGGATGTCTTGCCAAGTCACCTGGTTTGAGACTGAAATAACATTTGCTGTTTCTATCTCTTTAATGGCTTTCCCTTTCAGTTTTTCTAAAATGAAAAAAAAAAATGGGACTGGCAATAAAGATCTACAATCAGTTCAAGAGTGTCCATTCAGAAAATTTCAGGTTTTTTTCCCTATTTTTAGTTTGAAATACTATTACACAAGTGCAATTCATCTTGTCAAGCATGATGCACTTCTTTTCAGGGAACTTAGAGTTTTGTTACCTGGTCTGGGTTATGCATAACCATGCTACTTAACTACTGCCTTTGTTGCTAGGAGAGAATAATGACTGCTCTACATTTCACTGGCTTCCTGTTGTAATGAGGTGCATTAACAAAAGTGACAGACAAGGTTTAATAATTCACAAACAGAAGATCACAGGAGACAGAATTCTATCCCCCTGGGCATCTTGCTTTTTTCTTTGGGCACAGGTGTTTCTGTAAGTGAAATGACCATGAGGATGTGAAGTATGTAGTTGAGAGGAAATTAAATAGAAAGGTGAAGTTCTGCTTGTGGAATAAATTTCTCTTTCTTTTCCTTAGCAGAAACCTAAGTTTCATTAGGTCCAACTGAATAAACCTGAAGCACAGTGCACTTGTAGTGGTGGTTGGGAGCTGAAAAGTCCTGAGTCATGGAGTCACCAGCTGTGAACTCCTGAAGGAATATGCCTGAGAGGAGGTCCCTTGAAAGAATTATAATAAAAACCCAGTTGAAACCCCCTATTTCGCTACACACTTAAAATATAAGTTTATGTGCATATTCTTATGATTGTGTTCCTCTGTGCCACCCTCCCAGCACTGATGATGGCTTTGATAGTTAATGGCTTGTGTGGATTTCTGGCTTCTCTTTGCCTTCCTTCTAGGAGAAGAATACTTCTTTTGCTTTAGGTTTGCAGAAATGAATTTATTTGAGACTGAGACTTGTGGCTGAGGAAAACAAGAATCTCCTTTCTGTTCTCCTAGTGTTGTATAGCAGAGAATGACACAGGCTTTTGTTTGCACTCTTCTTTATAGTCCAAATAGAAGTCATACTAGCTTCTGTCCAGAGAGTGCTGATTTTTTTTCCTTACTCTATTCCTGTGTTCCAAGTAAGAAGAGATAATCTTTGGTACTTGATAAGTAACTTTTTGAGTGGTGTGTAAAACACTAAGCAATACAGTAGTCAAAATAGTTCTGAGCTCAATATGTAACCGTTTCATCATGCTTTTATTCCTGTTGCGTTTTCTTTGCAACAGCCTATATTTTTTATTGTCCCCTAGTTTGTGCTCTCACACTTGGGATCTAAACTTGTGACCTCTAAAACCCAACCAGACAGAGTCACAGAGGCTGGAAGGGGCTTCTTGAGATGACCTGGAGCAACCTTTAAGGAGGGTTGGCTGGAGCAGATTGCACAGAATGATGTCCAGTTGGGTTTTGAATATCTCCAAAGATGGAGACGCTACAATCTTCCTGAGCAACCTATTCCAATATTTGCCCACTTTCTCTGGAAAATATTTTTATTGATGTTGGGTAGAATTTCATGTGTTAATTTGTGTCCATTGTGTCTTGTGGTGTCAGTATGCACTGCTGGCTTTATTTGCTTTACACCCTTCTATCAGGCATTTATAGACATGGATAAGCTACCTCCTGAGTCTTCACTTCTCCAGGCCCAGTTCTCTCAGCCCCACCTCATGTAAAACATACTCTGGTCCCTTAAGCACCTTTGTGGTGCTTTGCTGGTTTTGCTCCAGTATGTCCATCACTTTCTTGCTCCCAGAAGCCCAGAACTGGATGCAGTCCCCTGTGTGTGGCTTCACCAGCAGAGGGGTGGCGTCACTCCCTCAGCCTGCTGGCACTGCTTTCCCTAATGCAGCCCAGGGTGCTGCTGGCCACCTTTGCCTTGAGAGAGTGAATTGCTGGCTCATGATAAACTTGTTGTCTACCAAAACAATATGAATCAACTCCTGAAAAATTAATCTCGACAAACAGCATAAGCTTCTTCTTTGTTTAACCATAATTTAGCTTTTCTCCTGTGGGCCTTTCATTTCTCAATATTCTGTTACTTTACCTTATTGGGGGCATGTTTGTGTTGATGTATAACAGTGCAGAGAATATCCCACTGCAGTTCTGAGATGACAATTTTATACTGGGGTTTTGTGCTTACACAGATACCGTTTTGAAACCGAAGGCACATGTGACCTTTGAGTGGTCATTTTACTTTGCCTGCACAGTTTTATTTTACTTTACAAAATCATTGGAACAAGTATCCATAACAAAAATAGACGCTTGTGTTTCCTGTACTGATAAACCCTTTTTTCTCCGTTGACTTGGCTGTGGTCAGTCATTACTAAACTGCATCGTTATTTACCTAGTTATGTTTGGCATGTGAACAGTCATCCCAAAACAGATGCAAGTATGGAAAATGTAGTGCTGCAAGGATAGGCTTGCATTAAATTCGCTCCATTGGGTTTAGCCAACAAAAATAATTATTAATCTGTTAATGTCTTATAGCAAATAATGTTTGTAGCATGTACTCCTCAGATTAGTTTTTGCTTGAATTCCTTTCTTCAGCACAATATTCCTGTTGCTATGAGTTGTCAGGGCAGAAGTTTTGTCACAGTATAGGTGAAATGTATCTATGTGCCTATAGATACATGCAAAGATTATGCATATAGTCTTCAGAGCACCAGCCTTTTCAGGTTTGCTTTGTTTTTGGATTTTTTTTTTAAGGCGGTGTTTAGCAGGGAAGGGCAGATGGTGGGTGTTTTGATTTGGTTGTTTTTGACATGCTTCTGATCTGTGTTGCTTTAAAGAAAAACACCTGATAATTTCACATTAAAATTCTATATTTAAGCCTGCAGGTAGATAGAAGCAGAAGTTTTAAAGGATTAGCTTGCCGTTTTGTTTCTTTAGGATCTTTTTAAAGTTGTAAATTGGTCTTTAAGTTGTAAATTGTTCAGATAGTTGGTACAAGTTATTTGCAGGAATATGTAATGGATTCAGGTATGTTTTGAAATGAAGTAGGACATGCAGATCTCAGTGCTTGTCTCTAGCTGCTCCCTTAATCCACACTGATCTGGCAGTTGTGTTTATTGTTCTTATTGGCTCATTTTATACTTATTTTCAAATATTCTGAGATAAATCTTATTCAATCTCTATTATGTGAAACATGGACATAGTTTTTATACTAAAGCAAATCCAAGACAATTGTTTATTTATTCATTCAGAATTGCTTCCAAAACTAGGTGTTCACTCTTCCTATGTCATTGTTCTCATAATATATTCAGTAGGTGAAAAATTTTTCAGACAAATTTTGTGAACTCTTTCTCAAGACAGTATTCGATTGGCATTAGTGGTTTTGGGGTGCAGAGGGATCAAAGGTCAAACCGATTTTACTGATTTCTGAAAAAAAAGGCAGATGCACTAAAACTTGCTTTTATTGAAGTATCACCTGCTTAAAAATAATTTAATGAAATGTTGTTGCAACTTCAGCAGTGTCACTTAGGTGTCGCATTTTATGGCTGACTTGCAGCAGATCAGTTTACTTTGGAAGACTTACTGCTTATTAATTATGAGGGAAAGAATATCCTGTGCCAAAAAAACCCACTCTTTTGCCTTGGGGAAGGCAGAAAAATTTGGGAACCTTCACTCTTATGGATGGTATGGTACACATTTTCCCAAAAATGTGCAGTTATGGCTGTGTCAGAACTCCAGCCTTTTGTGGATTGGAAGGTGCATTACAGGTAGTTTCCAGAGACAGTATTACAATTTTTGTTTGGAAGCTGTCTTTTGAAAGATAAGAATCTTTCTTCAACTAATGTTTTTTCTAGAGCTTCTGTTTTCTTTCATAGACAATAATCCCCAGCAAAGTTTATTGGAGGGTTAAGAGTCAAAACACTTTCACACCAGCTGACTCAACATTTCTTACTGAAGTTGCTTTTACTTCACTTCTACAGCTAAAAATAAAATCCCGTGGATGAAGATGTGGGTCACAAGCCATATTCTTCTCATTCTTCTCATCTGCTGTTTTTTAAGTTCTGGGAGTATTGCTCAGAGATATAACTTCTGCTACCATGTTAATAAACTGTCCTGCAAAGGAAAAAGAAATTACATGAGCTTTGTAAGACTCTTGATGAAAGCAGTCCTGTGTAGAGTGAGAAACGGAACATAAGATATTGGGAAGGTGGGAAGATTTGTAGACCAAAATGGTGTTATTGTGCCTTGGGGCTCCTTTAAAAGAAGTAAAGCAATAAAAACAGCTGAAAATGTAAGGATGTAAATTATTAATATATAGGTTCATATTCCCACTGGTATCTAAAGGTTGTGTATATTGAAAGGATTTCTAGGTCAGACTGATACAAAAATATCAAGGTTTTTTTTTTGTAACAAGGCACAGTAAACTCAAAATCCAGCTCACTTTAAAATGATCTGGAAGTTTCTGTTGGACACTTTCCCTGAATCTCTCTGCCAAACTATGGACTATCTGAAACTTTAATACCTTCCCTAGAACTGTACACAAATAGAAATAATTACTCCGTTTTTCTCACCAAGAATTGAGTGCATGTACAGTGCTGATATGTGCTGTAAAGATACTGAGAACAATTCAAAGGCATAACTAGCTGTGTTTCCTTCTCTTGAGTCAGATTTATATTTAAGGTTGGAGTGGGGTCTGCTTCTATCAGCTAGTCTGACCTTCCTCCTAAAAGAGGCAGCCAACCTAACTTCTTCTTTACCAAACCTTTAACTACTTGAATTGCAGGCCAGATTTAGCTCACTGGGAAGCTAAATTAAATCTGCAAGTTATTGCTGCATTATTTGTTTAGGAGGAGAAACTGAGTATAGTATTTCTTTAGTGGAATATGAGGAATGTACATTTTGTTGAATGCAGGGAAACGATCATGGTGTTTTCCTTTGTTTAACATATTTCAAACCTCTCCTTCCAATAAGTTCTCAGTCATGTAGAACATTTTGTCTCTTCAGGGTGTTCTTTCCTTACTTTCTCTTGCTTTTCTTACTTTCTCTGCTTATTGCCTCTCATTCATAACTGCAGCCAGTCAATTCCTTTCAAAACTAGTCCATGATCCCTGATAAAGACAACCTTTTTTTTTTTTCTTTCTGCCTCCTTTTAACTTCAGCAGTCAGTATATAAAGGGGATTTAATTGAAATAACTTGAAAGAAGAATGCTTAGTTCTCCTATCTGGGATAGCCACACCTGAAATACGAGGTAAATGATAGCCTTAGTCTAGAACAGCAACTTCTAACATAATAACATTCAAGCTTGGTTAAAACCTGTTGTTTTCTGTTGAAAACAGCTCCTGTTGAGTTGTCTTAATGGTTAATTAGTCACAGTGTTAAATAAAAAACTTACTTGCAACCTGAATTCGTTTAGCTTCAGTTACTTATGTCTGGATTTTATTGTCTTCTCTCATCAATGTCATGTGTATCCTCAAATCCATGGAATACAGTGGAATTTATTGATTTTCTCTTGAATAAACTGTATGATGCATTATAATCTTGCTAAGAGGTGCACTTTTCAGTCCTTGGTCAATTTGCTCAGCTTTCTGCTGCACTCTCTTCAATTCTTCAGCCCTTTCTCTTGTGTGGACCTTGGACAGAATGGAAGAACAATTTTTGGCTGGTGGATTGCTTCTATTTTCTACATTCTGCTTTAATATCAGGGTTTTTCATTGTTCTCAGAGTTGGATTATACTGAGTTTGTGTTTGGCTGATTCAATGGTAATTATTGCCAAGTGCTTAGAACATAAGTATTTTGGTTGGATTTTTTTTCCAGTACAGTATACTCAGGAACACAGACTGCAATGAAAACAGAAGTGTTACCTCTGCTTATCTGCAGTTTGTAATGCCAGAATTTCAGTGTTATTGAAAAATATGTCCATTTTGAAAGAACTGTCAATAGATGTAGTGTGCCTTTTTTTACAGAAAGGAAAATAAACCATACAAAAAAAACCATACAAGCTTCAGTTGCATATATGAATATCTGTTAAATGATTTGTGAGTTACATCTTCATTGTGGTTGTTTGCTACTCTGAAAATGGTTAGGAAAGACCAAATACATTTATAATAAATGTGTTGCATAGTCCAATTACAGCACTTTAATTTCTGATTATGAAATGAAAACCAGGCTGATTCTGATTTCAGTAGGAATTTGAGATGCTACCAGTTAAAAATAAAACTTTTTGCTCCATGTTAATCTGTGTCAAATCTGTGAACCCCTTTGCATCTTGCCATCTTTTTCCATGTTTTATTAAATATTATTTAAGTTGCTTTCCCGGTCTCATTTTTATTCTCTATCCTGCACTATCATTAGTCTTCCTCTGTATGTTCTGTTCTGAGTAATCTTTCCTTTCTCCGTGGCACATGTCTGTTACCTGCCATGCAGCTTCAGTGGGATTGCAGGTGGGTTCTGGTAAATGGAACAGGATCTTGTGTAGACTGCTGTGCTGCAGTGGCTGGGGAGAGGACATTGATAGACTGCTTGAAAATTTTCAGTTCTTATTTATCACGGCTAAATGGGCAACTGGTTTGGTGGTCGGGGTTTTTTTTTTCCCTGTTTCTAACTGTGGTGTTGTAGCTATGGAAATTCTGCTTATTTTTCCTGTTCCTGATGGATATTTAATTGTTCTTATTGCACATAAACCCTTCAAACAGAAAAGCAAAGCAAAGAGTGCAGTGGTTTGGTGTGGGCATGTCCAAGGAGCACTGGTCTGTGTTGTCAGTCCAGCTGAAGGAGGATTCCTGTTTGAAGCCTGCAGCTGGATTAGCACACCACTTACATTCCTTAGTGGTGAGCTGTGGGAGTGACTCTGGCACAGCATTTTCCTGGTAAAGTTTGTAATAACACCAAGCCTGCTGTGGGGTTTGAAGTGTGGGAATCTATTTTTTGAGTGGCTATTATGTTTTTATAATGACAAGTTCTAGAAGAAAAGTTGCAGGAGCAGTAAAAAAAAAAAGTGTGAAAGGGGTGTTTTTAAGCTACATAAGCTATAGTGCTACATTGCTCATGACTTTATTTTACTGCTTGTCTGAATCCTTGCCACTTTAAAATGGCAAGCATTAATGGTTGCTTTTATTTTGTTTTACTCGGCAGTTTTGTTCTGTGTTTAAAAGTAAATTGTAAGAGAGAACATTTGTTATGTTTTTCCTTTATCAAGCTCTGTGATCTGTTGGAATCTTTATGTTCAAGAGTCAGTTAAGTGGCCATAGTTGAGGCATGTGTAGTCTGTGTTGTGCTCCTGTTATATAATGTAACTTTATTTCAGTCTGAGTAGAAAATAATTTAACATACGAAGTAAATAATTTTCACTGAAGATTTCCACAAGGCATGTATGCGAGTCCTGCTGTTTCAGCACTTTGTCATTTTCCAGGTAGAAAGGAAACCTCGTAAACTTATTTCCTAGAGTGGTAGTGTTTATTTCTTCCAATTTTCTAAAGAAGAGACTCAAATTGCTTGGGGATACATTTTCTGCTAGGAAAAGCAACAAAAGCACAGATAGCAGCTTGTACCTAGACACCTTTGTGTCCATCAGAACGTGTCTGTAAGTCTGCTGTTGATTGCAGATTGTACATTGCTTTATAACAAACTGCAGCTAACAAATGTCATCGAATTCTTAAGTCAGTAGGTGTATGAGAAGAAAATTACTCTTCCCCCTCTCCTTTTTGGATTTTGGTTGGTTTTTTTTTTTTTTTTGTCATGAATATTTTAAGTGGAACTTTCAGTTGTTTTTCAGACTTCGCTAAGGATGGCCTGTTCCATCACCTATGCTATAAATAATAAACATGTCACCTTTTATGATGAAGTTTTGTGTGACAACTGTTGTATATTGTGCTGCACTCTGTAGATGTGTTTTTGCTTGTTTCTTGCTTAAGTTGTGGCTGTTTTCTAGTGAAGACTGTATTACTCTAACTGTTGCTTCGGGGACACACAGCTCTCCATCCCTATTCAAGAAAGACACTAATTTTTCCAGGCCTTCCATTCCCTTAGAATCCAAGACATTGTGTTACAAGTCCATGTGAGGAGTAACATCAGTTTTTAGAAATAAGATGTTTTCAAAGTCTTAGACTTGTTGTGTGATGCTTCAAATTCATAGAAAAGAAAAAAAAAAGTAAAGAAATAAGGAAAACTGAGGGGTAAAAAAAAGCAATGGCAGTCTTAACTTGCTTTAAAATACACTGGTTGGAAAATTAGTATCAACTTTAGAGTATAGAAGTCGTTATAGAAGATGTGTACTCTTTCTCTGTGTATATGGTATGAAATCTTTTTCTGCATATTTCAACCTTCCAAAGCAGGGTCTGTGTTTACTGGAGTAATTTGCCTTTAAGGACCTTTGATTTGTCATCTGCTTGCCTGAAGTTGAGTCAAATGTGGGTTTATTAGGGGTTAAGGGGACTCAGGCTTTTCTTCTCGCCTTAGCTCTGTGTGCTGTAATCCAATTTCCGTGGCATGTGTTTTGCAGAAACCTCAGCTCTGCTCTCTCTGTCTATCTCTGGTTTTCCATGTTAGGCTTATATTCAGCACTGGCTGCCAGCTTGTAACTTCAAATCATTGGACATTTATGGATACCTAGACCAGACAGAGAATTTCCTGTTCAAATTGAAATTGTGGCTTGCCCTGCTTTTCTGCATGCTACTAATAAAATATATAATGTTTGTCTGTTTCCCTCATTAAGTACCTTCTTCCTGATGCTTTCTTACTTCCGGAGAGGTCTTTGTAAAAACTGTATTGAAGGAAAGAGTACAACTGTGGTCAGCACAATATGTGCTTAATAGTAAATTAACTTTTCCCCTTTGTGGGGTTAACTGCTCTAAATTGCATTTTATTGAATAATGCACTATCATACAAAAGGAAATGGGAAGTCTTTATAGGACTTGTTTTTATCCTATAGGATTTTTTGTTCCAAGGAATACAACTTGGAACAAAAAATCAGAGTTCTTACGAAAGTTATCTATAAAATACTGAAATAGGGAAATCATTCCTTTTTTTACATTTAGGAATTAATGTCAGATGTTGCAAACACAGATTCTCTCAGCTATTAACTGCAGTTCTGGAACATCTAGCAGGAAGAGAAAATTATGTAGGTTTGACTCCAAGACAAAACTGAATTCATTTGGATTCGGGTATCCTATGAAGGAGCAGGGAGTTTACTGAATTGGTCTGAACTATGTTAAACCTTCAGGTGTGAACTGTCTCCTAGCCCCACCTCAGTAGGGGCTTGTAATCCATCTACCAGTAATGAAGCCTGTGGTGCTTTCAAAATCTTTTCAGCAAAGTTTAGTAAGGGGACTAAACCAGAGTTCAGTCTTATTTATGACAGAATACGATGTTTTATTTTTAATACCTTGTGTCTTGGTCTTCATGTGAGGTGGTAATGTCTAACAGCCATTTTTAAGTCTTGATGGAGTTGTCGGAGAATATCCTATGTTCTTGTAATGCAAACTGTTTAATAGCAAAAATAAATTGATTTTTTTATTTTGCTTTTGCAGCATCTTTGAGGATGAAAGCATGAAACTACGACAGCTGAAACTACAGAATCAGGTAAATGATAGTGCTGAAGCTGGTAAGAATAAGTTCAGGAAATCAAAGAGCCCTCTAAAGACTTGAGAAATGGAGGTAAAGTGCTAAAAATGGTTGGTCTAATGAACTTCAAAGATTTTAATGGTTTTTGTTAGTTCAAGTCAAGTTAGTTCATGGCTTGTATATTTGGTATGTTTGATAAATTTATTTTTCATATGTTCTCTTATTTCATTTGGCTTGAGTTGCTAGAGAGCAGGAATAAATCAAAAGATTGGAAGACTGCAGGGAATTATCCATTTTAGGCATCAAAGAAACTGTTTCACTGACCTATAGAACCATCTCTTTAACACTGCTGTTGAGAAGGATTTCCAGCCCCTTCTGACCTTTTGTTGTTTCCTACAATGAAAATATTTACATCCAAACATGAGTCAATTATTAGGCTATAGGTCTCAGTTTCTGAAGTACTATTTGCTGGATGCTTACATTACCATATTTTCAAAACAATGAAGTATCCATCCTTAATTTTCTTTCTCTCTGAAATTTCAAATATTTATAAATAGATTAGAAGATGTGAGACTCTTACGATTCTCTAGCTGGCCATTTCACATGGACCACATATCACTGTCTTGCATTAAACTCATCTTGTTCAAATTGAAGTATGGTTTCTAGGAAGATATTTTCTCAGATAGGATCTTAAAGTCCAGACACAAAAGTCTTCAGGGAACTACTGCAGTGTGTAATAATCCTCTTTATCAGAACCTGGTCATTATTTGTAGTCTGCATTTGCTAGAGTTTGACTTCAGATTCTGAATTTATTACCAACATTATCTGGGTCTATATAGGCATTTATCTAAAACACTTCAGAGTCAAGAGGTAAAATTTATCTTTGGTCGCATTTATGGAAGTTAAAATAGTCCTTTATCTGTAGACTATCAAGTGACACTCGTTTAAAAACAAACAATTTATTTTAAAATAGAACTAATTCAAATAAAAGAGCATTACTGTCAAACGCCATTTGGTAAGAAGTTCCAAAACTAAGGGTGGTCTGACTGCTTGGAAATGAACCTCAGGGTCTGTTTTAGAACTGGTCTTGGGTCATAAGCTGATAATAATCATGGTCTCCTAGTGCTGGCTACTGTGATCAGTGTGTGCTTAGTGTTGGGCCTTGCCATGGGGGTGCATGGCTATTCCTCCAAAATAAAACTGCTGGGCTGGATGGAATTCCCTCAGAGCAGCTGTCACTTGCATCATGAAGAGGTCAGTTTAAATAATTTGTTCCCTTTCACAAATTTGTTTCCATCTTTCTTGGATTTGGTCGAGATTGCAATCATCTGCAAAAGAAACACCTAGAAAATGTCACTAAATATATTTTAACTCACTGGTCTTTGCAAATGAGATTTGTTGAGAAGTGCTAGCAGTCTGTAATTTAGGATTTTAGAATTAGGTTTCAATATTAATTTTAAAGTCTACTTTTACATTAATAGTACTATGCCTTCTGAAGAAACCAATCAGAGATCACTTCCAAATATGATGGACTTACTGCTGGTTGTAGCTGGTGCCTTGCTTGAGTAATATGTCATCAACAGTTATAGGAATTGGAATTTAAAAAATGCAAAATGTTTTAATCCAGCAGGGTCATATACAGAATCTGGAATAACAATAGCAGAGACATGCCTGTCCATCCATCTTTATGATGGGTTTGGAAACCCTGTAGTTTCAGTAAAATATTACTTATAATAGTGCATGACATCGAGTTACATCTGTGGGCCAGCTCTGCCTGCCAGGATGCTTTTTTCTCCTGGACTGCTGCCTTTTCCTTGAAGCAAGAGCGGGTGGTTGCTCAGGCAGTGCTTATTTCCTCATTAGTAGAAGATTTTTGAGTCTTCTCAGGCATCTGCAGCTCCAAGTGCAACGCTGCCCTCTCTCTCCCTGTGCAGTGGGAACACGAAGCCTGGCGTGTTTCTGAACGCACCCGGTGTGGTGCATAACTCTTGATGTGGAGTTTCACTGATGTCATTGTCACTGCTGCCCCAGCGTGAGCTAAGGGCCACCTGGAAGAGGAGAGGATGTTCCCTAGCTAGGATCCATCCTGCATGGCCTGCTAGGGTTAGGACTGTACCAGCTAATAAGTAGCACAGGATTGCACCTTCAAGGCTGGAGTGGTTGGACCTTTCCTGTATATCAGCTCCCTGGCATCACAGCTGGAGAAAGGGTACTAAACTAGTTGTCTTAATAGTACACTAGATAGTCTCATGTCACTTCTTGGAAGCTCATTTGAACAGGAGTTGGTGGTTTGTGATCCTCAGTCGTCCTAGGTGCTGAGGTTGTGGTTTTCCAAGGTATTTTTGGAGGTATTTAATGCATGGAGTGCATAACATCTCAAGCAAATAATGATAATTAATATTTGTTATGTATTTAATGGGTTGTGTGTTCTTGTGTCATGTTTATGAAATATCTACATTTTATGTAGTAATACTATATGGATTTTTACTGTAACACAGAGCTGGAGGAAAAGGCTAATTAGTAGACAAAATGAAACAAAATATCCATTTCCTTTTCCTACTTCCTGAGTGGAATGCAGCCGGGAATACATGGTACTGAAGGGCAGGCTGCTCTGCCACCTTATGGAGAGAAAATGAACTACTGTTTGCGGTCCTGACAGTGGACGTGCACATATTTTTTCCATCTCAGTATGCAAAGTGGCAAAGAGAAGCCTTTAAGAATAAATTAAGTTAATCTCAAGTTTTGTCACTTTGTTTTTCCTGTGGTTCTTGCAAGAAAGGAAAATCAGGCACATCCACCAGCAGTAAACTGTGTTTTAATATAAGCTGATACTGTTGTATTGGTGAGTCTGAGAAACCCTCTGATGTAACACTGTATAAGAATAATAGTTACAATTTAGACTGGTGAGCAGTGAAATGTTTAAAAAGATCTTATCTAATAGAATAATCCATTAAATAACTCTTGAAATTACTATATCCTGTGTTGATCCCAAATTCAAATTTGCATTCTAACAGTAGCTGTATATTTTCGTATTTTCTTACTGCCTTTAGGTTGTGTCTGCTTTGCAGGGATTTTTGGGTTTTGGGGTTTTTTTCTTGCCTGTCTGTCATGTAGAGAAGCTTTGACAACAATTTTTCTCAAATCCTTATTCTCAGTATAATGTTTTGATTGTTGTTTTTCTTCTCTCCTTTGGAGAATTATAAACTATTATGACTTTTTTTTACTTTTCCTCAGTTTTAGTTTAAAAAATGAACAACCAACACAAACCGATGTAAATGCTTCTCAAAGGTCTGACTACCTTCCTAGAAATCACATCTGTAATTAGCATTTTCTAGAATTTGACTTTACTGCTTATTTTTCTTTTCTTATTCTAGACAAATGTGGTAATCTCTTTGCAATTCTGTGTAATTTTTGCTCTGCAGGATAATCCTTGCAAAAAATTCTGCAGTAGCAAACGCTACCTGTATTGTTGTCCAGTCGTCCAAGGGTAATTCTGAGTTTAAATTTAAAAAGTAATTTTGTTTCAAGGTATTTGTTTTTGTTTGGTTGTTTATTGTATTTGAGGTTTGGTTTTGTTTGGGTTCTGGTGGTTGTGTTTTTGGTTTTGGGTTTTTTTTTCTTTTAGATAAGTGAAAAAAACGGAATAAAGAATCAAGGGCCAAGTTATGTTGGAATTCCTCAGGGAGAAATTGTCTGAGAAACTAATCTCACTTGAGATAAAAAGACTAATAGCAGAGGGAAAAACCAACAAGAGAAAAAAAAAATAACGAGAGAGAAAAGGGCTCCAAAAATATCTGTGTCTCAAGTGGATTGAATTGTTGGAACTGATGAATTGTTTATCTGGTGGTGCATCAATACTGAAAATAATTTGATGGAGAATTGGTTTCTGTAATCCAAAACAGTTTTCAAGCGTGTTCAGGTACATAAGAGACAGCCATGGATAAACTGCATATACTGTAAGGAGCTTGCACGTTCTATGCATAATGGAGCACAATATTAGAATATGATCTTTCCTTCTTCATGAGTCACCTTTGTTTTTAAGGACTAAGCATGTCTGTCTTTAAAACGGCACAATGCCTCTTTTTGCCTTGATTTAAGTCTAGAAGTTGTTTCTCATTGAGTAGGAAATCCTAAGTATCAAATGTATATGTATCTTGGAGAAATAACAGTTTAGTTTTTAGCATTTGGACTTACCAGTTTTTTCTTTGCAGTCCTGAATTATATGGAAAAAATTTGCAAGGTAGATAAAATTTCTTTTTAGTGGGTCATTCCAATTTTAATTACTTTTATTTATTTATTTATTTATTTATTTTATTTATCTCTCCACTTTAAGTCTCTCTCTTTATCTCTCAGCATTGGTTTCTGGGAACTATTTGCTTTAAGTTTTCTTTACAAGGTGATAGCTTTTGAGATAAAAACCTTCTCCTTTCCAAGTCTTGACTGTTTCATACTGGATTATGGATGACTACTAAAATTGTCTGTTTCTGTTATGGATTGCTGCAATTGAGACTGAGTAAAAGGATTTGACTGGTAGACTCAAGAAAATAAGGAGGTGTCTATGTCAACCTCTCATGGAGAATCAAAGTCAGTATCTCACTCCAAAAGTATGGTGATATCTGTGTGTAGGATTTTTGTAAGAGCTTGCAAGAATATTTCAGGTTTATTTGACATTGTTGTCAGAGACATGTCACTGTCAGTGGCTGAGGTCTGGATTCTGCCTCTCTAGATCTGGTTACTGATCTCTGTTTCCTGCTTTTCTTTATTTCACAGAGAGCCCTTCTAGAGAAGAAGCAGAGGAAGAAACGTCTCGATCCATTGATGGTGCAGCCAAATCCTGAGGCCAAGCCACGCAGGTTAAAGCCCAAAGGGTGTGAGGAGCAGACTCCTTTAGTAGAAACTCCTAACCCTGTCCACAGTGATGTTGTTTTACATGGTAAATAATCAACCTGATGGCAACAGGGTTCTCCAAAATCCCAGTGCATGCATTATGTCACTGATGGGTGCTCACATTGCTGTGGTAGGGGTCAAGTGATAAGATTGATTACATACTTGTCTATATACAAAAGTTGAATTATAGTACAGTATGGTTGAGCAATACTAAACTGTGAAAGCAAGCAAAAACCTCACCTTGATTTTTGTGACAGCTGTAAATCTTCATCTGCCCTTGAATAATCTCTCCCTTGGGTTAGGCTAGAAGAACTGTAGAAACGAGCTGGCAACTTCTATAATAGTGAGGACATACAAATCCAAAGTAAAAAAAAATCTTCTAAAGCTGTAAGATAAAGAAAATAATTCAGTAGTGACTGCTTGTATGGTGTTTCCTTATGGTGTCATGACATACTCCACCTCAAAATTGCATATGACCGAATGAGAAAGTGGAGAAAGCAAACAAAAAGTGCTGTGAATACTGTGTTAGGCTCTTGATGTTTTTTACCTCATCTGTTGGGCTTTACTGAGACAACTGAAACATGACAGGCTATAGTGATCCACAAAGTCACAAACACAAAGTGCTATCAGGGCCAAAGGCAATAACTTGGTGGCCTCAAAACATTGCAGTAAAATAGGGACCATTATTTTAGGAGTGAAAAGAAATGCAGTAGTGAGAGCCTTAGGACCTCCATGTCACAAAGAGATAAAAAGAGCAGCAATTAAATCCTTACATTCTAGTGGAAGTGGCAGGAAGTTGTTTAAGAGAGCCAGGATCCCATCAGCTTATCAAGAAAGTAATGGGAAACATTCTAAGGCTTTGAGATGTGTGCTATTGCAGGGGTTCATAATACAAATATTGTATTGATAGCAAATTAATACGCACAGTAGAATTTTAAACCTCCAAACAAGGGGTGTTACCTGGTTTGAAGATCACAGTTGGAACTATGTTATCCCTTCTCTCTTGAATATTTTTTTTGTTCTCTAGATGCCTTTTAGGATCACAGGATGGGAAGGAAAGTGGTGATGTTTATGGTAGCATTTCTGTGTTTAAAATCAGGTGTAAGAAAGCTTCTGTTAAAAGACACTTTGAAGTCAAGATGAGAATAAGATAGATATAACTTTTAAGGTATGAGTCTTCAGTAAATAAACATGTCAGAAATGCAATGCCTAGATAAAGCAGTAGAATTTTAAGAAGGAAAAGAGTGGGAAAACAAGAAATCCAAAGCTGGAACTACACTTGGGTATTACGTGCTACATATTAGGTCTTATGCCAGACCCTGACATCAAGATGCTGCCACCAAGTGTGGTGCACAGCTGTGTTGTATGATTTAAACATGGAAATTTCATTCTAACAAAAAGATAGGTTTTTTTTTTACTATGGCTGTAGATACTTTTATCAAATTGATTTGTGGTGTTCACTGTAGAGAAATCACTGGTATAGGAGCAAACAAACAATGTGAAGAGAAAGAAAATAAGGGAGCTGTCTGTAAATAAATTGAAACTATCAATGTGCATGACAAATACAACTTGTTTTAATTACTTAAGCACTTGTAAAAAGGTAGATAAAATCACTATGTTTAAATAGGGAGAAACTGATAACTGATATGTTTAAAATAATAGGCAGTCTGTACCAGAGTCAGGCCTGACTCCTCCTAAGCTTTCCGAAAAAAAAAAAATGAACAAGTTGATTTCAGTACTTTAAAGAGAAGCTAGAGGAAGGGAAGATAAAAAGAGCCACCATCCTGGGATGCATCTTTGGCCATAAAAAAATAGACGTTGGAATTTTGTTTCATTTTGGCCTGCAGGCATTGATGGACCAGCAGCTTTCCTGAAATCAGATGTGCAGGATTTGGGGACCAAGCTCCAAACTCTGTCTGTTGGATCTACCAAACCAGAAGACAATGCAGATAAGGAAAGTGATGGAGAGGCTGTAACAGACACAGCAAGCAAGCCAGATCTGCAAGAAATATTACAGAAGCGAGGTAAGAGTTAATAATGGGTAAATGTCTTTTTTGGGGCTCTTCTACTTTTATAACTTTATTTCATTAAATAAAATGGCATTAAAATGAGGAAATGAAACAAATGTCTGTAGGATATCACTTTTAAAAGAGCTACTAGATTCTACAGCATGTGGAAGTGCAGGGCTGCAGTTCCTTTTCCTGATATTTGAACCATACCAGTTATATTTTAAGGGTTTCTCAAGGTGCTGTATAATTTCTGGTCTTTCCAAGGAAATTGCTGAAAAAATGCTATACCACATTTTGCTAAAGTTTGGGGTATTTTTATTCCAGATATGTTATATCTTGATAAGGTGCTTGAATATTTTCACAACAGCAGGAACCTTCAGTAAATGCCATGATTTGACTCTTTAGGAGACTAACAGGAAAGGTATTTTTTTCTGAGTCAGAGGCTGTCACAGTTAATGGTTTTCGAGTTATATGTTCAATAGTTATATCCCATTGAGTAATTTCCTAGTGGAGTGTCAAGCTCTGTCTGCCAAGTATCTTAAGTTGCTGCCAGTACTACAGGAAACTTTTTTTTTGTGTGGTATGCAGCCTAAGCACTTTGCAGTAAAATAATGGCTAGTGTTTAATTTAGTATACTGCTTGTTTTTATTTCACAGAGCTTATCTCCCAGAATGTTTCCAGTACACTGCATGTATTGAGGTACTATCACATTCAGAGGTATTGTCATCCAGTTTTCAGATGGCACAGCTGCTTACCTACAGATAGCAACATTACACAAGAGTTAGAAAAGGAAAGAGGAGAGAATATCCAGTAACTTCAGGGGAAATTAGTGGAGGTAGAATATAAACAGTGAATTTTGAAATTGGCTAGAGTACCAGGGTCAACGCCTTTCCTCTTCCCAATGTCCCTTGAGAAGTTTACTGACAGGTTGTTAAGACTGGATTTTTCTGTTTTATCTGAGACTTCCAGCAGTGCCCCTTCTCTGCAGTGCCATATCAGAGCATTGTTATAATATATGTTCTCAGAAAATAATTCACTTAAGCAGGCTGTGTTCACTGTCTGTAACGCTTTAGATACATTTTCTTTCTACAGCCAAATTAAAGAAAAGAATCACAGAGCAAAATCTTGGATGCACAGAATCAGTTTGGTTGGAAAAGACCTTTGAGGTCATTGAGTCCAACCTATGACCTAACACCACCTTGTCACCTAGACAAAGGCACTAAGTGCCTCATCCAGTCTTTCCTTAAACACCTCCAGGGACAGTGACTCCACCACCTTCCTGGGCAGCTCTTTCCAACTCCCAGTCACCCTTTCTGTGAAGAACTTTTTCCTAATGACCAATTGATGATGCAGTTCCAAGTGGAGGGACACAACAAATAGTGATGTGTACAGAACCTCTTCATAAATGTCTTTATGCAGAGTTATTTTAGTTATATTTCCACAGTAATCTCTACATGACTGTGCTTAGGTTAAGATTAAATAAGTCCTGAAACTTCTCAGTCTGTGCTTCAGTTTTAGAAATCAAGTCATTATTAGTATTTATGGACCAGATTGATGTAAGAACAGGAGGGGCTCTTACTGAAAAATTGACGTACCCTGTTTCAGGGACAAGACTGAGGGAAAATGGTAAAGAATGTAAACTGTAGAGTCTCCAGTTTATAGGATAGGTTTCAGCAGATTGATCTGGATTTCCTTTTATGGTTGTTCTTAAGACATGGAAGACTTTTCTGCATGAAAATATGCAAAATTAATTCAATGACAACATAAACTAAGCAGTATGTTATGTCATGGAATATGAAGTAAAATCCATATTAATAAAGGCTTGATATCTGCTTAATCATCTGCACAGTGACTGCTGCAAAATATCAGTAGGAATTTAATGACAAGGCTCAGGAAGAGATACAGCGCATGAAGAAAATCAGCAGTTGAATCAGAAATTAAGAATCATCAGTTGAAAAAACAGAAATTAAGAATGTGAATAGGTATTCAAGAATCATACATGAATTAATGATGCCATGAACTCGTGACACCTTCTTTCAGAGATTACATGCTTTATCCTGTATTCTGACAGGAATTTCAGGCAGTTTGAATTTTGATGAGGAGGACACAGAAGAGGAAGAAGCTAGTAAGAGACCAGTATCTCACTCACCATACCCTGAATCTGAGAGGCCTAGTTCTGCATCCAGTGAGAAGTCTTTTGCAGTAAGTGTCTTGAAATCCTTTTCTGATAAGCACTGGGCACGTGTCTGATTTTAGTGATAACCCCTGGAGCACTGGATTAAAATACAGTAGCTTCAAGTACAGTAGCCAGCAATATTATTCCCTGAAAGCAGAGTAAGGTCAAGATTGTCAGGCTAACTGACTGAAGGGACATTGAGTCAAACATAAAGACTTAGCAATGATCAGAGGAACAGTTGTTGGGTGGAGGATCCCAGGCAGCCTAATCCGTGAATATGGGAACACGGTGAGTCAGCACTGTCACCCCTAAAGGAGACAGACTGGGCCATTGTCTCTGCAAAATTCACCAAAATGACTCAGAGAAGCTTTGAAATGCCATGCAAACGTAGGAGAGATTTCTTCCTGAAGGTTTGTAGCATGTATTGTGGGATGCAAAGAGAAACAGAATTTTGAAATGGAACAGAGAATGCTGCGTTTGGACAAACATCATATGGGATGTTCAGGGGAAGAAACTTAAGAGGGAAAAGAAGGGTATCAAGATGGATCAGGGAGTAATAAGCATGGGAAGACAGGGATTAAAGGGGGTAAAAGGCATCAGATATATGTAAACAACTGCAAAACAGTATGATTGTCTGCCCAAGCCTTGTGCCTTGATTACTTCAGCATGTCCCACTCTCTTCTGAGACTCCACTTCTAACTATTTCTCATGTGAATGCGTTTGTGTGTGTGTGATAGAAATACTTGCATACGTACATATGTTGTCAAATTATGTGCTGGGCTTGCCAGTGTGTTGGAAGAGACCAGCATCAGGAAGACACAGGATCTCAGACCACATAAGTACCATGGGGTTTGAGCATGGATGCAGGACACCCTTCAAAGTTCATGCTGTGGGAGACCCACCTGAGTGTATTTGTGAGGTGACTGGATGGTGCCCTGCACTAGTAGGGGAGTAGTGCAAGAGGTCTGGGTGTCAGCTTCTTGGGAGACTGGGCTATGGGTGCAAAGTGCTGGAGATACAGGGTGATGGGGGCTGGAGCGGGGGAAGGGATGAGACCCTCCAGTGAGTTTCAAGTCTGCGTATGTATATCTGTGCTATTCACTCAGTTTTCTTACTGAATATAGCTGGGAATGGGGATAAACCTGCAACTTCATCTTGATGGCCCAGTCAAAGAGGAATCTCTTGGGTGCTACAATTCACAGGATTTAGCTACCTCTAAGAAAAAATTAATTTAATTACCTGTACCAGATTTCCATTAGAATTTTAATTCCTTTGATTACTCTATGTATACTGACTTATGTGCATTGTTCTAAGGCTCTTCCAACATTTAGTTGATATGGTTCCACCAGCAGCTTACTCCATTTCTGCTATTGTTCTGAACCAACATAATCTCAGCACTCATTTCAGTCACAAAAACCCTGTCCTACTGCACCATCCATCAGTTCTGCTTTATCCTACTGTTTTATTTTCCACAGTGGTTGAAGTTCTAAAAGCAAAGAGGTTCTTTGCTTAGAATATTTACAGCATTTCATCCTATTTCTCCCTTTCTAGCAAATCACTCATGTCTGCTTAATGGGTACTTTTTCTCTTTTCCTCTTGGAGACCTAGTCTTTCCTCAGAAAGAGTAGGTAAAACCATCAGCTGCTTTCTTCTGAGGAGGTACAGATGGTATCTTGCTTAACCTTCCTTTCCCCAATATCTTCTGGAGACACAATATCTTATGTTTCAACAAACCACTATTTTCTTGTGGAATAGCAGAATCACTGATCTGATATTAATTTGCTAATATGATGCTTCTTCCCATAGGAAACAGGTGCTTCCTGTAGTCCATCCCCTCAGGCAGATGCACAGCTGGGAGAAGTAGAGAACTTGGAGGATTTTGCATTGCGCCCCGCACCCCGTGGAATTAGTGTCAAGTGTCGAATCACTAGAGATAAAAAGGGAATGGACCGGGGACTCTTCCCTACTTACTACATGCATCTAGAAAGGGATGACAACAAAAAGGTACTGGAAGCAGCACACATTATCCTGGCTATTGTGCTTCTGCCAAAAATATTTTTGGTACAATGGAGAGCTTTTGGTAGGAAACCAGTAGCTGAGGACAGCCATCATCCAGATCAGGACAGCTTATATTTGGCCAAGGTACTAAGGAGGGAATTAGCACGTGATTAGGATTGTATTGTGGTTTAAAAGCCATAATACAGTGAAAGATGAAATTGAAAAAGAATAAAAATGTGCAATGTTAAAAAAGAGCAGGAAGACTGAGTTGCTCCAGAAGAAAAGGAGGGAAGACTAGAAAGGACAGGTGCGTTTTAAATCTAGACTGCCAAGTGAGCTGATGGAGGAATAGGATTTCAGGCTGGGCACTCTGGAAGAGAACAAAATTGTGGAGACAGTAATGCTAGCACAGAACAAAAAAGGGAGTGCATACAGGAAATGGAGAGATAACAGTTTGGATAGCAATGCCTCTGCATTTTTGCAAAGCATCAGTCTTGATCAAAGTTTTGTTTTTCCAGACATTCCTTCTTGCGGGGAGAAAAAGAAAGAAGAGCAAAACATCCAATTACCTCATATCAGTTGATCCAACTGATTTATCTCGGAAAGGAGAAAGTTTCATTGGAAAACTCAGGTGAGAACCACAGATGAAAACTGTAGACAGTTGAGATAAGATTTTAATTTTAATTGAGTTGTGGTTATGACTGGCAATCTGGTTTAAATTCAAAGAGAATGAACTTGCATTGTTCTGCTCCATGTAATCTGTATTCAGTTGGGTTGGCAGCCTTCTTTGGCATTACCATTCACTGTGACAACTCAGAGGAGAAACTGTCTAGATACTTCTCCAGGATAGGTTACAGGCTCACATGGGCACGTCACAGAAGCTCCTTACTGAGCTGGCAGCAGGAAGATTCAGATGGCAAGATATGTGTGTTTTTGCTGTGTTGTACAAATACTTCTGGAAGATGACAAAACTTTCTACTGATACCTCTCTTTCTGTGTTTTTCCATAACCTGACATTAGGTCCAACCTCATGGGAACAAAATTTACAGTCTATGACCATGGTGTTAACCCAGTCAAAGCACAAAGTCTAGTGGAAAAGGCTCATACAAGACAGGAGCTCGCAGCTATTTGTTATGTAAGTACTGCCTCTCCCTTTTTGCCCCTTTCTTTGTGCCTGGTTACCGAGGAAACACAGCTTGCAAAATTGTGCTGCTGCCAGCCTCTTCCACTTAACTTTGGAACCAAGTGACCAATTTCAACCAGAAACAGCAAGAGGCAGAGGCCTCACAGACAAATTCTTAAAAATTTAATGAAAAAAACCAAAACCAACCAATGTCAGTGGGAGAAACACCTAAACTAACATCCTTATGACCTTCTTATCTGGCCTATTCTGTGTGTGACCAGTCACACACGCTTTATATGGAGCCAGCCACAGCATGAACTGCCTCTAGCCCAGCTGGTATCTGGTAGACCCTGAGAAGGAACTGGAAGTACTCTGAAACGGAATTTGGTTCTGCAAACACTAAGGCATTTTGAGAGCTAGGAGGGAGCTGATATTATTTCAGTAGCAGCTTGTTGGTGGTAAGGATGTGGTTCCAGAGTAAATTGTGATTTATCTAGCTCTGTTGTAGAGGTGTTCTGCTCTTGTGAATCACCTCAGTACAGGATTCAGAGTAAGGAGGCACTTGTGGAGACTACAGAATTACATGAGAGTTCTCATGTCACATTGTTGTGTATTCCAGTCCTACAGTTTGAGTAAAAGTTGAGGTTCTCTATGAAACAATTGCTGTGAAGTGTAAGGATTTTTATTTTTCTCACAGATGTTTTTATTCTTCTTACAGAAGCTTAAAGATGCATTAGCCTACTGGAGCAGCGTCTTGATTTTTTGCTTTTGCTCTTCATCTTAATGGCACTTGGGAAGAAATTGATGTGATAATTCCAGTACTAGCCTGTTTATAGAAGTAATACTAGATATTTTCTTTGTATATAGTATTCTTCAGTTTCCTGCCTAGCTGGACACAGTAAGGTGTTGGAATGAACACAGACAGTTAATATAAAGTCAGCTTTTCAGAATTCTGAGCTTTTATCTATAAGGAGTTTGTAAAGTTTAAATATTAATAAAATCAGTACCCTCATTCTTACACATGCCCCTGGATTTTTTGAAGTGACGTAATAGAGGTTTCAACTCCAAAGACCTTTGTCTGTGTCTGCAAAATGCATTAATATGTTAGGAGAAGCTGTATCACTTCTGTCAATCAATTCAGTACTTCTAAGAGAGTCTGGCTTTTATTGGTCTTTGAGAATTTTAAATGTTATCATGGATATTGTTACAGGACACTTTAAATGGACCCTTGGATTGTGGCTGATACTGTTAAATGAATGGTTTGAGAATACCAGGACTTTTTTCCATTATTTTTTGTACTCAATCCACTTGGACCAATCTCCTTCAGTACTCTGGAAAAATCTGCTTAAGATTGAAGCTTGGATAGGTGCTTCCCTTCCTAGGTTTATTCTTAAACGTTTATAAAACAGTATGATTTGAGAGACTATTGTAGGTGTGTTCTTAAACTCAAATAACAGCATCTGAAGAAAAATGTCATTCATTGTTCAGAAACATTTAGGCTAACTGGTGATATACAGACAACATAGAATCAGGTCAAAGATATTTTGCCTTTTGCCATAGTTAAAGCTTGTTCGCTAGCAATATTTCAACACATTACTGCCTCAGGTGCAGACAGCTTATGCCTGGAAATTGCACTTGTATAATTTTGTTGTAAATGTTTTAGAAGGTAAGAAATACCTCCAATACTCCAAATTAGTTAATACCATGCATATCTCCTAACACTGCAAGATAGCAGTTCTCAGTTTAAACAAAGTTGCGAATAGATAACTGCTGCTACAGTTGTACCCAGCAAATTCTATTACCTAGTACAAATGGTGATACAAGTTCAGTTTTGCTGTCTTTCCTTCTCTGAGGTGAAGTGTCTCATTTACTGAAACTAATGGCTTTCCTTGTCTTTCAGGAAACTAATATCTTAGGATTTAAGGGTCCCAGAAAAATGTCTGTGATCATTCCAGGAATGAACATGAATCATAAGCGAATTCCAATCCGTCCACGAAATGTGAGTTATGAAGTTTGGTCATGTTTCAGATTGAAGGAAGAGGTTAAAACTTCCTTGTAGGGGTGTGGGTTTTGCTGATAGTCAGGGCTTTTAGGGGCCAGGGCTTTAGCAAGTCTCCTGGAGAATAAATACAATGTCGCCTAAATGTGTTGATTAACTTGTTCTTGCCTTCTACCTAATCTGTCTTTCAGTTGGTGTTGTCGTCTCTCCTATTAGTATAGTAATGGTTCCACGGCCCTGCCTTAAATTTTCTCCCCTAAATCTAGATGCACTTAGTTGGTGCCAGTTCTCAGGGGTTTATTTTGCATTTTTAAAAAGTAAGTAAATATAAAAATAGAAAGTAACTAAAATTAACAGGAAGTTTTATTTAGGTTATCCTCAAAAATCTGCTATGGTATCTTGTACAATACTGAAGCACGTTCTATAGCCATATCAGTCAGACCTCCACAACAGGTTGTTTTCTGAGCATTTTTTCTTATTAGTACCTTAAGCTTGGACTCTTTTTCTTCAGAGTTTTAACATATATAGCTTTGATTTTATTTGTTGCAGAACTTTTAAAATTAAATCATGTGTCATGTTTCACTACAACCTGAATCTTCTTGTAATTCATTGTTCATCAAATTTAAAATGCTGGTTTACTTTCTCTTTGTATCTTTTTAGTTTTATTTCTCTCTGGTTTTCATACTGAGCATCACTCATTTAACCTACTGCAGCCTTTGGACTTTCTACTGAAGCACCTCAGGGCCTGGCACTGTGCAGTTAATTGTAGATTATTTTCTTTTATTTCAAAGTTTACAATGTTAGAAATGGAAACTGGATGCAACAGGATCAGAGAAAGATTGAGACTCAGAAGGGATTCATGCCAGCAGGATGGCAATTATCTGTGGATTCTGAATTGCTCCCTTTCCTGAACACACATTTTCTTCCCTATCACTCTTTTTACTTTATTGAAAAGGAATGCTTGGACTGGGAATCTATAAAAGTATCTTCCTGGTAATTGCAGAAAGTATTCAGTAGGACTGAGTTTAAGTGATGTCATTGTGTTTCATTAAACAGGGAATGAAGTGACAGAGTGCACACACAAGAGAGGTGGTACTGAGAGGCAGAGCCATTCCAAATCTGATAAATATATTTCTTTCTTCTGAACAGGAGCATGAGGGTCTGCTGTCCAAATGGCAAAACAAAAATTTAGAGAACCTCATTGAATTGCACAACAAGGCTCCAGTCTGGAATGATGATACTCAATCCTATGTTTTGAACTTCCATGGGAGGGTCACTCAGGCCTCAGTGAAGAACTTCCAGATTGTCCATGACAATGACCGTAAGAGTCTGGTGGAGAGTGTGTAGGACTTACTTAAACAGGGAGAACCTAATTTATTTCATGAGAGTTGGGAGGAATAGGACACCCTTCCTAGAGGAGGGAAAGTGGGTAAAGAAAGCTAGCTCAGGATTACTGGGGACTTCTGAACTCTCAGGAAAATTATATAAGGCCTCCTTTTTCTCAGGGGTGGATGCAGACTGCTGTCCATAACTGCAGCAAAAGAGGGGGCAAATGAAAGCTTCCTGAAGTGAAAGAAAAGGTTTAATACAGCACCTTCAGGCTAGCAAAAGAATGGTTTGAAGTTTGCTTCTGAGAAGAAAAGTAATCTCTAGAATAGCACAGTCACTGTAGAGGACAGGTTCAAGGCCAGTCTTGTGAGAAAGGATGGATACACCATCCCACACGTATTTGGGACTGGCAGATGTAGGGGGGTTTGTGGTTGGGTTTTTTGTGGGGTTTTTTTTGTTTGTTTGTTTGTTTGGGTTTTTTTTTTTTTTGTGGTTTATTTTTTTCTTTTGCTTCACTGTGAAACTGTTCATCCCTGAATGTCTTTTCTCCCCAGCTGACTACATCGTGATGCAGTTTGGTCGTGTAGCAGAAGATGTATTCACTCTGGACTATAATTACCCTCTCTGTGCTCTTCAGGCCTTTGCTATTGGACTCTCCAGCTTTGATAGTAAATTGGTCTGTGAATGAGGGACGACAGACATGAAACATGGAACTCACTCCCATCCCTACATCTTGTAGGAGTGCAGGTTCCAATGAAGAGCATATTGGAAGGGAAATGGAGGATAGACTTGTGCAGGCATATTAGAAAACCAGTTCCAGCCTTCAGAGCATTGTGGGAGTTGACAGCAGACCACCTTGGGAGCAGCCTCTGTATGGATTGTGGAAGAACAAGAAATCTAGGTGATGTTTCTGTCATTGGTGTTGATTCTGCTTTTAGAATCCTGTTTACAGATGCTGCATGAGAGTGGTCTAAGCCCACTTATTGGAACTCCTTGCATCTAGGATTGGAAAAACAATGGCTAAATGTTCATTTACCTTGAAGCTTCCACAAAGCCGGGGAGATGATGCTAATCAAGAGTTCCTAATCGGATGAATTCAGAAAAAAAGAGCTGGAATAAGACATTGGCTATAATACAACACTTCTACTCTGTGGAATGATTGTCTGCTAAGACTAATGCTCCATTTCTCTTTCAGTATTCTAATTTTTCTCCATCCCTTGACAGTCTTTTTACCAAAAGAGGAACAATCAAATCTCAAACACCCTTTTCAGTGGCTGATATTATATTCATTGCTACTTCTGTTACTTCAAACCATGTGCAAAATGAGACTGAATAGATGATAGAATCTGGCTGAATTTGGCCAGATTGTAACAATACACAGTACCACTTCTGAAAAGCAGTATTCTGATTGGTTGTCTCTAGACTGTAAACTGATGAGAAATATTTTTTAATTATGCCATTGTTCATGATATTTGCTACATTTTTATGTATAAGCTTGTGACCAATTTTTTTTTTTTAATGTGAGATTATCTCAAGGCATGACATATTAAAGTAGATTTTGTATAAACAATTTTAACCTGCCTATAAGAAGGAGTTACCTCAAAAAGAGATTACAGGTATTTTCAAATGCATCAGTAAGTTTAATGTAATTTTACCGCAAGGCTTTGCAATGTGTCCTTCCAATGTTCCATTTTTTATACTGGATGTACAGTATGGAGACTGTGTCACAGCATGGAACACTTGATTCATGTGGCCTTAACTCACCAGAGTGGATTGCAGCAGTGTGGCCTGTGTACTGAAGCACAGAACAATTACTGTCTTGCCTGCTTCTTGCCTATTACCCATATTCACAATGGTTTGGAGAAGTGTGTCTCTCTACTGAGACAAGAATTAGGTGTTCTCCAGCTTTGGATATTGTCTTTGTCAGCAGACTAACTCTGTTTCAAGCTGCAAAGAGCAGATATATTGCTTTTGGTCTCTGGAGTCTTTGCAGTGGTAGGTATCACTTGCGCTTTCAAATTAACAAAACTTTGTGAAGACATTTTCTGATATAGCCAGAAAGAATAATGATTGTAATCACGAAATAAACACTGTATTTAACTGTAAAATATGAATTGAGGCTGAGAAGTCCTTGTATCTTTCAGATGAGCATTTTTCAGTAGCTGCTGAGATATTTCCTTGAGATGATTTTACCAGAAAAGCAGTCCGTGAAGAGAACATGAATGCTGATGGATCTGTTTTGTGCCTTCCTGCTCAGCAGGCTGAGGATGAGACCTGGCCGTGTTTTCCAGCTGTGCTCTTCTGAAATCTTGGCTGATGGTCCTGCATTCCCTCTGCCCATCCAGGAAAGAGAGTCAGTTTGTGTACCTGTCTGATTATTTTTCTGACTAGGAATGTGTGAAAGAAATTGCCTTATGATATTTTGGGGTGACCTGAAGGTAGGATGCTAATTTCTGATTCAAGATGATTTTTTGTGTGCTCAGAAAGCATCCTTTTACTTAATTAGCCTTGTCAGCAGTGACTCTTCAAGCTATTTCTTGACATCAAATGGTCATGTCATAGCCTCTCAGTAAAATTATGCAGACAGATGAACTGATTCAGTCGTCTTTATCAGATACTGTTTTACATTAATTGTATTTATAACTTTTATATCTAAATGAAAATAAACTAATTTATATATTGAAAAGTCTTTAATTCTAAATTATTGTTTTTATTTTGCTGTCACTCATGGGTGTACTTTGTTCCTTCTCTGTGACATATTACCTGAGTCTCTTTCTATCTTCTTGAATATAATCTGTCTTCTTACTCTTTTCCTTTCTAATTCTCAGTTCACTTTCTTTGTGGTGTTGTGTATTTTTCCCATACTCTTGGAAATCTGGGAATAAATGTAAGGATAATCTCTCTAATACTTTTATTCCCTTCTTCCTCCCCCAATATTATCAGGTGTTACACTATAGTTTTTCGTTTCTATTTGATTGTTTAAGCTAGTTCAATTGCTCTGCCCCATGTTTTTAATGTTTTTCCCAGCATCCAGCTAGGGCATTTGAGACGGTCCTTACTGCATTTTCCCACCTTCCATCTGAACCTATTCAACTGTTGACGCACATGAACATGTTTTTTCTGAATCAGATAGTGAAGTCATACAAGGCTAGGAAGAACATTAAGTTGAAGTGGTTATGTTTTCCTATTTCCACTGAGAGATGTATGAACCTCAATAAGAGAAGATAGGGTGGATCTAATAATCAGAAACTGGCACCTCTCTCAACATGTAAACCCTATTCTTCAAGCAGCTCTGTTTTTTCCACTATTTCCATCTGAGCCAAATTAGTCTTAGAGGGGAGAGAAAAGTGGGAAACATGACTGGACATTTGTTTTTAACACAGCAGTATTAGTTGCATATATACAAATGTAACATGCTAGAAATCCCACAGAGATCTTAGAGAAGCATATTAAATGGTTAAGTTGGAGTCCTAAAGGCAAGCCTAGCAGATGGAAATGGCCCCTAGGCTGCTGTAGGCTCTTGGGCTTACAAACATAAAAGACAGTGAATGATTTCTTGTGCTTTTAGGCCTGAGTCTCACTCTCATTGTTTGCTGCTGAATTTGGTAGCAGTAGGACAGGAGGTTTAGCATAATTCTTATACCTATATTAACAATTAGTGTGCTCCTCTACTTGGTGGGATTAACAGCTCTGTAAATCTCTTGGGTGACATTGAATTAGGTTTCCTGTTCCTGGTACACAAGACAAGCAAACTTTTCCCTGTTATTTACAAGTCAAGAGTTTGTGTGTAGTCCTGTGAAACACACCTATGGACAGATTCCTTCTTTTGCAGAGTCAGGAATCTCACCTTTGCCACAGTATCAAACTGTTGTATCTAACTGAAGTTTGGAACGAGTTCAGAACTAAGAAAGTCCCTTAAGTAATCCTATGACCAATAAATTTTGCTCAGTGTACTGCTATGAAAAAGAGTAGAAAAGCAACACTGATGTGTAAGGGCTCCCTTACTAATAGGAAAAACAGCTGGCTCCCACTGTGAGGTGGCAAAAATTAAAAGCTCTGCCAGGAAAGAAGGCATAGATCCTTCACCAGTGTTAACTCTTGTATCTTTTGAACTGTACACTCTATAGTTTGTTTTCTTGTTTCATATCTTAAGGTGTTCTATATTGAATTATTATTTTCTCACTGGAAGCTGGAGGTCCCTTCTTCTGTTCCAAAATGGGAGAAAAATCCAATAAGGAAACTAACTTCTCCAGCATGCTTTAAGATAAAGGCTATGGTAACCATAACGTGCTCTGGAAATTTAACATTCAATTTACAGAATGCAGGAATGAGTGAATATATTCCAGAGACTGAAATTTTTGATCATTTAATTTGATTCAATTATACATCCCCATAAAAGGCGACCCATTGCACTGTCTGCAACAAAACAACTGAAATTTTGGTGAAAACAAAGGATTTTTTTCTTAAGCCTAATTGAATTGAGCCCTTTATTTATTATAGGGAAAGTAATAGTAATTTACTTGGAGGGGGAGAAGGGCTTTATTTTAAAAACTGCATAAGCAAATCATTCTGATAGAGTACAAATAGGGTTGGGGAACTAATCTGATAAGTTTGTCCAACTCTCAGCTTTCTGTTCTAAGCAGAATTGTTTAGTTCTGCATTACCTCCAGTAAAAAAAAAAAAAAAACCAACCCATCACTAAAAAACCTGTATTCTCCTGAGTGAATTTCCATCTGCAACTGACTGAAGTCCTGCAAACAATTTGTGTGATGATTCACAGGAAGGAATAGGTTTCAATTCCTTCTCTTTGAGCTGTGTTGGTTTGGCAAGGAAATGGGAGCAAAACAATGTTAGGCACATAATTATGAGCCCTGGCCTAGAATTCCCACTGAATATATGTGATAAGAAGTGAATTACCTTTCATGTATATAGGGGTTTTTAAAACATACATATAGCTTAATAGAAAAAGTGACTAATTTATTACAGGGCTTTATATAAAAAAAAAAACAAAAACAACAGAACATGCCCCCCAGAATAGTTTCACTGAATTTTGTGACATCATCTTATTTATGTTGTATGTACTCTTCATTTCTATACTTGTATCAGAAAATCTTAGTTTTATGAAATTGATGGGTTTTGCCCATCAATTCTGAGGCCTTAGGACACAGGATTTGTTTCCACGTCTCTGTGATTTTCACTGCAATTTGAAAGAGGAACATTTTTAGCTTTGGGTTCTTACAAAAACCCTCAAGTTTCTTCGCTAAAACTTTAAAACTGAAGTTTTAAAGAAAGGCAACCATGTTTTATAGTTCTTCACAGATAGTTACGTGAACACCAGCCACCTGTGACAAAATCACCTGCTGGAGCTGTGGAAAAGTTTGATTTGCTGATGCAGCTGCATTCCCCGAGCTGCTGCTATGACGGACATAGCTACATGTACTAAACTTGCTGGTTTCCTACTACTTTTGTTTTGGGGATGTGGCTTTTCAACCCTCGTGCGATTCCCAGTCTCCTATCAGAATTTTATAGCGCAGCACACCGGCATTCCTGTATGAACAGGTAGGAAAGGAGCAGCTCTGACGTGAGGCTGAGAAAAGCCGAGGGGAGACACTGCTTTGCGGGTTGGTGGGCGAGTACTTTGCTGGGCTGCCGCGTCGGGCCGGAGCTGTTAGTTTCGCAGCGGCTCCGCGGTGCTGGTGGCAATCACGGCCGGTCTCTGAGGGGCTGCGCAGCCGCCGGGCCGTGCCGGGCGCGCCGGGGGGAGCCCGGGAGCCGCGTCCCCGCCCGGGCGGCGCGGGGGTGTCCCCGGGGCCGGAGCGCCCTCACGGGCGCTTGGCTCATCGCCCCCGGGAAAGCACCAGGCAAGCGGCGGCGTTCCCGGGGGCCCGGGGCCGGCCCGTCCGGGCCGCGCACTCCAAGCTCTGCCGCGCCGGGCGCCTGCTCTCGATTCCCGGAGGCGGCGGCGTCCCGCCCGCTCCCGGCGCTGCCGAGCCGTCCCCTTCCCCCGCTGCCGGCCGCCCGCCCGGAGTTTCCTTCCCCCGCCCCCGCGGGTCTCTCTTCCGGCCATTGCCCGCGTTCCCTCCGCCCCGGTCACACACGGCCCCCGGCCGCGGAGCGCCCGGCCCCGCTGGGTTTTGTTCCCAACTCCGCCTCGGCCTTTCTCCCGATGCCCCCCGCCCCCCGCCAGTCCCCTCCCCGCCCCGTCCCAGCCCCTGCCTTAGCCGGCAGTCCCTCCCTCCCTCGGTCGCCTTCATTTCATACCAACTCTCATTCCTCGCATTCCTCACTTCCTCCTTTCAAACTCCAGGGGAAATAAAAACCCTCCCTTTTCCTCCCAAACTCCTGCCCGGCCGCCCCCCCGCCCCGCCGCCGCCCGGGCTCGCCGTCCCGCCGGCCGCGCCGCGCTCCTCAGGTGAGTGTGCGCTTTGTGCCTCCGCTCCCGCCGGCCCGGCTGCCCCCAGGCTCCCATCCCATCCCATCCCATTCCATTCCATTCCATTCCATTCCATTCCATTCCATTCCATTCCATCCCATCCCATCCCATCCCATCCCATCCCATCCCATCCTCTCCCGGCCACCCGCCCGGCCCGGCATTGTTCGCTTCTCCCTGCCGCCGCGGGACCGGCAAGGGGGGAGCCCCGCGGGCCCACCCTGGAGCCGCTCCTCGCCAACTTTTTTTCTCTGCGACTTGGCGGCGGCGACGATGCTGAGCGGGAGGCTGACCCGCCCGCTCCCCCGTCCCAGCCCCCGCTCCCACCCCTGCGGGCTCGGAGGTGGGGATCGGGCGGGAGCGAGGGGCAGGCGCGCAGTAACAGCGCTCGGTGCTCTCTCGGCAGAAAGTCCTGGAGCTGAAGGAGGATTTGAAGCCGGTCCCCGCTGCCCCTGCGGAACAGCAGCCGCTCTTGCCTCGCTCAGGTCTGGACACGCTGTTGCACGATGGTTGTGGCGCGGGTGCCTGCTGGAAGGGAGGGTGCGGAGCCGCTCGTGTGCGACAGGCGAGGCACAGGCGTACAAAGGAAGCGATGGGAACATCCTCAATGGAGCCTCCGGCGTCTTCCCCCGCCGGGAAGGGGCTGCCGGCGCTGCCACTTCGGGAACTCGGTCTATGAAAACTGCAGCGCTAATGGGGAGAGGGGGATAAAAAGCAGTTTCTGTGCGGTTCGTAGAGATGCGCTTGGAGAGGGTGGAAAGGAAGAGCGGTGGTTAATGTAGTAATTTTTACTCTAAATTATGGAGGATGATTTTGGTGGGAAAAAAAGAACAAAAAAATCATAAGGAAGCCTGTCTGTGAGAAGGTACATAGATTGTTGTAGGGTATTTAGCAAAAGATGAGGGAATGTTTTCCCAGTTCAGTTATTCTAAAGTTGGAGTTGAGTTTTGGTGGCATGCCACAGGAAGGGATTAAAGAAACCCCAAACAAACCGAGCACACACAAAAAAACCAAACAAAAAGCTTTCCGGAGTAATCTTTTATCTTATGCAGATAATTCCATTTAAACAGTTCTTGCATGGGATGCTAAAGATGAGGCTTTTTGCAGAAGCGGAAAGTAGTGTAACTCTACATGTTTTAAGAACTTCTGTAAAGTATTTTATAGCGAACGATCGCAAATGTTAGATAAAAACTCTAACAAAAATAAACAAAAACTCAGAACTAACCACAACTAATTACCAACTTCGTTTTTGTTTAACCTGGAGTTACACTCATGTTTCTTTCTAACCTTAAGAGTTGGTTAAGCTGCGACTCTTCTACAAATAAGCAATGCGAAATATTTTTCAAGTGCAGGGGGCTGAATGGGAGGAAAGGAGATTTAGGGATTGGATTTATTTTTCTCTTTTCCTGTTACTGGGGACAGGTCGGCTTTGCCAGGACCTGATTGCGGTGTCTGTGTGCAGAGTGAGCAAAGCATTGGTTCACCTGTCTGTCCATCTGTCTGGGTAGATGTGAGAGGTTTTATTGTTCTCCCGCAGAAGGAAGTGGGCAGCAGGACAGGGCAGAGAGTAATGGGGAGGAGCGAGAGGAACAGAACAAGGGGCACAGAGTGGGTATACAGCAAGTGCTGGGCTGATGCTGCTGTACACTCACCTGTATTAAAGCCTTTTGGTTTCGATAGCTTGTTCTCATGACACAGAAGAGCTTGGGATCATCCTAGTGAATACAGAGGGACTTCTTTATTGGGGCTGCTAGATGCTGAGGGACTCTGTGGTTTTCTCTAGAATTCGGGTTGGCAGAGTGAAGGATAGCCAGTCACCTTTTCAGTTTTTTTTTCTGCAGTGGGTGCAGTCATCTTTTCACATTTTCCTAAATCCCAGTAGGAATAGCTCCCTCAAACTTGAGCATTCAACAGTCTTATCAATCTCTAAACTGAGCTATCAGCTCATTGTTTGTGTCCTCTTGGAGGTGATCCTCGAAGCAAATAAATGTGTGTGAGAATGGTTACCAGGAATTTCTCCACTGTCTTGGATCCTGACACTATTTTTGATTTTTAAATTAATGCTACCAATGGTTTTGAAGTATTAGGCTGTTATTGTGATAAATATTTCAATGTTGCTGTATTGAAGAACATCTGTGGAAAAATGGTATGAAAATAGTTCTGCCAAGCTTTAAAGAGAAAAAGGGCCCCATGGCACCTTATTTTGTCTGTAGAGTTTTGAGGCGGTTGCTGAAAAGTATTGTTTCCAAGAGATACAGCTTTCATTTCCGTTTGCATGCTCATTCACAGCTTTCCTTCCTTGCTATTATGTGTCCTTTTCTGTATCTTTCAGCTCTTGGTTCCATCCCAGCGTACACCAAGGGGTGGGTCCACAAAGGCTTGAGCTGGCACTGCTGTGGACCTGTCCCCAGTGCCTCAAAGTGCCCGTTTCCTTACTTGTCACATCTCTGTGCTTTGTCACTGGCAGGGACGCTGGCACTGCTGTTCACTGCCCCGGGACTGATCCAGAGGAAAAGTAACACTCTCAGCAAGTTTTATCACTTTTAGCAAGTTGGTTTTCAGCCACATCTGTTCATTCTCCAGTCAAGTTAATCATATGATCATGCGCTGGTGTGTCTGGAGAAGGAGGTGCAATGAAGGGCGGGAGAAGAATAGGGACATTTTCTTAACAACATTGTCATTTTTCCCCACCTTAAGTAGTTCCTTGGACCATGTTTACAGTAGCTCCTGTGAGAGCAAAACAATTTCGTTTTATCTGACCACGACTATATCTTAAAAATGTAAAATTTAGTGTGACTTTTTTTAAAGATCTATTATACTTTCCTCATAGCTCACCTTTGTCTTTTGTTCATTTGTTAGGTTTGGAATTTCGTTTGGTTCTTCTCTCCCACTCCCTCATGGCATGTAAAAGTTTTCTGGGGCAAGCTTTTCATCATGCAGTGTACATCAGAAAAGTTTTCTTACACTACTGCAGCAGTTTTTGCCTTGGTGTGTATTTCTGTGAAACGATTGGTTGTTATTTCTCTCTGCATTTGCATCTTCTAAGTTCTTACTATCTACTAATGAGAATATAATAATAATATTTTTCCATTTTCTAGGTCTAATTATTTGAGTTTTTTTTTTTTTACTCTTCACTTTCTTCAGTTTATCTGTGTGTCTTTGTCAGAATGAGATCCAATATTCCACGAGTTGTAGTGATTCATCTCTCTTCCTTGCCTGAAGAGATATCTGAGCCCAGGCAGATTAAAGTCACATTGGTCATTTTGCAGAAGCATTTGCTTTGCAGACAACTCTCTCATTTGTTCAGCATACTCACTCTTGCCTGTCTTTAGCTCCTACTTCTGGCTGAGCTCTTTCCTTGATTTTATCTCTGGGTTTTCTTTGCATTACTTTTTCCACATAGTTCTATTTGTCTCCCTTGCTTCTTTTGTTTCCCTTTTTACACTAACACCCTTTGAATTATTTCTACCACTGGTGCTTGTAAATTTCATTCTATATCACCCACAGGTTTCATTTATGTTACTTTGAGTCAGTCTTAGATCTTTAATTGAGATGTCAAACACAACTGAACTAGCAAAGATCCCTGCAGCAACCCACTGGATGCCCTCTGTATCTGTTGGTTCTGTTTGTGTCTCATACATCATATATATGCATAGTTTTGAAGCCATTAGTTAATTTTCTAATATTTCTAATATTATGATCAGTGCTCTGAAGTAATTTTTAGCTGTGATTTCTGTAGAGAGTAACAAATGCTATTTTAAATCTAAACTTACCTTGTGGTGCACTGTGTTCTTTTCATTCTTTACCTTCACAGCATTTCTATCTTCCTTTGAGGAGCAATCAGGTTTATTAGGATTTACAGTAATGGATGTTCATGTCTTTGCAACTTCTGCCAACAACCATGTTAAATAAATGCCCGGCATATTCCTTTGTAGAGCCTTGTAAAAAAGCCATGAGTTGGCATGCAAAATCATTACAAAATCTGAGACTAGATTATTAGAAAGAGTTTTTTAGGGGTAAGCAGTGGTGTTTTGAGTTCTTGAGGTTTTTGGGGATGGGGGGGAGGGTTTGGTAGGTTTTTGGTTTTATTGTTCCTGCCCCTTGGGTCCTCCTTTTTCTGGAGATGATGCAGTCACTCCCCTTTGTTTTTAACACCATATGAATTAGATGTTTTCCTGCTAGGGAGGGGCAGGTTTTCCAGTTCCTGGTGCTACTAGCTGAGTCACTGGCTCTGTTTTTCTGTTCTCTTGTAGGTTTATAATTACCTTGTTCTTACCTTGGTTAGAATGTGATTGCCAAAGGGTAGGTGTTTTACCCTCCTGCATTTCTGAGACATGAGTGCCAGTGGCTTTTAGAGTCTGAGTGCAAGCCTTTGGAACATCTGCTTTGCTATTGCCAAAGAGAAAATAAATCAGTGTAGCCCTCAAAGTGCCTCCCTTCCAAAAGTATGGTAACCATTAATGACAGATGTCCAGGCGAAGTGTAATCTCTTGTAACCTGGACTGCTTAAACTAAGGAGGAAATGTCAAGAGAACATGGAGCAGGTGTATACTGAAATGGAAAGGGAGGATTTATTAATGTGTCCTAAGTTCCTTTTACCTGATCATACATCTCTGTAAGCTCACTGAAATAAAGCTCATTTGTACCAGACTAGCAGGACTTAGGCAGTTCTTTTGGTTTGAAAATCTTGTCAGCTTAGTGGGAAAAAAAGGTGTAAAAGAGAGGTTTGTGTAAGAAGATTATATCCAAGCACACTCACCGCTCTCTGAATAATTTTTATAAAAATAAAATAATAAAATTCTATTTATTTCTCTGGCCCCTTGTTTGTGAAGGATCTGTGTGATCAGAAGAAAATAACTGTGCATGTAGAACATGTAAATCTCTGCTTCTATCCACCCAGTATGGGAACTGAAAAACAGAGTAGCAGCATCTTTTTCTACTGCTTTTGGTCATAGGTTTTATTTGTAAAAACATGCTTTGGAGCAGAATCTGTGGTTGGCTGTGTCCCTTTAAGAATCTAGTTTTGCTTGGCTAGCTGCCCTTGTTCTCCTGTAGATTAATCCAGCAGAAGGTATATAACCTGTTGACCTTCCTGGCAAGAAGGGTCTGGAAGGGCAAAGAGATAAATCAGAAGGTTCATGCTTTCCTGTAATATCTGGGGACAAGTTTGTTTTTCAGTTTTTGACTTTTTTTTTTTTTAACTGATTCCTGCTTGAGGATGAAATTACAGATTCTCACGACTTTCATTTGCTTTCTGTGAAATCATTCTGTGTTCAGCAAGTTGGAGATGATGGCATGTATATGCCACATTTAGAGGAAAGAGTTTTGAACTCAAAATTACACTGGTTGAGTTGAGGGTGACTTTACTGTCTCAAGTATCAGTAAACTGGTAGGAGCACTGGAATCTGGCAGAAATGTCTGGTGTGTGTTTGATAGGAAATTTCACACTGTTTTACAGAGAGGTTGACTTTCTGCGGTGTCAGCCTTAAGAACTGAATGTGTAAGGAGTGAATGTTGACCTGCTGCATGATTCAGATGGAGTGTGTACTCCAAAACTGAGCTGGGGTCGTGTCTAGATACCCCAGGAGAGTGCAGCTGGGTTGGTGGCCATGGGTTCATTTATTTGATGCAGGTGTTTCATCATGGCTGTTTGCTTAGGCATTGCCTTATAACAAGCATCAAACCCCTTTAAGGTCATGCCTGACCACTACTAAAATCAAAGCACACATGTAATTGGCTGACTGAAGGAGGAAAAGTCAAAAGAGCACTGAGCATTGGTCCCAATTTATATACCTGTTCTGCCTGTTAGTGATTAGCATTTGTCTTGAGCCTTTAGTAGAGGGCTTAGTCCTGAGCAGACAGGGCATGCCCACAACACAGAGCACCTGCAAGCACCACAGAAAGGGAAATTTGACTGCATTCATGGGTTGTGTTATTGTTGTCTGTCTATTGTCTTGGAAGTCTCATAGCCCAGGTTCAGCTATTTCTTTTCTTGGAGACTGACTATGGTTTTGGAGCTAAACAGTTTCACTGCACTGGATGAGATTTGCAAACATTTGTCTCTTGTCTGAGCTCATGTTCAGTTCTGCTGTTAGTGCCATGGGAAGCTAAGTATGTCACAGTTGTGAGGCTTTCCTGGAACATCTATCTTTGAGTCCTAGACAAGAGATTGAAAGATGTAACGAGCAGGAGGCAGAATTAGGAAAAAAGAAGATTTTGATATCATAAAGTGGGCATTGTGAGTCTCAGCTTATTCTTGCTTGTCAACAAACCCTTAAAAGATGCTCTATTTCCAGATAGTGTTAAACATGAGCCCCTCTGAAGTTACCACTTGCAATTGCAAATCACTTTTAAAGTTAACCTTTTCTTGCCTTGAAGTCTTGTCTGGATTTTTACCTTATTCAGGTTTTTCCATTGGGTGGTTTACTTACATCTTCATCCTCTTATTTTTTTCAATAGGTAAAATGAGGGCTTTTGAGCTCATTGGTGAGGTTTTCAGGACAACTAAGTTTCAGTGAGTTTAGGAGCAAGGTTTTTTTAGGTTGGTATTGAAGATTCCCTATCCTTTAATAATTAAGTGAACAATACTCTTTGGGAAAATGCTCAGCTTGATTTATTTCTGTCTCTAGCTTGGTTTGGTAATTCTCAAGTCATTTTAGCCAGTCAATATCTACACTTGTGTGTATGTAAAGGGACAGTTACAATTTTCCTGTGTTAGCTGACACTACTAATTCTTCTGTGATAAAAAAGGGACATGATTATTTGACTCCCTCTTGGTTCCTTGCTTTCTAACCAGCTCCAGGGAGAATGACTCCTGGTGACTGCTGCTGCTAGCACGAGGGTGACTAACCATTTTCACCCTGCCACAACCTTCATCTGTTTGGGAAGCTGTGAAACACATGCCACATGTCTTGGAAAGTCAGGGAGAATGGGAGCTCTGGGAACAGTTCCCACATGGGAGATAACAGTGACTCCCCAGGAATTCCACTGTTCCTTTGAGAGCTAGGGCCAGCCCAGTGTGTGGCTCAATCCCAGCGCAACCTGGCAGTGTCAATCTCTGCTGCCCTTGCTGGCTCGTTTTTCTCTCCCAGCTGAGACATAAATCACCCAGTAGTCATTTTGTCAGTCCCAGGCTGGTGGCCTTGTGATGCGGCCATGGGAGCTGGGCACGAGCTGCCCATTGCTCAGGATGGATCCCCAACTGGCCACGCCTGCACTAGTGGGATCAGAGCTGGCCTTTGGGTTTTGCTGCTGGGTTGTGGGGTTTTTTCCTCTCCTTAGGGCAGCAAGGCTCTGTGCTCTGTTTCCTTTATCTCAAATGTAACTGATTGGATGGTGTGCAAGGCCACACACAGCCTTATCTCATCACATCCTGTTTGACTGCATTATCCAGGGCTGCACTGATGGAAGTTCTCCTCTCTTCTTGCTTTGATTTATATCACTCTGCTGGACACTACATCCTCTCTCTGTTTCAGCCAGAGCTAGCTACTGCAATCATTTAAGAGTTGTTTTGCTTTGCTCGGGAAGTCAGGTGCCTTTTGAACAGCAGCTGCTGCAGGCAGTTTCAGTGTAGCAAACAAACCGAGTTTGATTTTGTGTTAGGCTGTGTGACAAGCATTCAGCTGGAGCCCAGCCTCTTGTTGGATATGGTTTGAGGCGAGTAGTGCTTGTTCCTTTGTAAACCAGTCTTACTCAGTGTTGAGACAGAGACAGAAATCTCACCGTGCAGCCTGTGGATGTAATGAGTGTATTACCTTGCCCAATCTCAGTTCTTTCCTCCTTGCCTGGCACTGCTGCTTGCTAAGAGCTTTTAGTCTTCTACAGCCAGTAACACTTACCTTAACTGGTTTTATTCATGGGATTATGCAGCACTACTCTGCTGTCCTGGTTGGAGGGGGCTATTCACAGGGAATAGCCAGCATTACTCAGGATTGCAGGAGGCCCGGGGCAAAAAGTGAGATGACAGCCAGGCTCAGCCGCTGGCTAAGCTGTTCTGGAGTGTTTCAGAAGAACTCTCAAGAGGCCCGGTGAACTGCACCCACCCATCTCCACTGTCTCCTGGTTGCTTTAATGATGGAAGTGCAGCTCCCAAGGAGCCTGTGGAACTGGTTGCTGTCTGGTACTGCAAAAGTGCTTTTTCCTTCCCAGGAACAGTTCAGTGGTCTTACTTCAGTTGCATCTTAATTTTTTTTCTGTAGAGACCCTATAAACATATCCATGATTTTTGTCCTTTTTTGTCTTCAAGCCTTAACCAATCTTATTCATTGTCGAATACTTGCTTTCCCACCTTTTCCCTTTCCAGTATGTTTTTCCTGCAGTCCTTGAGTTGCACTGTCTGGGAGTTACTAATCTACTGATTGCACTAATTTTCTCTTTCAGAGGAATAAGCTATTCTTGTAGTGTCCTATAGAATTTCCTAGTCTTCTTCCTCTGGTAAGTTTGACTGCTATCTTCCATCTTGTACCATGAGAAATAGGTTTCTTAGTATTTCAGACTGTTGCTTCCCTAAACCCAAATCTCCTTGTATCACTGCATTGTGTAAGTTCATTTGCTAGGTGTTCTAGATGGGAGTAAGTGGCTGGTTGCTCCTTCTTTCCAGCTGTTTTTAATGTTTTATATATGTATAATAAGCTTTACAGCTTGAGCAGCAGGATATCATCTATTATGGCTGAACTGATTTTTTTTTTTGTGCAAAATTTCTGTCTGCTGATCAGATATGAAAATTTTGTGGTTCGAGTCCTCTACAGTAGGAGCATTTGGCTCATGTTACACCAAGGTGGCGAATAGGGGATTTGTTGGAGTTTGTTTGCATTTCAATGACACCGAGGAGTACCTGTAAGGTGAAGCAATCCCTGCCACCACAGCTCGAAGTTCCCGTGGATGAGGCCGAGGGTGAAGGGATGTTCTGGGTAAAACACAGCGACTTTCTCAGGGCGAGGGCAGCTCCGGAGCAGGAGTGGGAGCGCCTGTCAGACTGCACACGGCTGCGCTGGCAAGTGCCCCGCTGGAGGGGCAGGGCTGGGTGAATGGGCACCTCTCTGCCTGCTGTGCTGTGCTGGATTCCAGCAGGGAAAGGGGATGGCCATGGAGTGGGGGGAGTCTCTTGGACAGGGCAGCTCTAAGAAAACGGAACAACTGGAGGCAGCTGGCTGCAATTTTTCAGATCCTCAGGAAAGTATGATTTTGTGTTGAGCAGCTGCCACAAACACTTAAGAGGGAGCTGTTACCAACAGTAATGACTGAGGGATTAATATTAGAAAGCAGATGTTGTCAGACTATGGAGTCTGTTTAAAGATGTGCTCCCTGTCAATAAGACCTCGCTGAAGGGCTCCTGGCAGCTGTCTAGCCCTGCAGGATCTCTGAATCTCAATGAGATACCATGTGTGAAAGGAAAGAGAGTGTTGAAATTATCAGCACTGGAACACTTCAACTAAAGCTGCTGGAGCTAAAAGATTTTTGTTTTCTCCATGGTTTTGATCTGTGAGTGACTCATTAAGAAATGACCAAGGCAGAAAGAAAAACAGGGAGCGAGAGTGAGTAAGAAACAGTATTTGGACAGAGGGAAACCTATAGGAAGGAAAATAGAGATACTGTGGTGAGGAGGTGGATGTGCTCTGAAGGGTCTTGTGTCTTTGAACCTGGGGGAGAACCTGGGGGAGAACCCATGACTGGACCCTACAAAGAAAGATAGTTAATCATTTCTCAGTAAAATTAGAGTGAGATCAGGATAAAGAAAACCATAAGGTACAATCGCAGAAGTACAAAAGGCAAGGAGTGGGGCATAAGTTCAGGCCGAGGGAATCTCAAGAGAACAAACACCAAGCCCTGTGACCTCTGGCAAAACTTGCTATTATGAATATGGGACAACATCCTCTGACTACTCTGTTCCTAAGAACTGTGCCTGCTGAGGGAATTCAGATAGGAAAGGAATTGTCTGAGCATGTCTGGGATGTCTCTCTCCACATCAGAGGAAAACTTTGTGATTACAAACTCTCGCACAGGCAAAACTTGAAAAAAAATTAACAAGTACTGGAATATTTAGTAATAGTAGAACATTTAATAATACAAATCACCATTAAAGTTACCAGGCTGTATGCATGTAGTTACTATTAAGTGGAAGACAGAGGCAAATGGAAAGTAGATGCTAACTGAAACATTTTTATTTTGTTAAAGAGGTTACTAATGAATATTATTAAAACTTTTCTTATAAATAAGACATTCAACATTCTTATGCTTCTGAAAAATCCTTTGTTTTTCACCTGATTGCTCATTCAGTGGGAAGCAATTCCACTGTCAGTTTTCCAATTTACCATCCTAATAAAGTGATTTATCACAAGGTTTAGCTCCCAGCTTCTTTTTAGTTTGCTTTGCTTAGTTTAATGAGTGGTCATCTTGGCCACCAAGTTCAGATCAACAGTGCAGGAAACAGAAGGCTTGAAAGTGTTCAGCCAAAGCAGAGACCAACAGATCAGATAGCACTCAACCAGGACTCCCTGAATTACTGTCTATTGCTTCTGGCACAGAGTATTGCCTGGGACTGCCCATGGAGCTTACTAGTTAAGCAACATTATTTAAGACAACTTTGCAGACCTTTCAAACCTTTGGCATCTTAGTGACCTAGAGGCATAGAGTTATAAGGATTTCCATGGACATTGGAGTCTATGGAATTTCTTCCAGAAGTTACCAAATAGAAGTAAAATTTTCGCTAGTGTGCTTTGTAATCTGAATAATTGCAGAAGTTTTAGCTGGAGGTGGCCAAGTATCCTTGATTTTATAGTCTGCATGATTCCCCATTTTTGTCATCCATCAGGAATAGCTTTAGTACCAAGAAGGGAAAGCAGAATCGGTTCTACACCTTTCTAAGGTGTAGAAAAATTGGGACTGACCACAATAGCACATTTCTTGCTGACCTAGCTGTAACTTGAGATTAAATTAACGTTGCTGGGCAAGGCATGAAAAGTAAGAAGCATAAAAAAATGTCTGGTCACTTCAAGATTTATATAATTTCTTCTGTCACTGCTATTGTGTTCCACATTTCCCTTGATTTACACCAACCTGAGAGAAAGTTCACATATTCTGTCACTTGCTTTGTGGACTTTTCTTAAGGTATGAATGACATCTGCTCTAGTCGGTGCAACTTTTCTTTAAGGTTTGGAGAACAGTCTGGAGAGTTGACTTTCCAGCATCTTCACTGAATAGGACGTGTTTTCTCCTCCAGTTATTCTGGAGCTTGGATTAGAGATCCAGATTTTTCTGTGTCATCAAAAGAAAGCACTTAGTGCAGATGCTGAGCCTTTTAAAATATGAAATGATCAGGCAACAGCTCCCAGGGTATGAGTGTGATAGGGGGAGGAGAGTTATGCTTCAGATATATTTATTTAGTTTCAGCTTAAGAGTGTGCCATGATGAAATCATCTGCTAGGTATTCTCCTGTGTCAGCATGGACACTATGGAGAAGAAAATAACTGGATTCAAAGTAGATGCTTTTTATGGTCATGATGGTCCTTCATTCCCTAGCAGACGACTTTGCCCGTATGCATTTGGGCATTTGGCTTGACAGCAGACCTGTAGCTTCCAGTGACTGTGGCTTTGGGAGTCTTGGAGTTGAGCAGTCAGAGATGTTTTCATTTGGTGTGAAACCTGCTGGCTGGAGCGAGATTTACAGCTCCCAGTGCAGGTGGTATGATGAATACACTTGCTGTCTCACCTTGGGTTTTGTTCTGAGCTATCTGTTTTTCAGCCTGTCATCACAAGTTAAAACCAGCCTGGGCCTTGTGTTTATGGATATTTTAATGTGTGTTAACTGTGAAGGGTCTGCAGAGCCTTCAGGGACTAGGGGTGCTTGGGGAAATACAAAAGGAAGATTTGGAACTGGTAACTTGTCTTTCCCTGTTAGCATCTCTCTCTGGAAAGCTTATTCCTCTACACTGATTCTCCAGCAGGACAAGCTCTTAAATAGCCATGTAATTTTTTATTAGCATCTGTCAGTGAAAGGGGGAATGTTTGGCGAGGGGAGCAAATGTTACCCTTCATTTCAGGGTTTCAAAGTGACACTGCCGGCCATGGTGCCATTCACAGTGTGCTGGGATGTCTGCCCCAGTGGTAAAAAAGCCAAGTGTGAGTTGCCCTCTCTGCCCCTCTCACCTCCCATTTTATTATTTCTTTCCATGTTCATTAAAGCTCTGAAACTGTATACCATGGATCAAAAGGGTTGAAATAATCTCATGTAGGTGCTGAAATGGATGGATGGGCTGTGGTAGGCCATTCCAGTGATTTGTGTGTTTCAAATACTCTCACAGGAAATAAGTCATATACTGGGTTTTCTAAATGTCTTTGTGAACCATTTGTTAAAATCCTGCATAGTACACTGTGTCTAATTATTTTTCTGATTTATATTGTCTGTATTGAAATTAGTCAAAGGCACTGTTTTCTTATTTCCTTAGCTTTTCGTGGGTTTTGGAGATGTAAAATGTGTATCTTCTGCTGTCTAAAGTCATTAATGAGCAACAAAACCTTCTGAGAGACAGTGTTGCCAAATCTTTACAATTTCAGGTTTTGAAATGTTGAAGTTCTAAAAGAATTTCAGCTTTCATTAAAAAAAAAATCTGGCCATTATGGTCTTGGAGAAGATTTTAAAAGCACAAAATCCAAAGAGATAAGAAACTAAATAAAGACTTGAAAAAAGTTTGTCAGAAGTTTCTGGTACTATGAGCTATGAGCCCTGAATTTTTTAAGTTCTGAGGTTGAATGAATGGACTGCTTTCCCCCCTATATCAACTATGGCATGGCATAACTGCACCTTTTTTTTTATAACTAATTTGTGACAAATACCACACCCAAATTTCTCCTCTGCTCCTCTTTACATTTTCACTGTGATATTTCTGAGCTAGAGAGTTGCCATGTCAGACTTCTTTACTTACTCATGTCCAGCACAGGTTTGATGATTCTGTTGCTCTTGGAAAAAAGTCCTTATTCTGATTTTCTTGCTACTCAGCTCAGTGTGAGGGAGGGAAGAGGGAGAGAAGTTTTGAACTCTGGCTGGATTTTCAAATGCTGGCTTGTGAACATTCTTTGTAGCTCAGATAACAAAGCTATTAAAATGATAAACAAACAGCTTTGGGATTAAGGCAGAAGAATTATCTGTGTCTTTAGAAGCCATTTGTCTCCTGCCTGGTTGACTGGAAGTGTCTGTGTGGTCTGAAGTCAATTTCTCAATGAGTGTTTCAGCAGCTCCACTCAAAGGCTTCAGCCTCTTCTGTAGGCATTTATAAGTAGATTATAATTTATTGTAGTATTCAAGAGCTAGCAGCTGCATGCTTAGGTCCAATGAGAAACCAATTTCTGCTCCTGCCCAGTGGCAAATCTAATGGCTTGAGACTAGTAAGTGATGAGGGAGCACAGAGACAGAGGAAATTTGAAGGTATTTGCCCAAAGTTGTTCTGACGATGAGCAGTAACAACAGGCTAAGCAACCTGGTGCTGTCATCCCTGTACTCATGGTGCCTTCTGCTCCTGCCAGGATATGGTGCTGGGATTTGGAAGACACTGCATGAAACTTTCTGGCTTCAGGAATGGCTTTTTAAAAGCACAGCTGATCCTTGAGAAGAAGTGTCAGTGTTAGAAGTGACACCAACTACTAACTCTGATCCAGTGAAACAGTACCTAAGAAAATTTCAACCCCAGTGCTCAGTGATGACTGGATAATTCATCACTTCTTTAGTCTTTCACACAGACTGAATCCCTCTGTGCGTGCTTCAGAAAGTTAAATAACAGTTACATGGATAATGACAGTGCAGGGAGAAAGAAATAAAGGAGATAAAGACACAAGAAGAGTGCTGAGGAGAACTGGGAAGTGACAGAGTTAATGAACTGAAGAGAGATTGGAGCAGGCTGTTTTGCAGAAGGATTTGCAGAAAATGTTTTCATCTCAACATAAATAAAAACCCAATATGTGGTTGAGTTATTGTTTAAGATAAACTTGAAGTAAAACCCTTCCTAACTAAGATTTTTTTAAAAACTTCTTTTTTGCTTTAGTATGTCCTTGGATGGTTTCTAACTGCCTGGTGGGATGTGCTTGCCGTTGCAGGTTCTGAGTCTGTTCCTCCACGTGGCACCTTGGAGTTTCTAGCTGGCACCATTACCTCCAACGAGTGGAGTTCTCCCACCTCCCCTGAGGGGAGCAACGACTCGGGGGGCAGCGAGGCCTTGGACAAACCCATCGACAATGACGCCGAGGGCGTGTGGAGCCCGGACATCGAGCAGAGCTTCCAGGAAGCGTTAGCCATCTACCCGCCATGCGGCCGCCGCAAGATTATCTTGTCAGACGAAGGCAAGATGTATGGTAAGGAGAGAGAGAGAGAGAGGCCACAACACAGTGCTCCAGACAGCCTGCCCCGTGCCCCAAATGATGCTCTGAGTGAATTCCCTTCTCTCAGGTGTTGCCAGGCTGGTGCTGTTTGTTGCCTGGAGTTGTATTTAGGAAAAAAGATGTGAAGATTTTGACATCCATGAAGCAGAAAGAATTATAGGTATCTTTTTCAGGACACTATCCACAAGGTAGATCTCAGAGTTGAGCATGCTACTGAGCTAATCTTTATATATAAATACATGGCTTCATGGTGTGACAAAGCCTATCTTTTATGGTATCTCTTGCTGCTGTCTTCAGTGCTCTTGTTGGAGGTAAGAACAGGTAATGGTCTGTATGTCTGATGCTACAGGACAGAAGGTCAGCTGCTGAACCCCCGAATGGCTCTGCTGCTGTGCAAACAGCTACAATTTAACTACCTACACTTTTCAGATCTTAAGGGCAGAAAGTTTTGTGTACTCCTTTACTGCAGTTTGCCTTCTCACAGCCCTGGCACAAATATCTTTCACCTGTGGATTCTTCTCATCTAGCTAACTAGATACACAGCCCTGAATACAGAGAGGCTCTGTCTTGCAGCTGCAGTAGAAGTCAACTTTATACGTGGCAGACATGCTTTTGAATTTGGTTTTTTGTCCTTTTCTACAGTTAAAATTTCTTTTGATTTTGGTAACAAAAAGCTGGTCTGGCCTGGATTCTCTTGCTGAGTATTGCAAGAAGCCACCTGGTACTTCTGTGACTAAAATGCAAAGCAAAGGTTGAACACCCAGTCTTTGGTTTTAAGTCCCAAGGTGGACAGTTGCTCAAAACACTAGCAAGGATCTTATGGAAGACAGCCCTCTTTTGCAGCCGGTGCTTGATTTTTTTTTCCCCCATACATTGGAATCTGCCTGTCTTCACAGGCCCCATCATGGGATGCTCCGTGCATGCCCCGGAGCAGCTTCCTACGGGGCACTTCACAAGTAATTCTGCAGGTTTCTGTCCACCCATCAGGCCATTGTTCCCTGAGTAAGAGAATGGATTGCTCTGACTGTGGGTGTGTGGGTGGGGTCTGTTTACATGGCCTTATCTGCAGTGGATGGTTTTACTGGGTACACACATCATTGTGCCTGGGAAGAGCAATAGGGGTTGGGTAAGGCTGGTCACCCTGAGGCTAATCTAGGACCAGTATTCTCAGGCACACATCAATTCCTGCTCCGTGCTGGTGCAGAAATTTTCGTGGTTGTGCTATAGAACCAACCGGGGAACTGATTAGGCTTAAAACTAACAGGGCCAGAAAGGGGAAAAGATGTGAACTTTAGTTGGATACTGCCCAGCGTCTTGTGCTGGTATTCAGAGAAAGGTTGCTGATATTTGGGAATGAGCAGCCATGACTGAGGTTAAAGTAAGACTGCTCCTTTAGGGACTGATGCTTGCTTAAAATGTTACTCAGACTAAAATATTACCTGAGAATCCACCCCATGGTTATTAAGCATGACCTAGTGACACACCTCTTGTTTCTCTCTGTCTGCACTGCTTTTCATGATGGGTGACTTTTAAAATTACTAGTGAAAATTACAGTTGTGTTTTAAGACTGTATTAATTTAATGAACATTTTGCATGGCCCTTGAAGCATTTCAGCTTTGGAGTGAATCTGTCAGAGCAGAGAGTGAAAGACAAGAAAAAAAATGAGAGCAAAAGTGAAGCACAAAGTGATCAAAGTGATACAGAAACCAGTGACACTTGGCTGGGCCTGACTTAGCATGGATTGGTGTTAAGTGGAACACACCCAGTTGATTGGACTGGTGAACTGCAGAAGGTAAATAACCCTCTTGCAGGGTGAAAAGTTTAGGGTAGGCTCAGGGAGAAGAAATCAGGAGCTTTTCTGCAAGCCCTCCCCCACTACTCCAAATGGGACAGTGTCCCTGCTTGCCTTCAGTGCACCTGTTCCTGGTGTGGATGGTTGGTTCAGTGTGCTCCTGACAGAACCCAGGCACTGATTTATGTCCTCCTTTGCTTACTCGTCTCCAGGATCCAGGCCAAGGAAGTGGGGCCCTGTCTGGGATCTATAGAAAGATATGACCGGGCAGGGAGAATAAATATAGTCCCTGATTTCATCTTCAGTGCTCACAAGCCAGCTTGTGGAATAGGGCAGGCTCGCTGTGGAGCTGGCCCTGCCGCTGAAGGGATGGTATTTATCCACCCTGTGACTGACTTGCACAGAGCTCTCTGAACCAAGGGGTGAGGTGTTACAGAGAGCTGTTTATGCCTCTTTCCTCTGACAAAACTGGGACCATTTCACTGTTTCTCACTGAGGAGTGGCTCAGTGTTATGGGCAAGACACTCCAGGTCTCAGAATTTCTTCTACGTGCAATTTATATGCTTCTCATCTTTTGTGAAGCACTCTGTTGTCAGTTCAAGCTTTTAGCTGAAGCATACTGAGGCAATATGAAGAATTTGTGCTGTTCTGCTTAAATGCATTTAAAATTGTACAGAAAGTAGTGTTTCAGTCTCAACACAGGCCTCACACTCACGTTTCCATGCCTCTTCAAAGTTGGCTTGTTTACAGCTCTATAGACAACACTGCTGATTTCAGAGTGAACACAATTCCGTCTTCACTCCGAAGTCAGCCAAGCTCTTTTCTGTACACTGATAATCTGTGTCCCGATTCCTTTGCTGCCTTTCCTTTCATTATCTTTTTCTATACTAGACATGTTCCATTTCTGTATGGAGGCAGCATCCTGAGTGAGTAACTCATGGCACAGCCTGCTCTGGGTTCAAGCCCTCACTGGCCTTTCCAGGAGGCTTTACTGACCACCTGCTTAAAGCACAAGCAGCTGTCTTGTGTGATATGGAATGCTGTCCTTTCTCCTAATCGTTGTGTTGGCATTAGAAGCATTGAGTCTGGGGCACTTTCTGCTCTGGTGACTTCTGGTACTACTAAGGACTTGCAGAGTAATTTTATGAGTCCTGCCTGCTAGAGCACCGTGGGGGTACAGTATTACAAATCTGTCACTTATGTTTTCCAACGATGTTTTTCTGTGGGATAAATCATACCTGTAGCATTGGTACTAAACAAACTCTCACAGAATTAGGTGTTGGGTGTCTGCTGCTATCTTCAGTACTGATATAGAGAAAGGAGAAGGAAAGGGCTTAGTACCTTTGTGAGATTTTCATGGAGATGCTGAACAGACCAGGTTTCCCAGCATTACTGAGAGCAGAGAAATAAGAAATAGTAGCTTGCAAAATGATCCCTATTTTGACATTACAAGAGAAACAATACGATCTTGGAAAAAACTAATGATTACCTTAGTTGTCCAGTGTTCCCTTCCACTGCAGGCACACCTGGCTTGGAGCACCTTTTTTGCAAGGGGGCTAGAACTGGTGGCAGTTTGTTAGGTGGCTGTTCTGAAGGAGTCAGTAGTTTAGCAGCTGCTTTTCAAACAGCTCAGCCATTTCTGTGCTGAGCAGGGAGGGGCAGACAGCTGGGGGCAGTCATCCATCTCCCAGGCTGGTGCCATCTGTTTGTGAACTGCTGATAGGAAATACTTAAAGATGTCCAAAGCTTAGAGGCTGAGTGATAGAGGCAGGACAGTCAACCATGTTACTAGTTAAAACTTGAGCAGGCAGTGGACCACAAAGTGTTGCTTTTACAACATGACTTAAAGATGGGATGAAAGGTCGGTCTGATGCTAAAAGCTATCAGGTCACAGGTGGTCCCTCCCACCCCTGTTCTGAAATGATTAGATAAATTTGAAGGATAATGCCTTTATCTCAAATGGATAAGTTATCATTTCATGTTTTCCCCAACCTCAAAGAGTCACTAAAAGCAGAACAAAAAAGCAAATGCATAAATCCAAAGAAGCATAAAACATGCACTGCCTATCCCAGTTCATAAACACTTCTTGAGGGGAGGGAGGAGCATGGCTGTTATTTAAAGTATGGAAACCTACAAAGTGAGAGTCTTCAAATGCTTTCCTCTGTATTGTAGTTTAGCATCTTACCTGATGATGTTTCAATCAAAGCTATTGAAACATGCTGAGAATGTGCTCAGTTGACACTGAACTGAATGTTCCAGGTAATTGCAAAATTTGTATTTCAGCTGTGATATCCCTCAGAGACATACTTCTGAAGTTTCTATCCATTGCATTATTATGACCTAGTGAACTCCGGAACAAGACTTTATCCCATTATTTTGGAAGAAAAAAGAAATCTCATATTTTAAACACTAGAAGACAGACAAAACTTGGATTGGTGGACAATTGGTCAGGATGCAGACTTTGCCCTCCCCTCTGGTGGTAGGTGTAATGTTGTTGGAGTTGCTTAATAATGAGGTTTTGTTTCACTCAGTCATCTTTCAACTCTGCTTTTGTGTGGCTCTAGTTCTTTGTTGTCTAGACCTAGACAAAGCCAGACTTCTGGAGACATTAGCAGTGCGTTAAACTTCTGCTGGAGTTTGTCATGCTTTTCCTTCCATCTCCTTTGTAAGCCAAGTTTATGGTTCTTTGTGTTAAGCTGTATGTCAATTTGACTGGTGTTTTCTCCATGCAAGCATAAAAAGAAATATTTTTGCATCAGTTCCAAGCATTTCTTGAATATTGAGAAATTTGCCACTTTTGAAATACCAACCCACCAGGAATCTTCTTACAGTTAATAGTACTGGCTGTGGCATCTTTCCTTAACATGCTTAGTACTGAACATAAATATAGTAGCAATCTTACTGTGTACTACATGTTATCAAAATTATTGTGACTCCTTTTGTGGGGGCTTCATTTTGTTGGTTCAATAAAGGGCACATATTTTTCCTGCCCCTTTTGATTTTTTTTAGCAGCTTTATAGTCCCATATTTATCTGTCAGGCTTAAAACCAAGTGAGCTGTGTAGTACTGTGTTTTTTACATAGTAAAAATGTAAATGTAAGTGTACATATACAGTACTTTGTATATATCTGCAGCCACAGAGTTTTCATCACATTTAAATGACTTCATTGGCAACATTGCATTACCCTTATGGCTCTTCCTCTCACTTTTTAATTTTTAAATTTCAAATTTTTAGTAATTCTCTAAGATACAGTTGATTTGTAGTGGAAAGTCACTTGGTGTGATTTTTTTTTTTTTGCATTGTAGATAACACATCCAGTTTAACTGATTTCTAATTTAGTAGGCCACCTTTATGTTTTGTAGGTGTATCCACTCACCCGCCATTTAACTGAGACACTGTTTATATTTCATTTTTCAGCCTTTTCCCTCATTGCATATTATTGTTTTGTTCCTGCTCTTCTTCTAGATAACTTTGCACATTTTCATTGATTTGTGCAAAGTCTTTTTTTTTTTTTCAGTTTTTTTCAAAACTAAAAAGTTTAGTTTTAAAAAGCCTTAGTGTTCTTTTATATTTTAAAACCCACTTCCTTCTTTTACAATTGGGTTCAATACTATCAGTTGCTAATTTGCTCTTACAAATACCAAATGTTCATTAATGCTTAAAAAATTCAGATTGAATGCAAAATCTGGGAACAAAAACCAGACATGTAAAATGAAAGTTAATAGTGCCCAGTGACTTGGGTTTCTTCTCTCGTTAAAACCAGTGCATGTAAAACTATTTTCTGGACAGGTTTCTGCAAACACGTTACCAGAAAGATCTCAAAAACATGGAGTGAGTTCTGAGAAGAACAAACATACCAGACTTAACACTGAGCTCTGGGGGTTGAAGGGACTGATTTAGGAGGAAAGATTAAAGTAGCTAAATATACATAGCTTGGCTAAGTGATGACTGAAAGGTGGAGGGTGGGGGGACACATAATAACAGTCTAAAAATATTTGAAGGGTGTTAACATTTAGGAGGGAGAGGGATTTTATGTGGAACATGTGAGCATGACTAGGATTAATGGGGGAGAAAGAGAGAATATAGGATGGATATCAGCAAAGGCTTCAGGACAACATGGTGGTCAGTGCTGAGGGATCTCTCCCCTCTGAAGAACTATAATGGAAGTGCTGTTTTTGGGGGCTATTAAAATTGTATCAGACAAAACGATAAGAATTGTATTTGTAAAACTAGTCCAAAGAATGTTGTGTGCGCATGTGTATCTGTATTTTGCCTGAATGAGAAGAGGATTCCAGATGGGAAGTGCTATGGTTTTACACCAGAGACGAGAGAACAGTGGGAATTAGGTGGCTTTACACTGTAAATGCCTGCATTTTTTTGTAAATTGTTAGTATTGTGATTCATACTACCTGTGGTTTTGTGACAGGAGCATGTTTATTTAACTGAGCCCTTCCTCAGGTCTGAAACAAAAAGGGCAGACTTCTAGGTGAATTCCAGGAGTGCTTTCTCAGAGTTTGTCTTCTATCAATTAGCCAAACATTGAGTAGAGAACGAAGAGACATTTCTCAAGAAAGGGTGTGCATACACATAGAGGGAGCTGATAATGTCAACATGCAGATTGTGTGGACACCTGGCCTAGGAAAAAAACAACTCCTGTTACTTCTTCAGTGAAAGTAAGAAAAACCTATCAGGTAAACTTTCTTTTAAAGTCTCTTTCAAAGGCATTCCTTATTCCTTAGGCAAAACCACTGTGAGACAGCATTACCTTTCCATTTTCTAGTACCAAAAGTGAAGGGAAGGTGCTTGTTCAGAAAAAGCCAGTTTTAGAGACAAAAGAACAAGCAGTATTCTCATTCATCCAGATAATGAGCACAGGAGAACTAGGGCTGTCTATTGGTCTAAACAGTTGCTCATTAGCTAATCCATAACAAACCCTGTATTGTCTGTGTGTGGTGAAGAGCTGGGCAGCAAAACTGGGAAGGCTGTGTGCAGTTTGTGCCCAGACAGATGGTCTTGTAAATCTGTTGGTCACTGGCAGAGCTGACTGAAACCTCTGGGGCCTGGGTACACCTGCTGCTGAAGGGTGCATAGCCAGCAGCTGTTGCTCATTGCTGTCACCTTGAACTTGTGACCCGTCTTCTGGGTATTCCTTTAAGTTCTCAGTCTCAATCCATGCACAGAAACAGCCAGAGTCTTGCTTGTCTCCGGCTTCGTGAACAGGAAATGACACTTTTTCATGTAAAATGCCTTTAGAATCACTCCTCTTTCCTCTTGGGTTTGATTTGTACAATAGTTGCAAATGCCTTTCCAGGAGCTTTGGTTGGAATCTGTGGGCAGGAGTGCAAGGAGTGTAACCAATGCTTGCTGAGGTAACCCAATAGCAGTGCCCAAGCTGTTGACTGCAAGTGCTGCAGACTTAGGCTGGTTTCTAAGCATGGCAGTGTTGCAGGGAAACACCCAACATGTATGGCACTCAGTGCTGCTTTCAACCCTGACTGGGGATTAGGAGCATTCCTGCATATAAACATGGCTTTGGTTGTAGAATCATAGCAAATGGTGGTGGGAAAGACCTTCAAAAATAATTTCATCAGCTCCTGGGCTCAGAGGCAAAGGCAGCTGTACTTGAGATGTTAATTTTTAGTCTGATCCTTTATGGCTAAAGTTGTGGGAAAGTGATTTGACAAATCTAGATATAGAAGGTACCTGAAGCACCTAGATATGTGCAAATTCCCTTCTGGATCCATGTGCATTTTCAGATATCTCTACAGCTTAAATAGTTTTTGTCATCCTCATGTTCCCATTCTCCTGCCTAAATCACGGTTGCCCAGGTATCTATCAGACTTAGACTGTAAACTCAGTCAGGGAACAGGTACTTAAAGAATCTGGAACATAAAGAGAACAGGTTGGGAAGGAATAGGGAATATCACAAGCCACTGTAAGGTATTTTCATTATCTTGGCAGAATTAACTTATTACCCAGATCAGTCCCTGGGTGGCTATGCAATTATTTAATCTGTGTTTCTGCTAGGTTTTTCTGTTCACATTCTCATTTCACCTGTTACAGAGTAAGGTGTTACAGAGTATGACATCTTTAACAACTATTCTTGATAATGTTGGGATGATGTGGACCTGTTGTGTTGAGACCAAGAGTATATTTCCTTCAGAAATGGTGAGATGACCTTACAGTTCACAGCAGAGGAAAAGAGGGAGTTGCCTCTCTTGTTTCCTTGCTCCTCAGCTCTGCTTCCAGTTTTGTGCCCCTGTTCTTTAGGCAAGCTTCAGTTTCTAGCAGATGCATGTTAGATTGCTGAACAGATAGCTAACTAGGCTGGCAAAATGAGCTGGACAGATTTCTGCCAGATTAGAGTTGAACTGGCCCATGGAACAGTCTGGTGAGAGGGAGGGAAGGGAAAAGGCAACCACATTTTTCAGGAGTGTCCAGGCATTTGTTTATGCTGATTCTATAGCTTTATGGCTTAAAATGATCACAAGCAATGGCTGCACTGTAAATCAGGATGCCATGAACTGAAGTTCAGTAGTGGCAGCCATTCCACTTAAAAAAATCAGTATTCATTTATTCATATAATGCAAGAACAGTCTCTGGGTTCTTTTGCTCTCATTGAGGCTGCTGTGAAATTCTCAATCATTTGGCTGGGATTGGGTTGTGGTGTAAGTCTTGGGTGCTAAGTGAAGCAGTCATAGCTCCTCACATGACTGAGCCAGACAAGAGCAGCTGCCCTGAGAACTGCATGATTGTAGTGGTCATGCAACAAGTGGCTGCACAGATCTCACAGACCCCTTTTAGCTCTAATTTCTGTTGTAGCTGAAGCTTTGAGTGCTTGGTCAGCCTGTCATCTGGGCACATGCACAAGATTAGCACCTGGGGCAGAAATCTGCCAGGAACTCTGTACTCTTGGTGCTGGCAGGGGCAGCTGACCACAAAATCAGTAGAAAGGCTTAAGTTTTTGCTATCCCTTCAGACAACATCAGTGAGAATTGCTTTCAGATGCTCCACAGTTATTAGAAGGTACTGAAATGAGCAGACGTTTATTGATCTAAGGAAGAATTTAGCAGTTGTCCAGGTCTGTAATGTAGAACTTGGACTGATGGTAACTGGAAAATGCAGTTACAGTTAAACATTGGTTTCTGTGCTACTCCCAATAGTTCTCTGAACTTGGGACTTGGTGAGTAAAGTGTCTTAGTGCCTCAATAAGGTTGTTCTCAGGTGTCCCAAGAGACTGAAACCTCCTGGTTTGACATGCCTTTCCATGTAGGATTGTTATTGGCTCTTTCAGGTGTTACCTGATATGCTCCCTGGCATATGAAGAACTCGTGTTATTATATGCAGCTGCTTTGGTGTAATTGTGGGATTTCCCAGCCAAACTGAATCTAAAAATTTTCTGTAGGATTCTTATCAGTCTTAACCCTGGGAAGTACCAGAACAAGTCCCAGCTCTGCTCCTTTTGCAGCCCTTAACGTGTATATGGAAGAGTACTTATTGGATGGATTAACTTACATTTCTGTGGCCTGAGGCGATAATGTGGGAAAACACAGCTGATGAGGACATCAATTTATGCACTGAAAAGCACTATTAAAGACTGAGGTGCAGTGAAGAGCTGCATAGCCTGGAGCTTCCCATTAGGCTGATGGGCAGGGACTTCTGCCTTCCTACCTTAGAAAATGCTTACCTTTACATGGAATAACTCCACATACCCTTGGGGCAGTAATTAGAAGGCAGTTTAACGCTGTTTAGCCTTTAGACAAATGATGCAAGCACAGGAAGTGCCATGCCCATTTTCTTTCCAGCCTGTTTATGTATGAGGGTTAGGTGGAGTACAGTTCCAGGCTACAGTTTCTCTGGTGGCAAAACTGGTTTAAGAAGTTCTGCATCAGTTCTTCCTCTGTTCTCTTTGCTGTGCCGCTGCCGTGGTTAATGTAACCACAAAATGAACTAGTTCACCAATCCAATTAAAAATAGGCCGATGGGGGAAAAAAGAAATCAAAACCAACGAAGTGCATATGAGGATGGGGAGTTTTATTTTTTAAATTATTGGTAATTAGAGTGTTGCATGTCAATCTTTCCTCCCATGTCCCCCTTCCCTTTTCCCATCAATTTAGTTGGTACAGCTGCACACAGGAGTTGGTGGAATGCTGCAGGAGGAGGAATGACCAGCTAAGGAGAATGAAATATCTTTACTTTGTTCTAATTAGACCTATGGTGACTGACTTTTCATTTATCTCCAGTACTTGTTTGGAACCAGTAAGAGGCTTCCCCTAAACTGCAGGGTCTGTAATTATTAACCCCCAGCCATATACCTTGCGTGAAGTATCTTAAACTGACCAGCAAGAAACAGCAGTTTCTAAATGGTGCTATCACTCTTTGTTTCTGGCTGTGAATTTAGGCTGTGCACTGGCAAAGGAGAGGAGTAAACACCTTTCCAGCAAAAGACCTTTTACACAAGAGAAGGTTTCAGTGTTTAGACCAGTTAGTAAATGAGACAACTGAATTTTATGACCTTGGACAGATGAATCACCTGACTGCCATGCGAGGGGCTTGACTGGGACATTCTGCCCAGCAAATAAAACTTTGAATTTCTCATTTCAGAAGAGGAAGGAGCTCAGAACTTGCACAGTCAAAGATGAAAGCTGGTATTTTGGGGAAGAGCTAACTAGTGTTAATCACTTCAATGTTTTGATGTTTTTCAGAAATACTGGCCTATCCTTCTTTGATTCTTTATCTTAAAATTCCCTTACTGTAGGGGAGTGCATGAGCTCAGAGAATCTTTGTGTGAAAGGTTCACCCTGAGAAAATTCAATCAGATAATAAATGATCAGAGGAAATTTTCTTCTCCCAGCTGAATATAAAACTCATTGGTGTGTAACTCTGCTATGAGAACTCTGACCAGACCATTGAGCACTGAAATTCTGCTCTGGTGGGGTCAAAGATGTCTTCACAGGATTGATCAGTGCCATAAAATACAATATGGTTTTCCATGGTCATGGGAAATGATCACTGTGCGATGGTCATAGTGGTGTATTAAGTTCCATTATTGCCTCCTGAGTAGAGGAACCAAACAAAATCTTCTCACCAAGGCTCTGGTGAAAAAACATGGTTTGTGATGAAAAGGAAGTCTTAATAAAGGTAGCATTAAAACTAGATTATACTAGTAAAAGTTGTATGTCTGTGCATCTGGATAACCATCAAAAAGACAAAAATGTGGTTTCTGACAAGTGTAGCCTAGTTCTGGAACAGCTGGTGTCCAGGAAGACATTTAGTATAGCTGGGAGGAAGAAGCAGTGGAATGAGAGATGGGAAGTAAGGTTGTGCAGGGAGCTATAGATGGGGCAGACCCCAGTGGCAGTTAGTTCTGTATGGTCATGGAACCACACTGCTTTTGTCTAAAAAGTGTCTTTCTGGTAGGGCTTGGTTGGCAGTTAGTTTGACTTTGTATGTGCAGAGAAACACTGACAGATGAGGTGTCCTTACCTTCCCTCTTTAGTTTAGATTTATTTGTCTGGTGCACACAGTTCATTATGTTTATGCTGATTGTAACCAACAGTTAGTTAAATAAGTTCAAGGACATAGTCATGTCCCAGGAGATATCACAAAGAGATTGAAATTAGAGTTGATATGGCTTTCTTGACCTCACTTTTATAAACCTTTTATAAACCTTTCACTGGATAAAGCTGGATATTTGCTTCTCTTTTAGGTAGTTGTAAATGTTTGCTTTGGGTACAGAAAGATACTGAATCTGCCAAGAAACATGACACTTCCATGCCATTTCCCACTGAAAGGGTTTTGATCGCTGAATTCTTTGATCTCACTTTCTCTGGCAATAGATGTGTGAGGAAGTATAAGTCTTAAAAAGATACTGCTTACGAGAGGCAGAAAAATTAATATTCCTTTACTAACAGAAAGTCAGAATGAAGCTTTGAGGTAGGACTGGAAAATGCTTTCTGTGGTGATGGGAATTCCTTTCGATTATCCCTCTTCCTTACAGGAAGATACTTCTCTGCAGTTATATTCAAAGGTGCACAGGTGTAGAATGGAGAATCCAAAAGCCTCCTTATTCACTTCTCTTAGCAATTCCTTCCTGCATAACTACTGAATGCAAAATTTTGCAATTTAGTGTAAGACGTAATGGGAGTCAAATTGCTGCCCTTGGAAATTTATCTGTTAAGAATGAGAGGTAGAGAACATAAGGCAGTATCTCTTGACTGCTTTTTTTTCTTGCCCTGCTTCCCAGGGGAAGGCTCCATGGAGGATAGAGGTGCTGTGCCACAGTTGGAATGTTGGCTGGAGCTCCGTGAAACCCAACGCGCGGTTTCGACAGAGAAGTCACAACTGTTGGCAGGTTCTGGTGACCATGGCAGATCTCAGCAGGAGTTATTCTAAGAACACAACATATGATCAGATTACTGAGGGACACTTTACATGGCTCTAAAAAATGAACCATCTGACGGTTTATGACAGCTCTGCCTGTTTCAGCCAAGTGAGGAGGAGTGCTGGTCTTTGCTGACCCTGCAGCCAGGGCTGTCAAACAAAGAAGGTGCCTTCCAGAGCCTGTGAGCTTTCAAACTTCCAGCTACTAACACCTGCTTACATCTAACTACTGATAAGAAACACAAAAGACATTTAGGACTTGCTTCTCTTGTAGTTTTGATTAATGGTAATTTAATACTGCCTTGCTCTGCAGTTTACTGGGCTTGGCAACTTACATAGTTCTATATTTAGTAATCTCTTTGATGAATGTCTTGGTAGAGTGATCTGTTTGTTTGTTGGTGTTATTTTTTCTGTTTTCCTTTTTTTTTCTTTTTTTCCCTTTTTTTTTCTTTTTTTTTTTTTGTGCTGCCAGTATCTTTATTAGCTTAATATAACCTGTCACTTTTCTGTTTTAACCTGACTGTGAGGACATACTTCTGGAATATGAAGACTGTATGAGAGATATTAGCAAGTGGGAAATGAATTCTAAAACTGGAAATTTTGATGATCCACAATTAGATGCTCAATGTGTAGAGTTTCTCTCTAGAGAATTTCTGTACTGGCATCTAATACCTGCAATTTGTACCACAATTTCCTCTCCCACTAGTCTTTTTTGGTGAAGTACATGGCCCGAGAGAACTTTGCAATTTTTGCTGCTGCTGTTGTCAAAGACAAACAGTTAAATGTACACTTTTGGAAATACCTCCCAGTTTCCCAGGCTTAACTACAATTTATTGTCTCTTCTCCCTGCTTCCTACTCTGTTTCCCTTCTTTTGTTCTCTCTAACACTCAGTCCCTCTTAATTCCTTTGATGAGGTGCTGGTTGACGCAGGAGATTGGCATCACTTGTGTAAAGGTTTCTTTCTGCCAGTTCCTGCTTTTTTTTCTTTTGTTTAATTTTGTTTTGTTTCCCCTCTGGTGCTACTTGTTTCTAGCTGCTTCTCATTTCTGCATGGGTTTTCAATGGGCTGTAGTCCTTTCAGAGTTTTCTCTGCTCTGTCATGGGTGCTGCAGTTGCCTCAAAGTGTTTTTCTGTTATGGAGCAACTTTTTCCAAGATGACTTTTCCAGCCATATCCTCAGGAATGTCCCCTAGCATATGTTACCTTTTCTCAATTTTCATCTTTTTACATATCTTGTATTTGTAAAAATATTTGTATATCTGCTGTGCATTCTCATGTCTCCTGTTATGGTTCCTCTTGCGTCTCCTAATGTATTGCTCTTGCCCTTTCCAAAATACATTTGAGCAAGGGTAGCTTGTGCTCCTCTTGTTAAGGATATGATGGATTGATTGTTATTTTCATCCAGTTTGGTAGTGGCTGGAATTGACTGTGACTGGCACAGAGCTGTTCATGGCATCCTGTCATACTGATTACCCCTGCAGCCCCTTACTGCTGTGGCAGAATAATGTTCTGTCAGACTGTTTGGCCTCTGTAATTTCTTTACTTAATTTGACACACTTTACATATGAATTTGCTCCATAAAATTTATTGTATCTGGTTGAGAATCCATTGAAATTAGTTTTGCAAGGATGACCCATAACTGAGCCAGTGTTTGGAGAGTTCCCATGTGTTCAAATTTTCAGTATAGCCTGATACGTGCCCTTTAGAAATTTGCCTGAAATTCTCCACACCACTTCTTCTCAAGGCTAGTTTTTCCTCTCTTTTCCATTAACTCATTCACCTTGCCTCTCTAAGGGTCCTCTTGTTGAAACAAAAATTCCCCTTCTTTCTTTATAAATAATAGAGTTTGAGTGCCTTGTTTTGTTCAGCACATTTCCAATTTCTCATGTGTGTCTAACAGTCCTTCTGAAATTTTTTACGTTGGCATCTGTCTGAGAAGTATCACTTCAGTTATTTCTTACCTTTCAGCTTGGATCCATGTCTAAACAGATGGAAGCTTTGAGAAGTCATAAATGTTACTGTTGGCACTAGAGGAAAGTGGTGTGGATACGTGTTGCTATAATTGGTCTCGGCTTTGTGAAAATGGTTTACGTGGGTTGGAAGAGTGGCCAGGTGGAAGGTGGCAGATCAGCATCTGCTCCCACCAAACTCCTGGGCATGGCACTGTGCTCAAGCAGAAACTGTGGGAACTGAAGAGGTCAGTGTTACATGGCAGGGCATCGTGTTTCTGGCACAGACACAGTTCCTAATTTGTGTTTACAGGAGCTGGAGCTGATTTCTCAGCTACAGACCTCTTTCTTCTCCCAGGGGAATAAGGGGAGCTGTTACAATGACACCATTAGGGAAAGATTAAGATCTGTGTATGTAAAACACTTTCCCATTCCTGTGTGTGCATTGGTTGTGTTTCAGCATTGGTTGTGTTTCATGAACCTGGTCTCACTGCAGTCATGGACATTTGCATTATTCTATTTCAGAAACAGATGGAATGAAGGGCTTTGCCAGTCCCTACCTAAAGGGTTGAGTGGTCAATTTCAGCAGTCTTTCCTTGCATACACTTTATTTCAGGGTTGAGTGAAATAAGAGTTTAAAATAAAAACAACTTACTGCTTTTTCATGGAATATTTAACTACCGGAATAGTTAATAGTGATAGTTTAATACCAATTTCACTGCTTGCCTTTTGATGTCTGTGATGTCCTAATACACAAGTTTTTTGCCCACAAACTTTCCACAGACAAATACTGGGGTTTTATAATTTTCTTATAAACAAACTTCACAAGAATTGTGGTTTTGTTTCTCAGTTCATCCCTGCTTCATTCTGCAAACACTTGCAGCCATATCAAGATGTCTCACAGCCTTGCAGCTCCTACTCCCAACTTTTTATTGCAGTACTATCTTGATACTACTGTGGTCACCACAGATGTATTATTTTGCAGACCCTGCTCTTTCTCTGTCATGTTTTCTGCTTTGAACCAGCCTAGAGTTCAGATGTGTAACTGCTGCCTTTCTGTTTCTGCTCCTAATTCCTCCATCTCCAGAAAGACAATAAAATCTGTGTGACTGCTTAGATGTGATACATTGGGAGCCAGTGTAATAAAGCTGGATAGTCTGCCAGAAGGAGCCTGAAAGCACTTGTAATTCACTGTATCATATCACACTGATAAATTCTGTGTAGCTGTTTCCATGTGCTTCCCCGTTGTTGTTTATTTTCTTGGACTTAGTTACACAGAATGACAGGCTCCTCTTCAGATTGCATAGTCTGGTCCTACTGCACTGTCCATTGGGTTGTTACTGTCCTCCAAGGATGGAGACTACAGCCTCTCTGGGTAGCCTGTGCCAATGTTTAACCACCCTTAGAGTAAAAAAGATTGAGTTTTTATTTTTCTTTTTTTATGTTGTTTTTAGACAATTTCATGTGTTAATTTGTGTCTGTTGTTTCTTGTTCTGTCACTGGGCACTGTTGAGAGGAGGTAGCTCCCTTTTTCCTTTCATGGCCTCCCATCAGGTATTTATTTTATTATTATTGATTAAAAACTGCCCCTATGTCCTCTCCAGACAGAACAGGCCCAGTTCTCTCAGCCTCTTTTCATAGGACAGATGCTCCAGTCTCTTAATAATTTTTGCTGACTTCTTGCTGGATTTGCTCCAGTGTGTTCACACCTTTCTCATGCTGATGAGGCCAGACCTGGACTCAGTACTCCACATGTTGCCTCAGCTGTGCTGAGTGGAGATGAAGGATCACTTCTCTCGACCTGTTGGCAACTGTGGTTTGCCATAAGTGTGCATTACTGTCTCACTGTCAGCTCATTGTCAACTGGGACCCCATCCATTTGTTCAGCCAGTTTTCATCAAGCCCCTTACCCAATTATTTAGTCCAAACTTTGACAGTTTGTCTATGAGGATGTTCTAGGAGACTGCTCCTAAAACTCAGACTTCTACCATGTACACTAATAACTTTTTTTCTAAGAAAGAAGTGTGACAGAATCATCTGCTGCTGATCTCTGTAGATACTCTATGGAATTATCGATCTTTTTCACTGGGGTCATTGCTTTCTAAACTTGGATTTGCATTATTTCTCTGTTCCAGGCCGAAATGAGTTGATTGCCCGCTATATTAAGCTGAGAACAGGGAAAACACGCACAAGGAAACAGGTAAGTGTGCAGTTTGCCTTGGAAGGATTAGCTCCTTTGGACCTCTAGAGATTATGATGGCTAATGAGAACAAATTTCTTGCTGTTCACTTCTTGGTAGTTTCCAACTTTGCTGGAAGGAGGTTGTTGTGCTGAGCTGGTTAATAAGAATGGCAGGAAGAGTCAGCTCAGGCATTTTACAGGTCTATAATGCTCCTGTCTGCCAATTATATAGTGACAAATTTTTTGTACTGTTAAGTAGCGTGGTTTTATTTGCTTGGCCTACTAATGAGTGTTCCAGTGGTTCTTTGCATGAAGATTTCTTGTTCAGCCCAAGCAGCAATGATGATTTTGAAAATACCTGGTGCATGAGATGAAAAAGGAATCTTTGTAATTTGGGAATGAATATCCAGGCTATGCTGGACAAAGCACTGATCAGGCTAGACCTTAGATGGTCCATCTTTACAGGCCCTCCACCCTATTTCACGGCACTTGAATTATGTTCAGAACAGTAGCTCCTTGTTACCCCCAAGCCCTCCTACCCCCAGCCCTTAATAACTGCCTAATTCTACAAGAGGCTACCAAGTATTCCTCTGGAATGAACATGGAATTTTGTCTTTCAATGCAGGTATCTAGTCACATCCAGGTCCTGGCAAGGCGGAAAGCTAGAGAGATCCAAGCCAAGCTCAAGGTATGATGGATATCCCTTAGCATATCACACAATACGCCCCAAGTCACCTATTCCCTCTTTGTATAGCCCTAAAAGAGCCTGAGATTAGTCACGGAACTGTAGTAAGCTGGAGAGGAAAAGGTTCTTCCCAGGAAATGTTGTGCAAACATTCATTATTGTTGAAGCTCTGTGACGTCTGGAGCAATTCTATTTAAAGAATAAAGAAACAATAACTTTTTAAATTTCATGTGTCTTATTTCTACCTCTGGTTTATGCTGTTGTCATTCAAATCTGAAAGACCCTTAGGCTTAGGAGTGCACAGAGAATGTTTACCTGAGCAGGAATTGTTTATGGTTACAAATGCTGACCAGTAAGCAGTTGCTGGTGTTGTGGTGGCCTTGGGAAAAGGTGGCATTACAGTTATTACAGCACCAGCTCCACCTCTCCTAGATGTGGTGATGTGGAGTTGTCCACTGAGAGGAAGCAATTAAACCAGCTGGCGTCTTCTCAGGTAAATGGTGCCAACTGAATAGACTTTGCTCTTTGATTAATTCAGACCTGATTTGAAGAGGCTGGAGCTAATGAGAAAGAGAAAATGGTTGACTACTTGCTTGAGAAGAGCTGTGTTTTCCTTTCCATAGGTAAAGCTCCAAGATCACCCTAATGAACCTCTTGACATTTACTTCCACTCAGATTTGATGTGGGGAAATGGTTTATGTGCTCAGACTGAATTGCCAGAAATGTTGAGAAGGTCAAGTTTGTATGTGACAATTGCAGAAGAGGGTGTCTGTCCCCTGTTAAAATGTGAGCTATCCAGAAAGGGCTTGCTGAGCAGGATGTGAGGTCTGAGCCTTGTTATGTTTCACTGAGACAGCCAGAGAAGGAAGGTGAATGTTGACCTTTCTGTTTGGTATGGCCATAAGTAATCTGGAAGGAAGAGAAGAGAGTTTGCTTTCCTGCTTTTCCATGCTTCAGGTGACAATAACTGTGACAGCCCAGCCCTGACTGCTGAGACATGGCTGTTAGCATGTACTTCCTCTTGGCTGCCTGGGCAGCTCCTTGCTGGGCACCAGGGCAAATGGACTGCCCTGAGTGTGAACTGTTGGCACTCAGCTGCCCAGTGCTGAGTGCCTGCAGCTCTGTTGCAAATGGTGATTGCCTCTAAGCCATGACAGCACCCCCCACATCCCAGCCCCATTTTAGTAAGCTGTACTGTGTCTTTTATTAGCCTGTTGTGTTTCCAGCTGCTCTGATAAAGAGAAGGAGGCACAAATTACAACTATCTAATTCAGTGCACTCAGGTAGGGCTGCCTAAGCTTGAAACCTGTGGTGCTGTTAAGTGGTCAATTCAGGTGGAGGCCTGCTGGAGAGGCAAGTCAGAACGGGCAGGAAACAACAACTGCCCAGGGTGTTAAAAGCCTCACTGCTGCTTACATCTGTAACCTTGATTCTGTTCCTTGTGTGTCACAGCTCTGGGGTTGAGCATGATTGAAAAGCCAGTCAGCCGAGCCTGCTTCCACTTAGCTCACGGGAGCTGGCTGGTTTTGTTCTCAGGGAACGAAGGTGTCTCGGGGAGCTCCATGGAGCCATTGGCTGCTGTCCTTTTACACCACCCAGGCCATGCTGTGAGCTCTGCCCAGCTGCCTGCAGAGAACCCTTCCCCAGACCAGGCTGTTCCTTTCTGCCTGCAGTGGCAGGTCGAGAGCACTGATTCAACTCATTTACTTCTTTGCTTTCCCTGGCCATTTCCATAGAGCAAGGAAATGAAATCACAGAAACTGCTGCCCTTCCTCCAGGGTCCTGCTGACAGCTGTGTGCTCTCCTGTCACTGCTCATTTTCCATAGCAAGTGCACCTTTTTGTGTTTATATCCTAGCGATCAGAGCAGCTACATGATGACTTTTCAGAGTAGTGACTGCAATAATTCCACCTCCACACAAACTGGAGTGTCTTTTTTAAATGTCCACTGTGTCTGCAAACTATACAGCTGGGAAATAGGGTAAAAGTTGAAGAAAACTCCATTCCCAAAAGTCAGTAGTTTTTCCATGCTCTGAGTGGCTAATAAATATCATCTGCACTAAGGAAAAAAGAGGGAAATTGGGATGATATGATGGTATTATCATCATAACCACCATCATCATTACTATGTGTTTTAAGAATAATAAAAGAAAATACAAACACTGCAAATGTTTGGTCAAAATTTTTACCGCTCCTTTTTTTCCTTTTTTTTTTCTTCTTTTTTTCTCTTTATACTGGAAAACACTTGAAATTAGTATAGAACTGAAACAGAAAGATGTCTTTTCTAAAAATATGCTCTTTCCAGCAGTCTATCAAGCATTTAAACAAAACAAAACCACAGCAGAGGTTAATAGGTAAAATACTTTTCTTCCCTAATTATTTTACATTTTTTTGACTTTTAATACCTCCACAAGTAAATGCACCTTCCCCATAAACTGAGGTAGCCAAATACTATTTTTCCAGTGGAAAATAAGGGAAGGAAAAAAATCCTTTTCTGCAATGGCACATGGGAAATAGTCCTTATATATATATATATATATATATATATATATAAAGAAAAAAACTATAAAATTATAATTTTCCTTTAAAATGTAGGTTATCCTTCAATCCTTCAAATATTCAACTAAGGCATAATTTGAACTGGATTCTGGAAATATTTCCCATAGCTTTGGAGAATATTAAGAACTTCCTCAGCATTTAAAATGTTTCCCTTCCATTCACTTGAATGTACTGATGGGAGTCACAGATGCTCTAAAAAAGAAGAGGTGTAAGTTTTGCCCATTTCTACTGATCATTCCACTTGAATAGTAACATTTATTATTGAGATTTTTGAAGATGCCTCCTCCACTTTTTTTTTTTTTTTGGTTAGACAAATTAGGATATTTGGGGTTTGAACTTTAGAGAACCTTAGATAAGTTGGAGGAGTTAGAAAGAATGGAGGCCCAAGGGTGTGAACTTACTGCAGTTCAGTGAATGCATGTGGGAAGTGAGAATTCTTGAAGAAGACAGTGAGGGCTGTTGTACCTCTTTCAGCAGTTTCTTCAAGTTATGAATTAATCTGTGAGTTTTCTGTGGTAATTATAATGACACAGATAAATGTGGAATGTTTGAAAGATTAAGATTAAATGTAGGGGATGTAGGAGGAAAGGCAGAATATAAGTGCTTCTGTTTGCCTATTTTTTCCTTGAAAGAAGAAATGAAGAATGCTGTTTGTTTTATATATACTTCAGACTGTACTGTCATTGAAGAATGTGTGTAAAATCTACAGTCCTGTTAAAATACAAAAAGGAATGTCCCTGCATATGTGCCCTGGAGATTATGAAGGTTTCAAGTTTCCCTGAAGATGGGGATAAAATTATAAACTCTACCTAAGACTAATGCAGTCACATTTTGAGGTAGTAGTTTCTGCAGTGATGATGACAATCTCTTTTTGTGACCTTTTCCTCAGAGGTTATTTTTTTTTTGTAATCAAGAATCTTTCCCATTGAATATTCTTACCAATTATTAAAACACAAGTCAGCTAGGGGTGTACTTTCCACAACAAAGCTTTTCAGCTGTGTGGTTAAAAGCCCTCAGACAGAAAGGATAAATGTTTAGCAGTCTTTAAACCCGCATTTCAGAAAGCATGACTATTCACATCTGAAGCTATAGTAATGAGTCATAGCCTTACAGCTTTAAAGAGTTCTTAGGACAGTTATTTGTGAGTTTGCTGCCCAGAATTTCAGAGATGCTTATTCCTGACACAGAATCTGATGAGAATTCTGGTTATAGACCATTAGAGCTGGCAACTAGTTAAGCATTATAATAATCCTGGTTTTTCTGTTTCTGTTCTTGCTCATAGGATCAGGCAGCAAAAGATAAAGCCATGCAGAGTATGGCTACAATGTCATCTGCCCAGATTATCTCTGCAACTGCCTTCCACAGTAAAATGGCCTTGCCCGGTCTCCCACGACCAGCTTACCCTGCTGTTTCTGGGGTGAGTGGATCAGTGTCTTGGTGGAGTTTTGAGAAGACACTTGACTATTTGAAAGGATGTTGGGATCTGCTCAGGAAAATCCTGAGAACTGAGACAGAATGGGCCAAAAGGCATTGTCTCTGTAGAATAAATCTGTCATATGGCTTCAACAGTTTTGTCCAAATCTTTGCTCACACTGACGTAAAACAATAGAGTTTTACTATGTGTATTTTTTTAATGATAAAAGGGAGAGAACACTCAGTTCCTTTGGATTTTTGTATCACTTTCTTAGTCCAGCATCTTTTTGGAAAAAATCTGTTTGGGCCATCCTGACCCTTTTTCAAGTTTGTATTTCCCAGTCTTATTCTCAGCGTTTTGATCAGATGGCCCTTATGTAAAATCCTTAATAGAGAAGGGCCTGCCAGCATCCCTGTACCTATGAGTTGGGCTTAGTGAGCATTTGCTGAGTATTGATTTCTGAGAAAATAACTCTTATGGAACTTTCTTGGGGAAAATGGTCCTTCCAAGAGAGTGAGCATCACAAAAGCTTTAGAGACAGAGCACAAGGTGCAAACATAATTTTTAACATTAAAGATCGCTTTCGGGTCAGTTTTTTGTATATCATTACTTGTAGTGTGTAGAATGAAAAAGAAAGACCAGTCAGCATGTCCACAAGAATGAAACCAGGAATGTAAAAAAAAAGAGAGAACTCATAGAACTCATTCACATGTTTAAAGGTCTGTGAGCTTGCAGTTTGTTTCTTCAGAAAAGAGCAAGCCTTCCTTTTCATCTCTATCCTAAGAGTGGTGACTTCTGCCTATGTGTTTTTCTCTTGCAGTTTTGGCAAGGACCATTGCCAGGCCAAGCTGGATCTTCCCAGGAGTAAGTATTCCTTCAAGTGAGCATCCAAAGCAGGTGCTTCTGCTGCTTTTTCTGCTGCCTGGGGAACATCATTAGCTATTACAAGATCTGTGAAATGCAAAGACCTTAATTTTTCTTACAGTAGTGTTAAAATGGAGCTGAGCTCTCCTGAAAGCTGTGTTTACTTGTGGATGTTGAATGTGTCTGAATTTGGGCCTGAAAGTCTGAGAGGCATCCAGCCCAGATCTATAGCCACTTGCATAGATATAAAACTACTTGTAGTTGAAAGGAAAGGATAAATAAATGGGCACCAGTGTATTAAGAGGCTCATAGGGATCTCAGAAAAACAAATCTGGAAGGAGGGCCTGCTGAACATCTGCTGAAATCTTAATATGTCCAGTCCTGGCCTCTTGCTGCTTTCTGAGTCTTTGTCCATGGCCTTTCTCTTGCCCACACAGAAAGATAATTTTCAAAAGACACTCATGCCACTTTCTCCCTGAGGAGCAAACAGTCAGTGAAGAATATTTTTTGTTTGGTTGGGTTTTTATTAACCACCTCTCTTTGTGTACTTCTGCAGCGTGAAACCTTTTTCTCAACAACCTTATGCTGTACAGCCTCCGCTTCCAATACCAGGTAGGTAAGGAAATGTACTTCCTTCCTGTGAAATTGTATTCCAACTTCAAAAACAGCCAGCACTCTAAAAATCTTGAAAGTTAATTTAAAAAAACAAAACCTATTGAAACATTTCAAAGAGCCAAAACCAATTTTTATATTATTTCCTTTTATTACCTGTTCTCATCCTTTTATTGAAAGAGCTGAGGTGTGTAAATTTTGTCTTCTTCCTGTTTTATATTGGTTGTGTTGGGTTTTTTTTTCTTCTTGGCTCAGCAGAGAATAAAAGTTTACGTGTCTTTACTGGTCTTCCACCATGCTTCATAATCTAGAACACTTTGTCATAACATGATTGTGTTCCTAATTTCTCATTAAGTGGAATAACAAATGTCTTTTCCTTCTCAACTTCCCCATTTTGAGAGATTAATGGTGACACCTCATTCTGATACTAAACAGTTTATTTCACTGCTCATTTAGGGCTCTGTCTAAGTCCTCTTAAAATTGCTGAAGATGTTTTCTCTGGTATCAAACCCAGGTAGTTTGTCTTTCATATCATGACCCCGGGCAGTGCTGTCTTAGCAGAGGGTGACTGGCAAGCCATTTAGAGCACAGGTAGACTGAGGACCTTGTGAATAATATTTTTGCATGATGAATGAAGCCATAAGAAAACTATGAGTCAGCTTTGACAGTAGGTTTTCTACTGGAAAGCCATTGCCATTTTTTTTCTGAATTATTGTTATATAAATCCTGTGTGCTTAGGGTTTGAATCTCCTACTGGCCTCTCACCTTCCCCATCAGCACCAGCTTGGCAAGGACGAAGGGTTGCTAGCTCCAAACTTTGGATGTTAGAGTTCTCTGCATTCTTGGAACAACAACAAGACCAAGACACAGTAAGAAACACACCTTGCTTCCACCCCTCATTAATTTTGCATCTTCGGACAGCTCCTGTTCATCATGGATGTGTTATACTACTCTATGTGTATGGAAATACTTGCTTCGTTGCTCTTCAGAGAATAGAAAGGCATCTTTGGGAAACAACAGATATCCTCCTCTTAGAGGATAAGCAGTGATAGAACCAGGTCTGTGCAATGTGCTTCTGGCATCCCTGTCCAGGGTCATGGGCATTCAAACACCAGAGCCCAAGGCACTGAGGTCATAAGCCCCTGCCAGGCTACTCTGGCTGTCCTGTCCAGCCTTGTAAGATAGACGCCAATAGAGAACCCAAAATCAGAAGTTGTTAGGATCACATAAAGCCATGTATTTCTCTGGTGTGCTTAAAATTCGGGAACTTAAAATTGGTGGTAACTGTGATGAATTTGCATCAGTTTTGTGTTTCCACGGTGCCACCTATGAAATGGAAGTAGTAAGATTTGCCTCTCTCACTAAACCTTTTGATTCTGCATCTTGAGATGTGCTCTGGTGATGGGCTGAGATAGGAAAGTCCAGAAAAGATAGTATTATTTGCCTGGTATTTATCTGCTGTGGGATTTCAGGCTCTTTATAGGACAGGAGCATCAATGTTTGACTGAGTGACCTGTCACAGGTAACACTCTGTGTTTCAAGTTATTTCAGACTATATGGCAGCAGCACAAGGCAATGATTTAGGAATGAATATAGGAAGAAGAAATCCAACAACAGTGTTTCAGAGAAGGAAGAAGCATGAATGTACTTACAGGAAGGAAAGAACAGCATGAGCTCATATTAGCAGAGATATTTCTATTGATTTCTTCTGCTGTTTTAGAAAATGCTATCTTCATTGACTTCCAGTTGTCTTCTTTGAAGGACAATGGATGTTCAGTATGTACTGAATGGTACTGAACTATTTTCTCATTCTGTATTTTTCCTCTTTTTGCAGTATAACAAACACCTGTTTGTGCACATTGGGCAGTCAAGCCCCAGCTACAATGACCCCTACCTCGAGGCAGTGGATATCCGGCAGATCTATGACAAGTTCCCTGAGAAGAAAGGGGGCCTGAAGGAGCTCTTTGAAAGGGGGCCAGCTAATGCCTTCTTCCTTGTCAAATTCTGGGTAAGAGAAGGTCCCTTTGTAGGGTACCCATTTGCTATGAAGTTTGTCACTTTTAAAGCTGTGACCTCCCTGGCTGTTAGAAAACTGCAGCCTCCCAACAAATTTTTTCCCATGTAGGAAACTTAATACAGCCACAACTGTCACTTTCCTTGATGCCACAAGATCTTTCCTTGAGCCCACAAGGCACACTTTCTGGCCTGCAGCAAGATGTATCTTTCACATTGTCCATCTGTAGAATTGTTCTTGACTACTGTCTGCAGATTTACTGATGGTGACTTGGACCCTCTAGAATGTTTATTCATGTATAAGTAAAGAATTCAGAGGAAATTATTCTCTGTATACTCTTATGTATTCTCTTCTCTCAGTGTTGTGTAACTCCTCAGCCAGAAGCAATACTTTTCCATCTCTTCTGTCTCTTTAGCTTCATTTTGTGTTATCCAAGTACTAATAATTTACAGATTCATACTGACTGCTGGCAGAGCAAAAGATAAGAGAAAAATATAATGAAATTGAATTATGCTGATAATATATTACTGAAATGACTTCTGGTAAATTGGTAGAAATCAGCCTGGCAAAAGCTTACTCAATTTGGATTTTTGTGATTTAACTGAAATTTGTAAAAACTGTGCCACTGTGCTTCAAGGTACAAACAAAATAGCTTTGGTGATTGATATTATCATAAGAATTATGAAATTAAAAATAATAGTAGCTCAGGGCAGTTGTACAGTAGATGGCTGAGGGAATGTGTAATGGGATTTGGAGCCTTTCACCTTGAGTTTACCACATCATTCAACCTCAAGTCAGAGTGCGATGATGAAAAATGAGCTTTTATATTTCATTCCCTTCATACAAAGTGGCACTAGAAAGCCTCCTGACTGGTGCTTTCAGAAGGAAGAGTTAAGTACCTTGAGATGCAACTTCCAGCTGTCAAAAGCCTACCCTTTCCAGAAATGAGTTGGAGAATGTTGGCTGGGAGTCTTCTTCTCAAGTGCCTGCCTAGAGTGTTGGTTGCTGACAATTTCTGGGGACACATAAATTTATTACCTGCAGTCTCTGTGCTACTGAGCTGGGCTCTTCATGGGATTAGCTCCTGGCAAAGTACAACAAAGCCTGCCTGGGGTGCTCAAGACAAAAGGTGGAAGATCAGCTCTGTTCTGGCTGGGAGAGAAAACAGCACCTTGCTGAGAAGCTTATCCTTTGACAGGGCACCCTTTGAAAGGTATTGATTGCTTTTTGTGCAAAAGGAACAGCTTAGAGGTAGATGTGACCTAGAGACAATGAAACTCTTTGAACTCTGTGACTTGAAGAGAGAGAGAAATTATGAAATTGTGATCTGATGCGACTGTGATTTTATTTCTCAAAGTTGACATTGTGCTTTTCTGCTTTTGTGGTTCAGTTTGAGGATTGTGATAACTTGGTTTTTAATAGTAGAAGTATAAATGTGGCTTATGCACCATGTCAGACCAACCTCTATCAGGGTTTTGAAAGATTTAGATGGTGGCAAGTCATCAAGTTGAGTTTTTTCTGTTCCCACATGAGGTGTCTGGTGTTCAGAGGGTATCAGCTCACTTGGCTTAATTAAAGAGATGTGGCATAGGATTTGAAACAGTTTTGCTCCTATGTGTGCACAATGTTGTGGGACTCTGCAGGTCTTCACTTATAAAGACAGAAATATTTCTGGGCTTGGCTTAATATTTTGACTGACTGATACTTTTTTTTGTACCCTTGCATGGTTGAATCCCATCTGGAGTTAACATCAGGTTTTATTGGTGGCAACATTACAGCTTGTGACTTAGAAATAGGCAAAGTTTACAAGTCAAGTCATTAGTTAAATGGAAGCTTCTAAGTCTTCTAAAAAGCGAATAAACACTTTTCAACAATAAGGCAATATGATTAAAGCTAAAAAAGGAAGAAAACTAGATTTCAGCAGAAATTTTATATCCCTCTGCATTTTCATACTTTTATAGCAGTATGTGCTAGAGTGCATTTTCATTTTGCTGCCTGATAGCTCTGGACAAGTATGCAAATATACTGTTGATGTTCAAAGATGTATTGGATAAAGGAATTACTATGCTGTTGAATTTATGGCATCATTTTAGGATAAAATGGTGAGTAGAATTAAATACTTGAGGTTTCCTGACCTCACTGATGATGTAGCGTGACTGAGAAAGAGATGTTCCCGTTTGTTCAAAGGTGCTTTAAATGATCTCTACAATAGCTCAAAGTTAATGAGTTTGAAACATAAGGAGTGTTGTAGTGTTTGCAATTCTTCCTTGGTTTGGCATTGGGAATTTGGTACAATGGACTGATTTTTGGACTTGGGTTGGCAAGTTGTGTATGACATCTGTGTAACATTTCTCTGTGCTCCAAGTGCATTCTAGCACACGACAATGAATGTGAGACATCAGCCTCCCAACACATGGGCAGTAGCAGCCCTGCTCTTTTCCAGGCTAATATTATCTCTGCCACCTGTTCCTTGCTTCTCCCCATGTACTCCTCCTATATGGATCGTTATTAATAGTTTGGGGAAGAGGCGTTCTCAGGGCTTTGCACATTAGTGGAAATGGTGCACTTGCATCTTGGAGCTTCCAGAAGTTGTGAGACTCTTCATGGAAGACAGAAGAAAAATGGCAAACCAGGAATTCAGGAGAGGTAGTACTTTGCACAAAGCAACCATCTGCAGAGACATGAATCAGGGGAATTTCTTGGGAGCCCTGTCCTGCCTCTGAAGAATGTATGCAGTAATTTCTTCTTGGTGGTAGGCAGTCAAATCACTGAGCGTCTTATTTCAGCTAAATGGAATATACTTTTGTGGGAAAGTGCTGAAGAGGTGGGCTGGAAACTGCTGTCCTGCACTTGGCTTCTCTCCTGTCATAAGCAAATCCAGTCAAAACAGCAGCAGTGCAAATTGCCCTCAGCACCCTGCCTTGCCCACTGGATGCTTTCAATCATGACACTGCCTGGAGAGCAAGAAATGGCAATTTGGTCTCCACATCCATTCTGTTCACATCAGGCAGCAAACAAGACAGCAGATAGAGAATTTTATGATTTTTACACACATTAATTTCACCTGCCATCACCAGCACCACCTCCAGTTGTTGCATTATGTAAGGGGACGCTGGCAGTGGCACTTCTTCCACCAAAGTTGTCCCCCACAGTATTCAACAGTGTAGAAATTAATAGCAGCAAAAGGTAGATTGAAAGATTGAATTGCTGAGGAATTTTCAAAGAATCTTTTCCAGAGATGGAGGGGAGAGAGGAGCATATTAACTTGTAGAGGGCTACTATGCTCTTCCCAGAACAAATCCCTTCCCTTCCATCTAGAAATTTTGTCTTGTAGGTAATTAAACATTTTGCTTGCTTCTCTGGAAAGGAGGAAATGGTAGATGTTTTCCCTCAAGCAGGCAGATTCACTCTTGCATGCAGTATATGAATATCTGGGATGTGCTGTATCACAGATATCTCAGTGGCTGTAGTTTCAGCATGTTTGGAAGTCATCAGGCAAGCTATGGATAAGTGTGTCATCTGTGCAGAGCTTGCACAGCAAGTTGAACACATCAGATTTCTGCTATGCCAGACTGTGCTCAGGTTTTTGCATCTGGAACTTCTGGGACAGAAAGCAAGAGCTCTGACTTTTTCAGATAAAGTAGTATGATCCATTTGGTGGCTCATAATTCAGATTTAGCTTGTACTATGCCTCATTTATTTGATCTTCTACCTTTGCCTGTAAAAGAGACTGAGAACAGCTGTTTGAATGCTGGACACCACCCAACAGCCTGAATGCTGCTGCTGCTGCCCCCGCAGTCCCATCCTGTTCTAGCAGTGGCAAGTAGGAGCCTGGAGGGCCAGGCAGCTCAGCCCCCTCAGTGAGACTTTCCTAAATCCTGCCTATGTCTCCTTTCACTGTCTAGGCTGGGGTAAGGAATGTATTTAAGACTCATCTTACTTGTTGTTGGACATACTAGGGCATTTGCCAGAGAGGAGTTGAGGCACCTGGGTTCTAGTTGCATCCAGTTACATATTAAAAAATTCTATGCATTCCCAGACTATAAAGTGAAGATTAGCTTTTCTACTTGATGGAGTTCTGGGTAGATGAATTTCCTTTGAATCATATTATTCCCTTGCATCTTTTCAGGGTGGAATGTACTAGACACAGTAAGACACAGTAAATCAGACTATGCTCAGGCTATGCTCACCTTGGGTGCTCACTCCAGGACTCGATGTGCTTTGACACAAGGTTTTCTTTAGAGAAGCAATGTAGTCCTGATGGTCTAGGTGTTGTGAGGAGCTCATAGGAACCTAGGCATGAAGGCCATAGTGTTTTTAGATATTAAGCTAATTGCAATAGCTCTTTTGGTCATTATGGTCTTGTCGTCATGCAATCCTGAGAAGTTTAACTGCATCCTTTCATGAATTACTCCAGTATCCAGTTGACATTTAGAAGTTAATTTGGCTATGGCAGATTACAGTGTTCTTCCTCAATTTTCTGTCTTGTCTCCCTTCAGGAGGTAATCATCTCCACAGCCAGGAAAGCTAAGAGATTTGAGTTCCACTCCTCATTTGTTTCTTGGTCTTGTATTCATGTACAGCATTGCTATTTTCAGTTCACATCTATGAACCAGGTTGCAAATAGTTCAGGAGCAGATATGTGCATGCTAAATAATCTCTGGTACAGTGGCCAGTGCCTTCCTTAAGAAGGTGGGAACCAGCAGTTGTAAATAAGTTAAAAAGCTGTAACTCTATGGCCAGCAGTGTCTGGGGTGCTGCAGCTGCATTCTCTGGCAAACAAACTGAAGCTCTCAGCAAACTGCTACTGTCATTCCCTGGAGTTGCTGAAATTCCCTGTATATATATGAAATCTGCAAAGGTGACAGGTGGGTACACAGCTCCTGGTAACTCATCTCTCCATGTCTGACTGTCCTAGCCCACAATATGGGACAAGCTTTAGAATAAAATGTGCAGTGTAAATGTGAGGGAGTTCCAGCATGATCCTGCTGCTCCACTGCAACAGGGCTTCCATGTACCTGATTGTACATAATGTCAGTGAATGGGGACAGCTCCTTAATTCAAACAGTATTACCATAGTTTTTCCATTAATAGTGATTAATTTGATGTTAATTGGCTGTGAAATTCTAATCAGGCCTTCTGATGGGAGGCTTGCCATACATCGGATGCACCTAGAGTGGCTTCTTAGGGCTAGTGAAGCTTTTCTCATTAAGTGGAACTAGCATCTTTCTGCTTTGCCTCTTATTGAGTGTATTTATTTTTTAATTTTACCAGTGAGTCTTTTGGAGAATGTAGCCTTAACTTTACTAGTGAGACCCTGAAAATGTTTGTCTGGTTCTGCAATGAGAGCCTCTGTTATGTTTATGTAGCGGTGGCCTCACCAAGCTTCTGTAGCCTTGACCCTTTGTTCTTTTTGACTCAGTGGGAGAATTTCTTTGGAAGAGAGGAATCAAGTCCATACATTGTGTTTATCATTCCCAAGGGAAATAGCATAAAATATTGTGAAGGACTCCTAGTCTAGTTCCTCTCTGGACAAGGGAAGAAGTTAATCTTTATTTAGAAAGTTGGAGTGTGGCTGAAATAAACAATACAGTGGATTGCATTGACATGGAAGTGAATATTGCAGTATTAAAGTACAGTATTACAGTAACTTAGTAAATACCTAAACCAGAATGGAGTAATACTACTATTCTCTAATACAGATACATTTGTGGTACAAAGAAAGTAGCTGCATAATTACAGTTATTTAATACAGAGGTCTTTAGCATGACCATAAGAATAAACTGTCCCGCCTTCTGCTATCCCTGTTGCCGCCCATCCTCCCAACACATTCTTTGTTTGAACACACACAGGTGTTTCTGAATCAGGCCAGGGATCTGATCCCACTGAGAACTGAGCAATTCCTCAGTGACCCTTGTAATACAGCTACAGAGATGTGTGTCAGTACAGCAGGAATGGGGAAGCATAAACTGCTCTGGAAGACTGAGACTGCTCTCTCTTGGGGTCAGGACCAGCCTGGCATCATCAAACTACAACTCTGAGGTGCAGTTCCTCAAGAGACTCAAGCCAACCCAAGTACGTGTTGCTGTGAAAATGGGCAATCTTTGTGCCTCTTCTTTTGTGTTGCCACAAAGGTAGCAGCAAGCTCATGTGTCTACAGAAGGGGAGAAAACTTGACTGTCACTTTCTAGACTGACCTAAACCTTTTGTGAAGTCGCTCCTTGAGACAACTAAGCTAACAGTGTTTATTATCTCATGGCACTTAAAAGACAGGTATTTTGCATGGCAAAGAAAGAGGGGCATTCATTACTGTGGTGGTCCAGTTCTACCACATTGCTTGTCCGTTGTGCTGCTCTAGATCTCAAATAAAAAACTCTTCATTGACATTCATTAGGAAAACCCTGCTAGAATGGCATCTAATGCTGTCACACTGTGTCCACTGTAGCAAGAACACATTTCCTTCAGTTTCCTCTTCCCTTAGCTCAGCTGGAAGAATAAAATGCTCTGGAGCAGCCTATGGGAACTGATCCTTGCTTTTACGCTGATGTGAATTAGCACATGGGCATATGGAGCACAGAGAAGCTCTGCCCTTTCAGTTTTGAAGGGGAGAGAGCTGAGCTGGGCATTCCCACACACCCGTAGTGTTTCTGCAGCTTAAGGGAACAGCCACTTGTTTAATAACTGCGGTTGGAATGACCCCTGGTGGAAGCTTCAGACAGCCAGGATTTTTAGGAATTCTGTCCCAACAGGAGACTTCTGTCTGCCATCCTTAGGCACCCACATTTGAAAACTGTGGCTGCTACTGGAGATGGGTTTGAATTCAGGTGTAACTGGGCTAGGTCCATCAGTAGCCTACATTCCTTATGTTGCATCCTGTCTATTTACATTAGTAGTACCTGAGCCTGATATATGTGTGTACTCACACATTCCTTTTCTTTGCTGTCTCTTTTCCCTTACCTATGTTCTTAGAGTGGAAAACCTGTGCTTTACCATTATTTTCCTTCCTTGGTGAGTCAGCCCAGTCTAGCCTGTCTTGCACTGCCCTGTCTCTACAGTCTGCTCTCCACATGCTTTTTGAGTACCTCCAAACTGTGTCCTGTTTTTCATGTTAGGAGGCTATTCCACCAGATTTCCTCAATGTGTATGCAAATCCACACTATTTTCTGAAGTGGAAGTAGGATTTTCTTCAACACTCTTCAGACTTCTCCCACTTGCTCAATGCACATTAATCTGCTTAAGGAGCTGGGGACAGTCCCAATACTTTACTATCCTGGCTATGCAAGGTAATGGTGAGAAAATGCCACAACCATCTATTGATAACCATCTGATTTTTTTTTTTGTTCTTTTCCTTGGCAGGCTGATTTGAATACTAATATTGAAGATGAATCCAGATCATTCTATGGTGTTTCCAGTCAGTATGAGAGCCCAGAAAACATGGTCATTACCTGTTCCACCAAAGTGTGTTCCTTTGGAAAGCAGGTGGTAGAGAAAGTAGAGGTAAGGAGCAGACACCTGGGTGCAAGGTTCCCTCTGGCTGCCGTTTTGTCACTTCAAGTATTTGCATCCTGCCTTTGTATCTCAAGGCAAAATATATCTCATGCTTCTTGTCAGGGAGATGGATGCCATAGATAAAAGATCACTCAGCCTGCAGAATGGTTATCTTAGGATTTCGCTGAAGGTCTGCTAGTGCTTGCTACTTTTCCCTTAAATCTCAGTTTCTGAGGAGATGTAAATACATACGACTCTTAGCTCTGCCAGTTCTCTGAGGTTATTTGGGAAGCAAAGGAAAGCTAGGGAATATAGATGTGTTTTATAGTCCAGAAATGTGAAAACATATTAAGCAACACCTCACTCTCACCAGTGTTTTTAAACAGATCATTTATAGACTATAGCTATTAATTTGACTGTTGTAATTTACCGACTATAGTCTTACAGTTTTATTAGACTTGGAGCTTATACACTTACAGTTTGAGCAACTGCAAATAACTGGGTTATGCATAGAACAGGCATTGAAGAAATTCTGTTTGATTCCACATTCAGCTGCTAATAGAGCTGCTTTGACATGCCTCCTGCTGCCCTGTTTCTCAAGTAACCTTAGGATGCAGAAGCATCTATGTGTAGAGGACCAGTTGTTCTCATGTCAGCAGCCAGTTCAAGGTGCATCCTTTCCTAAAACCCATCTCCAGTCACATGATAGGCATAACATGCCTGAAGTTGGGTTAAGTATTTGCAAAGGGATAGAGGGGCTAAAGGAAGGTGTTATGGTGCACATGAAAGAAGACCAAGCTTCTGGGGTGAAAGAAGGTTACAGGCATTTAAGGGTCTGGTGTGAAATCATAGAATATGGCCTCAGTTTCTCCTCAAAGATAGATAAAATATACAGGAGCTAAGGTGTGAGCAAAAAAATCCCTGTATCTATAATTGGCCAGACTCTTTCCTAAGTGGGGGGCATAAATTCTATGTTCTCTCACACAGGTACCAGAAGGTTTTAGTCTTTTTTTAACTATAAAGCATCCTGAGCATAGTATTACTATCATTACTTCCTGGTCTTGCTAAAACAGTAGTTATTAACTTTTTCAGTTTATTCACACCTAGTATTTTTCCAGTAGAGATGCAGACTGTAGTGTATGTGTCAAATGGTCTGTTCCTTGTAGTTACCTTTCACAGTGCTTTGAGGGTTTGCTGCTCAGAAGCTGGAACCCACCATTCTAAAGAAAACAAGAAATCAAGCCAAAGAAATTGGAGGACTCAGGGGGACTGACCTTGGTGCAAAGCACTGTGGTCACTGTTCATAAAATTACAGTGCCACTGTAATTTTTCTGTTCTGAGTCCCTTTTTGTGGTAGTGTCACTGGTGTGCCAGAGTAGCCCCACGTGCCCTTTTTGTGTTTTTCCTTGCAGACAGAGTATGCACGCTATGAAAACGGACACTACTCCTACCGCATCCACCGCTCCCCTCTCTGCGAATACATGATCAACTTCATCCATAAACTCAAGCACCTTCCCGAGAAGTACATGATGAACAGTGTGCTGGAGAACTTCACTATCTTACAGGTAGGAGTTTCAGCTGCTTTCATTGCAACTTGGCAAAACATGTAAGCACCACTCAGGAGTTCACTGTTGAGAGCCAAAGCAGATTTCCTTTTATAGCTCAGCATCTAATTGAACTTTCTATCTTTCATGTGTATTGCACTTCAAGACCATTTATGGAGCTCTAGAGATAGTAACTCATGCAGAGGAGCAGCAAAAGGATTTGAGAGACCTGGATAAGAGAGAAATAAAAAGAAAAAGCTCATGAGGCAGACAAAGGAAGAGTGAAAGGACAAAGGAAAGATTAAAAAGTCAGTGAAGGAAATGCTCATTCCACTATTTCACAAATATTGAGGTCCTTTCTGTGCATTGGCCCTTTTTACAAGGTAAAAAACACACAAGGGCACTTTTGAGTTGCTATAAAATTTTTCTGTGGGAAGAGTTCTTCACTGACCATATTAGGGGAGAAAGAAAGTAGTTTCCTCTGGCCCATCTGGGACCTGTACAGTGCAAAGGAAGGGGGATGTTGTGGGGAAGCTCTGTGACACCTTTTGAATCACTGTAACCTCTAGATAGGTCAGAATTACAAGGCTACAGCAATTAGATTTCCATTAGAGGCTACAGCATAGCCTTTCTGTACAAGGCTACAGCAATTAGATTTCCATTTCCGATTTTGTTATACTCCCAACACCTTTCCAGGCTCAGATGCAGCCTAAATTTGGGAAGAGGGCAGACAGCTTAAAAGGTGGATTTTTCTAATGGACTGAATTCTGTGTTTACCTCTGTTAGAGGCATCACAGATCTTTGCCTAGAGAATGTGAGGCTGGGTAAGTAGAAGAGATGCTGGTGGCTGTATGAAAGACTGGGAATCAAAGTGGTTTTCATTGCGTTGTCTGAAGATCTTGGATAACTGCAGACAATTCATTTTACTGCTCTGTGGCTCAGACACCTCAGCTATAAAACACAAGGTTAATAATATACATCACAGGGCATTAAGTTTACTCTTTCATGCTTGTATTAAGATCTTAAACATCTGGAAGAAATGAGGAGTGTAGATGCTGAGAGTTCTTTTAGATGAGCAAAAGCATGAGAGTGACAGAGACAGAGAGTTGGAAAATCTGTGTGCTGTAATCCGTACTGGGGAACATTCTAGCTGCCTTCTGCATGTTTCATTCCTCAGTCAGGAATTTCCTCATTTCCTATAAATTCTAAGAAAAAAGCTGTCATGGGGTTATACTTCCTCAGGGGCTTTATGTTTTGATTAATCTCATGTCCTTCCCTTATCTTCTGGCACTGATGGCATGTCCCATATGTGTGCTGGCACATACTACCTTGCAGTGCTGTGCAAGATGAAAGTGCTGCTCCCTGAGCAGCAGCCTGAGCATTTCCTGCTCCCCACTGTGGAGCTGAATAATGCATAATGTAAGGCATGTTGGTAGTCCTCAGTCCCCACTACCACCTTTGAGGCAAGTCTTAATTATATTTTTTCCTAAATCCATTTATGAGCTTAGATACCCCATATCTCACAAGCATCACTTATCTTGCTTTGCACATTTCTCTGGATCTAGAACTCCCAAGATTTCAGAAAACCCATTTTTCAGAAAAGGGCCCATTGCCTTAGCACACCTGGATGTGTATTAACTTACCACATCTTGCAGAAGAACTTCAACTGCAAATCCACTCATGAAGTAAGAAAAGAAAATGGAATAGACCAAAATCAGACTGCTAAAATTAATAAGAAAGTTTGAAAACAGCTATTTTTCCCCTGTTTTCACATGAACAATTGGGCTTTGGAACAGTTCAAGCCTCCAGCTGGAATGGTTTTCTTCTGCAGTTGAGTTTGTGCTGCTGCTGATAAAAATCTGTCTCCTCCAGCAGGAGAGAACTTTAGCTATGGCACAAACTCAGGTGACAAGAATTTGCAAAGTTGTGCAGTGACAGAGAGAGGGAAGATGATCTAGGAGTTATGAGAGCAATATTTCTCTTGTCTCTGCCACCTAGAGCATGCTGCAGAAACTAGGACAACACTGCTCCTTCACCATGCTGCTGTCATGTTGTAGAGATGCTAAAGGGTCCTGAGGGGCCATAGGAAAAAAATGGGAAAAAGAGCTTCTGTAAGAATGCATGAGTGTAGCAGCCATCCTTCTCCCAAAATCTACAGTGTATGGAATGGGAGGTGTAATGGAGTCAAATCTGTAAGTCTCCTTAAAAGCAGTTATACTCTTTAATCCTCATGTTCTGTGTCTACATTGACAGGCAAAGCAGAAGAAGGAAAACAACTGTCTATTGTTGTGATATATCAATATATGAGTGAACAGGAGTGTGTGTGCCACAGGAGGGGGGCCCTCTATACCAAACCAACAGAGCAAAAAGAGGGTTTTTTTTTGTTAAACACTTTCCCTCTGCAACACCAGAGTGGGAAGTAGAGAACCTGCTTCCTCTGATGTGATCACTGCTTGGTCACAGTGGACTTTTCCCTCACAGTGAACTTTTCATCATCTCCCTGTCTCTTCACTGTGTTGTAGTTCTGAAGATGCAAAAGTGCTTTGGTTTGTGGGCCAAGCTGTGCCCACAAGATCTGGCACTTCTCTGTTCTTCGTCTATTACTGACTTTCTGCTTTATGTTAAATGTTTTGGAACATGTAAGCAGAGAAATAGCAGTTGCCATTTCAGCTTCTTCTCCTTTTCTATCTAGGTTGTGACAAACAGGGACACACAGGAGACCTTGCTGTGCATAGCATATGTTTTTGAAGTATCAACTAGTGACCACGGTGCCCAACATCACATCTATCGGCTGGTGAAGGACTAGAGACTCTCTGCCCTGAGTTGTCCATGGAATGCATGTCTAAGAAAAAAGTCTGTGCTTGAACAACCCCTGCCCTTCCCCAAACCAAACTGAAAAATAAACTGCAGATATTGTGTATTTTCAGAAAACTACCTCTGAGCTGGTTTGTGATTGATAGAGTGAAGTTTCCATCTCCAGGTTTGTGCAAATGGGAAAAAGACTTGGAGTCATGAAAACAGGAAAATGACTGCTTTACGATCTCCCCACAATCAGCGTCCTGTGAAAAGCATTTCCCACAGTGCACACCCAGGGTATGATCACACACATAAAAGGAACATACACACCTGAGCATACAGCTGGGGCAGTGGCAATGGCAGCAACTTCCACCACTCTGATCACATATGAACAGGTTAAAAATGTTCATACTACACCTGGTCTGAGTGTGTGCACTCATATACATTCATTTGAAAGCCAACACATGCACAGACCTGGTTACCATACATTTATTTATATAGGTGTCAGTTAGACGTACACAGTCATGTGCCTGTGTGTAGAGGTTGCACATATATCCTGCACAACTGCCTGGCCACATCAGCACTTGTGCAGTCACAGGCTCATTCAGCCTTGTTCTGTTAGAGGTTTGTTTCTTATTCCCTCTCTTCTACGCATGATAGTGAGAGACCAGTCTTTCCTTTGTGTTTTAAATAAAATTATGCTTAGAAAATTGGGTATGTTAAATCATGTTGTCTTGCCCAGTAGATTTCCTCTATGTATCAAGTCTGATGACTTTACAGGCTGAAATAATTCTTGCTGCTTTTGCTTCTGTTCTCCTTGCACAGCTACCAATGCTCAGTGAGCCAGTCTGTGCTCTTGTGCACCCGCAAAATAATTGTTTACAGAGGTCAAATTACTCCACGTGTTAGTTGCAGACAGTGAGATGCACAAGTATTGCACAGGATGTCGTTTGGTGAACAAACTGGAGGAAAAGAATGAGAGAGAAAAGTGAAAACAGCTTAGCTTTCTGTGTTTCCAAGGCAATCAAACACAGCCTCTCTGCTTCACTTGTAAACTGAGGCTGTCTATTCAGAGAGGAGTCACTGAGAGGCAATAACCTTGGTCCCCACAATGCTGCTGATGTAAGAGAAAGATGCAGCCATTCATGTTGCTCTGAGGGAAGAGGTGGTTTGCATGATGTTCTGGCAGCTGTTGAACAGAAAATTTATTGGGTGGCCAGGCAGAGTCGTGTGGCCTGGACAATCAATTTAATGTGGAAGGGGGACTAATTGACTACTTCTTCATTAAGCAACTGCATGCCAGTTGATCTGTTGTAACTGTAAAAGTGTGGGTTTCCATTTGCACGTGGGAGGTCCCTGACAGGGATGAGTCTTCACCAGGTGGACCCTGTACTTTGAAGAATGGGAAGGAAAGGATAAGGGTAAGTAGGATAGTAAAGATGTCAGAGCTGGAGAAGGATGGTTTTTTTCTTGTTAAGGGAAAAGTGCTCCATATATTCCCCCCCCCCCCCAGTCTTGCAGATGCTGCATTCTCAGAGGCTACTTTTAAGGACCTTGCAGGGCTATTGCTGTTAACCTTCTCTGGGCAGGAGCCAAAAGTGGATGGTCAAGAACAGAAAAATTGCTTGCACCTATTAAGCAAAATCTGCGCCAAGTTCCTGCTCTGCCTGCTCTCTCCAAGACAAGGAAATACCCTCAAGAACAGACTTCCAAACACACAGATGCCAATAGCTTTCTTTAAGATCTGCATGGCTGGTAACCAGAATCAGTCAAGCTTGGAGAAAGATGAGCCAAGCACACCCAGAAAAGAAAGCATCTTGAAATACCTGCTGTTCTATGCTACACATGAAAAATCCATGCAAGCACAGGCTGCCCTCTCCCATCCATTGGGTGTTATTGCTAGTCTCAGCCAGGTGACCAAGCCACCCAGGACTGAATTAGCTACATCTCTGCAAACAAGGCAGCCCCTCCAGCTGGCCACATAGGTATGAATGGCACCAACTGTCTACAGTCCATTGCTGATGCATGCAGCGGCCTGTTTCAGCCCTGTGCAATTTCCTTCCTGATCTCTGAACAATGTGTGGAGCAGGCAACAAATCAAATAAAACCTCACTAATAAGAAAAAAGACTGACCCTTGGGAAAAGTCATTTTGGCCAATGCAGACAACATTTTGAAATGAAGCCTGTACAGAGAAAGGGCAGAGAAAGTCCCCAGCAATGGAAAATTCCTTATGATGTGTATTAATACTCTCCTGCAAACATGAGCTTGGTGCCTTGCATGCGTTCACTGACAGGTTACACCACAACAGCAAACCTTATGGAAGTCAGTCCCTGAAGAAGATGAGCCCTAGAAGTCCTCTTAGTCCATTAGCTGATTATGAATAAAACCACATTAAGCAGTTTTAAGATGCAATCAAGGTAGTAAACATGAACCAACAGGCTGAGGAACAGAGGAAATATTTGCACAGTTGATTTTGGGACACTTATGCAGGGTTTATTTTCAACTTAATACCAGTGCAAGATTCTTCTCTGACAGTATTCTTTTCTGTGCTTGTTCTTGGAGTTCACAGCTCCCTGGTGTCAATAACCAGGGTCAGCAGGAGATATCTACCTGCCTTTGAAACTCAGTTGAGAAAGGAAAAGAAAATTTGTGTGTCTGGGAGAGCTCACTTTTATGTAGGCCAAGAGATGAAGAGGATTAGTAAAGCTAAGAGGCAAAAGAAGTACTGGAAATTTTGATCTGGACTGAAAGGCTTCTGTCCCCTTGCAGAATGGGTGAGATCCATGCAAAAATACTTCAAAGACTGGAAGGACTGTAGCTCTCTGTCCCCAAGGCTTCCTTTCTTGGAATTCCACCAGAAGAAACCAGACAGTGCATCGAACTAAGAGCCAGCTGTAATTTTGCTAAAAATAAAGCAAAACAAACACAAAATAGCAGCATATGTTAAAAAAAAGAGCCTAGTTTTAAGAGGAAAGGATAAATTGAGCTCTAAAGAACTGACAAAAAATGAGGATATCGGAGTGTCTTACAAGTTTAATTTCTGTTGGGGAAGAAATACCAGAATTATTAACTTAACCTGTAAGAACTTGTTGTAAAATCAAAGGATGAAACATTAAAAGCTGATTCCCCATGTCACTTTACAGCCACAATGCTGAGACCTTCGAAGGTAAAGTGACAAAACAGAGATCTAAATATCCATGTTTTCCTTATAACAAAGCACTTAAAAGTTTCCATTTAACTGATTCCCTTTTTTTCCTAATGTACATGCTTCAGTTTATCAGCCCTAATTTGTGCAGCTCCATCTGCTTGTGGAATCACGTCAAACTGAATTACTAAAATGATTCCATTTACTGATAGTCTTCTGAGATAAGACAGGCCATGGGTCTGAGCCACACAGAACTAGGCAAGTCAGGAGCCCTCCCTTCATCTGCACTTCAAAGCAAAAAGGAACACTTCAGGTAAGACAAGTTCATTTGAATTCATTCATGTATCCATGCTGAGGGGGTGGGAACTTCTAAAGCTGACATTGCCAACAAAGAAAACACGTAGGTAGGCCTAGAGACAAAGGTAGGGATTGAATTTAAATATCTTTCTACTTCAATATCTAGACCCAAGGATCATTATTTCCTTGAGTATTACACATATGCTTTAGCCTTTGGTGCAATGGTTTCCCAGTTTGTTTTTTTTTTTTTTCCATTACCCAGCTCATTTTTGTCTTGCTACCTTGACATCTTGGACCAGATAAGGAGTTGAAGATCTTGTGTGGTTTCAGCAAAGAATAAGAACTAATTCAGACAGGTAAGAACACCCTCAAACTTGCTCTAGAGCTGCAGAAGGGACAGGAAGAACACATGCTGAGCCTTCAAGAAGCTGCCAGGGGGTTATGCTGTTTCACCAATCCTGCAAGCAGAGTCTACATCAAAACCAAGCAGGAAGGCAGCAGACAACTTGCATGCTTGTAATGAAATGGCAAGATCAGGGCTACTCTCTGAGGGAAAGCTAGCCAGAAGCTTAGGGTGACCACAGCTCTGTCTGTAACCTCACAGACCGTGGTGCGTGGTGCAGTCCCAAACCTCTTGGACACCAGATCCAGATCACTACATTGGAAGCCATGTTTGCCTGCATTTAACATGCTGGTTCAGCAATTAGTCAAGACTTCAAATCCTGACTCCTCTCATTTAAGAGGTCATACAATTTTGGCCTCTTAAATGATCCATGAAAGTACTGGTGCCCATTCTGAGGAAAACTAATAGAGCATCTTTCAAGAAAAGCACCCCCCTCATCTCCTTCAGGTGCAAAATACAGCAATAATGATGGAAAGAACATGAATATAAGCAAAGTTAGAAAGTCTAGATGGATGATATCTTTCTGTCGAAAAAAGAAGCAAAGACTTTGATTTCCCCACAGCACTTAGCTTTTTGTCATGTTATGATTTCATCTGAAATTGGTGGCTGGGACCAAAGCCACAGACTTGCTATTACAGTAGAGGAGGTACATCCTGTGAATTACACTGGAAAGTATCCCTTTCTTGATGCTTCAAATGCAACTACTCAAAGCTGTTCTCAAAAGCTGCATGTAACCTTCAGGTTTGCTGGTCAGATGCCATGAATCAGAATTAATGAGGCTGGAAAACACCTTTGAGATTGTCAAGTTCAACCTATGACCTAATGCCACCTTATCAACTAAACCATGGAACTAAGTGCCACATCCATTTTTTTTAAACACCACCGGGAATGGTGACTCTACCACCTCCCTGAGCAGCCCATTCCAATGCTGAACCACTCTTTTTGTGAAAATATTTTTTCTAATGCCTAGCCTAAACTTCCCCTGGTGCAGCTTAAGACTGTGGCTTCTCATCCTGTTGCTGGTTGCATGGGAGAAGATGCTGATGAGGTATAACTCCTTCTGTTCCTCACTGTATGGACAACATCAGTGCCCCCACATTAAGATTCAGTTGCATGTGGAAGACAGCTAGTTGAAGCTGAAACATAGGTCCAACAGACTACTTTCCTAATCTTAATGGCATAATTGAGAAGAGACCTGCAGATAAATGCAGTTTCCTTGGTACAAAATGTATCTACAGTATCAGACACTCCAATCCTCAGTTTCACAGTGATCTTCAAACTCTTCCCTAAATGATCAGGTTCATACAAAGCTCCCATATATGGGTATTTTTCCTGTGCACTTTTTACCTTTTTTCCAAGGTAGACACCAAACGATAATTTGATTTCACATATTAATTTTTCACTTTGACTTGGAACTATAGAAATCCCATATACCCGGGTATAAAGCTACTTTGCTTATGCAAAAGGTAAAGAACACAACATCATGCTGTTTCTTTAAGAGTGAACAACCAACCAACAATAACACCACCACCAAAAGAGTCAAATGCGTTCTCATTGTCTGCTGACTTCCTGTGCTGGTTGTCTTTCAGGAAGTTGTTGTTTATTTCCAAAGTTTAAGTTACTAAAGATTGGCATCAGTTCTGGAATGAATTCCTTCAGTCCTCAGGTCTAATGGGATTTTCTGCATTAGAGCTACAGCATCCAGGAGAGGGACCCTTCATGGAGTCTGGAACCAAAGAAGTTCTCTCCACAGATCTCTTTGTCTCTTGGTGCATTGCACGATACATTTCTTTCAATGCTTGCTTTAAGGTAAACACACAGCGATGTTTGTGTACTTCTGCACGTAAATAAATGATGACCAGAGAGCTGCTGCACATGCTTCTCTTCTAGGAGGGAGAGAAACAAACATGCAGCAAAGGACAGTTGTGTTGCTGGCAGCACTTCCACCAGGATGCTTAGAGTCTGTTGAACCAAGCAGTTTATAAAAATCCATTTAGGACATTATGGAAGGTCCAAGAGAATATATTTGATGTGGACATCCTCTTGAACTGAGAAGTGTGACAGCAACAACAGTACCAGTGAAGGAAATTAGAATACACAGGGGACTTCAGGATGTGAAACAGATCTTCCTTCTGCAAAAACATTTATGCTAAAGCCTTGAGTTGCTCTTCATACACTGTAAAACACAGTTCCTCTCAGGAGGCCCCAGTTCTAGGTTGTTTCCCCAGCACATAACACTTCACTTAGTGGTCCATGGCAAAATCTTCCCCAGCTCTGTTGGCACAACTTGAGAAAGGCTTCTGCCCTTGAGAGTGTTTGAAATTGACTTCATTCAGTTTTTGTTGCACTTCACTGACACCCAGAGGAAGGCAGGTGGGGACTTTCTATGTGATGTCAGATCTCCCCTTTGGCCCTGTCTCACAGATAAGAATCATTAAGATTGGAAAAGATGTCCAAGAGTCCAGCCATAAACCCAGGACAGCTGTGTCCACCACTAAAACAAGTCTGTAAGCACCATATATACTAATTTTTTGAATACTTCCATGAATCGTGACTTCACCACTTCCCTAAGCAACCTGTTCCAATGTTTGAACACCCTTTTCAGCGAAGAAATATTTCCTAATATCCAATCTAAACCTCAGCTGGCAGAGTTTGGTGCTATGTCCTCTAGTCCTATCACTTGTACCTGGGAGAGGAGACCGACCCACACCTGTCTACAACTCCTGCCGCGACCACAGAAAGCTCAGAGGAGCACTCAGACACGCGCTCCCCCTGATGCCATAGCAACACTCTGGCAGTCGTGGTGGGCTTCGGACCAGCGAGCATCTTACTTAGCCCGGGTTTGCCGCTGGCAGCAGCGGTCAGGGCTGCACTCCGGGCCGCCGGCGGGCACCACCCCTGCCTGCCTGAGCCCGGAGGGGACGTCCCGCCGCGGGTCCCTCGGGCCAGGGGCGCCTGAGGCGGTGCCTCCCGCCCGGCGCATCCCGCCAGCCCCGGGAGGGTGCGCGGGGGATGCTCCTGGCGCCCACCCCAGGGGTTTCTCGGAGGGTACCGCGGGCGGCAGAGGGAGCGGGGCGGGCTGCAGGCAGAGCTCTGCCAAAGGGGCTCCGGCGGGCGCACGACGGAGCGGGAGCGCCGCGGGATCCTCCATCCTTCCCTTCCCTCCTCCGCGGGGCTGGAGCCTCCCCTGGGCAGCGCCCCCAGCTCCTCCCCGCTCGGTAACGCCGGTCCGAGCCCCTCCTCCCGTTTCCGCTGGCAGGAGCTGGGGCCGTGTCCTGCCCTATCTCCGCCGCTCCCCCAGCACTCGGCCCCATCCGGCCGGCCCCGGGACGCGCGGGTGAGAGCCGGCTGCGCGGGGGGCGAGGGGCGGCGGGACCTGCGGGCGGTGCCCGGCCCGGGGAGAGGGGAGGTGGCAGCAGCGGGGCGGCCCGGGCGGGGGTGCCGGGGGCTGCCCGTGGCGGGGGTCGCGGGATGCCGGCCCGGCCGCTGGAGATGCTGGGCAGCGGCGGGGTCCCAGCGGGATGGGGGTGCGGGTGGCTCGTAGGGGCGAGGAGCGTTTGCTGGAAACAATAACTCCCCCACACCTCCTCCGGTGATTTTTGCGGAAACAGGAAAGTTAGTTCAGAGGGATGAGGCGAGCCCAGCGGTGTCTGCGTGCGCGGTGCCGCTCTGGGCCGGGGAGCCCGCGGTGCCCATCCCGCACGGGAGCGGATGGATGGCTGCGGCTGGGGATGGGTTTGTCCCCGCCGCCGGGCAGCACCGCACAGCCCTGGGGCAGCGCTGCTGGCCGGCGGGGCCGCCTGTGCTGTGGCCCTGCGCGCCCCCGGGCGCGGCGGGCGTGCGGGGCTGGGGGAGGCGGCGGCGCCCGCCGGGGCTGACAGCTCCGCTCGCAGCCGCGCCCGGCGGCTCCTGCCTTCCCCCTTCTTACGTAAAACTCGACTCCAGCATGGCCTTTTCCTGTTCGAGCTTTCGGAAACTTTTCTTGCTGAATCTTGGGATATCCGCCTGTCAGCCAGCTCCTGGTGGGAGGTGGGAGCTCTGTGAGGTTTGCCTCGCTGGAAGGCCTTCGGCTCCAGGGGAGCTGTGCTGTGGGGATGCTGTGTTAAGTGAAAATTAGACTGTAAGGGAGAAACCTGCATTTCTCTACTTGATCCTTCTATCAACTCTTTCATTCTGTGCTTTTACACTGTATTGTTCTGTGGTTTGGGCCACAGGAATGGGGGCACTGATTTTCCTACCTGACTGCACTGAACTTGGGCATAAGTCACCTGGGATATGTCTGGTAGAAGTTAAATATTCTCTAGAACACCCATGAGAGTCAAATCACACAGTTTGTTTGGGCTCTTGGCCCATTCTAGATGGGCCTAAACGTTGCCTGTGGAAGGCAAAACGTAACATGTTTCTGTAGCAAAGTTGTTAGTAACAGGTGCCACAAATTGTTTTAATGGTTTGTTTGTTAAGCTTTGTAGCCAGGGTGTATAATTGCAAAGAACAGCAGCCACTGAAGTGCGCATTCATATGAGTTGTGTTGGCATTGAATGTAGGGCCAAAGTTAGCACTCAATAACTTTTAGAATGTCAAAAGTTAAATTATCAATGTGATGTTGAGAACACCAGGGAAAAAAAAAATCTGTCCTTGCAATTTTATGTCCTTTGCTTCCATTTTGCATTTTTTCTGAGCTCCAAGTGTGAAAACTGATGGAGCTAATATAGCTTCTGCCTCCAGATCTTTCCCTTTCATATTTTTAGACCTGTGATGATCAAATTGCAAATCCTACAGAAAAAGCCTTTTCTATAATGGGGCTGTAAGATTTGTGGCACACTTGGTTTTGGGTACATGCACTTTCTTTAAACCTAATTCTCATTAATAAAGCTGCATAAGAAGGCCTTGGGGTCAGAACATAACAAATGAAATGTCATTTGTATTATTCAGACAAAGCTCTGAGATTAGAATGGTCCCGTTCATCTCTGTTGAGCAGGATAGAGGGTTAACTGTGAATGTCAGTGTTATCTTAGCTATTTTGGTTATTTCAGCAGAAAGTAGCTATCAGAGATGTATATCCCACAGTCTTTGCTTTCTGTGCTATTTTAAGTTATTTTCTTCCAAAGCATGCCAAACCTCAGCCTGTCCATGAGGGTACTTCCATCACAACTGTGTATTTTTAGTGTTTAACCCCTGTCTCCCCAAAGACACAAACTAAAAAACTGCAATAGCAAAGTAAAACACAGAAAGAGCACAGATTAAAATAGCAAACCAACACTGAGGCAGCAGCACTGACTGGAAGAGTTACTTTCACATTTGTGTCACAAGTGAAACTAGCAAGTTTTCGCTAGAGACTCCAAGACTTTGTCTTGGTATTGCTCTGAGAGAGGTGGAGCAGAAGTGGCTGCTTATCTTAGAAGTAGTCTGTTACTATTCCTCAGGTACTTGGGTTTTATGATTGAAAACCCACCTCAGTTTTTCCCTTTAATCATATTTCAGGATTGTGCTGTTTGCAAATGACTGATGCCCCACTAGTTTTCTATGTTGAATATCGCTAGATTTATTGATGCATGACAAAAAGATGAGAATGCTTTAAAGAGGCTGAGCATGAGCCAGTGTTGTGCCCTGGAAGTGAAGGCAGCTGACAAGACTCAGGACTATTTTAATAAGACTGCAGCCAGTACCCAAGGAAGTGATTATCTCAGAGCGGGGTTTGCATCAGCGGGGTCCAGGACCAGAATTCACACGCGTGGCTGGAGGCAGGGCACAGCTACAACACAGGCTGGGCAGGCACTGAAGGCCACAGGCAGAGCTAAAATGGGGTCCCTGGTGCTATGAGCAGAGAGCAGGGATGCATTTGGGGCTAAGAGAGCATCTAAAGGCCTTTGAGTACTCTCAGAGCCCTGGTACAGCATGAGGATCATATGCTGAGGGAACTAGGCTTGTTCAGCCTGGAGAAGAAAGAACTTTGATGGGACCTATAGAGACCTCCTGGTACTTCGGAGGAGGTTCTTGGGAAGACAGAACTTCTTCACTTTGCATGAGGGACAACAAAGGGAAGTTGAAATGAGACTCAAGATAGATGTCATTTCCAGCAAGGAGGACAGTCAGATGCTGGAACAAGTTGCTCAGAGGGCTTTTGCAATGTCTATCCTCACAGGTTTTTAAGGCCAAAGTGGATGAAGTCCTGTTGGGACCTCATAGCTGGCCCTGTGTAAGGTAGAGCATGATTGAGCCTCCACAGGCCTGCTCCAGCATGAATTCTCTGATCCTGAGATCAAGCAGCCATTTGGTCTAAGAAGGAAGGAGGTGTGTACAACAATGGAAATACTTGTAAATACCCCAGTTAAAGAAATGAAGGAAGGTTTTAGGATGCTGATGTGTTGCTAAGATCCTACAAGAAATAAAATTAAAAACTTTCCTCAATATGCATGCAGCTTATGCTGGGTAGGTGTGTGTGTGGGTAGGGGAATAGTTTGTATTTGTAAACTCACTTTCCTTTAGTGATTCTCAAAGTACTAAGTGCCTTTTTGGTGTAACATCACTTCAGGATGCATTTGGGAATGGATCAAACCATGCTCTGTCAAATTTCATGTAGGGAGTGTGATGACAATAAAGCATGGTGCTGAGCTTGGGGGAAGACAGTGTGTGACCAGGGAATAGCTCTTATCTAAGGGTTGTCTTCTTTGACTCTCTAGAAGATAGAATAAACATGCTGGGATTAGCAGATCATTTCCCCATTTGTGCTGTGGTTGTTAACAGACCTTAGGATTGAGTCAGTCCTGATGGGGCCATCTTAGCAACACCCAGAGAATGTGAGTGGATCAGAAATAGATATTTGTCTTTTCCTCTCTATGTGACAGTGATATTGTGGAAAAGTAGGCGTGTGCTCAGGAAGTGCCATCTCTTCACTCAGTGCAATGCATGTTAGAATTGAATTTTGAGGAAGAGTACTTGTTGGTAAGATAAAAAACTTTTGTATATTTTACTCAGGTGTTAACGAGATATTTATTGGAGCCTACAGGTATCACTAGTGCCCTTCCTCTTTATCTCTCCTGATCTCCTAAAGCTGACTTCCAGAGGCTGTTTCTGCTGCTCGTTGCAGCCTCCCTCAATGAAATGTGCATTGCTGAATGTCAGTGCTGTGTTTCCTGGGGAAAAAGTGAAAGATGCTGGATGCTTTCCTCACTGCACAGGTGTTTCTGGGAAAGTGATGGCCCTGTGAGTTAAGTGTTAACACAGCTGGACAGCACTGTTGCTTAAATGTCTTTCAAGCCCTACCTCACCTTTCTCTCTGTTTTCTGATGATATTCCAAACACTTGCATTTATTGCTGTCAAAAAATAAACCTTGAGGGCTAGAGTTTGTAGAATGAGACATGATCCTTGGGCAAAGCCTATCTGCTGCAAAGTGTTACTGTCTGCAAGCCCAGTAAAAAAGGAGGTGTCTGACTGTGCTTCACATGGAAGAAAGAACAGATAGGAAATGTGGGATCTTGAGTAAGTAATGAGCTGTGTTTTGATGCCAGTGGGATGTATTAGTCTGTTAGACTGCCTGTTGAGGAGGGGTGAAAAAATTCTGTTGTCGAAAAGCTTTTAAAATCAAGAATATAAAACAGACAGGGTATGTTGTAGAGATAGCTCCAGGCAGGTGGGGCAGATTAAATCATAAACATATGCTCCAATAAGCCTTTAAGTGGACAAAGGTATTAATTAAGCTTAGCAGTTCTTTACAGTGATGTGAATATGATGTTGTAATATATGATAACCATGTAGTAGTAACATACATTTAAAAGACTTGAAGTTTACATTAATATTTGTTTCAAAAGGTATAATAGGAAAACCTATTAAAGTTTTTTTGAAAGCACTTTTCCCTTTTGCTGTCAGAGTTCTCCTTTCTAATGCAAACACTGTCATGCTGGTCTAATGCCTGATATTTCTGAAGGTGGAAGTGATTAGTAGCTGGGTGTTTATTTCCATGATCCCTGCTACAAGTGCAAAAGGGGAAACAAACTGCATTAACTAGTAAAAAGCTGATCGTATTTTTGAGGCAGAGTCACTGTATGTCTCTGAGCTTTAACTGAGCTTTAGTTTCTCCTCTGATATTGCTCAAGCAGAACTGCCTTTGCCCTGGGCTGTCCTCACTGATTTACAAGTGCTTGGATTGGTCTGTCTAAGCTCGCAGTGAGGGTATGATGGAATATATCAACCTCATGCAGGCACAGGACCACAAGAGCTGCATTTTCCATTTGTGGTGTGTCTGGGCAGGAGGCAGGGCTCGGCTGGAGAAGGAGCTCAGGGGGGAATGGGTGGGAAGGCAGGAGCCTGGAGGAGGCACTAGGCTAAGGGAGAGGAAGTCTGCAGCCCTCCCCTGGGAGGAAGGGCTGCAAAGGAAGGATGAGGTGGTACACTGAACAGAGAGCTGAAATGTCACACCCTGTCAGCAGGTTTGAAGGAGACTTAGCTCAAAATTTTGAAACTGTACTAGGGAACAGGAATCAATACAAATCTTAGGGAGCAGAGGGCTCTGTGAACTCTCCTGTATTTGATGTTCTTTAATTTCACTCTTACTTAAATTCATTTGACCTGAAGGATTGAGGGAAGCAAAGCTTGAAGTTGGAGGAATCCTGGGTTTAGGCCACTGGTAGGAAGAGCCCAAGTGACTTGTCTTGTGCAATTGGGTAGTCAGTGCTGTCTCCTCAAGTGCCTTATGGCAATATGCTGACAATCACATTTATGGCGATTACAGCTGTACTCCAAACTCATGTTGAGCACAGGCCAAGAGACTTTCTGTTTTCATTTCCACATTTCTAAAGGTTAAATAATTCAAGAATGCTTTTGTAAGCATACTTTGCTTTCTGTTTCTCTACTGGTATTTTTTTACCTCCAACTCTGCATAGAGTTCAGTGTAAGGTGGTTCTGGCCAGGATCTTCATCCAGCTTTGTTTTAAACAGTTCCTTGATTTTGTAAATATATACTTATCCCAAAATCAGCTTTTCATTCAGTTTTATTTTGAGACTGTAACCATATGTGAATGAAGATTGTTACCTGACTTTGTTTGAAGAAAGTGCAGCTAAAGTTGTGAAGGATTGAAAGCAATGTTCTGAGAATGTCTAGTACATTGTTTCCACTGGAGGACAGTCTGCACAGTGTTGTTTATATGTATTTATATACATGTGGACAAAATACCATTAAGGGAATGGGATAATGGTTCTGGCAGTAGAAGAGACCTGTACTAACATGCAGATGGGAGCATGTATCCTTGTAAAATAAAAACCTAAATGGCTGGCCTAAAAGCCTGTAAAGGAAACCTTCCGAGTAAAAATTAAGCGATTTTCTTTCATATATCAGAGCTTTTGGATCTCTCCAGAGCTGCTGTACTGTCTCACAAAGTTTTGCCAAGTACCAGTGGCTCTGAGTGTTAGAAAAGCTCTTGCTGATCTGTTTCACAGCAGTGGAGAAAGCAGCAGGAGTGGCAAGACTGTACATTCATAGAACCTGGGACACTGTGAACAGCAGCAGAGGCATCTATAGGGAGGATATAAATAGCATAGACACCTAATACTGACCTATTGGGTGCCATCAAAGATGAAGAGCAAGGGGGAAGAACTGCAACTCTGGGAAAATTCCTAATATATTCCCCTCACACTTACTCAGGATGGAAGATCAGATAAATCCCACACACTGAAACTGCTCCTGTTTCATGTGGGAAGACTGACGATGGTGTATCAGGTGAATATGGTCAGAGATTTGGATATGAAGGCCATGGTGAAAGTAATTGCTGGGACCAGTGATCCATAGAGCGATTTGTCTATCTGTAGAGGAAGAGACTTCATTGAGAACAGGAGCTTCTTGGATGTGTGCTCTATTCTAGTTATATAGAAGGCAAAGTAAAAAGGACCATGAAGTAGAAATGGGATTTTCTAGGGAGAACCAAGAGGAGGAAATGAGAACTGAGTCTTAAGTTCCCACACCAATGAAAATTCATCTGGATGGCTTTCAGTTTGCCAAGTTCCATGTTGATGCACCACTTTCCTGGTGAATGGTCACCACAAAGTCTCTCTCAAGACTTATACAAGAAACTCTCCTTTTCATTCTGTTTTTCTTAAAATAATTTCTTAAGATGTTTTTCTTAAAGCAGTCAGTTTGCCCTGAAAAATCCATTTTCAGCTGCCTACTCTCCAGGGACACCCAAACAATCTCTATTGCATCTTGCTTTCTTTTATGAAAACAAAAAATTACTGGTTGTGTTTCATCATAGCTTGGTTTTCACAGCTATTTAGTCTCTAGCTTCAGTTCTTCCTTCTTATTCTGTTCTCTATCAGTTCCTCTTTGAAGAGCTGAGGAAGTTCATTCTATGGTAAGAACGGAACAGTTTTGCTATCTTTAGTCCATTTCTTCCTTGCTGTTTCTACATTAGACCACACAAAGGAAACAAATCTGATCCAAGTCATTTGGATATGTTGTTTTTTTCTGAACTGCTTTTTAAAGAGCTCTTTAAAGAGAAATGTTTCTTCATTTAGGAATCTCTTTCTCCCTGCTTTAGCAAGTACTATTTAGTTCCTCTGTGTTTAAAATTTGAAAGTAATTTATCAAAATCTTAAGATCCTTGTTTGTTTTGAAGCTGCTAATTCATCCCCATCCTTTACTTTTAATAGATACTGAGAAGTGATGTTCATTGCTCCATGTTCTTCTTAAGTCTTTGTTAGAAGATCACTACCAGATTATTTCTGCTTGTATCACTGCACAGCCCAGTTTCTGCTTCAAAGATCTGTAAGTGGTTAGAGATGTAGGTTTTTATTTTATTAATAAAATGCACTCATACTTCAGATACAAAATACCCCCATGGCAAGCTCAAAACTGTCAGGGACAACCAAAGTAGGTACTTACCTGTGATCATGACATCGGTCCAAAGCACCTATTTACAAAAGGAAACAGGCTTTGCTTGCCCTTGGGCCATGGTTTGAGGAACTGGAAGACAAGAATGCTTTAGTTTAGAGGAGAGGTGTGGTGATGTACTTAATGGTTAGCAGGAGATAAGTGCCCACCAGTCACTGAGCTTTCTAGAAGAGAAAAGATCAGCATTTTCTTCTAAGTTTTGTTAGGCCTCATGTTATAGGACTCCTGCTTTGGAAGGCAGACTTATCTCCTTCCTTTCTTCTGCTGTGAACTGTGGATTGAACAGGTTGAAAACATAGTGAAAGGTTCAAGTTTTTGAAGGATTTGCAGATGCTGTTCCTTGCATCATAGTTTTTGCGACAGTCTTGTACCTACCTAAGCATCATAGAGAATCTTTGCGGGTATGAACTGAGCTCTTCAGTGGCATCTGTTCATGAGTTTTCATCTGACCACTTCTGGTCTGTCAGATGAGTCTTGTTTCTTACAGTTTATTGTTAATGTTTACCTAGGCCAACAACAAGACATCTTTAACAGTTTTCTTGCAGGCAATTCATTTTCTTTTCTTAATTTTACTGTGTAGACCTGGCTTTTGTCAAGCCAGACAGTGTACCTCTGACTTGACTAGGACTTAGCTGTTTTCCATGACTTGAAGTGCTCCTTTCAGACCATTTCTGCCTTTGCTACAGGTTGTGCTCTGTTCATAAGTGGCTTACAACAGTGGTAAAGAAAGTTCATCTGTAAGGGTAGCTAATAGCATAATGTGTGTGACAGCAGTTTGACTAATGAGCCCACATCTACACAATGGAACAGAACTGTGGGAATCTTGGCTAATTTATTTATTAATTTTAAAAAATTATTTATTTTATTATTTAATAGTTATTGATTAGCTACCCTTGACTTCAGTATGAGTACTTCAGTGGCTGAAATTGTTGTCACCTGTGTCACCTGTATCACCTGTGTCCACTAGTTAGGTTGGGTGGATGTCTGCAAGTGCTTGCCATGGAGCATGACATTGGTGATGAGTTCATATAGTATTTAGTTCATTTTAAGGAAGATGTATAGAAGTGATGTGTATGATCTCTTGAAGTGTCCAGGTGCTCAAGCAAGTAAGTAAATAGACTGTGAAATCAATAGCAGAGTTACTTGATACAGTGAAAAAGGCAAAGGGAAAACATTAGTTTAAAAATCAACAACAATGGAATAATGGAAACATTTCCATTGACCAAGTTTGGTGAATAATCCCAATTTAAAAAATGCTTTGTCTGTAATTCTGTTTTTTTGTTTGCAGCTGCAATAATATTTATGGACTCTTAAACAGTGGAGATGGTACTGTTCCCTGTCTTTCCTTATGTGGTTGAAGGAAATCCTAGTCTCACTTTGCTAACTGTAGCACCCTTTTAACACTGGGGTGGTGCTGTTATAGGCTTGAAAGCTCCAGTATGATAAGGTAGGGTGCTTTCTGTTGTGTAGTTTTTTGTGGTTTTGACTTCAGCAGTTGTCCTAGAAGCAAAGGATTCTTTTTTGTACTAGAAGCAAAGGTGACATTAGTCAGAAAGCAAGGCTACTGGAGGAGAGTTTCTTAGGAAGAGTCTTGCTTCATTTCTAGTTCGGCTGCTGTAAGCAGGTCATCATGAGTCATGGTGATAATAGGGGACCAAAATATCAGGGGGTAGAAGCACTGGATTTTTTTTACTAGTATTTCTGATTTAGTATACACAAAAGCTTTTGCTTTTCCCCATGATCTTTGTTTTCCCTTCATTTTCAGTAAGTCTGTTTTAATATTTTATCTATTGCCATTATTTAAACTTGAGTACAGATCAAATCAGTATATTATGCCCTGTAGACCAGTGTTAAGACTTACTCCTTTTGTTGAGAAGCAGGTGGAATTTTATATACCTTTGTTTTTAAATCTCCCTGTTTCTCTCCTTTCTGTCTTCCTAAGCTAATTATGTTTGTGGTGGGAAGTGGGTCCAAAAGAGAAATAAATTAATTTTGTTCTTCTTCTTCTTTCCAGGTTTGGCCTGTGACTTTTTCCTTGGTGTACATCCAGTTACCTCAGTAAGTAAAATCTTGGTGAAGGTTTCTTGGAATCATTAAGCCTTATCTTTAAGACTGCTGAGATTGACATTAAGGGAAGATGAGTTGGTCCAACACTGAGCTCTTACGAAACCTTTTTGTAATTTGTTATTTTCTTGCCACAAATGCTGAGAGAGTCCAGAGTAACATGGTTGTTGTTAGGATCGTCCCCAAGTGCTGCCATAAGTACTGAAGGAAATGTAACAGAGGAGGACAAATTCCTCATTATGTGCGAATATTCCTCTTCCCGTGTTTCCTTACCTATGACATTTGTAGGGAAAGGAAACAGGGAAGAATGAAACAATGTTCCTACTGAGAGCACTTTCATTAGTCCAGGTAAGTTGTATCCTTTTGTGCAAGGGTAGTTTTATAAACAGGCTTAGAAAAACAGACTCATTCTGGAGGAACCCAGGGCTACCCTGGGGTTAGGTGTCTTACTACAGCTGCAGGCCCATTGCTTTGTATTTTTACATTCCTGGTGTTCTTCAGGGATTTAGCCTTGGCTAGGAGCAAGTGGCAGATGTGGCACTGCTTACCTTTCATTAAGTTTCTGAAACAGTAGAAGAAGCAACTTCTACTCCTTTAGGGAAAGCAAGGTGATCCAACTTTCTGCTGAATGCCATGTGTTCTGCCAAAGGCTTCACAGACTGCAGTTTGATAAATCCAAGCAGTGAGAGCAACAGAGAGCTAATAGTCCACTCTTGTACCTGGCTTGCCAAGAACTGTTTCATACTTCTGTGCTGCTGTGTAAAACTTGTCATGACAGCTGCAGGCAAAGAACATCTACTATTGTACATTTTGGGATGAGTGATGAGAGATTATGGTCTGTGAAGGGAAAGAATCTCCTTGCAACTGGGAAAAGCTAAGAACATGTTAGGTTAGGCTATGAAAAAGGAATGCTGGAGCTTTCCTGTACTCTTGTGTAAATCATCATTAGAGGTGATGCTGCTCAATGGCTTAGTCTTGGGGATACAGCAAAGATGCATTGACTTTGGGATACTGTTTATTTAAGAGAGAACTGGGAAATATTCTGAGAGGGTTTTCAATGTCAAGGCCATAGTTCTGTTGTCTAACTGCTGTGGAAAATTTCACTTGTAGGACTTGTGTATTTCCAAGAGAAAAATCAGTAATAGGAGGTATACAACTAGCTTAAAATCTGTACATTTGATGTTGGACATGGTTGTGGTTTAACCCCAGCAACAGCCAAGCCCTACAGAGCTGCTTGCTCATTCCGCCACCAGCAGGATTGGGGACAGAACTGGAAGGGTAAAAGCTGGAAAACTCGTGGGTTAAGCCACAAGCACAAACAAAGCAAGGAATTAAATCACTGCTTCATGTGGGCAGGCAGGTGTTCAGCCATCTTCAGGAGAGCAGGGCCCATCACATGTAATGGTGACTGGGAAGACAAAAGCCGTATCTCCAATCTTCCTCCCTTTCTCCTTTTTCCGTCACTTGATATGCTGAGCATGATGTTATATGATATGAAATATCACTTTGGTCAGTTGGGGTCAGCTGTCCCAGCTGTGTCTCTTCCCAATTTCCTGCATACTTCCAATTTCCTTGCTGTGGCAATGCAAGAAGCAGAAAAGGCCTTGGCTCTGTGTAAGGCCTGCTCACCACCACCAAAACCATCTCTATATTATCAACCCTCTGTTCAGCACAAAACTAAAACTCAGCCCCATATCAGTCACTGTGAAGAAAACTAACCTCAAAACCCAGAACCAGCACAGATGTGAATAGCCTTCTGATATTTCTGTTGCAAGACAAAGAATGAAAAGATAGGTGAGGAGTGTTAGGAATACACAGGTAACATCTGTATTTGTAGTAGATGAGACACAATGTTACAATATGTAAGATAAAGAACCTATGAAATTTCATGCTGTAGAATTTAAGATTGTTATAAAGAGTCTTGGCTTGGTCATAAAATGTCTCTCCATAAGGCTGCTGTGTGTTTGCATCTTGCAATGATTTTTCTGATTACCTTTTGCATGTGTGCCACACTCTGAATCACAGAGAATGGTGGTTTGTTGATTACTGTGTCCTAGGAGAGCTGGGTGATTGAGTGCCCTAGGGAAAAGATAGTTGGGGAAGATTGAAATGGTTGTTATTTGCTCCAGGACTTTTCTTTCTGTTCATTCTACTGCCTCTTGAAATGATGGCTGTATTGTGAGCTCTTTCATCTTGTTTCCTTACCTTTAAAATTTGATACTGCAGAAATTAATGTAACATCATCTATAATGTTTAAGCTGCCTCATGTTATGAAAGTGAGAATTCCCTCAGCAGCCTTAACTCTGCCCCCAGAAGAGAAAGCAAATCAAGTGAGCGTCTTAAGTTACACCATTGTGTAGCACTGGGCACTAGGATGTACAGTTTGGCAAATATTTACGTTTCAGATCTGGTCCAAGTCCATGGCAGTAATGAAATATCATGTGTTAATTATGCTTAATGATCATATTACACTGGTAAATGGGAATAGGATTGAATCCCAGAATGCTGATCTGTGATTCACATCATCAAGGAGTACAAAAAAATCCACATCCCTTAAAGAGGGAAGATAAATAGGATATTTCAAACATTTTTCTTGCATGCATGGTAATATGCAATTTTCCCCCTTTCCATTATGTTTATGAAATCTGTTTCACAGCAAATTTAAAAATTAGTATCCGATCTCTAATGGAGGTTTAGAAATTGCCCCACTTTCTTTGTCTTGTTTATCAGTGTTAGTGACTGGATTTCAGATATCCTTTTGTATTAATTTTTGTATTAGGGATTTTCCCTTCAAAGTGGTCCATTTCTGCAAAGAGGATAGGACTTGAACAGGCTGAGCAGAATGGGAAACGTGCTTTTTGCTTTCTGTGAAATGTACTCATGCATATTAAAAAGCTTGCCAGACTTGAATTTCTAGAATGAACAACAAATTGTTGTTAAAATAAAGTGATTGAATGCCTTGCTGATGTGTGGTATTGAAGTTGTGTGAAATGCTGCTACTCATCACTCAAAATTAAAGAGATTATATTACAAAAGCTATTGTAGGAAACTGCTCAGTAGCTAACTCAGACCCAGAGTGAATAGTGTAGACAATCTTCAGCTATATCTTAAAACCAGCACATACTGTGGGGATTTTTAAATGTCTGGAAAACACTGATGCGTAATGAAATCAAAAAGGGCGTGTGAGATGTTTTGTGATGGCTTGTTTTTGGCCATTCTAGAAAAGATGGACATTTTAACATATAGGATGTATTGAATAATGGGTTTTAAATGTCAAAGGTGCTATTGTATGGAACAAATTGTCACTGTGCCTTACCCATGTGGTGGACTGTGAGGCCTTGTAGGCTGATCCTGGGTTCCTCATTGGGGCATCTTCGTTTGTGTGGTTTGTTTGGGACTGTGAGCAGGGTCATTGCTGTCAAGGCCTTCATACTGTGCCCAGGAGAGTGAGGCACAGAAGGGAGGACCTGGGACCTACTGAACAAACAGAGGCTGTAAAATTTAATCCAAAATGAGATCAGGCAAGCAAGGTGAGAAAGAGAAGTATGAGAAGAGGTTTTGGTAACTTATACTGGCTGTCTTACAGTCATAGCAATAACTTGATGACCCTGTTGTGCCAAAGGCACATATTTGTAAAATGTATGAAACGTGCTCAGATGTTCAACAGTTGGGCCAACACATTATCCATGTCTGATTTGAATGAGTACTTGGCATCAGTCTCTGTTCTTTGTCATAAGAAGAGCTTGTCTAATTAAATGGATAATGTTAGACCACACCTTCAGGAACATTATTAGAAGTTCTGCTAAGGTAGCCTGAGGAAAAGAAAGCTGCTGTGGGCAGTGGCCTTGGGATTGGCATTCAGCCAGGTCACGGTAGTTTAATTTTCGGAGTCTCAGTTTTAAGCTGGATTCTGAGGCCTTGAGGCAAAATTGTAAATGATCCTGTCCTGTAAGTTACTAAGTAATATGATACAGCTAAACTTTAATGTGCCATAAAGTTAAATCTCCATGTATGGAGCGCCCCACTGGCAAAAGATAAATTAGTTATGGGGAAAGGAAAATTATTTGTCCCAGAGATACTGTTAGTTAATCGCTGGTTCTTCTCAGGTTGCTTGAACCTGGAATATTTGTCCCTATAATTAATTAACATGTTTTATTATTACTTCTGCTCCCTTGGAATATCAGATTTGTGACACTTTCCCATGTGTGGATTTTTATTTAAGGTTTTTAATCTGGAGAAAGATTTTCACTTGAGTATTTAGTCACACATATAACCAAATCTCCTTATGAATGATGGGGTGAGGCTGTCTCTTACTTGCTTGTCATGTGAGAGAAGGCATGGAGGAATGTGTTGGAGCACAATTTTCTGCTCTGACTTAGCTTGTTGTCCTTATTGCCAGGCTCCCACAGCGCAGTTCTTGGGCATTGCAGCCCCTGAAAGAAACTGTGGGGTCCAAGATACTGGGGTTTGTGTTACCTGTTTTATTGCATGCAGTGTATTGTCTACTTCTCTGTGATGGAATAAAAAAGCCTCATTTTAAATAATACAATGTACATGTTCCTGAGGTTAGGCAGCTGTGAACTAAACTAAGTTTCTTAAAGCAGTAGTTTTCATTTTTACTATGATCAGACCTTAAGCATATTCTGGAGAGTCTCTGTATACTCAGTTCTAATCCACTTTGATTTCTGATTTATTGTCTGCTGTATTTAAATTGTTGACCTAGCTATTCATTTCTGCTTGGTGTGTATCACACTCATGCAGCTGGGCTTCACAGGGGCTGTGAACAGTTAGGTTTTTTTGTCTTTAGGAAGGTCAAGGAACTGATCTTACCAGAGGACCAAAGCTTTGATTGTCAGTGGATTCTTTCTTGCTTTTTCTTCTCTTGCATAAAGCTATTGCACTTGTAATCCGTGAACGGTTTCTTTCAGTGTAGGTGAGAAATCTGTGGCTTCATATGGGCACAGGTAGGAATTTCAGGAGCTGCATTACTTTCCTTGCTAGTAGCCCTGGAATCCTCCCCATCATTTACAAAGGGATACTGCTGTCACTCAGCAGAAGCATTTGTAGTATCACAGAGGTTAGAGGCGTCAGTGAGGAAAAAACATTACACTTTTCAACCAACCCTCTGCAGAGCCCGTATCAAATTTCTCCCTATTAATGTGTTTCTTGGCACTTTGGTTCTGCTGCTGCAGATTTTCCAGTGGCTGAGTGCCCCTTAGGCAGGTAGGTTTCCCCCTAGCAGAGCCACAGAAGTGTATTCCTAATACACTCGATACCTGTTTTTGCAGTGTATCATTACTGATTGTAGAAGTCATTGCCCAGGTTTTTTCCAAGCCCATTTTCCAAGCCAAGTTCAGTGTTTTTGAAAAAAAAGTTTGGGATCTATGTAGGTGGCAACAATAGCTGTTAATCCTGGTTTTTTTTTCCTTTTTGTCAAACTAATTAATCACTCTCCTGCTTTGTATTCCTGCCATGGCAGTACTGAGGGGCTGTCAGCTCGTGCTCAGCCCTGTGCTGTTCCTGGCTGAACTGTGCTACTCAGCTGCTTTATCTTTGCCATCCTGCCAGTTCCTTCTGTCCTGCCTCTGTATTGCCCTCAGGCTGACATGGAGATTAATTGACCTAGTATGGTAGGATGTTTCCTCTTTTGAGGTCCTCTCTCCAGAAATGTTTCAGGAAAAAGGGGGAGTTTGGAGACCGCTGATCGACTAGCTAGGATTTGGTATGCAACATCTGAGGACAACTAACACAAAGCAGCATTATTAATGGGAAAACTGGCATAAATGCACTATTGCTATACAGAGCACAAGATAGGAGAGATGGAAAGCCTATTGTATTTCCTCAGTTTGCCCTCAGTAGTGGGTTTCAGAGGCTCATGCACAGATCTCATTGTTATAAATACATATTATAATATCAGCTCTTTGCAGCTATGAAAATTGACGCTGTATGCATAATGTTAAGGTAACTTTGCTATATAGTTTTTATTTCTCTATTAACTAAACTTAGACATTGTAGTGAAATAGCTGATATAGTTACACTTGTGGTAGTCGAGCTACCTGCTTGGTTGGATAATACCCAATGAAAGTGTGATGAAAACCCCTGCTACTGATATGCCAACTACCAGCACCTGCCTTCTGTACAGACCAAAGCCCAAGCTGCAGGTGATAATAAAAATGGAATAAAACCACAGCCAAGAAATGTGCATGCTCTAAAAAGGCAGACCTGAGGAGAAGCCATGCTAAACGGTTCTTGGAACATGTAAAGTACTTCGTGGAAAAGTTAAAATATGCATAATTATTTATGAATATGCAATAGGCTGATGCAATAGAAAAGGTGTGTGAAAGGTGTCTCTGAAATAGCAGGTGTGCTCTTGGCTGAATGCCAAGCGCCTGGCTGTTAACTTTGCTTTATTTTTATATCCTATTGTTCTTTATTAAACTTGTGAATTTTACCAGGAGAGTGAACCTCGTTTTTCACATCCTGAAGTAACTAATCAGGAAACTTCTTCTAAATATTCTGCATCAAGCAAATCACAGAACCTTACCTGATTCAATTATTTGATTAAATTGAGAATGGATAAAACCTATTTGAGGCTTGGTAAAGTATTCAGTAACAAAGCCAGGCAGCGAAGTCGGGTGGAAATTGAGAGATGCACAAACAGACAAGAGCCTGTCACATGGACCGGGAGGAGGTGAAGCTGAAAGTGCAGTGGTCTATTTAATGCTATGCAAGATGGGTAAAATTTGAACTCGGGATTGCTAGCATTTGGTCTATCTTTGTGTGTTTATTTTTGCTTTCTGTTCCAGGGGAGCATATTAGGTCAGGCTTGACTTTACATTGCTAGTAGTGCTGAGGGTGACGGGAGATGCTGTGGGCATGGAGAGTGAGCCATGCATGACTAAGAACAGAAATGGAATTCAGTGCCTGTGACTCTGAGCAGGACAGATAACACAGATTTGTGTGGAGCAGTTGCAAATGCACAGACTCTTCCTTACAGAAAAATTATTAGAAAAAATTAGTTCAAATTTGGGAAGGAAGTAAGCTTAAAGCACAATTAGGCTTTGCAAAGGGCTCTGTCTCTGAAATGAATGCTCACACACAGAACATTCTGTGTATAATAATAAAATAAAATAGTAGTAAATAATAGTAGTAAAATAATAGTAGTAAAATAAAAATAAAAATAGCAGAAATATAACTACAATGTTATTTTGGATTGTTATTTTGGATTGTTCTCAGCTTAAACAAGCTGAAAAGTGATGGATTTGTCACATAAAACTGCTGAAAATAGATATGTTAATACCAATTACTCAGCAGAACTCATGATGAGAATATTTTTGTAATCTTTTGAAAGTATTCATGCAATTTAAGGTGAGAACAGAAAACTAGGTAGTTTTAGATGTCATGGTTTGATTTTAAAATGTGTTTTCTATTTTAAAAGCTTATTTTTAAAAATGTAATTACTACAATTAGACAATTAGTTTACCTTGTATCCAGGGATTTTTTTTTTTAGCCTAGTGTTTATGTGTCTAATTTGTGTTTGCATGTTGTATGTTTCATTGACAGCATTGCCTGCTCCTTTCTTATGTGCTTAGTGCATATCAGAAAGAATACAGAAGCAGTCAGGAAGAACTTAATGGAGGCTGTGTGTTGTGAAGTGTCAGGAAAATCCACAAATCCCAGAGGTTTGTGTCCAGAAAGGAGACAGAGGAGTCCTTCAGCTGTGTTTGAATAAAGGGGGAGAGCCCACTGGGGCACACACCCGCAGGGTTTTCTCTCTCCAGGTTTCGGGGGGCGCAGCCTCCCTCGATCCTGAACTCCCGGCCGCACCTTTCCCCCTTCCTTTCCCCATTGCTGAGGGGTTATGGAGGTGCAGCCTTCCCGAGCTGCCTACCACATCTTCCCCCCTTGAGCCTCCCGTTTTGCCCCAAAGCTCAGAAGTTCAGGCTTGTGCAGAGCCGGGTCTGGTTCAGGAGCCAAGGTGCCCGGGCTCTGCAACAAACCTGCTGCCCTAAGTCAGCAGAGACACTCAGACCCGTTTCACAGATGTTAACACCCATACCTGTGCCCATCAAACTGTGTGTAAAGACATGAGCTTTCCTTTTGACTGTTTTGATGTTAAAATTTTTGATGGTTGCTATACAATTTCAGCTTAAGACCTTGTGAACAGTGTTACTTCAAATATGCATCTTTAAGCCTGTTTGTTTTTCTCTTGTGCCTTGTGATTTTGAGTTCTGTTCACCTGCTGGAAAGTAAGGATTTGCCAAGAGCTGATTTTTGTCTGAGAGCCTCACACAGAAGTGTCAAGTGTGCTCTTTGTCCAGCCATGCCTTGGTGCTGTTTAGGTCATTACAGTGGCATGCAAGATGGATGGAGGACTCCAGGAGTGAACTGAAAATTAATAATTTGCAGTTTTGTATAAGTAAATCAGCATGCTATTAAAACTGGTGTTCTTCCTTGTGATTTATTATTATAACCTTGGTACATAATTAAAAAAAAAAAAAAAGAATCTCTGGAAAGCCAGTGAGTATGTCTGTATAAGAGTACTAATTTTTACCTTTTGCATTTACTGACATTTGTATATATCTGGCTTTCAAAGCTGACAGATGAAATAAAAATGTTGTCTCAAGGACAACATTGACCTTTGCTAAGGTTTTTTTCTTGTCACAATTGTTTAGTGCTTTACTCTTCAGTCTGCTTGGGTGTTTTTTTTTTTTTTTGGGGGGGTGGCTATTTGGTTTGGGTTTTGTTTTGGTTTTTTGTCATTTGTTTTTGCTTTAAGGCTGCTCACAGTGCACCTTTTATTTATTGGTGTGATAGAGTATGCAGTGAAGACTGAAGCTGGCAAAGAGCTGGTGCCAGGGAATGTACCTTTTTTTACTGTTTCCTGCTTTTGTACTTTCATGCGAGTGCTTCCTTTGATAGTAGCCCAGAACAATACATAGCCTAAACTCTAATTTTTTTATTTTAACAATTGTTACTTGTTCAGGAACAGTGCTTTACAGTTAGCTAGTACCAGTCATCCACAACTGGTGGAATGAGGGTGCCATTGAGGGAATCCAGCCAAGCTCAGACAAATTCCTGTTTGTTAAAGCATCCTGAGATACCCAACTTGAAATGTATTAGATGAGGCTGATGAATGAGAAGATGTAGCAGAGTATGGAAAGAAATGAAGTCATTTGGACATGGAAATTTTCTCTTTTAAGGGAGGATGTGTAACGAGGGAGAAAAAGACTAATCTTCAGCATTTGTATAGGTTAAAATAATGTAGTGACTTTGTCTGCTTTTGGTTCTCTGCACTCAGATTAAATGAAGCTGCAGATCTGTTTGTGTACCCTTGTTTCAAAATAACATCTGCTAATTCACCTTAGGCTTGTCTATTTACATTATCATAATTCCATGGATACCTAACTAGAACAAATATATTAAATACTTAAAATTGAAAATATATAGTATTATTATGCATGTCATCCTATCTTTTAATTTAGTAGTCTCCCAAGATTCTTAAAAGAAATAAGGAGAGGTTCACTGAAAGGCAAAGATGGTAAAACCAAGAAAATTGGGTGATTCTTTTCATATATCATATCCTTATTATAGGTTGTAGAAGTCATCATCAGGGTTGATGGGGGACTGTGCGTTTAATGCATTTAAAACAGTTTGAGGTTATAGTTAGGTAGTAAATACAAAATATAATACACAAGAATTCCTAATTGCCATGGGATATTAAAACTTGATTTCAGCTCTTAAGACTATTTTCCACCTATGAAGTTCAAGTAGGGATTTTCAAGTACGAACCATTTTTCTTTTTACCGACTCTGTGAGGTTCTTGTCCTGTTTGAGGAGAGCACTGGATGTTTCAAGGCTGCACATGATGTAATCTTTTCTTCAGCACAGCACCCTCAGACTGTGTGCTGTGGTGCATCTGCTCTGATCTGACCATGGTGCCCACAGACAGGAAATTTGTGGGCACCGGTGAACTTGTGGTACTGTAGGAGCGCAGCTCGTGACTGCGTCAGCACGTCGTGGGAAGGTGGTCACATCTGATCAGAGGCATGCTTGTTAGTCAGCAAAAATTGAGGCATTTTCCTCTTGTTTCTGTGCCTTCTGTCGTGAAACCGGAGTATATTTTATGTGAGTGTCAGGAAAGAGAGAGAAAAGAAACAGGCTACAGGCCCCTGAGGAATTTTTCTGCCCACAGCTGTAGGACAGTTAACAAAGATGATGGGAAATTGGGTTAGATGAGTTGTTTTGCAAAAGTGGATGGATGCCAGACTAGATGCTGTATTAATTCAGATTCCCAAAGGATGGCACATGTGCTAGTTGTGGTATCTGAGCATGCCCAGGCAGTGGAATTGTATTACCATGCTGAGAATGTTCATAGAGCAGCAGCACTGCCATAAAAGTATGTAGCTGACCAAAGTGATTTTGAAACTTCTGTCCTTGATGAGCTCTGGTCATCTTTAGAGACCTTGACATTCCTATCAAATATTTATAAATATTATTCTGTGTTTTAAAACTGTATTTGTCTTTGTCTTCCTAAAGATCTCACTGGGCTTCAGAGATCCAGTGTGCTTACTGTGATGTAATGCCTTCTGCTGATACTGGTGTGAACAGCATTGAATTTTTTGACAGATTTCACAAAACTGCTCAACAAAAGTAGCTGTGTAATGTGGGTGACTGTATCTGTATGTGTAACTGAGAGTCATGGGAGCAACTTGAAGCCAAGTATTACATCAGACTCTGCATTCCAGGCAGTGATTTGGTTTGGCCCTGCTGGATTATTGCTGCTCTCAGAGTTTGTGTCAGCAAGTTTACTCATGATTGACATGAATTTTTAGTCCAGATTAATGGTATTAAGTGTAGGCCCCCATTGTTGACTGTTGTGATGAGATACTTGACACTACAACTAGCAGCCTTCATGCCAGTGGTGGTTCTTATGGAGCAGGCATGGTAAGGCAATGCCACTACACATGTGATACACAGGCCCGGGGTCACCATCTGTGTCATGGAAACTTTCCAAGGGCTTGCTTCCAGCCTACTAAAAGAGCCTGTGTCTATATGACCTTGTGCATCTTGGTACCCTATGAGTATGTTTGTACTGAGGGAGGCATATGGAGGGAGTGGGGACACTGTTCTAAATTTTCTTGAAACAAATGCTGCTAATTAAGCAGATAAGCTGTGGGTGGAGCAGCTCAAACATTCCTCCATGCTGCAAACATATGTCAGCACTCCTTTTGCATTGTGTGGTGCAGGAAGCCCTGGGATAGGCATATATCAGATGTTAAAGCCGTTTCAAAAACTATTTTATAATGGTTCATAACCTAATGTTACTTGCAGACTCATTCAGGTTGGAAAGGACCTCCAGAGGTCATCTAGTCCAGCTCCTACTCAAAGCAAGATCAATGCTGACTTCTGACTAGGTTGCACAGACGTTGTCAAGATGGTTCTTGAAAATCAACATGAATATAGATTCCACAGTCTCTCAGATACCTGTTCCAATACTTCAGAGCAATGATTTTTTTTTAATGTCCTGTGGCAACTTCACTTGTCTCTTGTTCTCCTACCACATAATTTTATAAAAAGCCTGGCCTGTGTTCTTGGTAACTCTCTCTTGGGAATTGAAAGTCTGCTACTGTGTTCCTCCAAAGCCTTCATAATTCAAGCAAGCCCATTTTTATCAGCCTTTCCTCACAGGCCCAGAGCTGTAATTCCCTGAGAAACTTGGTGATGTTTGGCAGGACTTGCTCAGGTTTCTCATGGAATTGTTTGGGTTGGAATGGACCTTTTAAAGGCCATCTAATCCAGCCCCCTGCAATGAGCTGGGACATCTTCAACCAGACCAGGTTGCTCAGAACCCCATCCAACCTGGCTTGAATGTTTCCATGGATGGGGCACCTATCACTTCTCTGGGCAACCTGTGCCAGTGTTTTATCACCATCATTGTAAAAAACTTTTTTTATCTAATTTTAGTCGGTTCTCCTTCAGTTTGAAACCTGTCTTCTTTGTCCTCTCTGTGCATGCCCTTTTAGGATGTCTCTCTCCAGCTTTCAGACCCCCTTTAGGCATTGGAATGGGCTATAAGGTCACCCTGGAGCCTTCTCCAGGCAGAACAACCCCAGCTTTCAGCATGTCTTCATCAGAGAGGAGCTCCAGCCCTATGATCATCTTCATGTGCCTCCTCTGGCCTCACGCCAACAGTTCCACAGCCTTGATCAACATTTCCTTTTACTGGAGGCTCAGAACTGGGTTTAGTACAGTGTTGAGTAAAGGAAAACAATCACTTCTGTTATTTACTGTGTATTGTCTTGTGGATACAGTACAGTAAGTTTTTAGCCTTCATTGCAATTCTGAGTCCCGTTTAGCCCTGTCTCCACTGGTACCCACAAATCCTTTTCAGCAGAGATCCTTTCCTGGCAGCTCTTTCTCTGGACTGTCTGGATTCCTCAAAATGGTAGCTCTGCCCTGGAGCTTATTGTCTGCATCCCCTAGTTTGCTGTCATCTGCAAACCTGATGAGAGTGGACTGTGTCACCTTCTCCAGGTCACTGATAAAGGTGTTGAACAGGACAAGCCTCCAGACAAACCCATGCAATGCTCTCCTCGTTGCTGGCCCCCAGCATAGATTATGACACTTCAACCACTGTTCTTTGAGCCCAACCTTCCAAGCAGTTGTTTACCTGTCTAGTTGCCCACCAATCCAGACTGTCAAAAGGCTTGCTGAGGTGAATCACATCCACTGCTCTGCCATTGTCCACAAATCCAGTTGGTCAGGCATTATTTGTCACTGGCTGACCTGTGTTGACGTGTCCCATTCACCCACAGCAGGTGCATATGCACAGGAATGTGTTCCAAGAATACCTGGTTCATGCTCCAGTTCATGCTGGCCCTCTGGAAACAGCTCTGTCTGGCTGATGCCAAGCTGACCATGAGCCAGGAGTACACACAACTTAAAACTTCCCTTATCTATTAGAACATTTATATCTTTCTTTCATTTCTTCTGTCAGTACCTAATATTTTTAGGGGTTTCACTTTTTTGTTATATGAACTTTGTTTTGTTATTGGTGCTCAAGATTTCATTGAATTTGCTGATAAAGAACCCTCCAGAGAAGGTTTCCCTCTGAGCTTTCCTTTATCTGCATGCTAATTAAACTCAAGTTGAAATTTTTATGTGGAGCCTGAGGAGGAAAAGGAGAATTTTTCAGCCATGCTTATATATAAACAGTTCATTTTAAGTAGAGTGAATTATAAAACCCAGTATTTCTTTAATTCTAATATTTGCTTATCTTACAACTTGGGTTATGGAAATAGATAATTGATTCTTTTATCTTTTAAAATTTTAATAATTTAGTTTTTTAGCATCAAGCAGAACTTTTCATTAAGCTAAAATATAGGGCTGAAGCTGAGTAAAACATCCCAAATAATTTCATGTAGTTAGTTGCTGTGGGGCAGAATTGTATGTTTCAGGAAAGGTTTGAATACCTTAATTTTAAAGACAGAATTGGCTCAGTGGTATTTTAAAAATTACTTTTTAATTTTTAGTTTTACAGTGGTTAAAAATAAACCATAATGATTAATTTCTTAACTCAAGCATCTTTTCAGCCTTGCTCTTGGCTTACCCGTGCATTCATTTTAACACTAGAGGGCAGCTGAAACACTTCAGTTCTTTCAGAAAACCAGTTTTAGGAGAGCAGCTTGCATTCTTCGGTACCCGAAGAAAGGAGTTTTGTTAGCTGCCTATTATGTGACAGGTTTTTTTTGCAATTAATTTGCTTTAATTCTTTCAGTCTTTTTTTTTTTTTTTCAACTTTAAAATCGAGCTTTTAACTTTCTAGCTTTCTTTGTGCCTCTGTAGATGTATCATGCAGTTAAAACTTACCAGCAGTTGAGGAGGGAGAATAGTTTCACATTTCAGTAGCTGTGAAGACATACTGCTTGTGCTTCCTGTGTGATGGGTATTTTGAACCACCTTGCTTCAGAAACAGAGAGATGCCAGAGATGGGAAAGTGTTAAAGATATCTTCTCTTAAATTTTCTCAAGAAAGTAGAAGTTTGACTTACTCACTTACAATTTATTTCATAGTTTTTGTTGGTATGTAATTTTAAATTAGTTTCCAAAATACTTGAGTTAATATTTTCTTATTCTCTGCTTTGCTTAAAGCCATCTCTTTTTTTTATAATAGAGCTTCAAAATGGCAACTTCTGTCCCTCCAGATGTTATTCTATCCTCTCAGCAATCAAGAAACGATCCAATATGAAGACGTTAGAAAAGAAAGGTCAAACCAATTAAAAATTATGATTTTCACAGCTCATGTGAAAATTGCCTAGAAGTTGTTGACTTAAACCTGAAATTGGAAACATTTTTATTTAAAAAGTAGGGTGAAATACATGGTAAAACATGTAAGATGTTTTAAGGGTGTATTGTCAGAGATCGGATATTCCTCTGTTTTGGCTCTAAAGTAAGAATATATTCTGTTTTGTGATTTGGTTGTTTTTGTATCTTTTTGGGTTTAATTTTCTCTTCCTGTTTTGAATCTTACTGCTTACTGCAAGTGTTGAACAACATTTTTCAGCAGCTGAGCGATCAAATGTTTATTTGCACTAAAACTTTGAATGGTGTCTGGAACAGTAATAAAATAGTATCATTAAGCTTTTAAGAAAGAAACTCTGTCTCTTAAGAGTTTAATCTCTTTCACTCAAGAGTGTTAGAGATTAAAGCTGATTTTTCTTACTTGGGATCAGATTTTTTTTCCATATTTACAGATGACGTGATCTGAGAACTAACCTGTGCCTCTCTTAAGGAAATTTTGCACCTTTGCAACTTTGCAGTGACTGTAAGGACACAGTGTTGTCTCTTTCAAGCTAAGCTTCTGGAACTGTGTAGTTACAAGGAAATCTTGTCTGTTTTTGTCAAAAGCTTTTCTTTAGCTTCAGAGATGGAGAGAAGAATTAAAATACTAAAGCAGTAGGCTCAAGCAATAAGATTTAAAAAAAAGTATGATTTATTATTTTGAAGGAAAAAAAAAAGATTGATTTCAGACAGTGGACTGTGTGGTTTGGCTTGTGATGCTGACTGGTGCCAAACTATGGGTTGCACTTCTCCAAGGCTTGAGGAGAAAAAGGCCTGAGCTGAGATCAGAACAGCTTTATCTCTTTTTGTTTGGTATCCTGAAAGTCCTGCAGGTTTTGTGACTTTGCTTGGTTTCTGCCATGATTTCTTTCTTATGTTGCAGAGTGTATCTGTTATCTCTGACACTTCTTTGGCAATTTTGGACATAGCACAAACATTCTCACCAGCCTGTACTGACTGATAGGGCAGATTTTGAAAATGATTGATGCTTGCTTAGATTTTTCATACAGAATTCTGCAAAGTGCAGGGCTGCTTGGTTTTTGGACAGACAACTACTGTAGTAAAAGCTGGATTTCTATAGAAGGGATTAAAACAAATACAGTAGTAAAACATTTTTCTTTCTGTTATTGTTCTGGATCACAAGAAGGAGCTAAACTGTAGCATTTTTTTTTTGTCCCTGGCTGCCAGTCCTTCAAATTGAGAGGTTATAAGTAGGCTTCGCTTATGAAAAAAAACTGAAGAGAAGGTGTTGAGGACCAAATTTTCTCCCTTTGAGGCTTAATTGTGGGATTGCATGTGGTTATGCCCAAATCTGCCACTGTGCAATCTCATTGATTGGAGGTGTAGAGAAATTAAACCAGCTGTGAATTGTTTTGATGATTTACAATCAAAGGTAAATGTCTGCTCCCTCTCTCTGAACTGCATTGCCTTCAGAGGGCAAAAAGGGCTGATACACCTTCATTGGCTATTTTTATCATTATATTTAATAGATGAAACTGTGGCTGCATGTTAGGGAATAGACCTGGTGGAAAGATGCTGCTCTTCTGATGACATTTGAGAGCAGATTCTATTTGAGCTTGACTGCCTAATAGGCCATCCTTCTTTGGATGTGGCTCTCATAAAAGAAATTGCTTTGTAGTAGGCACTCTATATTTTAATATTAAGGTTTCATATTTAAAGGTCCTAGTAGATAACTAAGCTTTGCTTTGGTATTTTCCCCTTTCTGCTTTCCTATTTGAGATATGAGTGGTTGGAAGACTAGCCTTTTTCAGTGGCTTCCTTCATTTTATGCCTGGTTATGCAATGTCCTGGCAGCAGCTACTTTATGCTCTCAGGAGAAAATTTCTTACAGAAGTTTAGATTTTGCTTGTCCATTACAGCTTCCTCTAGTGTGTGAGAATTTAAAGGAAACAGTCTTTTTACAAAAATATAAAGCTGTGATGTTTTTGCCATGAAATTATGCTACCATTCATTTCCATTTACCTCTCCTGCACCGTCAGCTTTCATTTTGAATTTGTGTGAGCTGTGCTGATCAGCTCACGGCAGACACAGTAAAGCAAATCAAAGTGGTGAAAAAATCATGTGTTAGGACATAACTCTTGTTCTCTTCCACCTCAAATCTCTTCTCTGTGCAGTGTGAAGAAGATGTTGGGTTATCTTCTTGTTCTCCACTGCAATCTGTCTGGGCGGGATGAGGACAGTGGAGTGATTTTTCCTCTTTTATGCAATGTGGTGTTGCTGTGTATGAGGAAGTCACAGGAGGAAAACAGAACTTTCCTGCATAATCCCACTGCCTTTGAAAGATCAGTTGAGTAATACTCTCCCAGTGGAAGAGCTGCAGCAGCCAGTAGGTACTGCTTGTTTTCCTGTCCTTCTTCCAGTGTGAAATTAATGGGACTGCTCTCTGCAACAGCATCACTGCATTGGTTTGGCTGGTGGTCTAAATAGCTTAAATTCTCCTTGTAAGTTAGTTAAGTCTGTGAGGCACTAATGTAATGGTCTCTTCCTCCCTGAGGGTGGAAAACTCCTGAGAACAAACATGGAAGCATTAGCAATAACAAAAGCCTCTTCTGTCTTGCTCCAGTTTCTCTTTAGTTTGCTGATGAAGAAGCATCTGGTACAGCCTTTATAGGCCATAAGTCCTGATGCATTGCCAAGTGGCATAATATTATGTTTCATTTTTATAGAGGATTTTGCAGGGCAGAGGGAACAGTGCACAAGAACATTTGTTGCACGATAAGGTCATTCTTTAAGAATGAAGCAAAACTACAAATGTTTTATTTTTGATCAGCTTTGACATGTGATTAGTTACAGCTTCCCACAACCACTGCTGTCATAGCAGTTTTTATTCTGGGTCATAAACAGTGATTGTAAGCTGTATTAAAAAAAAAAAAACAACAACCAAAAATCCTAAGAAGGAATGTGTTTGCAAGATTTATTTCTGACATGAGCCATACAGTTCATGAACTTCTCACAGATGAGCTCATCATAATCATAAGGGAAATATTTAGTAGGAATGTTGGTATCTAAGTCACTCAGATACTACCTGCTTCTCAGTGACATTGGGTGCTGTGGATCAGCACATCTGCACTATGCAGCTGTGTTCCTAAAGTAATTCTATAGTTTCTTCCTTCTGTTTAAATTAAACCTGCTTGTAATTTATTTATTTAGTTGCTTAAGTTTTGACTCACTTCCTCTTATTTGTAGGAGGTACCTTAGATTTCAAGAAATATATGGGATGGTTTTTAATTCCGTTTTTTAATAATGGAAGTTGCTTTCAGTAGTTCCTAAAAAGATGGTGCTAGAAGCTTTGAGTATAGAAACATTTGAAGATTTATCAAGAGGTAGGCTATTGCATTTTGGCAATACACATAAATTGCATGGTTTTAGAGGAAAAGAACAGGATTGGTAGTGGCACAGTGGCACGTCTTTGTTTTTTTCTGGATATAGAAATTATATTTTACATTGAAAAAGGCCACAGTGTTCTTATATATAAACCAAGAGATGCATATGTGACAGGGATGGGCAGTGTGTGATTTATGTCCTGTTGATTACTTTAGGGATTTTTGTGGTTCAAAATGGATTTGAACTTTCTTAACTGGAAATAACTAAAGCAAAATTGGCAAGACTTTGCAAAGCACATCTCCAAGACAAAGGAACTACAAATGATGACTGTCAGAGAGAAACTACTAAGTGAAATCCTGTGCTCTCAATTACTTCAGTGGTCAAGTCAGATGTCCAGAATATCTGCATAGTAAAGGGATTTGTTAAAAAAGTTTTGCTTGATAGGCTCTTTTTATTTTATTTTTGATTTTTTTTTTGATTGTTTGGTTGATTTTGTTATTAACAGCAGTTTGTTTACTGAAAGCCTGTAAGAGCATCTTTTATGGTGTAGTACCTTTATCTGCAAATGAAATGCAGATAAAAGGACTGTCTATAAGTCAGTCACCCCTTATCTCCAACCCCTCCTTTTGCTAGAGTTTGGGAAAGGTTGGGGTGAATAAGAAAGCATGCCAAAATGAATTTGAACTGTGCTGAACTCTCAGTGGCCATGGACAAACCAAATCTAGAACCTGTCTTTGAGATGCCCCTCTTCGGTAGTTTAGTTTATCTCCAAAGCCAAGTTGCCAAAACAGCAGTTGTCAGCAGGGCTCAGTTTCTTGGAAAATTTTCTCTCATGTTGTTTTGCTGTAATTATTAAAATCAGAACCTTGAATTTTTAAATTTACAAGTACAGACCATTGAAACATGAGCCCAATCTGCTGAAGTGGCACCGTGTCCCCTCATAAAAGAGCCTCAGCATTCTGTGCCAGCTGCAGGCCCTGTGCAGCATCACTCCATGTAGGTTGCAGCAGTCCAGTTTTGAGGTGACAAGTTCATGCATCACTGTAGCAAGATGTGACTGGGGCCAGCAATGACAGGCAGTGCAGTACAATGAGATGAAAATGAAAAACAGTTCTGTTCACTGTGGCCTCTAGCTGACACATGTTCTTGACAAATTCGTAGTTTGCTTTTGCTTAAGTACCCAATATATTGTTCTAATAGCATTCTTACAGAACTGGTTGATCTGAAAATTACTCTGGAGCCAACAGCTTATAAGGAGTTCTAGGTAATGGTGTGGCAAGAATCTAAAACGGCAATAGTACAGCTTTATGCTGTATTAATTATAATTGGACGGGGATGTAGGATTTCAGGAGCCTTGGAAGAAACTTACAAGACAAAATTAAAAAAGAAACAGAATAGAACTGAGTATTTCAGTTGGAAGGGACATAAAACTATGACCTAGCCCAACTATTTAACATCTTGAGGGCTGACCAAAAGTTGAAGCATGTTAATAAGGGCATTTCCCAAATGCTTCTTAAACAGACAGCGATGGGGCATTGATTACTTACCCAGGTAGTCTGGGGGTTCCAGTGTCTGACCATCCTCTCAGTGAAGATGTGCATCCCATTGTCAAGTCTGAGCCTTCCCTTGTGCAGCTTTGTTGCCCTCCTCTGGATGCATTCTTCCTCCTTCCCATCTCACTTACATTGTGGTGCCCGGAGCTGCTGCCGGCACTCCGGGTGAGGCCGCAGCAGCGCCGAGCCCAGCGGATGATCCCCCCTGTGCCCGGCTGCGCTCGGTGTTTGATGCCCCCGGACACGGCTCCTGCCCCTGGGCTGCCCGGGCACACCCTGCTGGCTCTCACTGAGCTGCTGCCCCCAGCACCCCCAGCGCCCTCCCTGCAGGGCGCTCTGCAGACGCTCCTGTCGCAGTTTGTACCTGGGCCTGCAGTTACTCCATCCCAGCTGCACGATCTGGCACTTGCTCTTGTTCAATTTCATGCCAGGGATGAATGCCCAATGCTTTATGCAGATTCCTCTTCAAGGCCTCTTGTCCCTCCAGAGAATCAACAGCATCTCCTGGTTTAGCATCAACAGCTTCAACTTGCTGATGGTGCATTCAGCTCCTGCATCCAGATCACCGATAAATACATTGCACAGAACTGTCCCTAGAATTGAGCCCTGCAGAACACCACTGGTGACCAGTCACCAGCCAGATGTAGCCCCCTTGATTCACTGCACCCCTTGGAGCCCTGCCCCTCAGCCAGTTCTTCACCCAGCACAGTCTGAAGCTGCTCAGGTTGCAGCTGTGACAACTTGTCCAGGAGGATGCTGTGAGGGATGTATCCAAAGCCTTACTAAAATCCTGAAAAACCTAACACACTGAAGATTGGATCAACACCCTACATTGTTCATGTAGAAGCTATTGAAACTAAACTGTGCTGAGATCTAGACAGAGTCTCTCACAAGCTGTACATTTTTTTTTTCTGTCTTTGTGTGCAGATCATAGATTCTCTGAGCCTCTCAGCTGTGTGGCCAATGGATAGGAAGGGAAAATAAGTGAGAGTTTAAAAAAAAAAAAAGAAAGCACACAAAATAAAAAGTTAGCTTTTTGTAGGTGCAGTTAGCTTTTAAAGCATAACAGACACTGTTTTGTGTGGGTTTCCCCCCTCCCTTTCTGTAAAATTGACCACCTACTAAAAAAATTAAGATGTGGGACATGCCAGATTGATGAGCATTTAATCAAATCAGTTTAATCTTGTATTAGTCTGTATGTCTGAGGCTATCAAAAGGAAATCAAAGCAGCTTAATTTCCACAGTTTAAAAATGTCTGGTTTTTAAATTTATTTTAACCAGAAATTAGGCTGAATGAATGATTGACTCAACAATCAGTAAATACTTAAGTATTCATACTGTCTTCAGGGTCATGGGTAACTCAGCCCTAGCTAGGAAAACTCACAGGATTTGTAAAATTTTATGTCTGGTCCTGGCTTTTTCTTCTCTTGTTTAATTTTTTTAGTCCCATTCATTTATCCCTGCAGCTCTCTGTGACTGCTGCCTTTCTGTAAACATCCATAGGTCAGAGGCATTCAATTTGGCTTAAGCAGCATTCTCATGGGCAGTTTGCCAGGAACTCATAGGCTTCACCTAAATTGCACATTGCTGGGAATTATCTCACTCTCAGCTGCTCTTATCTTTTGTTTGTTTCTTCCTTAGACCTCCTTCTGGCTTTTTACTGGGTCAAGACAAGTAGCAGTAATTGGTGGTATCTATAATTCCAATAGTTTGAAACTTCATAGCATATTTGGAGTCAGGTACAGAACAGAGATACTGGAGCTAACAGAAGAAATTTCCACCCAGTTCCCACATTTTTTATAGTCCCTACTGAGAGAAAATGTGTACTGGCAGTCAGAACATAATAAAGCATCCTCAGCTTCAGCCATAATTTGTTAACAGTCTGATTTCAGCTCATTAAGAAATCCAGTGCAGCTTTCAGCCACAGTAATTCTGATGCCCTGGGACATACAGTCTCATCAGTGTGTTCTCTGAACATCCTATGAGGATGTATGTATTTGAGATATAGGTTGGAAGGGTTGGTCAGGAAATAGATTTTTTCTGGATAAGAGTTCAGACTCACTTCATATTACTTATCATCTAGAGAATAGATTTTCTCACATAAAACATGTCTTTGCTTGGAAGATAAAAATGTTTTTTTAATACTCTCTGCTACTTATTTTTTAAAGCATAAGTCATCCCTCCCTGATGTGATGGAACAACTTAAAATTAGTGTTTCTTTTTGTTTCTGTGGTGAGATCACTGGGGGTTATTTTCTGTTGAAGTTTGAGCATACAGAGAGGGTTTTGAAACAATAATGTCTTGATTCTGAAACACTTGAAAAAACATATCTGAACCTATGCCACTGCAGGACTGCATGAGCTGAGCCTTGAGGAGAAATTATGGTATTTCAGTGCAGTCATGAAGACTGACAGTATAGAAATTCCTCAAATCCCAAATAGTTGCTCTCTATTCACAGATACATTTATTGAAAACTAAACTTCTGTCTTAACAAAAAGGCGTGTTCTTGGCAGCAGGATGATTTTGACTTTTGATGAGAAAGAGACTGATTATCTAAGTAGGTTTTTACAAAATTTTTTTTGTGCCTGAATATCAAGAGCAAAAAGCATGCAGAAGAACAACTGATTCAGTGTAGACACTTTCCCCTCTGCTTTCCAGTGGTCTCTACATTATTCACCTTGAGTGGATGTAAACTGAACCTGAAGCTTACCTTGCTTGGTCCCTCTTCTTTCCTCTCCATGACTGCTGGGAATCTTTTTCTTAAACTGTGTACATATGCAGAGTTGTGGCACCCTGATTTGTATAGATTTAAACCCTTTACAACCCCAAAATCAGAAGGAGAGAGTCTAGAAGCCTTGTGCTTCAAATCAGATAGGTAACTCATTGAAAATTCTTGTACCCAGCTAGGCAACAATTGCTTGAGAACTATTATAGAGAGAAGGTAAATTTCAAGGTAAAGTGCAACAGCTTTGTGGAAGTCTTGAGTTTCAGGATGAAAAGGTGGGGATAGCAGCTTAAGGAAAATTCTGTTATTTGTTTTCCTGTATTAGAGATTTAAGATGGACATGTTCCCTGTTTTAAAGCCCTGCATTCAGTGACTGTGGCTAATGTGCTCCTCAGGGCCAGCAGTAACACAGACATCTGCATGAGAAATGTTAAACCTGCAGCCATTGTGTTTTGTGAGCTGCCCACATGATAAGAAGATGCCTGCCTTTACTATTCATATTTGATTGATGTCTTGATGTTTCCTGGAGCAAGCCCATAAATTGATTTGTGTCCTTTTATTTCCTACCTGTTGATCTATCAGGACCCTTTCTAATTGCATCATAATGCAGTATGCAGGAAAAGTGTTTATTTGTCAATAGTTAGGGTTATAGTAGCTTGTCTAAGATAGGAAGGCTGTGAAAGCTTGCAGGTGTAACAGAAGAGGGAAGGAAGTGCTGAGCAGATAAAAGCACCTCTGAGTCACAAAATACAAGCTTGGTTGGTTCTGAGAGCAAACACAAGAACCAGGACCAGTTTGTGGGAAGAAGAGACCTCAGGAGAAGTTAATTTAAGTCGCCAGCAGGTAGTGTAGGAGTTGTTGCTTCACTTCTGCCAATATAGTATTAATGGCAATTAGTGTTATTATAATAAAACAACTAAAGTTGCCCCATGAACAACCAGGTGGATTTGAAGGTGGACCAGTGAGCTTCAGCTGATGCTTCTAAATTCCATCAGACATATAGGAAAAGCAGAATGCCTGGGGACGTGTTTAACCCGTTTAACAGGGACATGAAAAGTCCTCACTTCTGCTGGAAAGGTTCGATTGTTGCCTACTGGCCCCGCTGATGGCCAGCTGTCATACCACATGCTGGTTTATTTTGCCAGGGGTTTTATTTAGAGTGGCTCTGCACTGACTGAATGTCAGCTCTTTTAAAATTGAAAGCCATTAACCAAGCTTCTAAATACTGGCATGTCTATATAGGGAAAAGGAGAGGCTGAGTGTTAGTAAGATTTTCTGTGGATGGCTCAGATCTTGTTACAGATGTCACATGTCACTAATAGTAGTTTCCTTAGATTTTCTTCAGAATTATATTGCAGTCTTGGTATTCTTCACCATTTGCTTTCTTGAATGTTCAAAGTTCACGTTTCTAAAGTTCACAGTGTAGATAAAGTAACTTTAAAGCAGATAGGTAATACTCAAGGTTATGTAGATGATAAAAGAAGATGGGGAATGCTGTGTAAGGCAGCTTGGGAGAAAATTCAAAGTTGGAATTTCTCAGTAGAGATGAGATTGTAAAAAGGAATTTCTTTGTGGTAGAACAACTTGATATTTCCACAGGTGAACATGAAAAACAGGAGGCTTGTGCAGACTGTCAAACAAGTAATTTGTTGGAATGTCCGTAAGCTACTTCAGTGTAACTGTGTCAACCAAGTGAATTACATTCAGGAGCTGCTTTGCAAACAGCAAGCTCAGGAGCCGTTCAGTATCACGGAAAACAAATTGGAACTGTAAGAACTGGGGAGAAAAAAGCATAATGTTGTAAGTGCACTGTGGATATGCAGTAATAGCCATACAGGAGCTCAGTATTGCAGCTTATTTATTATACTGTAAGCTTTTTTATTTGTAGAGGTAGATCAGTATGTTTCCTGTTGGAAATGTAGTTCAAATCAGTTCTTCAAGTCGAAAGATACACAGTGCCAAGCTGAATTTTTTGCTGATGTGATGATACAGTATGAATTTACAGTCTGTGCCAATTTAAGTGTGGGATTGAGGCAGACAGCATGTCTGCATTGGCAAAACTGAGGTGTAGACAAATGACCCCAAGTCTTCATTGGCCTACTGATGGCAGTAATGCCTAAGTAACGCTTTGTGGTCAGTGTGCTCTGCCCGTGCAGTCACTAGTGCTCATTAGAGCTCTAGCCTTGCTTTTAGGTTCTTGGATTTCTTTCTGTGAGCATTGTTGAAGGCCATTACAGGCAAAAGCTGTGGCTTGGAAACTGTTGGAACATGTGAGGCTGGATCAGTGCTGCAGAATACAGCTCTAAGTGGAGATCCTTGAGGCTGCAGCTTCAGATTATGTGATGTGGTGTGGCTTGGTGCAGTCACTTGCTCTGATGTGTGTCAGCTACAGTCCAGCATTCCAGTCCTGTCAAAATGCAGAGCTTCAGGAGATATCTTTGCACCCTTGTGAGACTTTCAGCATTAAGAAAACAAAACAAAACAAAAAAAAGAGTTAAATTGTTGACACTGAGGTTTTCGAGGTACATATCATAAATTAATTTTCTTTTGTATTGTAACCATCACTGAACTTAAGCTCAGTTGAGATGAAATAACTTAAGGGGTAGCTGAAGAAATTGAAAAAGTCTTTAGTTAGAATAGTCTCCAGCATTCAACTGGGGAAACTGTTGAGCTTTTGATTGAAACTGTAGTGTTTCTCTTCCTTATGTAAATCCTGCCTCTGGCCAAAGAGATAATTTCCACAGTGTGTGGCTTTTTCTCCAACATGCAGTGTACATGGACGTTGCTGTTTTCATCAGCTCAGAACTTCCCAATATTTGTCCATGACAAAGATGCTGCATCAGCTTCTTGCTCACTACAGCTGAGCAGGGAACTGCCAAAACATTATTGCAAATAAAAGCCAAAAAAATGGTGCTAATGTGGTGGTCAAACAGCTAAGAATGAAAAATCCACTTAAACCTTTCTTTCCTCTTCACTCCCCATTTTCTTCTTTCTTTTCTCACTTCTTACTGTAGACTAGCTGAACTTTAATTCATAGCTGCGGCAAGAACAGAAGCTATGCTGGTGTGTGGAGCTGAAATGTGTCATAAAGAAAGGTGTTTATTACCATTCCCTGCCTAGATGTGGGACCACAAAGCATTAGTAGCCCTGAGTGACCTGATGTAGGCATCCGTGAAGTTCCTTTTGCAACAGAGAAGCCAAAAATCTCCTGCAGCCAACGTGCCATGGTTTTTGACTTGACCTGTGAAACCACAAACCTCCATTTGAAGGTGTAACTTCTAATTTAAAAATTATTTGCTATTCACCCTGCTACTCTTGTCTTCCTGGAGTTTTTTGTAGTCTTGTTTTTAATAACCTGGGTTATTGCAGTTTCTCACAAGACTTTTACTATCACATAAATACTAAACACCTCCTTGATTTGAAAGATGAGGCAGCAAGGAATTATAGTGTGGGGTGTTTCTTTATAGTGAACACGCTGCACTACATTTATGTGCCTGCTATGGAATGTCATCACATATTCCATAACTCAGTGTCACTTGCATCAGAGAGCTACAAGTGCAGGCTGGGTGGTGTTACATCTGTTGGCTACATCTCTGAAAGACTACAGAATAATGCTCCATCTCCATTTGAGGTAGGAAGGCAGTGGGAGCAAGATGAAGTGTCGCAGCAGTTCTCATGCTTAATCCAGTTCCCAGAAATGACAAAAGGAAATATGCCATCTGATACATTTCATGCACAGTGGTCCCAACCACTAAGGCCTGGCTGCTTGCCAGTGAGGACCTGAGCAGGGCAGATTTTCAGAATGTGCTTGGGGTGGTCATGAATGTCAAGTTTCTGATGCCTCTGAAATGAGATGTAGTAACAGCTGTGCATTCCTATCCTGCTGCAGAACAGGAGTGGGATTCATACTCTGATTCATTTTCATTTGCTAGAGGGAGCTTCTGATTGCCTTCCAGATGGGGGTCAACTGAGTCTTGCTTAGGTGTCTTGCTTGAGAAGTGTCTGTTACATCAGGGAAATTCAGGAGCTGGGAGTGAGGAAAGAGGGAGAGAAATAGTCAGCAGTCTTCAAAGAGCATTTTACTAGGAGGTGTTGGCTGTCTAAGGCAGCAGTTAATAGAAAAGGTTATATTCAGGGATGGGGAAGTCTGCTCCTAGTTCTTGGATGATACAGTAGTTATGTCAGCCACTGCTTCAATATTTGCATCTGCTGGATGGGATGGGGCTTGTGAGACATATTCAGCTTGACAAAATGAAGTTCCTCTCATGCAGCCGGTTACTAAGGCTTGTATTTTTCTATTATAACTTTGTGTAGCCTGTATGCAGAAAAAAGGTGTTGGCATGAAAAAAGGAGTAAAAGATAGTAACATCAACATTTTGTGCTTTTGTTTCACATAATAAATCATCACCACTACTTGTGTAAAAGCTTTTGAATAAGTTTTTGTCTCTACAAGTAAGGTGCTGTCATTCTTGTGGGAATTACTCTGTATCTCCCACCTTTAAAATGTGTAACAACCTGCTGATTCAGAAATGAGTGTGTCCCTTGGCGTGGTGTTCCTTTATGGCTCTATCCTTTCCCTTCCTCAGGTCCTCAATCTCATTACCGTCAGTGCAACAGCTGCTGCCTCTGCCCTGCTGAAATCTGTGTCTGTTCATTCCAGTGAGTTTCCTTCTTGTTTCCAGGCTCAGCTGAGAGGTACCCTCTGCCTGTGCCTCCTGCTTTTGTCTCCTCCTAACTAATGACATAAAGCATTTTGATGTACAATTTGCATTAATAAGATGAAAACAAAAATTGCCCCAAAAAAACACAAGCAAGCATTGAAAAAAACTGTATTGTGTGAGACAGTGGCTCCTTTGGAGCCTTGTTTTGATAACCTTAGATTGGGAAAAAAGTCCTACTGTGCATCTTCATGTCTCACTGAACTCTTTCTTCAGTGAGTTAAGATCAGCTCCCTTTCCCGCCAACTCATTGTTTGATCGGGAGCGTACAAGTGCCCAAGATGTTGGGCAACACAAAGAGATGTTGTGTCTGTTCATGTAGCATAAGTATATATATATATACGACAGGGCAGCATAGTCTGAAAATGTAATTAAAGGTAATAAAAAAGGAAAAGGAGTGGCAGTGAAAAACATGCATGCATTATTCTAATCCTGCTCCCGTCAGAACAAAGAACAAATGTGGCTGCTACTACTGTAGTTGCAGCCGGTTCTTCTTAGTCTATCTGCATGCATGAGAAGAATCAATTCAATAGAAAGTAAATGTAAAATCACAAAATAATTACCAGTAATGTGTTTAAGCATGGCCTTCTCTAAGCTTGCTTTTTTTGCTCCTTCTTTTTCTGCTCCACAGCTCATGTAAAAAGTATAATATGAAAATAAGGGATGGAGGAAAAAACCCAAGCCAGTCTCTTTTATGCTTTTAAGCCATGTGAAGAATGCCTTCAGAGAATTTTTAAAAAATATATATATGTTGTTTACTTAGATTATTTGTTCCTCTGCTCTAGAAATTTGGATGCACCAGCAGTATTGTGGAAGAAAGACTGGTGTTTGTATGAAATGAGGGAAAGAGAGGGAATAAGGGTATAATGGGTAAAGCTTTGTCCTTTCTCTCTTCCACTCATACTTTTTGATTTTAAAACTATTTTGCCTTTGGTTTTTTTTTTTTCCATTACAGCTCACTTTTTCAAGCTTATTTTTCACAGCCAGAATCAGAATTTCCACTCCCTTCCCACCCCTCTTAAGTTTACTAGTACAAACTAGAATTAAAAAATAAAACCAACCCTGCAATTTCAGAATGTACAGCCAAACTGAAGTTAACACTGAGTATGTGTACTGGTGTATCTAAGGAATTGAGGTATTTTCACTGATGCTACCTAGTACTGAATACTTGATTGTATGGAAGTAGCCATGGAGTTAACTCCTCCATCTTCTACCCATTGCTACCCTCCCATCAGTAGATGATGATTTCCTCTGTTCATACTTAAATAGGTTGTCAAACTGACATAGTAGGAACATGCTGGAATTTGTAGGTGGCATGAGCATTTAAATTGTCTCCTTGTCAAGGCAAGAGCTGGTTTTTTGTTTTCGTTTTCCTGAGGCAGAAAAAGAGAAAATTGCCCTTTTCCTGGGATTTCTCAATGATCTGAACATACAAGTCCCCAGGGCGGCAGCCGCCCTCCTGTTTCTGGTAGAGACCCTGTTACTCCCAGACAAGCACAGATATCCCCCACTCCTGCATCCCCTGCATTGTGGATCCTCCAGTTGTTAGCCTTGGATGTAGAGTCCATCCACTAGCAGATCTTCCAGGTGACTTTTGGATTTGAGTCTGTCCAAAAGGGGGCCAAGACCACCCTTATGTCTCTAGAATCCAATTCTACCAGTTGCCTGACTCCCAGAGACACTCATAGCTGTCTGCCAAGCCACCTAGCTTGGCTACTTTTTGAGCAAGCAAGTAGCCACTGGCTTAATAGTTCCTAGCAATTGCACACCCACTGCAGTAGCTGACAGCACACATACATGGACTTTAAGACCTGCAGTCCCACTCCAAAGTCATCACCATCTACAGAAAGGTGAATAAGTGGTCTCACTGACCTTTGGATACCAATCATTCCCACACAGAGTGGAATTCCCCCCCCCACCCATTTATCTTCTTTTAATGACTCTTATTCAAGAATTTTTAACTATTAGGTAGCTGCAAAACCTCTTTGTGCAGATTTTGACAGCGGTAGATGCTTGGCTTTCTTTGCTTTTATTCTTCTGTTAAGGTGTTTTCTGTAGTGTTTATCATCAGCATGTTTGTGTGCTTATATAAAGAATATTCATGATGTGATGAACGATGAGCTCACAGGGTTGATGATAACAATTCTGATTAGTTTATTTATGAGCTACTACTTCTTTTGCTGTAACTGGCAAAGTATAAGAGGGATGAAAAAGATGTGGGAACTGCAAAAATGTCTCTCTCTTAGGCTGGTTTTACCCAGCTGTTAGTTTGACTCTAGTCCTTCAGTTTCCCCCATGTCTATCCACTTTCTTTCTTCTTTCCCCCCTCCACCCTTCAATCTGCTGCAGCTGTTAGAATTTCATCATTGTCTCCAAATACCATGTTTCCCATTAGCAGCACAGCCCCTTCTGTGCTAAGGGGAATGTAATTTGTGTGCTTTGCATGTGTATTATTGTTAGATGGTCTGCAGCTAAAGCAGTACTTACACCTTTGATTGCAGCAAGGGTCAATTCCTCAGTAAGAGGCACACATAAGATGCATAAATATTGAAGGATGAGGTTTGCAGACTTGCTGGCAGAAAGTGGTTAAGCCTTTTTGTTCTCATGCTTTGCTTTTCAGATGCTTTTGCACTGTAGTTAACCTTATCAGCATTTGATTTAACACTGGATGCCAAAGTATTCATTCCTTTTGGCAGTTTTAGTGCCATGTCACTCACTGACTGTCACAGTTGTATCATATATTAGATGGCTTATCTAAAAAACAATTTCAAGTATGAAACCACTGCTCATTCTAATATACTTTATCTATATATCTGTTGGGAGAGGGGGATTTCAGCTGATTTTTAGGCTTGTGTGCATTTTGAATCAATGGCTTTTGTGAATTTCTTTCTGCTCACTGTCTTCATTTCTGCCTGATACCCATTTTGCATTTACTTTGGCTTTGCAAAAAAACTCTGATAGTGCCCTTGTTCTTTCCTTACAGTCCTCCATGATTAAGAATCTCTGATGGACTCCTGCTGGGCATGGCAGGGCATTTTAATTTGGATGTGAGGGTCAGCTCAGTGTTCTAAGTCACTCATAGCATGGTTCTATCTTGCTCCCACAAAATGGCTTAAAATAGATGTTAATTACAGTTTTCTTTGCTACCCTCTGGTTCTCTTTAATAGAGATCTTAACTCTCCTCAGGCTACAATGCCCGTAGATTTAACTGACTAGACCACTGGGAGGAGAAATTTATTCCAGGGAACAGAATAGGCCTTCAAATAACTGGTTTGCTCTTCACATGTAGTCCTTAGGTGTGTATCTATGTGCCAAAATAAACCATGTGACCTTGGATGTGTAGGATGAAGTCATGGGAGGGACATATGTGCTCACTGATGCAAAACTTCTGTTTGCACAGCTGAGCACTGAAAGCATCATGCCATTGTGTATTGCCTCATTTCTGCATTGGATGCATATTGTGAATTCTGTTGTGCACATGCAACCTTATTTTGTGCAGTCTAAGACAGTTTAAGGCAAAGTACTTCTGACTGGACTTGTCATCTTCTATTCTTCCCTCTCAAAAAATGTCAAGGGCATTTGCACAACACTTTGGCAGTTCTAGATATTTTTCTTTTTTTTCTGTCATGTTTGTTTCATTAAATCCTTTGTAAAGCGATAGTAGATGCAAATCCTTTTGCAGTGTCAGTTCTCTGTATGATGCATGAGCTTAGGACACTCTCTAGTCTGTCTGCCCCCAGCATATCCTGGTGCATGGGGTTATTCCTCTTCAGGTACAAGAGTTTGCATTTCCTTTTGTCACTTTTCGTGAGGTTCCTGTGAGCTCATATCTCCAGCCTGTTAAGGTCCCTGTGAATGGTGGCATAACCATCTGATTTATCAGCCAATCTTCTTGGTTTTCTATCATCTGCAAAGGTGTCAAGGGGAGACAGTGACAGTGGCAAATGCAGCTTCACAAAATTCTCATTTACTTTGGTAGCTCAGAGTGAAGGCAGGATCTTGCCAAGTGGCCTAGAGAGAAAGATTGTTTGCTGGATGCAGTTTAACTCCATGGTGTAAAGCTTAAAAAAGTTTTCTTCCACCTCAGGGCTCTTGGATTTCTCTGCTGATGAGGGCTGTATGTGACCTTTCTATGTTTTAATTATTCAGGAAGGATATCCTATGCTAGAGAGTGCCTGCTAATAGAAAGTCTGAAGTAAATGCTTCAAATGACTGCTTTTGATGTATTCTTTACATCCTGTAAGTCAAGGAGATCCTAGTTGGAAGTCCTTATGAGCCTCTAGGAAGCCTTGAGGGGCTGCAGGTGTTATCTGACAGTACATAAGTAATGCTCAGCACATTTTGAGTTAAAGGAAATGTGATTTTTTTTTTTTTTTGTAAATAAATACAGATTCTTGACTATCTTGGATGGACCTTTCTGTTTCTTACTTTTACTAGTCAGGAGGGACCTGCTCTCTTCAGCAATCTGCGACTTGTTGGCCACGTGGCTTTGATATGCTCCATGCAGGACAGAATGCCCAGCTCTCCTTCACCTGGTGTTGAATGCTGCTGGTTCAAAATCGCATCTGCTATGGCTAATGCTCACAGTAAGCAGTCCTGAAAGTGCATTTTTACCTTGTGTTTATTGACCTAGAGGTTCTGGGGAGATCACTTTAAACGACGTGTTTAAACTCTGCAAGCCCTGGTCTGAAAACAGGTGTTGAAAACTGATTGCCAACTTGCTTTGGGGATATGGACTTAATTGGTTCATTCTGCTAACAATGTTTTTAATAGACTTATCTCTTACAAGTCTCATCAAGTCCTCTTTGCTTTCTCCTGCCAAATAAATATTCCCTAATAATCCCCAAATCTCTTCCTTCATCTTCATTATTTATTTGCTTGTTTAATAATTTTTTTTTCTCCCAGAAGCCTAAACTGACTTACACGTGGGCTGTTTCTTGGCTGAACCACATAGCAGTGGCTGTGTGGTGTGCTGTATTTGTCAGTGCTCTCTGGAAAACTGCTGGTACTCCAGAAAATCAGGGCTGGCTACATAGTGATGTTCCTGAGGCATGTGGAGGTGCCCTGGAAGAATAATAATGAAACATGTCCTGCATTTCTCTGCTATGCTAAAGTAACAGGGAAGCAGCACACTTGCTGTGTTGTACTGAGCTTCTCTTCTTCCATCCTTGAAAGTTCTCAATGAATTCAGAAAATGCTTGAATCACATTAAAAAAAACCCCAAAGATCTTCTTGAGTATTTGCAGGATTATGGGCTGGATCTCCTGTAGAACCCCACACTGCAAGTGCCTTCCTACTTGGGAGTAAGACATTAGCAACTATTAACTGATTTCATGTAAACTGTTACCTAAGCATTCTGCGTAATTGCCTCATAAACAATCTGAATAAACATTTTGAATGATGTTTTAAAATTCACTTGATCTAATTTATTTTCCACAAGTGTATCTTTAGAATAGAATAGATTATTTCAGTTGGAAATTTATTTCAGATAAACTTCTGCTCTGTCAGCATCCTAATGGAGGAATTGCACACACAATCTGCAGCACTTTTCCCAAGGAAAGAAAAGGAAGGAAATGCAGATTTGTAGATTTTGCCCATGTCACTCACTCACAAATAGTTCCCTGCAGAATAATAAAGAGCTTCACTGCCATTGACTTTTTTTTTTCTCTTTAGCTTAATAGTCACAGGCTTCACAAAGTATAAGGTCCCTCTAGCTGGTTACCATTTTAGGAGAGCTCTATATTGTATTACATGTTTCTAGCTGCTGGTTCAAATTTCTAAAGTAGGATTTTTCTGATTACAAGCTAAAGTTTGAATTTCCAGCCCCACTGAATCCCCCTCCAAATCTGCTGACTACGCCAGGCAGACTGATGTTTTAGTGGATTTGTTAATGTTCAAGCTACATTCTTACCATTCTTTTCTCACAGGAAAATATCTGTGAATAACTCTGTCTAAAATTTCTTACTCTGCTGAGTTTCCTGTCACTCTCAGGAACTTTAGTGCCTTCTTTATTTTGAGTGTTAATATATCTCCAAGAATAACCAACTGAGGGTATGATGATGGATCAGTGCCATTTGGGTAAAGAAGCATATGTTGAAATGTGCTTTTCCTACCTTGTTTTAAAGGTACATAGTATCACTTTATCCTTGCATGTATTAAGGGAGATTTTTATTTCTAGATTTTAATCTCAAAGTAGGATTATTGTAACACTAGTTTTTTCCTTTGTTTCCTGCATGAATCATTGGTTCTATTAAGGTTTAGTGATTGAATCTCGCCCAAAAACCTTCCCTCGCCCCCCAGTTCTAAAGTTTTCAACCTCAAAAGCCGGTATCAAGAATTAAATCAAGAACAAAGAGTTTCCAGTTTAATTAGGAAAAAAATGGCAAAGCAGTTACTGAGTATAAAATCTAGTAGTAACCTTGAAATTGAATATAAAGTTTTCTTCCCCTTCAAGAAAATTGCACAAATTTATTTAATCTCATTTCTAGTCTTTTGTCTCATCCCCAAAACCACTCTTTGCACTTTCTTTTGATTCAAAATAAATGCACTAATGAACTCTATCAATAGAACTGTTTAGGCCAACATTTTTGAACTTTTGCACTTACAAAATAAAGAATTGAATATATTTCCCTTTTTTTAATATTAAAACATTTTGTAACAAGATTTTGGATAATTGACAGTTTTACAAATTAACCTGAAGTGTGAATTTCAGAACTTGAAAGCAGTCAAATTTCAAAAGTTAGTCAGTATTCTCTATTTGGACCACTTGAGTGGTGAGATTGCTATGTTTTTATGAAGCGTTCTTTTGACACTTTCTCTCAAAAAGTCCCAAATCATCTATTTGTTATCCAGTTTCAAGAACTCAATAAAACATCTGAGGAGTGCTAGGTAGTTCATGTTCATCAGGGTCTTATCTTGAATACCTGCTGTCCTTTTGTGACTTTTCAATCCTTCTAAGGACTGCTGTGGGAGTCAGTCAGCAAACTGGTGAGGACCTTCTGTGGTTTAAACAGGGTTAAACAATGCCTTGGTTTGAGAGAGTTTTGTTGCTCCAGGTTTTAGCTGCAGTGTGGCAGGGCTGTGGCTTGTGTCAGGAGTGTGGTTGGAGCACGAGTGTAGGAAGCTGTGCATTATCTGAGTGTAAGAAGCTGTGCATTATCTGAATGTAAGAAGCTGTGCATTATCTGAGTGTAAGAAGCTGTGCATTATCTGAGTGTAGGAAGCCATGTGTTATCTGAGTGTAGGAAGCTGTGCATTATCTGTGCTTGGAGCATGTGAGGAGTTTCCTCTTTGCCCACAGCTGGGTGCCTGAGCTGGATGAAAGCTTGTCCCCATTCCTCAGCTCTTAAGAGTGGAACTTTCTGCGCTGAAGGGGTGGGGTACCGGTAGCTGATGGAAGCCCTGAGCATGGAAAGCCATGGTCTCCCTACAAACACCACCTTGGGAATTTTGGGATCCTTAGGATTTTTGGTCTCAGTAGACAAGCCTGAAGGTTAGTCAGCTCGATGTGGAGGGGAATGTGTTGTAATTGTACACTCTCCTGTAGCAGGTAGGCAATTATATGCAAGAATGACACAGTAATAAGAACTACAAGCACAAACTATTTTAAGGTAAGATCTTTTTGCTCTGGTTGGCTGGCAGTTTGGACTTAATTGGAACTTATTTTATTATTCTGATAATTTATATTGAATTTAAAGGCATTGTGCTGTCTGTTAGGAGTATATTAAATGTAGCAAATCTTCTGCTGGGTAGTCTATAATACAAGGTATTTTCAAGAGCTGGCAGGCTTTGTACAGGCCAAATTATCATGCAAAACGTCTGAGAGCATATGATTTATGCCAAAGGTGCTGTAAGATTGCATAAATTTAAGACTTTTATTCTCAACTATTGCATTCATACACTAAAATAATTACAGGGTGCTGACGATGCAGCACCATTTAAGAGAATGAATGACTTAATTTTACTTAAGTCTATTGTTAAAGATAAAACTATGCTACTGTATTAGAAAAAAAGAAGAAAAACCCTGCACAAGATGATGAAGTGCTGTCAAGTCATAGATCATAACACTGCATCTGGGAGTAGCGCTCTGTGGAGAAATTGTATTGGTTTTACATCCTTTATTTTAAAGTGTCCTTACGTGATCAAACTCTGTTAAAATCCAACAAATGTTAAAATTTGGTGAGACCTCTGTTCCTCTTAACCTTTCATATTGACTGTATAAGAGCAGGGCCAGCAGTTGGATCTGAACTGACTCACTGCTAAACCTGCTATAATTATTTGTAATCATTGTCTATGTGTGGGGGTGGGGATATCATTATTTCTGGCACAAAGATACTCAGAAGCAGAAAATTACTAGGTCTTGTGTGTACACACAGTACCACAGTGATACCACCTGATGGTTGGCACTTGGGTGTGAGCACCTACAGCATCAAGCTGAACCCAAGACTGCTTGACCATGTCCTATTTGGAAACCAGGTTCCTGTGTGTGTGGACATTGTTTGTGCTGTAGGAATCCAGACTATCTTCTGGTTGACTGGTAGGAGATAAGCTAGGTGGAAAGCTCTTCTGGTAGGAGGGCTTGTCTGTCCACTGAGGCGTGGGGTTTGTGAGGTCTGCAGGGAAGGAAAGAACTTGACATGTGATTGGCACAGAAGCAGTCACTTGTCTTATCCTCACCCTTACAAACAGGTTGGCTTTTCCAGCAAAGTACTTGGCTTTCCTTATGTGACAGACCAGATGAAAATTTTGAGTAAACTATGAAAAAGACTTAAAAAAAAAATTAAAAATCCCCCAAGTTACATCTGCTGTTAAGAACAGGCTGAAGAGGTAACTGAACCAAAGAACTTGGACAGGCAGTGACAGGACAAAGAAGTGATGCTGAGAGATGGCCCATGTGAAGCTCAAATGTGTCAAACTGCGAAATAGCAGCCATTGCTCAGCAGTTCTTCCCTGTGCAGTGCTGTGGCTCATTAGGTCCCAATCCTCATTAGTTACCTATTAGTAGCCTAGAGGTTGTGGCACTTTGGTATGAGGCTAGGTTTAGTGTCCCAAGTGGAAGCAATGGAGATGGAGAAGTGGAAGTGTAGGGAAGGATGGAAGGTACAGATGTTTTGTTGTGCCATTTCTTGACCCCCTGTATAACTCCCTTACATAAGGACCCTGAGAGCAAATTCAGTGCTAACAAGACAAGTCACAAGCAGTTGCCCCTTCAGCTGCTTCTCACTCACCATCAGAACTGAAATGGGAAATGGGAAAAAGTGCAGTGGGAGAGTTATTATAGATAAATAGCTGATGCTATTTGCTAGCAGTTCTTTCCAGGTCAGCATGACACTGACAATTCAAGTCCCCGTTGTGCTAAAAATTTTTGATAAGAGCTCAGACATTTAATATTTGAGGTCACCTTCCTACTTAAAGTTATGATAGGTGTATTTTAACAATTTTATTTTTTTGCTTCACATGAATCCTCTGGTTTTATTTATCATATTTCCAATTCTAAGCACGCTGTATTTTCTTTTTTTAAAATTTTATTTATTTTTTTTAAGTAAACCTAAAGTATTTATCTGTAGCAGTATTTATCTGCCAGAACAGAGTGGTGTTTATATAAACTGATACACTAATGCTCTTTTTTCCCAGCCTTCTAGAAAATTGCTGGTCAGCAATACCTACCGTGAAATATATAGTCTTCAGGTAATATAAGTGAGGTGTGTGGACTTACAGGCTTTTGTGGCAGTGTGCTGGATTTTCAAAGATAAATTTAATTCCAAATCTGATAAAATAAGTAAAAGAAAAGCTTGACAGTTTCAAGAGGGTTACCTATAATAGAGTGACCTCTAAAGAAGGAAGAATGAGCACCTTCACTTCTTTTTCTATCATTTGTGCTGCTTAAAGAAAGCTTGGAAGATTATGTCCATGTTTTTACCACTTAAAACAATAAAAAACTGAGGTCTGGCTAAACATCAAAAGATGTTTTCAGTAATTGGAGAGTAGTGGCATCACAGCTTTCAGATTAATTTTGAAATAAATTCCTACTTGAGGATCCATATATTTTTTAAATGTAATTCATGCACTTTCTGAATTCATTGAGAATTTTTAAGGATGGAAGAACCATAAGCCCACAGCAGAATTGCCTATTTTCAGAGTACAGTGAAAAGCAAACTTTATCATTCTTCTATATTAAACACATCCAAAAGTCCAAAACCTGTCGAGAAAAACACTTTTTTTTTTGTAATGTGGTTTTAATTTCCAATTTTAGATAAGTTAAACAACATGGAACTTACCCGGATTAATCTTTTCCCCTAATCATTAATTTAGTTGTTATTCTCTGGGGAAAAATAGATTTGGTGTTAGCTCTGGTGTTAGTTTTGGCTGGGAGAGTGGGAAATAGGAAAATGGTTTTACTGCTTCTCATCATATAATGAATGGTCCACTGATTAAGAATTTCAATTTCCATGTGTTTTGCATTATGTTAAAACCTCAAAAGTGACTTATTAGCTGGTGTAATATTTAATTTAGGATTATGTAAAATTGGACATGGTTCGAAACCTGGAAATGAGTTAAAACTGTAAAAATTTGTTATATGGTTATATAAGGCTGCATTAATTGTGCTGGAGGCTTAAAGAATAATGTTTCTAAAAACATGCTTTGCATTTAAAATTAGCAGTAGGGCAAAGAATCTATTATATATCGAAGTTTGTTTGTTAGTCACTGTGTTGAAGTATAAAAATGGAACTTATCACTGTGTTTCAAGGTTTGAGGTATTTTTAGTTAGGAAGAAACCAAGGTATTTTTTCTTCTTTTTTTTTTTTTTCCTTTGTTAGTCTACAACTTCATGTGAGGTTGTGTTGGGGTTTAGCCCCAACCATCAACTAAGTCCCACGCAGAAGCTTCGTCCCTGTGGGATGGTGGAGAGAATGGGAAATGTAAAAGATAGAAAACTCAAGAAAACTCATGGGTTGCAATAAAGACACTTTAATAGGGGGAAAGCAAAATCTGAGCACTCAAGCGAAGCAAAACAAGGAATCATTTACCACTTCCCATGGGCAGGCAGGTCTTGAGGTCTGGGAGATTACTTGCATCAGTTGGGGTCAGCTGTCCTGGCTGTGTCCCCTCCCAGCTTCTTGTGCTCCCACAGCCTCCTTGCTGGTGGAGTGGGGTGAGGAGCAGAAAGAGCCTTAATGCTGTGCAAGCACTGCTTAGCAATTAAAAAAAAACCCAACAAAAAACTCTCTGTTATCAGCACTGTTTCCAGCACAAATCCCATACCAGCCCCACACCCGCTACTGTGAAGAAAATTAACTGTACCCCAGGCAAAACCAGCACAGGTGGTGATGAAACAGAACTAGTTGTTTAAGCTGCAGTGAGAACAGTAGCTTCTCAGAAAATACTGCTGCTGTCAAAGGTGATATCATCCAGTTATATTCTACACTTTATTTAATAGCAAACGTGGAATATTTGAATATGTCTGTCTAATTAAAAATATTTTAATAGCATGGCAGTTTTTAGATCTTAGAAGTTGTCATAACTTGGAATTTTTAGTAATTCATTTGAGGTGAAAATATACCTTGAACTTGCAGATATATCTGGTTGTCTGATTTAGTTAAAGCATTGAGAGACAAGGCAGTCATTGTTCATAACCAGCATGGGTTCACATGGGGAAAGTCCTGCTTAGCCAACTTAACTTCCTTCTATGACAAGGTCACTTACCTAGTTGACCAAAGGAAGTTTTTATTTTTTTGTAATTTTATCAAAGCATTAGATACTGTCTCTTACAGTCTCTTTCTCCATAAACTGTTCATCACGCATCTAGACAAGTTCACAGGACATGGAATGAGCAAAGGGCTGTCAGGTGGGGCTCAAGGGGTTATAGTAAATGGGGTTACATCAGCCTGGCAGTCAGTCACCAGTAGAATTCTCCATGACTCAGTTTTAGGGCCAGTGCTCTATAGTCTTCATAAATTATCTGGACACTGGAATCAAATGTACCTTGAGAAAGTTTGCTGATGAGGAGGAGCTGTGGGCACCCTCAAGGGCAGAAAAGCCTTACAGAGAGATCTGGACAGCTGGAGAGTCAGCAGCCATATGAAATTTAGCAAGAGAAAGTGCCATATTCTCCACCTGGAATGGGACAATCCTGGTTGTCTTTCTGGTCACCAGTGACAGGACACAATGTGATGAAATGTGATGCAATTAAATGAAGCTTCATCAGGGGAAGTTCAGCTTGGACATTAGGAACAGGTTCTTCATTGAGAAGGTGGTCAGTCACAGGAACAGGCTTCCCAGGGAAGTGGTCACAGCATCAGACTTGTCAGAACTAAGGAGTGTCTGGCCAAAGCTCTTAGTCATAGCATCCACTTATAGGCAGTCCTGTGAGGAGCAGGGTGTTAGACTTGCCGATCCTTATGGATCCCTTCCAACTTGCCATATTCTGTGATTCTATGATTCATTTTCTTACCTACTATGTGGAAAATTACATGTCTGATATTTAAAATGCAGCAATCACCTGCCAGATTGTTCACAGAATTTTAAAGAATTCATTTGCCTTTCATTACTGTACACACCTTTGCTTTTTTCAGGTTTTGATTTTAAAATGTGGCTGTCTGTATTCAGCCTTTTGCATTTGAAAGATGCACAAAGATTCAGGATAATGTTAATTCCTGCAAGGTCTGGTGTAAAAGTGCTGAAATACACTTTTTAGCCGCTCCGTGAAGCTTTTAGAGAGGCTGGTTTCCCATTAGGGTTTCAGTTTCAGAATGGAAAAGACACGTGTAGCAAGCAGTCTCTGCATTGCCGTGCTGCAGCAGAATCCCATAACATGAGGTATCTGCCTGTAATTCAAAACTTCAAGAGGGATCCAGCTGAAGCAACAAAGGTCCCACTTTTGGCATTTGTGCAGCAGCTGCCTGGGCATTGTGCCATTCATCAGAGGCAATACACATTCCCTCTCAATCCTGCAGTGATTCCCTTCCTCCCTCCTGTTTCAAATGCTTTCATAGAGCTGAGCAGTGTGAACTTTAATCAGAGGAGGTGAAAGTGGTATTGCTCATTCTGAACATGCTGGGATTGTTTTCCCAAGTTCAAGTCCCACTGAAGGTTTATTCCTGTTTCTCTCCTCATGTTTGCTCCCTTTTAGCCCTAGAGTTTACTTGCTCTTTGGTGTAATTACATAAAAAAAAATGCTAAGAGCCTTTTCCAGGCAAAGAAAATTAATGTCTTTCTACACTGAGCTGGACTGCAATCCCAGTAATCTGGCTATGTTTGCTCCTTTGCAAATGAAGACCATAAAAGACAAGCAGCTTTGATCCATCTCAGTTACAATTGCCATGATATTCCATCCTTGGAGTCAACATGTTTTTTTTGTTTTGGTTTTTTTCAGCAACAGTTGGTTCAGTTTCTGAATGTGGAACTTAATTTTCACTGCTACATGATATAAGTGATGGTTGGGGAGATTTTTATTACGTCATTTTGTAAGAAGCTGTAGCTAAAATAAATATCATCTGTCTGCTGGAAAAAAAAATTGAAGTAAACCCAAAACTTTGTCATCGTGAAATAAACCTAAGGAACCTCTGCAGAAGAGCAGATGTGAACAAGAATAGTGAATGGGTGGTCTCTCCTTGAGGGAATCTCTCATTCTCTCCCCCCTCTCCCCACTCCTTGCTCATGCAAGCAGTCTTATGAACATTTAGATGAGGTCCTATGGGATAAAAAAAGCTTCTCTTTTAATATATTTTGTGGTAAGATTGTTGTGTTTAAAGCTTGCTTCAGCTGTATCCCATGTGATCTTGTTGGCCAAGTACTTGAAGTAGGAGACTGTTACAATAAAATAGATGTGGAAGGAATACTGATTATGAGCAATGCTAAATTAATGGTGGTTGAAAGAGCGTTTTTGAGTCATCCCTGCCCAAGAAAAGATTGCACACACAGAACCTTAAAGACAGTACTCTGAATTGCTCTTAAAGCCTTCACATTGTAGAGCAATTCAGCTTGCCTTTTGACCTTCCCCTTAAACCCATCCTTCCATGGTGTTCAAGTGAAAAGTTCCAGGAGGACAAATGACATGTATATAATAATCTATAGCAGTTTCTCCATGTCCATATCACTGTTTGCACCCAGCCCAGGTGCTAAGGTCTGAAAGCTGTTGCCAGCTGATAACTTTCTGGTGGGCTGTGAGAAATGAGCTCCCAACCGGTATTTAGTAAGTAGAGACTCACTGTGGAGGAGAAATGCGGTTTTGCTGCCTGGTACCTATTTGCAGTATCAGCAGAGGTGCTGATGCAGAAAGAGACCCAGGAGACTGAATTCCTTTGGACTTAGGTGGCCCAAAAATAACCATGTATGTTTCAGAGAGGACTGTAATGGATTACAAATAGACTTTGTACAAACACTACAATTTTGTTTTCACATAACAAGATGTTAAAAGCAAATATAGTAGTAAGAATAAACTATACTGGGTTTACATACTAAGTAGGAAACAAAGTAATGCCGAGGCTGCAAAATTTTAGCACTGACAAGAAGCTAAAATCAAAGGGAGCTTGCCATGGCTGCTGTGATACCAGGGTAAAGACAGCCTTGGCACAGGCTGCTTGAGAAAGGTGCAGAACCTCTAGTCATGGAGGCTTTTAGGATCATGTATTGTGCAAACTACTTAGATGGAGAGCACAGCCCTGGACAGTGAGTTGGTACTTCTGCAATTACTGTGAGGTCTGGCAGACATGAAGTGTTTCCCACAGAATTGTGAGAGTTACTGTTTTTTTTTCTCTGCTGGTCTCTTGGGAAGCAGTTACAGGCCATCTCTTCTGTTTCCCAGCTGTGGCTGTGGCATGAAGCATCTGGCAGAGCTGGAACTGGGATACAGCTTCCTGCTGAGCAGATGTCTGTATATGTTGATACTGCTTTTGGAGGGATGGATGTACTAAATGAGTGGTTCAGCTTTGCTTGGATGTGAGTCTGATTCCTTGAAAGTTAAGGGAACAATGGGATTAAGGTGCATGACTGGTTGCCTTATGTGGATTCAGTGTGAAGCCACTTTTCCAGTTTCCTAACATGCCATCCCATTGTCTTCAAGGGGAGCGTGCTGCACTCTACAGCCAAGAGCACCTATTTTGCTTTTTCCTCATTGTTAAATTGCAATTAATGTGTTCTGTTCAAACACTGCTCTGAAGACAGCAGTGACATAACTATCATAATACTGGAGTGCTTCATAAAATTTTAGGACTTGATTTTTTGGAGCACCTAGTTGAGGGAAAGTGAAGGGTTGCAGTTTCTCCATTATAATGCATGGGAGCTGGACACAGTGAAGTTCAGAAAGCTTTTCATTTCTGGCTGCCCAGTTTTAGACCCTATATTTTTTTCAGGACAGTTTGTGTTAAATAACAGCCTGTGTTCATGATGCAGGTCCCGCTGTAATTACAGCTAAAATCCAAGGAATGTGATTAGTAGGAACATGACTATGTGAGGAATTTTGCTATGCATTGCAAAAAAGCTCTGTGGTAAATGCAAGGACCATGTTGGATTTCAAGGAGACAGGAGTTGACTGGCTTGACATTCAGAGTATTGTTCCTGGCCTTCTTCCTTGCAGGACCTGTATCCTCAAGTGTTACATTATTAGGTTCTTCCATAAAGGAAGCAACCTCTAACTGTGAATGATTTCCTTAAATATTTCCCATTTGTTGTGGTGGTGTTTTCTTGGTGGTGTTTTCATGGTGTTCGTGCACACACATGAGCAAGAGTATATGGAGAAAGTGAAAGCTATTCATGAATGTTCTAACATCCTGTTCTGATCAGAGCTGAGCTCTCTTGGCTTCAAATGTGAAAGATCATATCAAATGATGAGAACAACGGGTCCTTACATAGGCATCATGATTCCCATTTTCTGGAAATGGAAAGCTGCAATTCTCTTGTCCCTAGAGTGGGAGAACTCAGATGAAGATAGATCTATGTTCTTATGATGCATGTACAGCCTGAATGTTCATAATTCATTCAAGGCTGTGACCTTCAAAACAGTTCTGCACTTGATTATGCAAGTTTTATTTTGCTTCATTTTAGTTTTGAAGGAGGGCTACATATAGGAATAGGTTTTTTACAATGTGATCACCTCAAAATCTGTAATTCCTATCAATGTGTACTGAGATAAGTTCTCTTTGTGAAAGAGCTGTAGAGTGCTGATTGCCATTGCATACTGAAAGTAAGGCTCTGAGATGTCTTAAGAATCTGAGGCTAAACCAGGAGCTTTAGTACTATTTGCTCTTCTATCTTGGCGAATTAATGGACATTCACTGTAGCTATTATTTTTTTAAAATTAGTTTTCTCTGTGACCTTTTTTCCTGATATTTTATATGCTGTGCCTTTCAGTCTAAGGCTGTGAGGTGCCTTCCAGACTCCCTTATAAAATTTCAGGACCTGCCTGAGTGTTTCCTTTCCTCTTTTAGACTAAAGTGCTTGTTCATTCTGTCCCCTTCCTCCCCGCCCCCACTGCCCCGGTTTCCCACTGCTATCTCAGGATGCAGTGCTCCTGGTGCTTTGATATGCTTGGGCTTACACTTTCTATTTGAGCTGAGCTCCCTGTCATGGGATAGTTACAGGCCACATTCCTGTGCTGGAAATAGATACTTTTTGCATAACCTGCTTCCTTATACCCTTTAGCATCTAAGGCCTCTGGTGAAGCACTGTCTCCACTACCATAGATGGAGCAGCACGGGAATCATCAGAAGCTCAGAAAGGTGACGGGGAGAATGGAAAAGCTGTTAGGGTTCTAAGAGGTGGAAGTTCAGAGCGTCTGTTGGTTGTGAGATAACTTCTCTGTGTTATTATTTTTTATTTAAACTAAATAACAGAACCCATCTTTTTCTTGTTAGATACAGATATAGAAAAACCCCAAATACCTTATGAGAGTGACTTAATGCACAAGCACTTATAGTCACTTTATTCTCCTCTGTGCCCTTAATACAAAATTTTTTCAGCAAGTTCTGCTTCTCATTTTGCCAAAAGATGTCTTCTCAAGGCCTCAGCAGCAAAACTGAAATATTGCTCAGAATATGTTCTAATAATCATCAGTTATCTGTTGAACTGTTGTTTTCTTTCGCATAAAAAAAAAGAAACTTAAAGGGTTATTTTTTTTTTTATAAAAGATTGCTTTTAATTTCAGGAGTCTATATATTTGGCAAGGACTGCCTTGTAAAGACAAATTTCTGTAGTTCTGAATTAATTTTTGCCTGTGGTTCTGTCAACAGCTACAAATGACTTCAGGAAAGTCACTTTTCTCATATGGGTATCTGCTTCCAGTCTTTAAAATAGCACTTCCTTTGTCTCTTAGCATTCCAGCTCTTTGCTGCTGGGACAGCTTCAAGTGACAGGGTCCAGTTGTTGGATGAGGCTCTCCTTGAATCATGACAAACCTAAATTCAGCTTCCTGCTCCTGCCAAAGTTTCCTGTTAGAGCTCTGGCAATTTACTTGACATCTCTTTGCCACCCATGAAATGGGAGGGCTAATTGGCAGTGTCATGCTGCACAAAAATGTTCAGGAAGTGCATATTCCAGAATGGACACATTTGGATTGTGGTTGCCAGCTTTTTAAACTGACCTCAAATTGGGATTGCTTTGATTCATCCATTTTTCCCTGAGCATGCTTTCCTCTATGGGCTAGTGCCTTCTGGAGCTGCCCTGATGCTTTTTTTCACAGGGATAGTTTGTGGTCAACTCAGTTTCTTGAATCTCATTGAAAAAATACCAACACCTGGGAAGGGTAGGATGCTGCAGGGAGTGAGGAGACCAGAGAACTCAGGACTTTGGATTTACAATGGTTTTAAGTTGCCAAAACACTGCAACCTAGAAAGAGACTGCAGATGTAAGATGTTGAATAAATAGCTATGTACAGGACAGCAGAAACACCTTGTTCTCCATAGGCTTGGTGTGTGGGTCCTCTTTGCTTAAAAGCTGGTACAGAGTGGTTTCTTAAAATAATATTCTAGAGTTTTCTCCAGTCTACCCTGATTATGTTGAGGTATGCTCATCCTCCACCCACAATCCCTTCACTTGGTCCCAGTGTTTCTTGTTCTTGAATGTACCTCCCTGTGCTAAGTCTCTCCAGTTGCTCTGCAGTTCATAGTGTTTGTCACTGATCTCCAAAGTACTTCTTCCTCTGTCTTAGGCCTTTTCTCTTGCAGGGCAAACCCAATTCTCTTTCATGTTTTTCTTCATATGTAGGCGGTCACTTCCCCCTCTCTCTTTCTTTTCCAAGGTGCTACAGGGAGGTAGGTTTAGATTAAAGAAGATATTCTTTACTGTGAGGATGATGAAGCACTGGAGCAGGTTTCCTGGAGAAGCCATGGATGCCCCATCCCTGGAATTGTTCAATACTATGTTGGATGGGGCTGTGAGCAACCTGGTCTGGTGCAAGGTGTCTCTGCCCATGACATGGGGGGGAAACTAGATGATCTTTAATGTCCCTTCCAACCCAAATCGTTTCGTGATTATATGAAGTGCAACCCTCATCACCAAACAAAAAAACCCAACAGGAAGGAAGGGATTGAAAATACTTGATTTGACTTGGTCTTTGAAACTTTGTAGCAAGTCCTTCTAAAAGCATGGGAAAGTGTGTTGGTAAGGCAACAACTCTCTGAAGAGTACACAGTTCCAAAATATATCTCATAAGGAACAAATCACTGGAAAAAATAACTCTGGGGTTGTACATTTATTTCTTTAGTGTCCCTGCTGGCAGCAGACAGCAAAATACTTCCATTCATATCTAACGTTATTAATTTATACGTAATATATGTGTGCATATATCTACACACACCATAACTTCAGTGTAGGACGGGATATGAATTTTTACGAGCAAGTTCTAAATTTTAAAGTCTGTGTTTAACAAAAGATTTAGATTGTTTTTATCAAGTTGCAAGATGTTCATAATAACCTGTGTGGCCTGCCCCGTTTCCCTTGATTGATTCTGTGGGAGAAATCAGTGCAGTGGTTAAGCACAGTGCAGTCTTGGATTCATTCATGCCAAATTAGAGAGGATACTGTTAAGTTATGTGATAAAAGGGTCATAAACATAAAGGTGCAGAAGGTGAGAGAACGCAACCAACCCAAAGTGATGCAAAGGGAACACCCTGACCTGACTTCTCCCCAGACTGTCACAGGAGGAGGGTGAGCCAATGGCGTGTATGTAAAACCTGTCAAGATGAGTCAACATGAGGGACTGGTCAGTTCATTTGCAATCATCCCTGGCATGAAACTTAACAAGAACAAGTGCCAGATCGTGCAGCTGGGATGGAGTAACTGCAGGCCCAGGTACAAACTGTGACAGGAGCGTCTGCAGAGCGCCCTGCAGGGAGGGCGCTGGGGGTGCTGGGGGCAGCAGCTCAGTGAGAGCCAGCAGGGTGTGCCCGGGCAGCCCAGGGGCAGGAGCCGTGTCCGGGGGCATCAAACACCGAGCGCAGCCGGGCACAGGGGGGATCATCCGCTGTGCTCGGCGCTGCTGCGGCCTCACCCGGAGTGCCGGCAGCAGCTCCGGGCACCACCACCTCAGAGGAGTGGGAAAGTCTCTGAATGTGTGCAGAGGAGGGAAACAAAGCTGGTGAAGGGGCTGGAAGGTGTGTCCTGGGAGGAGTGGCTGAGGGCTCTGGGTTTGTCCAGCGTGAAGAGAGGCTGAGGGGTGACCCCTCTGCTCTGCAGCTCCCTGAGGAGGGGAATTGGAGAGGAAAGTGCTGATCCCTTCCCCTGTCATCCTGTGATAGTACAAGGGGGAATGTTTCAAAGCTGCATTAGGGGAAGTTTAGACTTGACATCAGGAAGCATTTGTTTCCCAAGAGGGTGGTCAGACACTGGAACAAGCTTCCTAGAGTGGGGGTTGATATCCTAAGCCTCTCAGTGTTAAAGGGCATTTGGACCATGATCTTAATAACATACTTCAACTTTCAGTCACACCAGAAGAGGTCAGACTGTTGGATTACGTGATTGCCAAAGGTCCCTTCTGACTGAAATCTCTCCTCCCTCTCCCTCTCCCTCTCCCTCTCCCTCTCCCTCTCCCTCTCTCCTTCCATTCTATTCCATTCTCTTCTCTTTCATTTTCTTCCATTCCACTCTACTCCACTCAATTCGCTGGCTATGCCCTGTGTCTAATCACTGCAGTTCATCTTATATTCTTATTCTATTTCTGACTGTTCCTGTAGGAGAGGTGCTTCCTTTTCCCTGTGGATGCATTTAGGCTAAGTGCCAGCAAGTGGAAGCATGGCCAGGGATCACAGCACAAACCACAGGAGGGGTTTTGCAGGCTTCATGGGTTATCACCTATGTCAGCAACAGTGGAGACCAGGGCCTTGATACTGGTCTGACCAAGCATCTGAGGACAGCAATTTGAGGGATCCATGTTGTATATGTGTGCAAACAGTACAAATATCACTCTGATGAGCTTTCTTCTTGATCACCCAGTGAGTAGCACAGGATCAAGCCTACCGTTTATATCTATGTGAAGTTGTGCCTGCAGGGGGTTTAGATTGAATTTTAGGAAAAATTTCTTCACTGAAAGGGTTGTCCAGCATGGGGACAGGCTGCCTAGGAAAGTGGTTGAGTCACCATCCCTGGAGGTAATTAAAAGATATGTAGATGTGACACTTAGGGATGTGGTTTAGTGTGGACTTGGCAGTGACAAGTTAATTGTTGGCTCAATGATCTTCAGGGTCTTTTTCAACCCCAACATTTCTGTGATTCCGTGATAATTCTGTATAAGTGTGTGTGTGCATTTGAAATATCTGCGTGGCCTTGCTACTGGATGGATGTGGGGACATGAACCTGTATTAGTGGGGCTTTGCCTTAATGGGGCTATCAGATTTGGCAGCTCTTAGCAAGTTCTTGTTACTCTTTCTAGCTTTACAGCTGGAAATCTGAAATTTAAATATTGTTGATGGGAGGAGGGGTGAAAATGGGGTTGGTTTGGTGCGTATGGGTTTTTTTTTGGTGGACATTTGAGAACGAAGAAGTTCACAAATAATTTGGTATCTTTTACACAAATGAGTATTAACACAATATTCTTAGAGGTTTGCCAGCAACTGGGACTAGGCTTACACTTACATGTCTTAGTCTTCTTTTGGCACTTCTTATTGGCCTTTCTCTATCTTGCTGTTGAATAAGAGCTTTGGTCTGTCTCCACTAAACTTTTCCAGGACACAGGATGCCTGAATTCTAGGATGGATGCCTGAACTCCATCCTTATAAAATGGCTTGACTAATCTAATTATGAATGCAGGCTGCAGAAAAGTACACAGCTGGTTCTGCTGAGTGCGCAGAATGCCATTACAAATGCTGAAAAGTGATAAAAGTGTATTTATCTAAAAGTAACTTCTAGTGGATTTTGTGTCATCCACTTACATTGTAACTCACGGGGTGATCCTGAACTGTGAAGCTGGAATGTAAAACAATGGATGACACACCATGAAGTTTGGCACAGAAACCTTCCAGGCACAGTTTTCCAAAATAAAAACTCAGTGTGTTGCTGACCATAGAAGTGCACTTCTTGTATTGTATAACCACGCTGTAAATGTTTTCGAAGTATTTGTAGATGTCCCTTAGTGCCTGAACCCTTTTCCTTTTCCAAGAACTTTGATAGTACTGGAAGTGAAGAAAACTACATTAGGTTATACTTTTTTTGCTGAGATAGTCACAGGGCTGGATACCACTTTCTTTGCTTCTTGGTCTCAAAGAACTCCCCTCTCAGCTGTCAGACTCTGTATTTCTGTTTCTCCTGGAGCCAGAACCAGCATTCTGCCTGGCCTCCCAAGACACTGCTCCAACCAGCTGGCCTCCTGCAAGAAAGGAACTTTAACATAGCCTCTGTTTTGTAATAGCCCTCAGATGTTTGCAAAGAGACATCTTTTAAGCCATCCTGTTTTCTTACTGTTTGTTTTTTCAGCTTCTCTATTAAGCCACTAAATAAATGCAATAAATATCCTGAGAGTAAAATTAGTCCATGTTACTCCTAAACTAAAACAGAACTATTCTGTGTTCATCAGGGCATCACTACTACAGCAGAATGGAAAGCAGTGTCTGATCTTAAAACAAATCCCTGAACTGAAATTGAAAAGCAAAAGATCTGTACAATGCGTATGTCCCTTTATGGTCTCCTGGCCAGCACTGCCCCTTTATTTATTACGTTTTGTTAGCACTGGAGCAATTGGTCTGTGCTGTGTACCAGGAATGCATTAACCTTGTTTTTTCTTGGTTTGTGAAAGATCATAAAAAAACAGAAAAAAAGGACCATCTTCACTCTTTGTCCTCTCTTCCATGGTCCTTATGATATGGCCAGTATTGGGAAATCTCTTTCCCAATCTGATATGAACAGCAGCACAGAAAATGTTGAAAAGTTCAGCCAAGGTAAAACTTGATCTTGCTGGGCTTTAAGAATACATATGAGAAGATCTTCAACTTTGGTGTGTTTTTACCACTTCCTGGCTTAGTAAAATATGAACCTTCTGAACTGCTGCTACAGCTGCATGCTGCTGTCTTCCCTGCCTTTTTCTCCCTCTTGTGCTGCTTTCCCTCAGGCATAACAACACTCCTTGCACCGTACACTATTGGTTTTTGATCTGTTGCAGGTATTTGCACTTCTAGGAAATTCCATGTCTGAATTCCTATCTCTCTTTCCTTATCTGGCCTGTTTGTTGCAGCTCTTCTCTCTGTCACTCTGCTTGGCAGCCGTTTCCACCTTTGAGACTTGCAAGTCATCTTTTCCTCACTGAATGCTGATGATCCTGTCTGCAACTGCCCTGTCTTTGCTTCTCTAGCACTGGGGAACAACTACACGGCTTTGGTCAAATGTCTTCCCCTCCATGTGTTACCCACTTTCTCAAGCTGCTTTCCACACTGCTCAGTTGTTGCTTAGTTGATGGTAGAAAATTGGTTAAAAGCTTGTGGAGATCTAGTTCAAATTCTGTAATCTGGTTTATTAAAGACCAGCTTCACTGCATGCATCAATTTAAAGGCTGGATTTTCAGTGCAATTAGAAATCCTCTGCATAGTGTGCAAGGACAGTCAATATTAAAAGTTATCACTGTGAGAAAACCTGGAAAACTGAGATTGGGAAAATGCAGTCAGATGCCTTACAATAGCAATGGGGAAGAGATTATCTCTGTTTCCTGATGTTCAGTGCTCATGAGGCAGCAGGCAGTACCCAGGGCTGGTCTTCCCAGTACCAGCTTGATGGTGACAAACAAATGCAGTGAAGGGCCACAAGGAGATGCCAAAGGGTCTGGAGCACATACTGTTGAGAAGATGTAGGTAGCTGGACTGATTTAGCTGGAAGAACAGGCTGATTTTAATAACCTTATTTTACTTAGTGTGGTGGAGAAGACAGTGTGGTGGGTTCTTCTCAGAAATCCTCAGGGAGGACAAGAACCAGTGGTCACAGCTGGTGCCTCTGTAAGTCCTGAATAGAGGTGAGGAAAAAAGCTTTTCCTGGGGGTGCTGGTGTGGGAAGATGTTGCTCTAGGAAGCTGTGGAATCACCATCCTTGGAAGTTCTCCAAATTCTGCTGGACAAGTCTTAAGTAATATGATACAGCTTTGAAGCTTGCTGTGCTTTGACCATGGGGTTGGACTAGGTAATCTCAAGGGGTCCCTTTTACCTTGCATCATTCTGCAAGTCCAAACAGTATCCCTGAATGTTTTATGGTAGCAGAAGGCTGACTGTCAAATTTTCATTTAATGTTAAGGAGTGACAAAGGGAGTATGTGAAAAAAAAGGTTGCGTTTTCCCTTTCTCTTACCCCTCAGTTTAAATGGTTTGTGTTTGGTAAACCTTCTTGCTGTGCCACTATTATGTGATTACTGTTTTTGTGAGATGGTAGCTAAAATGAAACGTCAGTATGAGTGAGGACTGGAAACTATAATGTTGACCTCCAGAAGAAAACCAAGGTTTTTCTTAGCAATTACTGTCCTGAAAGTATAACCACTGGTAAAATAATGGGCCTGATATTAAAAGAGGATGCAAACTCAGAGTCTGCAGGGTGACAGAATTGTAAGCAGTAACAACATGAGTTCATAAAGAATAAATCTTGCCAGACAATGTAATTGCTTTTTTTGATAGAATTGCAAAATTAATGATTTTAGGGAATCAAGAAGGAAGTAGGTATATGTTTACTTTCTAACATGAAGATTAATTGAAATTCGCTTGGGTAGGAAGAAAAAGGTTGGGTGAAATATAAACAGGAGCTGATTATCAGACGTAGTGCAATGGTTATGTAGGTTGGGAGTTAGACTGGAGTTTTGTAACATTTCTGTTAATGATATGACAGAGGGAGAGAGAAAATTCTCTTAATGAGCTTTGAAAACAAACTGGGAATTGTGAGCCTCAGAGCAGAAAAATAAGGGGGCGATGAGTTTAGACACATAAAGAGAAAATAAAATTATATTAAACTTGGAGAACTGTTAAATCAGGAGAATATATGCTATCTGGAACAGATATCCTAAACCACAGTGAGGAGGGAAGTATTGAAAAGAGGCCAGTCTGTGGTCCTAGAACCCCTTTTAGCAGGGCACTCAGCCTTGCTCCTGCCTCTGTGCAGGGCCACTTTAAAGCCCTTGCCCAGGTCATGGAGCTTGAAGGACAGAGCACACTGAGCAGAAATTCACTTTCTGCTGCTATTGTGATGTGTGCTTGAGGCTACTCCACACACTGTTAGAGCTGAAGGTGTGACTGCCCAGCTCCAGTTCTGTCTGTTACTGTTTAAAATTCTGCCAAGAGCAGAATGAATGAGTTGTGATTTTCTTTTGGATGGTTGAGCTCATTACAGACCTCTCCCTTCCCCCGCTCGTGCCCTGCCCAGACTGTAGGATCTCCCCTCTGCCCCTGTGACAAGGCTGTGCAGAATGTGCACCCAGCCCTGTGTGTGCCCATCCTTCGTGCAAGCTCCGGGTCAGCCTCGCACGCTGTTCTGCCTTGCTGCTATTGATACTCCAAACACATGCTGCTGAGCGCTGGCTTGGGTTTCCAGGACTTGTACAGCACCCTGCCTGCTCCCTTCCCTCAGGTTTCACCAAAGGCAGTCTGGATGCATAAATCTTACTTCCTTAGAAATCCAGAGTGAGAATAAGTTACATGATTTGGGGAAGGAAGAGTTGCCAGGATCTATTACTGTTGCCATGTTGCAACTTCATTTATAGCTAAGAGGGAAATTTTTTTTTTTATTAAGTGTGGAGACAGAGGCTGCGAGTATAAACTAGAATTGACCACTAAATGACTTAAGTTTATCAGTGTCCCTATTTCTTTTGGAGCTTAAAAAGAAAATTAATCTAATTTTCTGTATGTTCATCCCTTTTAACTCTTGTAGCAGCCTTATGTGTCTACTTAACTATCCTGACATGCTGAAATAACACATCAGAAAATCTCAAGGACATTTGATCCTGTTAGGAGCAGTAGAATTGCTTATTAATTTTTAAATCCATAGGAATGGTATCCTGGGTATTTCAGGTGTAGCAAGTTTTTTTCCTTGGAGTTACAGCAGACAAAGCTACTTTAACATAGAATGTGGTCACTTCTATGGGAAGAAATCTTGTTGACAACCTGCATGGCTACCCAGATGAGCCTCAAAAAGATAAATCATGTCAGGGTATAAAAATCCTTTAGATTCTCTAAGAATGAAAGGAATGTACAACACTTTTGGAAGTATGTGCCTAGGATTCTCTAACTTCAGCATCAAAATTAATTGTGTTTTATAGTTACATGAATACTGGAACTAGGGAAGTTAAAAATATTTTAGCCCTTTCAGCAGTTCCATCAAAATAGCTCTTTAGCATTATTAGCACCCAAGGATCAAAACCGTATTTGTTTGCCTTCTTCATATATTATGCTCCTTGTGATATAGCACAGTAAAGGAAGCAAAACGCTGTGAGGAAATGTTTTCATATGCTAATATTTGCCCTTAGAACAGTTCATTTCAAAAAGGTTAGAGACAATATGACTAATAATCCTTCAAAATCCCAAGAAAAATAATGCACCATGAATGTCTGATGCAGAATGAAACATTTAGGAGAGGGCCAGCTCCATGGCACGACTGTCTACAACTGTTAAAAGCCCTAACAATAAAACAGTTATTGGTGTTATGTGGCCAGATGTAGCACCATTTTGCCTTTTTTTTTTTTTTTTTTTTTTTTTTTTTTTTTTTTAGTTTAGATGGATTCATCTAAAACTGTACCAGCTTGTCAGGTCAGTGTCTTTAAATAGCTTTCCACTGTCATGACATAGTGGCAACACCAAAATAAACTCCACCATTTCTGGTCTCAAGGATCAAGCTTTCTTCTCCCATGTAAACAGTTTAATTTGGGATCTTACAGAGATTTACTTTTGAAGAGATTAAACCAGTCCTTCATCTGTGTGGCCGGTACATCTCTAGGGGCAGATGGATTGCCTTTAAATAATTACTAATCCCTGCTTTTTGCAAATGAATTACATTCCTTTCCTTGGGGAAGGTCCTTCATTCTGACAAATGCACTCTAGTATGGAATTCACATTCCAGTAGGAAAAAACCCAGAGCATAGTGATGGGAAAGACTGGAATTTGTTGTGTCGTTTCTTCTGCTAAAGAAGAAATTTGTGCTGTTAAAAGAAGACAGTCGTTAACAGATTTGAAAGGATAACTACCAAATTAAGTCACACAGATCAGACAGGCTTTATGATCTGCAGATACTCAATTGATAGGATGAAGATGTTCCTAATTTGTCAAATCTAGCTACTGAGAAGATGCATCTCTTTTTCCCCCTCCTCATCAGTGGGATTGCACTTTCAGTTTGCCAGTTTTTCACTGCATGCAACTGTAGTTCAAGTCACTGCTACTCCAAGAAGTTCAGTGTCAGTCTTTCACAGCCTGAGTTTTGGATCTTGGAACAAAATGTTAGAATCTCAGCAAAGTCTAGGATGAAAGGAGATGCCAGAGAGCATGTGGTCCAACCTTCTATTGAAAGCAGGGCCCCAGTTCAGGTTATGCAGGCTTCTGTCAAGCTGAGTCTTGAATATTCCCAGTAAGGGAGATTCTAACATCTCTCTAAGCAGTCTGTTCCAGTATTTAATTGCTCTCCCACTGAATTTTTTTTTTTCACTTGTATCCAGGTCAACTTCTCTCCTGAGCAACCTCTTCCTATTGCTTGACTTGCCAACGTGCATATTTTTGAACAAAGGACTACCATCTTCTGTATCTGCTTTTTAGTTCCCCAAAGGCATTTATTGGCCTTCTGGAAAGTGAGAGTCTCGTACATGTTAGGCAGCACATCTGTCCTGACCTTAATGTCTGCCTAAAGCCCTAATATTAACATTTTATGAGGTGGAAGTTTTATTTCAAAACAGCATATAGTATCTCTTGAGGGTATCTTAATTTGGAATTCTGTCCCTAAGCACGTACCTTTCCTCTTCTGTAAGTCAATGCTTTCAGTTTTCACAGTATTGAGAGATGTGTAAAATGTGTATCTGTTTTTTCATTTTGAAGGGTCCCTTGTTGCTTTAAAAATGTGGTTTACAGATTATGCATAAGAGCTACTGGTGACCAGCCTGTGAAATATGAGAGGGAATCTGGTTGACAGAACTTTGTAGCAGTCTACCATGTCAGTCCTTCAGTAGTCTGAGGGTTTTCTTTTCAGTGCTTGAGAATGCAGGACACTGTAGAAATCTGTTTCAGGTTATTTGGCTTCTGAGCATTTGTTCTTTATATTAAAATAAAAATATCTGGATCCTTAATATGAAGGATGCTTAAAATGCATGAAGATAGTTCTGTGATAGACATTTTTAAGGCTCTGGTGCCTGGGAAAAATTTGTTAGGGAACAATTTTTAGGGAAGAATTAATTATTTCCAACTCCCTGCTTCCTGCCTACAGCTTGGTATTGATGTAGTCTTTCAGACTCAGGTATCATTGATATTTGATAGAGACAAATACAGCAGATGGAGTAGGTAGGGACAACAGTGAGATACCTGTATAAATGGTGCTAAAATTGCTATAGAACAGCTATAGGTACTCTTTGGGAGGCACTGAACTTTGGAATGATCAAGACACTTTCTTAGTCTTTTTTTTTTCTTTCAGCATAGTACACAAGCCTGGCATCTAATTACAGGACATGTGCAAAGCATCCTTCTGCTTGGAAAAATATTACCTGTAAAGAGAAACTGCACCTTGCAACTAATCAGTTCTGTTCCCTTTGTATGTTCAGAGATCCATAAATCTTGATTCTGTTGATTAAGGTTTTGTTGCTTTTTGTTTCCTTTCAACCTCGTTTCCAGTAGTGCATCTCTCAGGGAGTGAGAAGAAATTTTTTCTTCTCTTTTTTTTTTTTTTTTTTTAACTTACCATATTACAGTTTCCAAAACCTTGTTTTCAATGTACAGGGCAGACAGCATTCAAGTTGATTTAAAAGAAAAACACACAGGGAACGGAGATAGCTTAATTTAGCAATCCTTGGAATACTAGAAACATGGGATTTCAGAGTGAAGTTCATGCAGTCAGATTTGGTTGGACTCTTGTGTATTTAAGTACTGTGTTTCTTCTGAAGTGACAAACCTACAGAATCTTCTCATGATTGTATCTACCAAATTACTTTGCTTCAGCCTGTAGAAGGGAGGAACCCTATTACTGATAAACGTTTAATATAACAGCTTCCATGCTGTTGGAATAGAAACACTAAGAATTATCAAGACAGGCCTGTAATAAAACCATTGGCACAGAAGTGGGGGAGGAGAGGAGTGAGATATGCTCAATTTAGAAAAGTTGTGTTTGTGATATGGGATGAGATGATGAGTTCATAAAACTCTTCTGAAAAGTTTCTGGGTGGCTTGAGAGAATTTCTGTTACTTCTGGGCAAATGTGTGGCTGGAAAGGGACAAGTGCAACATAAGAAATGAGTATATGAGGAAAATAACATAGGAGGAGAGCCCATCAGTTAGATAAAATCCAGGGAATTTTTCATTTTAGGGGTATTGATGTCCGCATCTGCATGTATCTGTGTTATAGACATGGTGATTGTAGAGTTAAAACAACAACAAAAGCAGACAAAACATTACCAATGGATTATATTATTGCAGTTTTACTGTTAGCTTGCTCTCCTGAAGGGAAGAAGTCTGGAAAGTCTTTTCAGTAAATTAGTTTCGATTTAAAATTACTCTAGACTTGGACATTTAGGAGAGAAGAGAGAAAGATCATACACATATTCTTGCTATGGGCATCAAATTTGATTCCTGCAAGGCATATTTGGACCCAAACTATTGCTGTCTACTCTTATATGATGCTGCATTTTGCAAGCCTTTTAATTTCGTTCATGTTGTTTAAAACTCCATCTGGATGCACACCATTTGCTAAGCATTTATGGCTGTGTATTTTTGATAGATTCCCTTGAACCAGTCCACAGAGCAGAGCATGAAACATCATGTTGGTTGCTTCTGAAATAAAATGCCAGCATCCCAATTAATTTGTAAATGGAAAATATCGGCCTCTGATGAATTTATGAAGTGCAGCTTCTAAAGGCCAATTGATATTTCATACAATAGCTACTGCATACTGGTGACACACCTAAGTAGATCAGAGCAGACTGAATGACACAAATAGTTTTCCCTTTCAAAAGATGCTTTTTCTTTTTTTTTTTTTTTTGCCTTTCAGATGCCTCTATGAGGAATTTTTGGAACATTCTTAGTTTCTGACTGATGATCAAGGGTATCTATCTTGGTTTTCTCATCTCTGAGAGGCACTGATGGTACAATTAAACTTTTTCAAAATGAAGTGAATGTGGGCTTGGCTTTTGGGAAAGAGTCAAACATGCCTGCATCCATTCTTTACACCCCATATTAGGCTCTGAATGCCTGGTATTTTGAAGCTAGCATACAGCATTCTCTCCAAGTGTAAATGAGTCCTCCATAATGCAGATAAGGTCATAAAAATGATGTTTTCCCATTATATTTCTGTCTTTACAAAAGCTTGTTAATGAATATACTGTAAAAATTAAGTAGCTCCTACTGTAAGTCTGGGAATCGAACTGCTGGATAGCTTTTTGTGACTTGACAGGCAGGGTCATGTCAAACTGGTTTTTTTCCCCCCTTTTCTTTCTTTTCCTTCGTTGTCATTTTAAATCTCTCACACCCTTATAACAAGAGCTGACACCAATCACAAAGCTCATGAACAGCAGCAGCCTTACATAAACCTGCTGGATTATAGTAAGAGGGTTACCTTGTTTTCAATATTACACCCTTTCTTCTATCTCATGCAGAATAGATGAGAACCATTTAGCTTCGTTCTTGTGAGATGAGTAGGGTGGCTAAAATATCTACCTCCTCTTGGGATTTAAATCTGACTCTGTTGTTGGCAAAGCAAAAAGCATTAATTGCATGACTGCTACGTTACAGGCACATCCTATTTTAAATGTTGAAGTTGACCACATCCTACAGTGTTACCATACAACGTGCTAGAAACTTTATTGTGAAGATAAATAAGCTTTACTGCAAGGGCAGATGCAGATGGTCATGTGTGACTATTTATATAAATTTAAAGAGCTTCAAGACAGGAAGGAGTCTGTGAACTTTGCTCAGGCTAGGTGTTGTGGAAGTTGTTGAAAGCCATAGAAATGAACCTAACCCAAATGAGCAGGATGGAATGTGGCTGTTCTGCAGTGCTTTGATCAGAACTTGAGAAGTGCTGTTAATGGCAGTGAAGGTATGATCCAGTTATCTTCAATTACTCAAAAACTGTTTCTTATGAATTCAGAAACATCTGCCTTCAAAGAGAAAAGGAGGTGTGTGATTTGGGAATTGTTAGGCTGTGTAACTTGGTGTCACAGGTGATAGACTGAGGTCAGGGAGGGCCAGGAGTAGACTGAGGACTGAATGGCTTTAGAGACTGAACACCACCCTTGTTTCCAGACATTTCTGCCCAGACTCACACTGGGGGCCCAGCAGAGGGGAACCTGGTACTGACTTGAAGTCAGCCCTCTCTGATGCCAGCTTCATCTGTGAGGCCACTGACCCTGGGCAGGTACTTAATTCATTTGGTGGTGTGACTCCTCTCTGAAACCTGTCCCTCTTTGACCTCAAGGTGGGACTTGGGGTTGGGTTTTGCTTAGAAATGCTGCTGGAAGACAACCTTTTGATACCTCACAGATGTGTGAGGTGATGATGCTGCAGTAAGGCATTCAGTCTGCCACTTCCAGTGAGTCTGAGGTTGTAGGCTGGGACTGGTGATGTGTAGCTGCCCATTGAAGACATCTGGGTCTCTGCCAGCCCTGACACAGTGGTTTTAAATGTCCCCATTCATGGAATGACACCTGTTTGTGTTTAAGTGCCAAAAAATGAATATTTTAGCAATGAAGGAATTCATTCAATTGTGAAAGGAATGTGCTTAGAAACGTTCTTCATGGCATAACTGAGCAGGTTTCAGAGATGTGTGCTGCCTTTCAAAAAGGAATGCTTACATCATTCTCTTGGTTCTTTCTTCACATGGAGCCATTTGTATGAGGGTTTTCTCAATTTGTTGGTTTTTAAGTTTAATAGTTCTGCTAATACATAGACACCAGCTGTCAGTTAATTCAAAACAGCAGACTGCTAGTGAAAGACAGCCTCTTTGGAACAGATGTTGGAGAAAATCCACCTGACTTTGTTCAAGAGACTTGTACACGTTGGACACAGTTAGAAGAGTTACTCTATTAATGAAATCCTGCTGCACCATCCAAGAGGAAGAAGGGATATCATCTCTCATGATAGGCAAAAACCTTTGGCTATTTGTTAGCTTTCTTTAATCTGTAGTCAATATAGGAGATGCAAAAACCTAAATTGTAATTTAAAGTGGGAGTGGAAGAGAGGCACTCAGATCATGTACTTTACCTCTGCAAAAAATAGGTGTTAAATAAGAATCCTTCTCACTTCCTCGCCCCTGCTTTCTTTTTTTGGTCTTTAATTTTTAAAGCATGATTTTGGAAATCTATTTTGTGATGTTACCTCACACAGTGGTGTTGGGGATGTGATGCTGCTGCCTTCCTGCCTCTGGCCGGCAGCTTTCTGGCCCCTCAATCTTATTTTCTCTGTATGCAAAGTGAAAAACATTTCCCTGCATACACCTTTTTTTTTACACTGGATGGGGACAGCAGTTTGTACCACACATTAATGGATGGCCAAGAGTTGATTTGGATTATGTCAGCATCTTTACAAGGAGTCCCTCTCTTGAGGGTGGTCTTCCTGGTAACTTCACAAGGAATCAGTATTAGACTCATGTCACTGTAGTGAGAAAACTCCCTTTCCTCTTACAGGTAAGATACAAATTTAAACTACAAAGGTTTTCCTGTTTTTTCTGAAAAATTCAACATTTTCAGAGCTGAATTTTGAATCTGAAATAGAAAAGCAGAATGGGGACGATAGAAAAATGTCTATTGAATCTGAGTAATTTCACTTTCATAAAGATAAGGTGTTGACAGAAACAGAATTGATTAAATTTATTTTGAATCTGAACATTGACAAATGAGATCTTTTCATCAGCAGATTGGGAAAGATTATGGTGGAAACATAGCTCAATTAGAAAGAAGCCTAAAGATGGTTAACTGAAATTATTAGGGACTCGGAGAATTTTCAATAACATGACACGCTGAAAAGTGCTTAGTTTAATGAAAGACAATAACATAGGATGTAATAGAGGATTACAAACTAATGAATTATGGGATGAGTATGAATATCCAGACAGAGGATAGACCTGGAAAGCTTAATTGTGATAGTGAATAAGAGGAAGATGCTGGGTTTTTTTTTAACGTGATGCATTTCTCTGGAACTTAGTGCCCTAAAATATTGAGGTTAAGTTCTGAGCAGAATTAAGGATTAACTGTTGATGGAGATGAAACAATGTATTCATTGTTACAGCAGATGAGATAAACACCCTGTAATTAAAAGGGATTCTTAAGCAAAAAATCATGAACAGACTGTTCCAAAGCATCTATTAAACTCTGCTGCCTGGTAGGATAGGCCTATCTGCTTGGGCACATGCTGTTCTTTTTGCTCTCATATTTCCTAGTTTTTCTCACCTGCTGGAGGGAGAATTAGTAAGGTAGTTTTGGGACCTCAGGAAACAAAACCCAGTTGTTTTTTTTGTTTGGTTTTTTTTTTGGCTTTTTTTTTTCCCCCCCCCCCCCCAGAGCCAGCTGTTAATGTTTGTTTTTCTGTTTGGAGGTTAGACTGTGGTATGGGTTGACTTGCTCTATGTATGTACACCGCCAAGCCCAAGGAAACTTTGATTTCCAGGATTCTTAGAAAAAAAGCAGTAAACAGACTCCCTGGATTTTAGTTCTTAAAGGTGAAACTAACAATGGTGAATTGTATTCTAACATAATATTTACAGTGCTTCTTTCAGATGTAACATATTTCATTATGTTTGTGAAGTGAAAACCAAACCCCAAAAGATCCCTGTATATAGTGCGAATGGTTTGATTTAAAAGCTTAAATGTTGGTAGCAGGATTTGCATTTTCTCTTCTGTTTTTCTGTCACTTTGAAAACTCAGACATTCCTTTTGCTCAATCTGAGGCCCCCCAAGGGACAACTGGGACAACACACTGAAGGTGTGACATAATCAAAATTTCTTAACTTTTGGACCTCATATTGCATTTTAATCTGCATGCCCCACGTCTCCTGTGCATTAACATATCACCTCATCATCTGTAATTGACCACAGTGGGTTAAGGTTCCTGACATGATTTACAGCTAATTCCTCTATACAATTTGGAGCCAGTGTCTATGGTGTGAAATCCTAAATGAGAATTCTCAGCCACATGCACATTATTACAAGTAAATTATTTTTAGTGGAAATCCCAGGGACCATATGACACCGAATATTTGGCACAGTGGAAAGAAAGTCTTACAACAGGATCTTGTTTTCTTGGTCATCCAGTCAGTGAGGACCCCATATTAGAAGGATAAACTTGTCTCACTGGTATATATTAATATAAACTAGTAAGTATTAATTTAGGCCATTCAAAGACATATTACCTCTTTTTTTACCTCTTTACCCTGGGGAGGCAAGGAGTGTTACTCATCAGAGGCAGCCACGAGCTGCTGTACTCTTGTTTTTGTCATAGAAACAGATTAATTAGTTTCCTTTCCAGCAACAATGTCAAGTATAATTTCTCTTGGTGAATTCAGGATTAATGGAGGTGGGTGTTGGATTGAGGTGCCTAGACACTCAATTTCTGTAACTGTAAGAAAAGATTCTTTACCCACAGTTATCAAACTCAGAGGCAGTGCTCCTTCACACAGTTCCAATATCCTGGAGTGCTGTCTCACTCCTGTCTCTCTGAAAGGCCTCCTTTTTCTTCAGCCATGCCAATGCTAGGTAGAGTCCCAGAACAGGAAGTTCAGCCTCCAAAAAACCATCTGAGCATCCTGATTTTCCTTCCAGCATAAACTGGAATGCATATTTACCTATCCCAGATCCTTTTACCTGGCCTCTGGAGCTGGCTTTCTTCTGCAGGAGGAATTGAGGATCAGGTGATGTCTTTTGGAAGCTTTTGGTTATGCTAGAAGGTGAAGAGAGAAGGGCATGAGGTTGTTGCCTCTCACAAAACATTGGGATTGTTTGCTGGTCAGATCACAGGCACCAGCTGTGGGTAAGCCTGTTTCTTAATGAATCCAATCTCTCCCTCCATCAGCTGTCTGTCCACTAAGCGCCAAAGGAAATGGTGGTTTTCTAACCATAAGAGAAATGGCTGCTTCTCATGCTAGTGGGAAAACTAAGTGTGCATTCCAGTCTTCTCTGAACACTTGGTAGTGGTTCTTTTTTGGCATTTGTACCAAACAAGCTGTTCATATAGGCTCTAAATAATGTGTGAAGCTATGATCAGTGACTAGAGACTCCAAAGTTGAAGTTACAGTAGTTCTGTCTGTTCTGTCTGTTTCTAATGGAATACTTTTCTTAGTGGAAAATGAAAGTGTGTCAAAGGTTAAATATGGCTTGGGCTATTTGGTTCTAAAAAACACAGGGAGATTTCAAAACTTGTCTACCACACAAAGTTCTCCTTGAAATCTACCTTGTTTTTGTCCAATCCCATGGTCAACAGAATACTTTGGATTTACAACATCCAGGCTGGAGCTTGGCAGGCCTCAGGATGTGCATTGCAACCATCAGATCATCCAGGTTTTTGGTTATAAATTCTGCAGCATTGGAAGACTTCAGAAATCCAGGCATTTTAACTTGCTAGGGTTGTAAACTTTTTGGCATGGAACCAAGAGCCATGGTTTTGTCTCTCATGTGATCCTAATTTCAGTTCTATTGTTTTGGGCATGCTTTTGCCTTTAAGCTTATTCCACGATTAGTGTTGGTTTGGTGTTTATTTTAATCTGAGCTTTCAGCTGTATACAACTTTTTGTTAAGTACAAGCTATTATTTTCAACTCTTGTTCTTTTATCTCCTTCTCATGGACTTCCAGGATGCAGAGCAGTGACTGGAAAGATGTAGTCACTGAGTTTATACTTGGCAATCTCTGTTCTTTGCCTATCTAATGTACCCTGAGGAAGGCTTGTAAAATTGAGTTCCTGGTCGATATAATTTGAAAGAAAAGACTGAATTTAAGAACCATATCCTTTGAACGCTTGGTAGCATATGCATTGGTACATCTCTCTGCAGGGCTCAGTATTGTTCTGAAGTCATGTGGTAGTGTTACTAAAACTCGTGATTTGAAAAATAATTAATTTGAGAATGGTGCAGTGGTTAGTGAGCTAGCTAAGGACGTGTGAGGCACAGATTTGTTTTGCTTCTCTACCAGCAGTTTCCTATTCATCCTCAGCAAGCATCTTGCTCCTCGAGTTCTTAATATTTAAAATAGTGACAGTAGAATTATCCTACCTAATAGAAATTTCAAGATAGAATATATAATGAGGTGTAAAATGTATGGGGTACCATAGTGACTTGAGTTTGGTTTGTTTGTTTTGTTGGTTTTTTTTTTTTAGGTTTTTTTTTTATTTTTTGCTTTTTTAAAAACCCTTAGAGTTTTGTATTTCATTTCCAGGAATCATGGGAGATGTAACAAACGCCTAAGGTATTTTTGCTCAGTCTTCACTATTTTTTCCTATTCTTTCCTGTTGTAGTCCCTCTCCCTTTCACTGGAGCAGCAATCTTACTGAAGTGGAATGCCAACTAAAATTGATTTGAAACTTCTAAAAGGGGGGAAAAGTTCATTTTTTTTTCTATAGTGCTGATACCTTTTATATCTGTATAATGTATTTTAAAATCTGTGTTTATAAATATGTTTATAAATTGTTCAGCTTTTGCTGTTTTGCAGCACGATTCCATGAGCCAGTTGTGCAAAAACAGCCGAGGAGGGCAGAAACAGAGCGGTTAAGGAGCACTGTAGCTTGGCTGTCATTGTCACTGAGGTTCTGGTGAGACTGAACTACAGGATGAGAAAAAAAGATTAAATAATTTGTGAAATTCATTAAGAAATGAAGATGCTGGGATGTATGCTTTGGGAACTGTGATGGACTGTTCCCAGGAGGGAGCCAAATAAATCAGTTGCAGTAGGAGAGCCAGCCTATGCTTTTTGACCATATTAATAATACTCTTCCTTTCCATTTTTTGGCTACACCAGTTGTGACATCGATTTTCATACCTGAAAGTGACCTAAATTTTTACCCTTAATATTTGGAAGAGCCATTTAAATGCAAAGGATTGATGCTTATTGCCTTGTCCCAGGCATATACACGTGGGACTGAAATGATTTTCTTGATGTGAAGGCATCACTCAGCAACAAAATTCTGTGATTCAGTAATCAAACATTAATGAAGTACAGAGTGAGCTTTTGAATGTTTTTCATGCCCTGATTACTAAACAGAGGTAAGATCTGTAGTGAAGTAAAATGTGTTTGTCCTCATGCTGAGGTTGTGCTGTTGAGTGGGACCGTGAAAGGTGCTGTTGCCCCGCAGCAACACCTTCTGCTGAAATCCCAGTCAGAGGCAGAGCTGAGTGCAATGGCTGGTCAAAGCACAGCTGGACAGACTACTTAGGGCTTTTCCACCATTTATTTTTTCAGTGTGGTTTATTAACTGAGCTACCAGAACACTGAGTTGGAGTTGCAGCAGCAGGAAGTGGCTTCTAATTGTAAAGATACTCCGTGGCTGCAAATTCAAGTGGCTGAAGGTTACTGAGGCTTGTAAAGTCTCCCTGGTGGCCACAGCATAACCATGAGAGAGTCATATGTTTTCTTGCTACACAGCAGGAGGAGAGGCTGATCTGGAGCTGTGTTTTCCCCACTGCTCATTGCTCAGGTCTGGATTTTTAAGCTGTTGACTTCATGTGTGTCTTTGGTTGGGACTGTTCTGAAATGCAAATTGTGCTGTAGACCAGTCATGGAGATCTCTTAATGGAAGATACATTAGAAGTAATGGTGCAGTAAACCAGTATCTTGCAGTATTTGGAGGTAAAAAGAGAAAACTGGAAACCTTCAATAAGTTCTAATAATGAAAATTTGAAAGAAAAGGGTTGGAGATACATTTGGTTTGCTTTTTTTTAACCATCAGTAAAAATTTTCCACTATTTACAAACTATTAGACTATTTGTGAAGATTTTTTGCTTTTTTGCAGAATATTCTTTTAATTTTTTAACCTTGAGGAGGGCAGATTAATTATTTTTGTCATGTACTTTCAATGGGAAGGCAAATATTTATATTGTGTTAATTTTCACAAGTGCACAGTAATTTTTTTTTCTGTAGCTAGTCTAAGTCAGTGTAAATTTTATGGCAAACCAAAGGGTGCAAAAACTAAAAAGCTAAAAATGCTTCAAAGCACTTGTGTGTTCTCACAATTTTTTGGCTGAGAGCTCGGTTTTGTATGACAAGTGAAAACCGCTGAAAATATCTAGCTGCAGCATTGGATTGCAGTGGTACAACTTTACACTTCCAGTAAGTGAATTTCAAACTAAAGAGTTTTTTCAGTCTTCTAAATCCATACTCAGACATTTGCCTTGTGTTCCAATGTCAGTTATCCTGCAGGCTCTGATGTTTGAGGCAGGTACCTGGCCGTGACCTGCAAGTTGTTTTCATATGTTTTGCTGAGAAAGTTGCTTCTTGATAACTGCTTATGGTGAAGTTTGTATGTGCACCACAGACATGTATAGAAATGCCCATTCTATTTTGGTCAGTGCTAATTTGTATTTTTTTTACTTGGTTGTTTTATGTGTAACTTTTTCTGCTGTCACACACAGTGCTGAGCAGTCACCCTGCAGTTGTCTTTCTGACAGACACATCTGATGCAGGGAGCTTTGAAATGACTTTTGAAAAGCAAAGTGAGCAAACATTGTTGATATGGGCTTGGACCTGCCTGTTGTTAAAATCTTGTTTTAGGGCAGAAAAGGGAGAGAGATACTACACATTCAAATACTGGGTATTTAATGTACTTTATTTGTGGCGGGATCTTTTAGCAGAAACAACCTGACAGGAAAGGTACACCACTGCTTTAGGGTGTTGATTCTGATGTTGTTGCATAAAAATTACAGAATCCTTAGAGGCTTTTGGCCATAGATAAATGAGATTGAATAAATGTTATATTGTCTTTTTTTCAAAAATATTAGAGATAACCATGAACAGTGCATTTTAATGAGCATGTGGAGGGATCATTTGAAAATTGCATAGAATTTTGCTTTTCCTGATAGCTGCATTTCCTTCACAGTGGCCTCCTGGTGTGGTTTCTTTCTTTACAGAAAGAAAAGAATAACCTGCATTTTAAATCTGCTATAGCACTTTGCACCATTGGTGTTCTGCTTTTGTGCTTATGACAAAATGACAAATTTGGAAGTATGGGGAGTAGTGACCTGAAGCGCTTCTCTTCCTCCCCTGCAGGCACTTGCATGCATATGCGCAGGCACACGTGCACAGTTGTGCCCTCCCCATTTCAGTGTCCTAGCAGGCATGCTGCACTCCTCTGTGGAAAAGAAATGTGGCATTTGGGTCAGTGTTTCTAGTTCACAGACGACGTGTGATGTAAGATGGCTTATTGCTGTACACAACGAGAGTCTCTGATGTACTTGTTAAGTAGTGTGTAGAGAGCTGCAGCCGCAGATCCATTTACATTTCAGGAGTTTGAAGAATTGAATGATGACCTCGTAAGAGGCAGCAGCTCTGTCTGGTTAATTATATCACAGGTGATGGTGTCGCGTTATGTGCATGTACAGCAGAGATGTGTGCCTAAGCAGTGTGTGCTGGGTGCTAGCCTATTCCCATTGCTTGTCCCCTGGGATTTGTTTAAGCCAGAAGAAAATGTAAGTCACTGTTAATGAGCAGAGAGTGGTTAGCACCTGTCTATCTAATCCATACTTTTTCAGTATTTTATTGCATCGAAGGAATATCACTGCCTAACGGTTCTAAACAGCTAAACAGTACTTGACATTTAAAGAGATTTTCTGTTGTGCACTTGTATAGTCAAGAGTAATTCTAATCCTATTAAAGATATTATGTCATGGAGGCGTGTTCTGGAGGAGAAGGCTTCTGCTAACTGGCCCGATGGAAAGCAGAGGGGAGGGGCGAGCAGGAGGGCGGATTTATTACTCGATAGTTAGGTCAGGGATTTCTGTGGGAAATGCCCAGTGGTTGCAGTTGCTGATGATTTCACGGCAACAGCAGTGAAACACAGAGTGCGCTCCGGTAGCGGGTTCCTGAATGAGACACTGCAAATGGGTGGAAATTAAAAAGACAGCGTGTGAGAGAGAGTCAGAGAGACACAGAGAGGGAAGCTGAGAGCAAGGAAAGTGCTCCGGCTCGAGGAGAGTCTCCCAGGTGTACTGCAGAAGCTTTTTGGAAATGGATGCAAGGACCATCTGCTGCCTATAGATTAGAGGACTGTAGACTAGGAGTGCAGAGAAAGAGCTTATAGCTCTTTTTAATAAAAATCAAAGTTCTGCATAACTGATTCATCAAGATAAATCATGAGTGTGCTCTTGCATGGGATAATAATGTATAAATTCATGCTTCAGACAGACAGAGTTCAGCCTACATTGCTATAAAAAATAAACCCAGCAACAATGCAGTGAATAAATTCTGCAGTGATTATCTGATTTATGTACGAAGAAAAAGAGAAGCAAAACACAGACAGCTCTTAGCGCACTGTGGCATTTGCAAGGCACGGCATTTAATGCTGAGAGATGCTATACATTAAATCTGACAACTGTGAAAAGAGAGATCATGGAGAAGTCAAGTAGTGAGGATTCTTCAATTCACCGGAGTCCATCTTTGGATAGCAAAGACTCAGATTTTGCTAAACCTTCTACCTCAGGGAGGCAATTTGGTCGAGGTTTTACTGCAGGAGCTTTCTATGGTACAACTGGATCACGCACACAGAGCCACACTGGGGTCGGAACCGGGACCGGCGCTGGGACTGGAACTGGCGTAAAAAGTGAAAAATACAGTGCACCCAAAGGCAGCAAATACGTGGTCTTTTACCTGGATCTATCCTTTGTTTTCCTTTTAGAATTTAAGAAGTGCAACATGGCAAGAGGCTGCCTGTGTTGTTTGAAATACATGATGTTCCTTTTCAATTTAATATTTTGGGTGAGTACTGCCTTTTCAGTTGCCTTCATCTGTTAGTGTATCCTGTACTGCTGCATTATGTGTATAGTGCATCTTTGAAGCAGTACTGTAAGTTCTCTCCTCCCCTCCCTCTCTCTCATACCTGCTTGGAATATTTTCAGTGTTAAACTTGTGTCTATTGGGAAATGCACATGCTTTCTGTATCTTTATTGCTACGTGGTTACTGTAATTTGACTTCTAATGTTATTCTAATGTGCTTTGAACTGGGTTATCTAAGAAAAGGGCAGAATTGTTGCCCTTTAAGGAAGACCAGAATTATTGTAGCATTAAAATCCTGCAGTGGCTGGATTGTTGCATTCTGTTGTAATACTTGTTTTGCAAAAAAAGCTGAAGGTTAGTTTTTAAAGTATATTTTCATTGTCACCATAAATCTCATTTGCTTTGTGTAAACTTCATTTGACAAAGTGCTTTTTCATTTGAAGGAAGTTATGTCCCGCTTCTCCAATTAAAAACAGTAAATAATGTATGTTCTAACCTCTTAAGGTTTCAGCATAAATGTAAAATGCCTGGAATGGTGAATTAATCTGGATTCAGTTTCAGCTGCAATTGTACACATTAGTGTGTGAAGTTGGAGACTTGCTCTTGCTTCTCAGGGATCAAAATTGATTTTCCTCCATCAGCCAAGAGGCGTGAGGAGTTGCAACAATGAATGTTTCAGCCAGCAAGTTAAAAGCGTAATGGCTACTTTGAGCAAAGTATTGTCACGTACAAGGGAGGGAGGAAAAGTTAAAGTCCTCTGCCAGCTAAGCATCCTTCAGTACAGTATTTTTAAGAAAATCACAGGTTAATTGAAATACTGAATATTCATGAATATAACCCAATATGGAAGGGTTGGCATAGTTTGAAAGCAAAGGGCTTTTTGGGTGGTTACAAAGCTTGGGCACGTAAACAAAACCATTCATAGTTGTGATCCAGAAGCACACAGTAAGCTTCATAAATAAATGAAAATACCCTCCTGGGATTTATTTTGGAAAAGGGGACATTAGCAGTCTAGTTCAAATAGCTACCTCTGGTGTGCAGATATCATTGTTCAAATTAGAAGCCTTACTAGCAGGTTGTCTGTTTATCTTGACCCACTTACTGAAATAACCTCTAAGAGCAAGAGTTAATGGGAGATTTGGTACAGTGTTGAACTGCTCACGCAACAGTGAGCTTTTATCAGTAATAGACTGAAATGCTACAATTACTGAACTTGTGGGCATCTTACTGAAATAGAAACATAGAACTGATCACTGAACATCTGATCAAAGTTCACTTCTGATTTTTTTTTCCTTCTTCTGTGCACATACCCTATTAGAAAGACTGTAAGTATTTTTGGAATAAATAATTTTGAATACACCATATTTATATCCAACTGGCTATTTGACTCAATGCTGCATTACTTTAACACCTTGAAATATTTTTTTTTTTCATATATGTATGTGGTGACTAGTTTTAGAAAAGCTTTTATCTGGTCTCATTACTCGTGTCCTCTGTTATCTGTTATGTAGGTGTCTCTTACTCCTCACCTCCTTAGATGCAACATCATTCTTCGATTTTTTTCTTCTTCCCAAACAGCAATTTTCTTGACTCTGCATCAGACGTTCAGAGTCCTTTTTTTCCATTTCTTGAACTTGCAAGAACATTTCAGACTTCATCTGTGGGCTCATCTCTGTCTGCTCAGCTCCCTCTGGACTTTTATACAAACACATTGCTGCTTAGGTTAAAACTAGCCTACCATCTGGAACAGTTCTCTAGTGTCCTGTGCTTCTTCAGTTCTTACCCTTAGTTCTTAATCCCCTTCACACTCTCCTTACCATGTCTTTTGTTGTGAGGCTTATATCACTTTTGTTTCCATTACTAAATGTTATCACCACACCTCTAGCCAGTATTCTAAAAATGCCTTTTTTTGATGTGAACTATGCTATTCAGAGTGAAAATAATGCTCTGGCCTGGTGAATCTGAGAGATTATTGAAAAATGCTAAGTGCAAGATGTCAGGTGCTTTTCAAAGCAGTTTACAACAAACATGTGATCCTTCAGCCTGGTTTAAATTGCTCAGAAGTCCCCCCTTCTTAACTGTAGCTGTCTTACACTCAATTTTGTAAGACAGAATGATGTTCCCATGCATTCTTCCAATTTTGCTGTATTTTTTTTTTTTGACTGTGCTATTTTATTGTTTGAGACAGTCAAATGAAGAACATCATCCTTTGATTCATGGGAATGCAAGTAGAATGAAGCACACTACGCTGTATGTGTCCTGTAGTTTGCCACATCTAACCTCATACTTGGGACCTCCACTAGTTCAGCCATGACTATCCCAGAGGTTGTGAATGCTTGGCTCTGTATGTGCTCCTTGCTGATGCTGTTCTCCTGCAGCATCTCTCACTCCTGCCCTGAACTCCCCTGCTAGCCCAGCACTGGACTCCCCACACAGCTCTGCCAGTGCCTTTCACTCCTGCCCTGCCCTGAAGCACTCCCTGCTGTTTCAGTCCTATCTTTCTTCTTAACCTGCTTTTTCCATTCCCAGGTTTGCCTGTTCTCACTGCTTCCTTCTGAATTTCTGTTAAGAAACCAAAGTCCAAAAACGTGAAGCTGTGGCCTGCTCTTGAGCAGTGACTATCATCTTTTGCAATGCAAGGTGATTTATTTTTAAAAAGAGCAGCTTCACTTTTAAACATGAAATTTCCTGAACTGTAATTTAAAGCAGAATGAGGCTTCTGGTTTTCAGAGATGAGGAGACCACTTCCATACTGTTACCATATAAATGTTGCTTATGAGATGCTTTTGAAAATGAACACTGGAGGTGCCCTTTGGCATCCTAGCATGCTGGGTATGATTGTTTGGCTTGATTCTTAGTGTTGGCTCAGAGGAGGATGTTCTTCTGTAGGAGAAGAGGCACCTTTTCCCATCATTTCTTCTTGAAGCAGAGAAATGGAGCCTAATCTGTGCCTCATGGGCCAATGAGCTCTACTCCTCTTTCTGCCTTGCAGGTAACTCACACGGAATTGACAACTAATTGTATGTGAATATTATATATTACAAACATTATTTTTATATACAATGTATTTTACTTCTTTTAATGTATATCCATAGATACTTACACACAACTGTATGCTTCAAGTGCAGTAGTCAGTGGATTCTCTCTGCACTTTGTATGTGCTGTTGCTGTGATAACTGCAACCAGGAGTTGTAGCAAAAATTCAGTGTCCGTGAATTCGATTCATGGCAAGAAAATACAGCTTTTGAAAAGCACTAGCATGTGTATCAGTTAACCTGGAAGGATGACCTATGAGTTGTACAAAGCAAATTTGTCTAAGTGGGGCCTAGCAATAAGTTGGAACAGAAGGTGTTTCTCCACTGAATTACTGAGAGCTTCAGGTATTTCTCTGAGTCCCTCTGATTCTTAACAGTTGTTCATGGCCATCTGGCATTGCTTTCTTTCAGAGATTAGGAAAGTCTGAGCTGAGGGTTAAGGAAGCTTATAGTATTTAATTGTGTGGCTAGGATGATGATTTACACTGAATTCATCCTAAGTGCATAATATGTTTTGCAAAGGGACTGGATGGACAACTACAAATGTTAATTGATTTAGTTTGCCTTCAAGAGTATTTATGTGCAAACATGCAGTGATTGCAAAGTAGCTGATGTTGCTCTGCAGAAGAAATAAAGTATTGATTTTTACTTCTACAGATAGCAGCTCAATTGACAAGGAAGGTAATCACTAAATATAAACATTAGTGTACATATCTTTCTATGGGAGATTTCTCTTCATTGTTATTAGAGGAAAGGATTACCATAATTATTTTCACAAAATGTATCAGGAAATATTACTGGTTATAAAAAAAAGAAGTTCTATGAAACATGATTTTTTTTCAAAAAAATTCAATAATGAAATGAGAATTTCATGTGGTCTTAAAATGGAAATTTTGAAATGACTGGCATAAGATACCAAAAAGTCACTAGGGAACTTTGCAAGCAGTCAATGGTCATGGCTACATTTTATCTTGTTCTATTAATTTAACTTAGATTAATGAGTCTGCAAACAGTGAAGCATTCATAGTAGACATCTTGATAGTTTTTACTATTGCTTAATTTTAATATAAAATGCATTTTATTAGGAGCTGTATGGCATGAGTTTTAAGTCTTATATTTTGTGTTTCAGGAAGAGCTAAGGAAAAGCTAAGCATAGTTAAGAAAATACTTAATGGGGTTTATTTCTTAAAGGTGCTTAATTTTTAACAACTAAAAATATCTGATAAGAATAATACCTGTGTATTAATGTTACAATTAAAAGCAGAAGTTACAAGCAGAAGTTATAATTTATCTAATTTAAGTGGAGTCAAATATACAAATTCAGTTATTTAATATTTACTTTCAAAGTAAATTTTCTACTAGCATTTTTCTTTTACTGAAACATAAGTGTAGAAGAGAAAAATATGGTCTGGAAACTTGCTGGTCCAGCAGGAGCAGCAAAAAGTCAAATACAGCAAATTTTCCCCTGATGCTCTGTAATTACACTGATGGATAAAGACTGTTACTCCTGGATAATATTTTTCTACATTAATTATTTGTGCAATTTAATACTGGAGCAGGAGTAATTAATATTTTTTTCCTGTAGATTAAAACCAATATTGTGCATTTATCAATGAGCATAAAGACAGTAGTACAGCAGCCATGCAGGTCACTTTTGCTCAAGTCTCAGATCATTCTAAAAGAGAGGCAGCATGTCCATTCTCTGGGTCTGGCTGCTGTCAAAGCTCTTGGTACTGTAAAGCAGCTAAAAACTTTAGAATGGTTTGCATAAGGTAATCCATACTTATTTATGCCAAATTGGAATAAATAATACAGTGCACTGTTTAGTTTGAAGTACAAATCTTTAATGCCTAACTGAACCTGCTGGACAGACAGTTAAATAATGTGAAGAGACTTTGTCCCTACAAATAACTGAAAATTAATCCCTGGTTTAAAAGGGGTGGACAGTTTGTCCCTTAAATCAGAACAAAATTGCTAACCACAAACAGCTTTGGAAAGGACACACATTAAATTTCTCTCTCTTTTGTTGCCCTCCTGCTGGCTGCATTATCTGATATTCTCCATTTTCTCACACAGGGGATAATGACAAAGAGAGACAGTGAGTGACCCTGGGATGCTTGTCTCTTGACATAATAGTGATATTTACTTCTGTTGTATTTTCACTCTAATGACATAAGTGTGGTGACAGTTGCAGTACAATCCTGTGAAAATAAGACTATCCAAAAACAACCAACCAACCAAAAACAAACAGAAAAATCCCAAACAAACAACAAAAGAAAAAACCCCACATCAAAAACCCAAGAGAAATGAGCAAAACTGTGAATTCTGGAAAAGCTAATGTTTTCAGTGACATTAGCTCTTTTTTTTTTCTTTTCCTGATAGAGAATTCTTTCTTTATTTTTTTCTGATAGGATTTGAGAAGCTGTGAAAAGATCCCAGCTATTAGTTTTAGTTTCCTATCCAAATGGTATGGCACTGTTGGCGTCCCTATGGAAACATGCACCTCGGTGGGGGAGAACTATTAGAAAAACATTTTAGCATGAGAATGTTTTGGCTGGGAGGAGAAGGAAAGGTAATATTGAGTTCAAACAGTGTGGTGTCCTAATGAATGTGTGAGGTAAATGAAGTCCATTTGTAACCAGCATGATGACATTACAGAATAATATTAAAGTGTTATTGGAGACCTGAGACTAGTTTTAATTTAAAATATTGAGGTTTGCTTGAGAGCTGAGTTAACACTGATTAATCCGGGTGGTGAGGGCCTCATGCCTCGTTTAGGGTTTAAGCTGTTTCAACTTGATAGGCAAGACATGAGATACAGAATTTTTTGCAGTGTTCCTCTCACTAACTACTCTTTGCTAACACTATATTTTATTTAGGTTGTTTTGGGTTTTTTCGTTAGGTGCGGGGGATTTTAAAATTATTTTGGTTTTCCTTCAGTGTGGAAGTGTTTTAATTCTAGCTCTTGGTAGGTGTGAAAGCCATTTGTGTCTGTTACTTTGGATAAACAACGAGTTGATTCATCACTCAAGCAGACCTGTTGTACACAACTGTTGTAATGTGGCCTGTTGGACAGTTTGTTCCTTTGTACATGAGGAGGTTTATGGTCATCGAAGGGGAGAAGTGCAGTAAGAATTTCAAGCTGGAAAACAAATTCCTCCCCTCCAGTTCTCCCTGCACTCTTGTACTCCCAGAGTTAAATCTTTCTTTAAAACGTATGATTCAGATTCTGTTCCTCATATGTTCCTTTGAGGACATGAGGATGACATGAAACAAATTTCTTCAGCATTCTATGTCTCAATTCCCCTAACTTTAAAAACAAGAATGTATCGAATTCTCATAAAGTGATGACTTATTATCAGTTTTGAATAAGGGTAATAACTGTGATATTTCCTATGTAATTCTGCATTCCTAGACCCATTTAAGTAAGCCACTTGACAGGGCCTTGGTTAACAGGGTCCCTTTTTGTCTGCTCCTGCTACCTCCCAGCTAAGTAGGTCTGCGAGAGGCCCGTCTAAAGGGATATAATCTTTCTTATGTGAGTAGAGGATGAGCTTGTAACTCCATTATCTGGCTGTCCAAGGAGGCGTCTAATTTGTTTATTTAAACACTGCTGACACAGAGCAAGACCTGGGTAGAAAAGATGGGAGAATGCATTCTAGTTTCTGGAAAGTAAAGTGTGGTTTGTTAGAGCTTTGCTGTACATGTAGTTGGGATGTTCCTAATGGGTAGCCAAGTCACCACAGGTATATGGAATACTATAGGTCCTCTGTGTTTGTAATACACAAAGTTACCCATCCCTTCAGCAACTTATGAAAACTGTGAACAAAACAAAGAATTCTGCTGTTTATGTTGGGCTTTGCTTCAAATATCTTGCAGAAATAAATAAACCACAGGAAAGGAACCTTGTATGGCTGAAAGTGTGTTATTAGACAGTGAATGTTTGCTGAACCTACTGGGGACTTCTCACATAAAACTTAATAGTTTTAATACCACTTTATAGAAATTACTGCAGACACTGAACTGAAAGCCTTTTCAGAACTTTCTGACACAAATCGGCTTTAAATCAACTCAGATCTCCATTTAGCTCAAGTCCCTTGCTGCTTAGGAGCAACTTAAATTGCTTAATTTATTCAGCACAGATAATTGAACTTCCAGTTGTTTGGAAATTTGACTGGAATGATTGTGCTTTCCTGCTGCCTTTAATGAGCTGGGCCAAAGTTCACATGGCTATCCGAACCTTCTTCATTTAACTACTGCATCCAGTATAGCAAGGATTGTGAACATTCATGGGGTTCGCTGCCAGTTTGAATTTTAGAAGTCATCTACAACTCATCTTCAATACTGTCACTCAAAACTTGGCACTCTGGCCAGTAGCTTTATCACTGCTCAGGTAATGCAGCCAGGGCTAGGTTCTCCATGGAGTAACAGAACATCCAGTCACTGTTTGTTGTTATCCTTAATCAAGCCACAGGCAAGTCCCTACAGTCTTAGTAAGCAACCCAAACCCATCTTTAAGTGTTTGGTTATGCAGCTGACATGCTGGGTCTCTTCTCTCTCACCAATAACCTCAGTGCTGTCTGGGAACAGAGCTGATGGCTACCCCTTCCTGAAGCGCTGGAAGACTAGTTCGCCGTTTATTTTATTTCTTTCTTTGCTTCCTTGTGTTTGCTGTGTTTTTGTTGTTAAGTGTAGGAGATGAGAATTGACTTTGAAGAATCAAAAGAATTAGTAATGTTTAAAAATATTGCTTGTTTTAGTAGGGAACGAGCTCTGTACCCGTGGATTCTGTTGAATCTATTTGGTCCTCATTTCAAGCTCCTTTTGCTAATCTGTCTTCTGACTGCTGAATGAAAACCCCTTATTACTGCTTCTAGTCCATGCCGCAGGGATAGTTTTGAAGACACATTAAACTAGTCTCTACATGTCTTTCTTTTCATATAACACTGGCAAGTCATGAAGCATCAGAGACTGAATTTGTATCTTTTTTATTTCTTTTGTGTGTTTCCCCATACTTCTGTTTTATGTGCATTCTGATACAATTTGTACTGCTGTAGGTACAAATTATAGGTCTGCAGTAGAAAATGATCACATTATAGTTGATTCTTAAAAGTGTATGACATGTACTGAGAGTTGCTGCAAGGAATAAAAACCAGTAGAAACTGGTAGGTATGCTAATCATCTGTTACAGAATTATGAATTTCTAACACTGTACTGAGTTGTGACTGATAAGTACTTCTTTTAACTAAAATAAGCAGGATTTAATGTTTTTAATTTTTTTATGATGAAGAAGAATGAAGCAAGAAAATAATGGGCTATGGATGAAGATAAATTTATGAACAGATGCCTATAAGCTGTAGGTTTCATCAGCTTAACAAATTACCAGTCATTAACAGAGATGCATTAGTTGCTTGTGTGCACATTTATACCATGTTGTGGATGTGCTGCAAAGCATGTTAACTTAAACCATGCAGTTTACTCTGCAAATAATGTATGGAATGGTTAACAGTGGAAGCAGTTAACTGGGAGAAATTCCATAACATAGAGTTGTGTCTCTATACTACAGCATGCAATCACGGAGGCTTAAAATGATGCAAAAATGAAACAGAGGGAAAAGAATTTGCACTGTACTATTCAATCAGATTTCCTCAATTTGCTATCTTAGAGCATTGAAATTTACTAGAAGGGCTGCTTCTGAATCAGAGGTTTGTTCTTTTAGGCTTCTTTAATTGAGGTATTAAGCACACTTTGTTTTAAATGGTGCTACTGAATACTTACATTTTGTTAGTAGCTGTGTCACTGCTGAGAAGCATGGATTCTTCACAAGACTCCTTTCTTCTTCTGTATTGTCTTGAACAGTTTCCAACTAGTTATATTGGAAAGTAAGAGAATTATCTATGAATAGATTGTAATTCAGAAATGTAAACACCTATTTTTGTCTCATTTTGTAGTAGTTTTAAACTGAATTGACAGTTAAGAATCTTAGTATCCTTTACTTCTGTGCCCATCCCCCACTTTTTACCTTTCATCAAACTATTGCTGTGTTCCAAAGTTCACCTTTTTCTTTTGTAGTGTCCTCTGGATGCAGAGACACAGTTAAATTAGAAAAAAATAAACTTGATGTTCTCAATTGCTCTTTCTTTAGAGTTTCAATTGCCCCGTCTTCTCCATTTTCACTGCTTTAAGGAATTGATATTACATCTGTTGGCATAATCCCAGAGTGCCTTAGGACCACTTAATGTATTTATCCTCTTGACACCCTGTAAGTATGGGCCATGCTTTTATCCTCCTGATACAGATGGAAAGCTGAGACACCAAAACAAGAGAATGTCTGCATAGAGCACAGGGTAGAGGGGTGAGAGCCTTTAGAGTCCAGAACTAGCAAGTTGTCATGGTTTAACCCTAGTCAGCAACTCAGTACCACTTATGAGCTGCTTGCTCATTTCTCCACCCCTCTACCCCAGTGGGACAGGGAGGAGAATCACGAGAAAGGTAAGTGGGTTAAGGTAAAAGCAGTTTAAGAATAGAAATACAATATAATAGCAACAATAACTACATAATGATAAATATAATTAAAAAGGAAATAACAAAGAGAGAGATATAAATTAAATCCCCAAACCCCCAAGTGATGTACAGTACATCCACTGACTGATGCCCAGCCCATCCCTGAGCAGTGATTAATGGCTCCTGGCTGACTCCCTGCAGTTTATGTACTGGGCACAGCATTCTATGGCATGGAACATCCCTTTGGCCAGTCCTGCCCACACTCCCTCTCAGCTTCTTCTGCACCTCATAGCTGGCAGAGCCTGAGACCTGGCAGAGTCCTTGACTCAAGGTAAGCAGTGCTCAGCAACAGGTGAGAGGCACTGGCACAAATTTCCCAGGGAAGTTGTGGATTCCCCATCCCTGGAGATGTTCAAGGCCAGGTTGGGGCTTTGAGCAGCCTGGTCTAGTGGAAGGTTCCCTGCCCATGGCAGTGTTTGGAATTAGATGATCTTTGAGGTTCCTTCTAACCCAGGGCATTCTGTGATATCATGTTATTCTTGCACCAAATCCAAAACACAGTACTGTACTAGCTACTAGGAAGAAAACTAACTATATCCCAGCCAAAACCAGGACAGAAGTCCACATGCAGCAGACTTCAGTATGGAGAGGTTTGTGTTGAGATCTGAATGGCAGTGCCTACGAACTCAGAAATCCTGCAGATCACTTCCCTCAAGCTTGAGTGTCTGCAGCAGTCCTCCTGCACTTTCATTGCCAGATTAGCTTGGGCAGAGACAGCTTAAATCTGTCTATATCCATGGTGTAGATGTGTCCTTCTAAGATACTTGTACAAACTTAAACTGAAATTGAATCTGGATCCCTGAAGTCCCTGCTAAGTGTCTTAAGCAACGGACCATCTGTTATGTGCCCTGTGCCTTGAGAGACACTTCAGAGCCAAGGCACCCCAGAACTCCACATGCTTGTGCAGTGTTGTCTGCAGGAACAAAACTCCTAACAGGTTTAGGACTGGTACAGATTCTTTTATTTGGCTGTGTACTCCAGAGGTCTGGCATCATGCCACTGACATCCAGAAGCATCTAGAGGAGTAGAAGTTTTCTCATGACACAACCTCCCCACCACCTGCAAAGTGTCACGGGGTAAACTGGAGGTCTCTTGAGATTGTCATCCAACAGATGACAGTGAAGGTGAAGACTTGGGATATCTCTCTATTGATTTCATTGTAACATTTTTTCATGACTCCAAACCAGCAAATTAAGTATATTCCATAACTAATGAATAACTCAACATTGCATTTAACACTTACTTGCATGGCTGGCAGTAGGATTTCTTCCTACTTTCCATAGCCTCTCAAGCCATATGTTAGTCTTTTAGTGCCTGAGTGATGTTTGTGCTGACAGCTTTTTCAGCATGTGGAATGTAGAGAGTGTCTCAGGTGGGATCTTTGCGCTCTCAGCATCTGGGAGGATGTTGGGATGTCTTTCAGTGCAGCATTGGTTTTGTGTCTTACAGGACAGTCTGCAGTCTAACATGCAGATTGCTGGAGTTAGATTTACTACTGGTTTGATATTTTTGTGTTTGTTTAGATTTTTTTTTAGGTGTTATCTACTCTCTTAATAGAATATGCCTATGGAGGTGGCTATAATGTATGATCTTGGTGTGATGGAGCTGCTCTGTTACTGTGGCAGTTTGGAATCCCATTTTCTTTGGAAATTTGAGTTTGTCTTTCTGCTTTTAGGTAGAAGTGGAACCTGATACAGTTGCTGGATTTTGTTCCTGTTTGGTCTCTTAGTCTGTCTATTTACAGCTGAATTTAAATCAATAAATTGATTTAAATTGTGCTTTAAGTTGTGCTTCATTATTTAAGTTGTGCTTCATGATTTAGTAGGTATTAGTGGTAAGGTTCACCTTATTAGTGGTAGCATTTCCATGGTTCTGAGTATTTAAATTCATGATCCAAATAAACCATAGTGGAGTTAAAATTTAATACTGCTATGTTTGACTTCTGGTATATTGATTTATCTCCCATTCATGAGGCTCAAATGCAAAATTGGATATACTGGATCAAACCAAAAGTTTGTGTATCTTGCCTTTCAAAGTATATGGTAAAAAATACTTAATGGAGACTAAAGGAATTGAATGAATTCATAGAACTCCATTCAGCCATTTATCCAAAATTCTCTGGCAGAAAGTCTACTTGTATAATTAAATATTCTGTGAAAGGGCATTTCCTTTAAAGTCTTGTGCTTGCTAATTTCAGTAGATGCTGACAGTTGTTCTGAAAAACAGTGAGCCATCCCCCATTGTCTTGTCATTACTATTTTTAAAAATTTTTATTTTATTACTGGAATGGAAATAAAAGTCAGAAAAAAATCTAATTTAAAAATACTTTACGGCATAAGCAGGATTTAGCAGTGCATATAGCATAGCATATGTTTAGATCATGGAGTCATAGAAAAACCTCTAGGTTGGTAGGAACGTCTAGAGAACATCTGGTCCATCCTTCTGTTGGAGAGAAATCCTTAGTTTGTGTTACCCAGGGCCCTGTCAAGCTCAGCACTGAGTATTTATAGGAAGAGAAATGCCACCGTTTCTCTTGGTAATCTATTCCAATGTTTGTTTTCAATTACTTCAGTTTGTTTTCAATTTTTCTTATAGCTATGCCAAAATTCTGCTTCTGTGAAGCAACCTGCATTCATTATTTGTCATGGTGGAACAATGCACAATGGTGTTCAGTTTCTTGAGCTGGGATGACCAAGCCTGGATAGTCCAAGTGTGGTCTGACAAGTGCTGCATAGAATGAAATAATCCCATCTCTTAATCTGCAGGATACAGTCTTGCCAATGCTGCCTGAAGCTGCATTTAAATACTTACACTAATATTTCTGTACTTTTGTGGTGTAGCTTTTAAAATGAAGTTTAAAGCAGCAGCATGCACAGCACTGTATTGTATAGAGTTCTGTGAGATGGAGAAGCTCTGTTGTGAGGACAGAAATATTTTCTTCCTCACTTCTGAGCATTGGCACTCATACTACATTGCTGCAATTAGACACTCATCCTTTTAATGTTTTTCCCTCCAGACTGCCTTCCCTGGCAGCCTCCCCTGAAGTACACTTCAGCTAAACCACTTCTCCTTCTTCGAGCTATTCAGCAATTTTTGTAGCCCATCCTGCAGCTCTGTCCCTGTAGGTCATGCTCAGTTTTAAACTCCATCTAGCTTGAAGGTGCAGTTGGCACAAGTGCTGACAAGAACAGAAACATTGATCTTATCACTCCTTCGTCCAAGTGGCCACAGTGTGTGATTGTGCTCTCTGGTACAGTGTATTGATTTTATGCGTTGCTATATGTGTTACAAAGCTCCACAGCATTATCAGAACTGCTGACCGCTTTTTTTTTGTTCCACATTTCTGGTCTGTTTAGGGCTCCTGCAGCCCAGTTACTGCTTGTATTCTCTGTTATGTTTATTCTCATTAACAGAGTGTATATCTCGGAATAAAGAGATTTTAGGAGTTCATGATCTTTACCAGCAGGGTTGGGAGTGGGGCAGGTTAATGGTTGTGGGGTTTTGTTTTGTTTGGGTTTCTTTAAAAAATGAAAAAGCTATTTTATAATGCATTTTTATGAGTGACATTTTTTTAAATTATACTTTATATTTTAGACTTACATTGAGGGAGTCTGGGCAACAGCTAAGCCTTGAAATCAATATACTTGTATGAAAAATAGTCTGTAAAAATAGTGTTGTTCTTTTAAAAACGTTTTATTGAAGTGCAGACTGCATGACAGCTCTAAGTGTTTCCCAACAGTGTATCTGTTCTGACATGTGTCCTAGTTTTAGACCTTTTCCAGGTTCATGAATGCATTTTCTTCAGAGGGCTATATTAAAGCCCAGCAGTATTTCTTTCAGGATACTTCATCCTGCTTGTCCTCCCAGAACTAGCTGGGATCAAGCATGTTTCCACACAGTGTGTGTTTCCACACAGTTCTGGAACGTCCGAGAATGCAGGTTTCTCACTTAAAAGCTTCTGCAGCTGTGTGTGAGCAGTAATAAATGTTTGACACAAGCCTCTGGGGACAGCTTTAAATGGGTGAACTGTTCCCTGTTCCAGCCGTCTCGGGGATTTTTTTCCCCACTGGTTGGATGCTGTGCTATGAGCCTGACCCAATCCTTAGTGACAGCTTGTCGGGCTGATTAATGCAGACTCCAGAGGATAGCTCTTTGCTCTCTGATTGATTCATTTTACCAATAGAATTCACATTCCTGTAGTGTGAATAATAAACAAGTGATTTAATGAGTACTCCCCAACCTATTCCGCTGAACATATCCTGATTGAACCAGCACATGCTTTTGGAAAGCTGAAATACTCCCTATGTGTTAAATACTGAAGATCTACTGAATTATATACTTCTCCCATAAATACAAATTAGAAAGTTAAGGATTAATTTTCTTCTGTGCTGTGCCGTTAGATACATTATCAGAAATGTCACTGACGTTTAAGTTGTTACTTCCTTCTAATTTTTCTGGTTCTAACCAGTCTTTTTTTTTTTTTTTTTTTTTTTTTGCTTTGTGCTTCCCACCATGAGATGTGTTTCTCATTAAACTATTGTTTCTTCGCAGCATTCCCCTCAGAAGGTGACATGCAAGAAGTAGGATAAAATTTGTTCTTCCTCAAGGCTGTTCTTATTCCTTGTGTCCCTCATGGTGGTGTCCCATCTCATTCTATGGTTCTGTGTACAACTCTTTGTAGGAATTGACTCTCCCAGTTCCTCTATCTTGGGAAACTTTCAGGAATACAAAGAAACAGATAGCATTACAGACTTCAGGAGGACAGGGGAGTGGAGCCGGAGCTGTGGGAAGAAGGAAGAATTTCTTGTTTGGGTCTGGATGGTTTTTGTTTCTTTATTATTCAGGAACTCTTACTACTGCAATTAGGAGATCCTGACTCTGGATCTACAAAGAGTTCTCCAACAAACACACAGGAGAGATGTTCATAAAAGGAATGTGAAAGGAGAGAAACAACACTACTCTAATTTGCTCATTTTTGAGAATATAGACATAGAAGTATTTTTGTCTTCTAAAGTTTTGCTGTGTGTTTCACAAAGAAGTATGAGGGAGAAATGGGAGGATGAAAGCCTCCTTAATCTCTTCCCCTGTATTCCCACAGTCTCTTTCCTCTTTTCTTTCTTTTGCTAGGATGCATGGCATACAATTTGTTTCTGCTTGATGTTCAGCTGTACACCTACTGATCTGTTCTCCATGCCCAGCCTGCTGGTACTAATGTCATACCCGCTCTTTTGTGGTTCAGAATTTGAGTAACTGGGTGGGGAGGCAAAGATCCTGATGAGGTTATGATCAGGTTTCTGAGGAATAACAGCTGCTGGCTTACTTGCTTTCTTTCCCAGCCTTCACCAGAGAAAGCTGAGAGGGTTCATTTGCACTTGTGTGAGGCACTGCTTTTATAAATCTGATAGCACTGTGCCTGCATGCACACAGTTCTATGACATGACTTCACATTTTTGAGTGGATGATTGAGAGATGTTTTTCTGTTTTCTCTTGAAAGAAGCTTGACACCTTCTAAAGAAACTTCTTTCTGTCCTCAGCTTGCTGATAAAAGGTTCTAGGAGCTGTAATTACAATACTGCTTTAATTACAGTCTCTGGCCTAATTTTTTGCTTCATAGCAGCTTGGGGGAGAGGGAGGCTTCTTCCTTTATTGTTTCCGCCCTGTAGTGTCTCCTGCTTCGGTCTATTCTTCCGAGACCGCAGCCTGATGTGACATTCATTTCAGCAGTGGTTCTTTTTGCTGCAGCATCAGTGCAGATTTATGTCTGGCCATTGACAGAACATATTTTATGGGTAGTCAGCTCAAGGTTTTCTGTGTTATAGGATGTGTTGTGGGCAGGTTTAGCAAAGAAAATGTTCAAACCCAATAGCACGAAAAGGAAAAACAGGCTTGTTGAATTATGTCTGCCTAGGATTATATAGACTGTATAGATTTAAGATCTGTCTTAGGGCTGAAATGAGCACTGCCATGCTGAAACAAAAGACAGTGTAAAGATTCAGGAGCATATGCTTAAAAGGAAAAACCTTGGGAGCACAAGAGTTTGCCACAGAGACATGAAAGTATCATCACTGTGCTGGATGGACCCTAAATTATTTTCTCTCTGAAGGAATATTAATGTAGAAGTGGTTAAGAAGCCCTGATAGTGAGCATGACATTACTTGGGATTGAGTTTGAGGTTGTTCTAATGATAAGTCACAGCTCAACTCCTTGAGATGGAGGAGAGGCAGCCTTCTGCCTGGCACTCCAGGAGGGAGGAGGAAGAAGAGGTTACAAATACTTTTGGTTCTCCAGGGTGAAACAGTGGGCACTGGTGAAAGACTGAGTACTCTTGGTCATGAACTGGAATGGGTTTTGAGTTCTTGACAATAGCTGAGCCCATTAAAAATGCCTTTTTAACAGACTGTTGTTTTCAGTAAAGTTTTCATTTTGTAACGCTTCTGCAAGCTCTTGGAAAATCAAAGCTTGGTCTACAGTCCTATCTGAAATCAATTTTTAGAAAATTATATCCAAGCCATCAGTTGCAAAAGACCTGGGCAGCCAAACGGGCAGCCAAAAAACCCAACAATTCAATTTAAGTCCTGAACTTGAACATCATAATTAAAAGTAGGGTTTTTGAAAGGTGTCATCACTGACTGGGCTTTGCTGCTGATGAAGTCAGCTCTCTGAGAGAAGAATGTTCTCTCAGATGGCCAGTTTTCAAACTCTTAAGTGCTTGATTCAGTGACTGGCCAGATGGTACTGCCTGAGGATTTGTTAAGCTCTCAACAGCTTGTGACAGATTCTTTGTGTCAGGAAAACTCCGTTGTCTTTCCATCTCCATGGACAGGACTCATCTTGCTTAATTATCTGTCTATCTATCTTATCTATCTATCTAATCTATCTATCTGTCTGTCTGTCTGTCTATCTACCTACCTACCCACCCACCCACCCACCAACCTACCTATCTACCTATGTATGCTTAGAGGTGTGTGCTGTGGAGCTGTGTGTTACAGATGCTGTACCTGAGAGATTCTCCAAAAGCTCTCTTTGGAGGTGATGGATTACAACTAAGCTCGTTCTGAGAGAGATGATGCAGATCAGACAGGTAAATGTGATTACAAGAGCTTCTACATTGCTACTTTGTGGATGGCTTAAGCAAAGTGTGATGGATCTCAGCTTGAATTTTCAGTTTAGCATTGCTGTGCCCGAGTAAGGATGATGGTGTTTCCATTTGCAGACTCATAGAGCACAAGCAGATTTTTAGCATTTTTTACTGTTTTAGGTTTTTCTTTTTTCTGTTGTTTCTCATTTCTGTGGATACAGTTGTCTGTCATGCAGTAGTACACTTAATTTAAAATGTCTTTAGCATTGAACAAAAACGGTTACCTCAATATAGTTATTGTTAAGTCAGATGACTCCAAGTTATCTCCGTTTAAGGTACTAATTAAGAAGGGAGCTTTAAAAGTTGTTTTCAAGGCCTAGTTACTCAAATATGGCAATGCAGATAGAAAATACATTTCAGCTGACAAATGACATGAGCCTTTAGTTAACAGTTCTTATTCAAAAGTACTGAATTGGGAAGCCCCGCTTAAATGAACTCATTCTTCTACCTTCAGAATAGTGTGGTTTTGTAAAAAAGATTCCTGCTCATTTTGGACTGATACACCCATGTGATCCCATGGCAAAAGCATAAAGAGCTCCGTTTATTCATGACTTCATGGGGACTTTCCACAGTGAGTGCAAGCCAACAGCACAGGAGCACTGCCATTGCTACCACTGAACTGGAGCCTTGAGGCAATTTCTTTACAGAGCTTTCTTTGAATATATTTGCTCACCAAAAGATGTCACAAAAAGGTGAAGCTGACTTCCAAATAGGTTTGGCATACATTGGCAGACTATGAAAGCATCTTATCTCTGCTTTAGATGAAAAACCTTGTAGTTTTTTTGTTTTCCTAAGAAAAAACTGAGGGGCAAAAGTGAGAAGAACCCAAAGACCTGGCAGACACTGTGTTTACTTTTTGGCTGTGTGCAATTCACTTTTTACTTCTGCCTTTCATAAGCATAACGCAATAAATAAATCAAATAGAGACTCGTGACTGTTACAGGCAGAATGGGAGCTTCAGACAAAATGTATCAAAGAACCCCTCCTGTTGAGTCATGAGGGGCAGAAAGCATCCTCCTGCTTTCTAAACTCCTTCTCAAAGGGGAGCCTTAGTGCAGCTGGAATCAATCTTGGCCCCAGACTCTGCCAACAGTTTATCTCTAAAGGATTATATAGGTGTAACTGAACCTTTATAGAATTCTGTCCTGTAGGATTAAGGATGTAAACCCTAATCTCTCTCTCTCTTCCCCTATCTCTATCTAAATATAAATTATTTATTTAAACTTATTATGATAATTATAATGATCAGATTAAAAGATCTTAATTGGGATAGGTAACTATGGCTACTAGTATAGTGTACTATTTTTGGAGCAATATTCAATGAACTATATTAAAAGTAGCAAAACCAATTATTATGTAGAGATGTTAATCACTTGTGCTGATGACTCTTTTGCTCAGCCTTAAAGAGTAACCTTGAGGAGCATCCTCACTCAAGGGAGGAATTTCCACACACACACTTGGAGAAGGGGTATGTTAGAACACTACAGTTAAAAAGTGGGAATGGATTTTTATAGTATAAAGTGATTGACTGTCTGTGCTATGTCTCCAGGCCAGCTGTGCCAGATCAGCATCTTTATTTAAGTTGTAAGTAGTATCACTTCTTGGGTCCTTTATCAGGTACTTTATCAGGTACTTTTTTCTTCCTCAGAATGTTTAACTTTGGGGTTGATGAGTCCAGCTGGTTTCAGCATTCTTGAACATCAAAACCACTGATACAACCTCACCAATGATAGCTTTGCAAATAAAAAAGTTCAAGCTGGTTTTCCCCAACTCTAGGCAGAGAATCCTGCTACAATGAGAAGCCTAATACTTCCCTCTGCTCCTGACAGGGAAACTAAAAAAAAATACAAGACAAAGACAGGGACAAGGGGTGTTAAGACTAATCTTTCTTCTTCAAATTTCAAAGTCTTTTATTAAAGATTACAAGGCACCTGAGGCACCTCAGGGTTTGACTATCTTAACAGGGCCATGCAGGAGGACATGTCAGACCTGAGATCAGTACTGTGTACGTCTCTTATAGTCAGGCCCCCTGTCTGCTCTAGATCATCTCTCTGCTTTTTTGCCCTTGTTTACTTTTTCATGTAGTTGTAATGACCTCTGAAGTGGCAAGCAGATGAGATGACATTTTATTAGCTATGCTGTATGTGGTCCAAGAGCTGTATAAAAGTGACACTTAATGAAGCCATTTGTATTTTGTAGGTGCCCAGCTCTCCCAACCCTATGAGACATGCATTGAATTTCTCAGCAATGGAATGCCACAGGCTACATACCTCATATTTAGGAGGGCTCTGGGGAGGGGATTTCTATGAGTAATTCGGGAGAGTGAGGTGACAGCTTCTTACAGCTCCCTGTACTTAGTTGCTGCATGAGGCTAACCTGGGAATGTAGTCAGATAGGGCTGAACCATGAGTGTTACCTGCAGTCCCTATTTAGCTCAAATTTTCTGTGTTGGCCACCTGTGATGCACGCAGTTACATCTATTGATTTTATTGACTGAGGTAAGTTGGAGAGCTTTTAACTTTTTGTCCTTTTAGTGCTTTCCCAGATCAGAAGCAGATCTGCATGTTTCAGAGAAACAGTGGCTTTGTTAAGTCAATGAGACCCTGCAGAGTAGAGCAGAACTTGCCTGCAAAAAAGCTGCTCTTAGTGAAAGTGTGACAGAACAAAATAGCTCAGTTTGTCTCTAAAACCCAGGGCTGATACTTTCAGGATTCAGAGTCAGCAGAAAATAAACCACATAAAAAACTGTGTTTGAAAACTGCAAACCAAACATGACTGATGCAGAAAAAATTGAGATGTAATGTAACACTGGACCTCCCTACTGCTTTTTGACATTGACTTTTGGAAACGAGCCATGCTCAATGCAAAACACTAGGGAATATGAGTGGTTTAAATTTTTGATGCTCAGGACAGAAAATCTATTTGCTTGAAATGGAAAATAGAACTCACTATAAGAGAGATTGTGTGTCATCATTGCCACATGAAATAATTTTGTCTTGATAATTATAATTTTCTATCTAGTAGTCAGATCTGGCACTAGAAAATACCTGCTTTTTACTGACTTACAGTCAGGTTTTCGCTAGACTCGTGGGAAGTCTAAAGTAAGTGAAAAATTGATAGAGGAGATGCAGAGACTAAAAAAATCCTATCTTAAACTCTGGTACATACTATGTACCTGCCAGCCAAGAAATTAGTCCTGGGAGGATGCTTTAACATGTATTATTCTATCTGTCTCTGTGACTCTGCTATTCCTCCTGGGACCCTGCAGGTAACCTAGTGTGAAGCACAGTGGGGCTCTGCCTGTGCTGTTATATGCAGAAGTTCATCTCAGGGACACCACTCAGTAACTGAGGTTCTGCTTGATGAGATTCTGAATTAAAAAACAGTAAAAGATGCTCCCAGCAGCTCAGTCTTTGTGATCTGAAGTGGGAAATGCTTCTCCATATATATTTACAGATGGTGAGTGTTGGGGAGTGATTTATGGAAGAACTAAGAATTGAACCTGAATCTGCAGAGGTTTGATTAAAAGTCCTGTCTGTAAGGCTGTTCTTCTTCCCCTTAAGACCTCTAGATGATGATGGTCTTTCTCAGGTGTTACAGATTTTTCCAGTCAGTAATTCTGCAGACACTGTCAGTAGTCCACAAGGTCTCCTTTCTGAGTGACACTGAATCCAAAATGATCTGTGGAGTCAGTGGGAATGTAATGACTCTTGAAAAATATGACTCCTGTGTTGGCCCTCTGGCTTTTCCAACTGGAGAGGAGAAGAGGAATTGCAGGAAGGGGCAAGCAGTAAATCTATGTCTCTACAGAAAACAGAGTTTATGATTATTGTGTTCTGTAATTAGGATAGAACACTTGATTGTAAATGTTGTTTTCACTTGAAATGAGAAAAGGACTTGAAAGGTGAAGGAAATATGAATTACACTTAGTGAATCCTTCCAGAAGACAGCTGAAGTGCACATGCTGATTACTAGGGTCTGTCTTGACCCTCAAACTTGGCGTTCTCAACCTTGGTGTCTTTGACTGTCTTTTAGGAATCTGTAATCCAACCTCACCACTAAGCCCCAGTGTAGAAATTGACTGTATTTTTTATTCTCCTGGCTGCTGTTTATCATTAAACAAAACACATACTCATCAGAAAAAGTGAGCCAGAGCTGTCGTATTCTTGGAGGATTGCTAATGAGAATAGAGTTTTTAATTACAGTGGATCATTACCACATGTAAACTGACCATCTGTTAGAGGAAAGTACTTGTGAAGGATAGAAAAAGGACATTGTGTGTGTACCTTTTAGGATGCTGCTCACTGATAAAATATTAATAGATGTTAGCCAGGAGGGCTTTGAAAGTTTCATCCTGTTGCTCTTAGAAACTGAGTTATCCTTATGAAACGAAATTCCCCTCTGCATTCTTCCCAACAATGTGTGCTGTCCAAGCTGACCCAAGTCCTCATGCCTGGCACTTTGTTTAGTTCATGCTTTCATGTTTAGTTTTGTTGCTTTGATTACCATTTTGTTCGAGGTTCTTAGGCAAGGGTAGAAGACTTACCTTCTGCTTTTATGCTCCATGGGCATTTGTGTAATTGGTATCATTGGAAGGAAGTCTTGGGAAGCCACAAATTCTCAAAGCACGTGCACTGGGTTTTGTGCAGTGAATTTCACAGACAATGTAGCATGAGGCTGTCATGCACACATGTGACCTTCAAAATGGATGCCAACTGCAGAAGTGAAGATTAATGCTCAGCAAGCATTTCATCTGGAAAGCAATCCAAGAAGGCAGATTTCCATAATTTTAATAAAATACTTGTTAGCATTATCATTAGTGTTTTTGAGAAATAAAATTAAATTACTGGATTATTTTAATGATGTTTGCAAATAGCAACATGGTTGTGTGTCTATGTGAAAATTCTGCGTGCAGTGGTTTACTTGTTATAAGATGTTGCTCTAAGAGTAGTTTGACATCTCTTTCTTGCACTGATAATAATGAATGAGTGATGGAAGGTAAAACTTTGCTTCATCTGTTGCACTTCCTCACTGAAGTAAAGGCATTCCTCTGAGAACACTGATTCTCCATGCCTGGCATGATGCTGCAAAGAAGCTCTTCTCTGCTTCACTAACTCTTGTTAATGGCCCCATCCAGTTAGCCTGTACCCTGAAAAATCCATGACCATTCCCTATCTTATCCTCCTCCACTTTTTCAAGCCATGCATAAGGGTAAGTCATGCTAAGCTGATCTGTATCCTGGCTGATTTGTCTATTTTTTGCTTTTCAGTGCAGTTTTCTGTTGAATTGGGAGTTAAGATATTTTAAATTGATTATGTAAACTATTTTTGATCAGATTTATAATATGGTGCGAATCTGTCATATTGCTCTTTGCTGAATGTCTTTGGCCACAGTCTTTGCTAATGGAAAGTGGAACTCCTGTGCAACCAGTTCTAATTGGAGCTGTTGCACCAACACCTTTCTTGATCTGTTTAGAGCCCACACCTGTTAGTGCTTAAGAAAATGGAAGGGAACTTCTATTCACCGAAGCAATAGTGTTGTACTGTGGGGGAAAACAACTTTCTTTCCCCTGATCTCAGTACTCACTGGAGCAAGAGATTTGATTGCCCATATGTTAGGATGCAGAGCAGCACATCAATAAAATTCACAGTGTTTTTCTGTCTTTGTCCATATCATCTTAACTGATCTAAAGGAAAAGCAAGGCTTTTTAATTTCCAGTTTGCATATTCTGTTCAGTCCTCTAATTGCCAAAAGTAATATTAAATACTCTAGGGAGAAGGTCATTTATCAGGAAGAGGAGTTTTGGAACTACTGAAGAACTAGGTTATCTTTACATTATGAAACCACAGTGTCAGAATTAGGTCACTATTTCCTTTAATGTCTCTGTGTAACTGGCTGAAAAATCTGCAGAAAATCTAAGATAGCTAAAAGTGTGTTATTTATGAGACAGGGAAGAACACTTGGTTTTCTGGGTTGATACTGGTCCAATGCACTCATAAGGGATGCACTGATGCTGCAAATCACTCAGGTGTATCAGTAAAGACACTTTTCTAAAATCTCTGTAAAAATCTGTGGAAAAATGATGCCTCAAATAGTGTTTGGGGGCCATCTAGCAGATGATGGTTTTATTTCCATTGGATGAGAGGTGGAACAGCCTTCCTGGCCACTTTTCAGAAGTGTTGGAGTGCTAATCCTGGCCTTCTAGCCAAGACCAGCTCGGGTAATTATGTTGTGCCTTCTTAAATTCCACATCGTGTCCGAGTGGGCAGAGTGTTCTCCAGTCCATGTCTCAAACATGGCGTCACAGGTATTTTCCCTGCTGTAAGTTGTGCTGATAATGTGGATCTCACACTGTGCTGTGGCTCTTGCTTTTGCTACCATTATTACTTATTATTGTGCTGAGGTTTGTAGGAAGAGGTGATACCTTTATCTGGCCAAGCGAAAAAATCTCTTAATGTAACTGTCAGTAGAATGTGTAGAGACTCCTAGAGATCTGTGCCTGGTTGTTCCTGGTTTTGTGTAGATGTAAAGTTAAAGGCAGGGTCTGTTTTGGGAGTTTATACACATGGAGTTTGAGGCAGATAAAGGGATAAAAACATGCAAGCAGAGTGATTGATGAGGTGACATTTACTGCTGAAACATGAGTGGAATTCATTCTGGAGGTCCTGAGTTAATTCACAAGGTATAGGAAGGGAAAAGAAATGCAGGTGAGGTAGAACCTCATGAGCTTCTAGGCCAAAGAAGATGGGGAAGCTGGTAGAGCAAAGCTGAGATTGGCAGGTTGGCCAAGCTGCTATTGGAGTGTGTGGCTGACTGAAACAGTGGAGACAAAACTCTCTGTGATCATCACTGCCATTTTGCCTACTCTGGAACAAACTGAGGATTCACGATCTGTGCTTGGCCTCTGGGTCAGAGTTCCTGGTGCCCAGTTCTGCATGGCTTGGGGTGTGCGTGGAACAGTGTCTGTGGTTGCAGAATATACTTGGTTTGAGAACTTAAGATTCTTTGATGAATACAGGTAGCCCTTCATCTTGAACACTTCATTCATTTCCCATTGGACACCGTGTGAATTCTTGAGGTGGAGTGGTGCTTACATCACTGGTGATTGCTGTGCTTAGTTCAGCTACCTTGCTCTACTGAAAGTGCTACAGAGATTTTTAGGCATCTTAGGTGGGATAGCTTTTCCTCTGTATCTGAAAGCAAAGAAAAAAGGGTTGCTAGTTTGGGATTAGTGTTTAGAAGAATATAATCTGATTGAAAAAGCCCTGAGAAGAGATCCCTGGACTGTTCTTTAAACCATCTAGTTCTCAAATGTCTCTTTTCTAGCTACTGTGGAGATCTCACTACTTGTTTGTGATATTGGGAAACACTTGCCATAAACACATCTGCTGTTTATGTTAGTGTCCTAGGGTGCTTTTTACTATGCTAGTTTATGTAAACTATCCTGCAAAAGTGGAATTTTCATTCAGTCATTTCCTGCATAACTTGATGATTGCTTGTCTTTGAGCAACAAAATATAAAAAGCAAAGTGTTTTGTCATTTGGTGCAAACTACAGAAACTGGCCTGCACATGGCCCAGCAGTGAGGGATGTGTAAGATCACTCCCCCACTGGCTTCTCATGGCCCCATACCTAATGTGAGTACAAGTGGCATTTAAAGTAGCCTAGCCTCAGGAACAGAATAATTCTTTACTCATTGGTTGTTCTGAATTAGGAGAGATCAGCACAATTTTCTCAGTGTTTCTTTTTTTTTTTGTCAAAACCCAGACTGCTGACAAAACGCACAGATCTACCTTTGCTTTTTGACTGTTGAGTGGAAGTAAGTTTTATGTTTTATTTAACTATGTTCTTGCAGAGATGACCCATCCTAGCAGATGATGGATTTATTTCCTTTGTGTAACAGGCAAACCAGCATATTTTCATTGCTTCAGCTACCCAGGCTCTGAGTTTTTTTTTTTTTTTTATGATTCTTGTCCTCAGTTCTGAATCCTTAGTTATCCCGTTACTGAGCCGGTGAACATGACCACCCAAGAGAACAACTCTCCCCTTTTTTGTGTTCTGGTAATGTTAGGTTTTAAACTTTCAGAAGAATGTCTTGTGTTGTAATGCTTACAATTCTCGGTGAGTAGAGATGCAGGGAAGGGAAAAAGAGGAGGGATGAGTCCTTATAAGCAAAGGAGTTTGGTTGGTTGGTGTTTGAGTCTGCTCATAGTCTTCTGACTAAATTAAACAATGGATAGTCTCTCAAAGTTATGAAAAAAATCAATTTCTATTAAACCCTTGAAATAATGAATTGTTATTTTGTGCTGTTTGTTTCAATAGCATTAGTGTTTTGGTGCTCTGCTTTCTTAGTCTGAAATAAATTCCTTCTCTTTGTGTAGTACCTCTTTTTTTAAGTGTGTACTAGCACTGCATGGGTAGATAAGAGACATCTCTTGATGTTATCTTCCTTGACTAGATTTAAGCTCCACTTGAAAGCAGTAATGGGATGATTTTACCAGCAAACAGTAAGACGTCAATGTAGGAGTTAGAAATTGAAAGATTTCAATATTGCCAAATATCACGACCTTAATTCTCCAGTTACTCTGAGGTCTTGATCCCAGGATAATATGATATTAAAATACTAGCTGAAAAGAAAGCAAACAAAAAAGCTAGGGAGAGCATTAGCCCTGGCAGAAAAGCTTGAGAATAGGAGTAAAAAATGTAAGGGTGGAACTGAAGAAAAAAAAATCCAGAATATATTAGTTAATACAAAATATCATTTTGTGTTTTTTGCTTGTGGGATTTTTAGCTTGTTAGTTTGTTTGGGTTTTTTTAAAGTATATTTGGTTGGTTTTTACATTCTTAAATATGAGTTTTAGAGGCACCTGACTGTTAATTTTTACTGTAAACAAAGGTGTAAAGAGTGAAAGGCTAAGTCCATTTGGAAAGCAAGTAGCTGGGCCATTTTAATAACAGGTTGGATGTGAAAGAGACTTTTCTTATAGTAACAACTGGAAGATTTCTAAGAATAAATCCCTCAACTGAGTGATTGTGCTCAGCTCCTTGTATGCTCAGTGGGAGATGAGTGATGAGTCAGCACTTCACTGTCTTCTATTCCAATCCATCCATTTATTGAGAGAGCTGAAAGGGGCATTCAGAGTGAGGGAGTTATACAAAAAAGAGGATTAAGAACCCTAGGGGTCAATAACACTGTTTCTGCTTGTAATGGCAAAGAGCAAGTTTTAGCTGTGGAGGAGAGAGCAAAGCAATGTACTTCAAAGCAGATTTTATCAAGGAACTGCAGCACTCTCTTGCAATGCTTCCTAATTTTTATTAGTTGTTCTGTGAAATTAGTTCATGTGGAGGTTTTGAGGGCAAGAGTTCTGCTTCCTCATGAACTGGAGCAGTGCATTGCACATCATGGGTGCCATTGCATGGAAACAAACAGTAATGCCAGCAAAGGAGAACCTGTTCTTTCCTTTTCCCCACACAGCAGAATTTCTTACACAAGCCTACAAGAGTCTGGGTTTGATTTTTAAACAGACCATCACCTGTGCTGTGTTACTTTTGAAAGCTGTTTCCCAAAAGGAGCAAGTGCTTAGTCAGCACCTTTCATGCTGACTAGAAGAATGCCAGGGAATGGAGATGTACAGAGAATACGAGAGATGTATAGAATGGATAATGTGTAGAGATAGGTATATAGAGATTAGAGATGTATAAAATGGAGAATGTCAGGTGCAGTGCTTGTCTGTTGTACACGTTAGCAGCATCTTGAAGTGAAAACCTCTAAACAGAGATTAAATTTTAAACATATTTCTGAGTATGTTCAGCTGTATCATAAGCTTCTTCGACTGCTGTCTCTGATTGTGTGCATCTTTGACTGTACTCGAATTAACAGAGAGATAAAATTTATTGCAAGTCAGGGCTGTTCACTGTATACTTTGCTAAACAAGATGTGTTACTGCTCTCTCTGGAAGACTTTCTATTATTAGGAAAGAACTCAGTTGCCCAGTATCTAAAGCATATGCTTTAGCTACTCTTATAGCTCTGAAACACTTTGAAATCAGCCAGTGCCTGGATTTAATCATGCAGCCTGAAGCTGGCTGATCTAGTCCATGCCTGCAGAAGGGAGTAAGATAGCATATTTGGGGTGCTCCTGAATCTGGCATCTGGAAGTTAGGAGGTCCCTAAACAGGCAAAGCCAAGCCCGCTGTGTGTTAGAGAAGTGGGCTCTGGAATGCTGCTGTTCCTTTGTTTTCTGCTCTGTCTGTAGTGCTCTGATAAAGTCAGAAACCACAATTTTGCTGCTTGTAGAGTTGTGACACATGTGACTGGTTATTCTGTAGCAAAGGGTGTTTCAAAGCTGGTAGTGAAGCAGATTAAGAAATTAACTTTTCCCCTAGGTGTTGTAGAAATGGATTATTACGGAATTTACTCTCATTCATATTAATTTAGATCTGGTGTGATGTATGCCCAGAGAAGGGGTTTCTAATCAGAAGGTTTGTAATAACCATTGTGTAACCCTTTCTGTACATGATGTATGCACAAGGAGGAGTCAAAGTCATGGAAGTTGGAAGTGTGGTGTTCCCTCAGCCAGCATTTCACAGACCTAAAGTACTGTTTCCTGGTATTTAAACAACTTGAGAGGAGGATGAGCTTTTATACAATTTCAGAAAGAGCTGAAGTGAGAACTGACTTGAATCAGCCTTTCATCTGTCTCAAATGCTGTGTGTTAAGAATTTGGAAAACATTTGAGTAAGACAGTGTTGCTGGGGGAATGGGCTGAGCTAATTTTTTTACCTCATTGAAATGGCAATTCCTTTCTATTCCCTCTGTGCTGAAGCTTTCATAATTGGTGAAAAGATAACTGTTTGCTATCCTTAGTATAAGCAGATATCCTTTGGCTGCAGAACAGAGGAATTTGGGTTATATTAAGCAAGCTTTCTACACCTGTGCATCTCATCCTGGTGGTGTTCCAAAGAGGTAATATTTCTCCTTGTTCATCCCCTAATATGGCTGATTAGATGTTAGAAAAGCTGCCAGTTGCTGTGAGCAACATGGGGACTACAATGGGCCAACAGGTCCTTTCCTGTCAACTGGGAATTTTTTCAGTGTGTTTCAAACTGTTGACCTAGATAAGGTGAAAGATGGGATATCCCTTGACCAGCCTGTCATCCCTGGAGCCATCTGGCTCCTTCCCATTCCTGCATGCTTTTATAATTCAGAGGCTGAAGGACTGGATGATGCCTTGTTTTAATGTCAGCACACACGAAATGGATAAAGCAAAAAGAATTTATTATTGACTTTCCTAAACCCTTCATTTAAACTTAGACAAAACTTGCGTCCCCAAGTTATTACTGAATTTCTGGTATCCTGTTAATACATTTTTCTTTCAAAGGGAGATTAGTAGTGATATATGAGCAAGGTAGTGGAATGGTAGGAACTCAGGTATTCTGAACTGAAGTATTGTACAGCATGTTGCCTGTGACCTGTAACAGCTGCATGGCTTAGTGAAGGGTTTGGGAGTATTTTTGTTTTTAACGCCTCAGTTGCCAGTGAGTTTGCAACTTTCCATCAAGCATTTTAGAAGCTAGTCAAAAGCTTCTTACCTGGAGCCAGTAATTTCGTTAGATTGAAAAAAAAAAAAAAAGAGACTAGCATTACAAAAAGGCATACTGCAATTATTGGTAGCGCTTGCTAACTCTGTGTTTATGTATGCAGACATGTGGGTGTATGTTTACAGAACAAAAAAAAAATGATAGGGAGGAATTGCTCTGCTGTTGTGTAAGCCTCCCAACTAACTCTTGCATTGGCTTCCCCGTGCCTCTTTCTGCCAGCTTCAGTTCATTTCGGTAAGGTTTGTAGAACCCAGTAAAGCTCTGCATTCTAGTGGTCATTATAGATGAAGGCAAAAAAAACATCCCTTGCCCCATAAAGATTGTAGTTAAGAAATTTGATTAAATGGCAATGGATGATGCCCAGGCAAAAGGGAAATTAAGGGAAAGTAGCAGGTGCACCTGTGTGTGTTAAGTTCTTAGTGCTTTAAGTCTTGGTGACAGTCAAGCTAACTGGGGGCAATTGGCTGCTATTTTCAGAGAGCTTTTCAAAGAAGATTTCTATGCAAAAATTTCATTGCAATTTTAAGTGTTGAATTGATGTCACACAGCGTGTTTGACAAAAGAAAGCAAATAGTATTTGGAAAATTATGGTGTCAGTGAATACTTAGGTGAACCACATGTTGAAAATGTGATAAAGGCATTTTTGCAGTTGAATAAAAGAGGTGCTGAGTTTTGTAGGGATGTATTTCCTGCTAAAAGTGTGGAAAGATGTGGAGCCACCTTATATAATAAATATGCCACTACATGGCTACTGAGCTGCAGTGGCATTGCCTCTCACTGACGCAATTCTTTACAAAAAAAAATCCCAGAATCCGTCATTCAGTGCTGAGGGGTAGAGCTACGCCCTTGCTTTTATGTCGAGAGTTGTTTCATTTGTCTGTGTTGACACATCAATTACTTCTACATTTAGAGTTAGGATCTAATTAATTGGAAAATTAAGTGCCTTGCAGTCATTGCCTAGTTAGAGTGCAGCAACAACAGCTTCTTTCTCTGGTACTGAGACTCAGAAGAAATGAGTTTCCCCCCTCCCTTCTTTCCTTTTTTTTCATTCTTGTCTGTCTTCCCTGGGATCAGGGGTTTGTCTGAGTGGCTGCATTTGCCCCCACCTATGGCTGTGTGTTTGCCACATGTTTGAGAAAACCAGAGGCACCTTTGAGATCTTCAAGTGTCTATGGAGTGTTCAGGCAGATCCAGTGCAGTGCTGGGGTTCTCTTCAGCTGTGTACATCACACACAAGAGAATTTCTGACACCTCTGTTGTGGATAAGGCAAAAATCAGGAAGCTAGCACATGTCTTGGAACCATAGTGTCATTTTGGAAGCTGGGAGATTTAACAGTAAGCCTTTCATTTTATGCTGGACACATTTACTCAGGTGTGGATGACAAGGTGTCAGAACCTAATTTTAATTGGAATCTTTTTCTGACTTCATTGCCTGTTCCTTAGATGTTGCTATTGTATGCATCACAAGTTTAACCTTAAAATATCTCTAGTCTTCTGAGCAAGAAACTTCTATATATAATGAATTTCTCTGGTTTCGTTGCCCTGACAGTGCACTGGAGGCTTCATCTGTGCTGTTATGAAGTGTTTTGTTACATTACACAGAGATATTGATCTAATCAAGTCTTATATCAAGTAATTATCACTTGCTTATTCAAAATTCTGCTCTTCTGGCATTCTTTCATGGCACAGTGTTTAGAGATTCTGACACCATTTCCACTGTAAGGCTGCATGTGAAAGGCTTGTAATGTCAAAAAAATGGCTTTCCTGTGACTGCATTTCTTAACCTTGCAGAAGGAAGAACCTGCAAGTCATTTTCAGCTCTGTGTGTATGGACTAACAGTGAGGGACGCCGCAATAAAGCCACTGTCATTCAGCAATTCTCTTCCTCTGCCATGTGGCTGACATAAAGTACAAAGCAGTGGGTGCCAACGTCCACAGATTTAATGTATAGAAATCTAAGGATATCCATACTTGTTCTCTATTAATTTGCTCATGTTTGGCTCAAACAGTGACTTTAACAGTTTGATTTACAATGCTGATGTTTTGCTTACAAATTGGAGACGTTCCTGCCCTAAGTCTGCTTTTAAAATCAATGCAGAGTAAGTGCAGCGTTCTCACAGTTTAAAGACATTAACAAGAGAAATGTGCTACAGCAACAATACTTGGCACAAACACAAGCTATTACAGCTAAATTCCATGTCCATTTCCAAGCTAATTTGAACAAAATTTTACAGTACAGTTCTTAGTTGGTTCCTGTGGAAAAAGGGATGAAAAACATCAGACTGAGCTATCTTGTTTAACAATATTGCAACAGCATTCTGCTTATGACCCATATGCTGTTTATTTGTCCTCCAGATGCAGTTCTTCAGATGTCTGTCTCCAAGGATCTGCTGCCTCTTTTGTTTTCAAGAATAAAGTATTTGGTCATGTTGAGAATCCTTAGGATGTAATGTTTTGTATTCTGTGACAACTTTAACATTTGGTCCCATCTTGCTTGAATTTGCCATTTTAGCAACTGTACTGTGGTGAAATATGATCAGTTGTATTTGGTATATGTATATCAACATATTCCCAAGCTCTCCCTACAACTGGTACATTGCCTGCCAGCAAAGCAAGTTGCTCAATCTAATAGAGAGGTTTTCACTAAAGGGTTTTTTATTTGCCTGGTTTGCAAATTGGAGGAAATTTGTGGTACAAGCAATGGGAATGTGCAGTCATGGATAATTTTCTCCAAAGGTATTTGTGGGGTTTTTTTTGGTAGACTAACAAACAATGGTAACTGCAAATCCACAGAAGTAGTGGAAGGCCTCTGGGTCTGGGAGTCTGGAGATTGCTTTTGAGTTGTACTGTTGCATTTTACCTGGCAAGGCTTAAAGTTGGCTGAGACCCTATGAGTATTTATATTCCTGATAGGAAAGAAGCAAGTGGAATTTCACGTGTAATGTCCTGCTGGATATCAATTAAAGGTATAAGAAATGGTATAAAAAATGTGCACAAGAGTTGTCATGAGAGCACTGAACTAGTCAGTAGTTTAGACAAAAGGATGTATGTTCTTCAGCTGAAGTCATAGTATGGCCTGATGTCCTCTGATGCATGACAGACTAATAGTGACAGCTGTCACAAAGCATTTAATTTTGAGTTTGGCCTGATTCCAAAATCAATTTGCCCAGCTATGTTTCTACACACCTCCACTTTGCAGAAATGTAAAAGATAGAAGTTACTTTATAGCTGCAAGAGGTGATTGCTCAGTTTGGCTGTACAGATGCACAGTTGTGTATTACGACTTCAGTGTTAAATTCAAGTTTTGCTGCTGCACAGAACTTAAATTATTTTGTTATAAAAGAATTTTATTTCTAGATGAATAGGAAGTTAATACTATGAGTGTCAAACAAACTTAGAGCTAAGTGAATCTGTCAGTATTTTGCTTTTTTTTTTTCTATGTGAGAATTTATTTCTCTCTTTGGTCTCATTCAGTTGATTACTACTCTTACTACTGATGAATGTCAAGAACTGTAAAAATGCCATTAATGTTTTGCATTAGCACTTGAGGAAAAATAAAAGGTTTCTGTCTTGATCTTAGAAAAACATTTATTATTGTTATTGTACCCTTCATTATACCCTTGCTAGTTTTCTTGCAGAACTGTTTCTTGGTTCTTACATCTTTTCCAGGGCTGAAAGTGTGCTTGCAAGTTCAGGTGATGCCGTCTTCATACACACATTAATAACATTTTACTATCACTTTACACTTCCATAGTACCTTTTGTCATGGTACTGTGACATGTTTACTGTAAGAATATTTGGAATGAATGGCTTCCTCTGCCAGAGAATTACAAGCACTGTACAAGTAAGAAAGATGGGAAGCATAATTGAAATGATGTGGCCAGGGTCAAGTTGCTGGCCATTGAATATCAGCACCAGAGCTGGGTACAAGTGTTGACACTCAGTGGTAGCCTTGAGAATTAAAGCCAGAAGCTGAGGCTGGAAGTATTGACTTGAAGCTAACTTAGTTTATTATCCTGCTGAAGTTTTACATTTAATATATTTTACTCTTGGGAAAACTGAAGGGCTTTAATAATGAAATGCAGTGAGCCTGTCGTTGTGGAAGAGGAAGATAAAGGCTATAAGCAAGTTCATGAGAGTATGTATTGTGTGCAGGCAGCCCCCTTTGGGCAGGAAGGGACTGTAACACTCAATATCTACATCAAAGTATGGCATCATTCTGTTTTGCAGCCTTTTAAGGCTTGCTGCGGAGTACTAATAAAATTGTAGTAGTGATCCACTAGTGCATCAAAAAGATGTGTGGAGTACTACAAGAAATTAAAGGAACATTCCTTAATTAAAGGGTGCATGTAGGGGAAAGAAAGCACTTTCATCTTTTATGTGAGTTCATGTGTGTGAGAAAGGAGGCAAAAAAAGTGATGCAAAGACAGGGTCTCTCCCTGGTGCCATCACTCTTGTAGTAAATTCTTGAACATTTAAAAAATTTGAAACGTTTACTGCTCATGAATGTTTCTCTGCAGTCGATGATGGAAAGAAGGGAATGGGTCCAGGGTGCTCAGTTCTCCAGAGGCATGCAGTGAGTGGTTCATCTGTTGGAGGGATGGGGCTGAAGGTGACATTAAAGGTGAAAACTCTTATCCTAACCAAGTAAAAATGTGTCAGAGGATGAGAAGAGAAGATCCTTTATGTCTGGCAACTGTTCTAGGTGCTTACCAGAGGGGAAGATGAGGGTGAAGAGTTTTTAGAGAGAGTATATGGTTGGAATACGTGATGTGGGGACTCTTGGGGTGCTTAAATCATCCAGGAACCTTTTGTGGGAATATACATACTGAAGCAAATTTATAGAATTTTAATGAGAAATAGCTTCTTGCTACACCAGATTGCAGAATCTTATATCACACCATGGTGGGCTGAGATGGTCTGGCCACCTGTGTTGGAGCTGGGCATGGTGGAGGCTCAACTGGGTGACCCTAAAGTGAGGCTGTTTGCTGCAGGATTTGATGTTGGGAATCAGCAGATGCTGCTCTGTTCTGATTCAGAAATGGTTAAATATGCTGTACTTTGGTAAGGTACAATATCCCGATAGGAAGATTCTGGGATGATGTGTTGTTTTCCTTACAGCTGCCATATTTTCAAGCTGAATTATTTTTGTCACCTCTGTAAGATAAAGTCCTTTTTTGACCTGTCTAGTTTTCATTCAGGGGATTTATGTATGTCCTTTTAAACCTTCTCTGGCACAGGAAAGACCCAGAGAAGTACCATGTTCTAATCTCAGTGCTCCCATTAGTTTCATGTGCTGTCTCAATGGCAGATGTTGGAATTGTGGTGCTGATTTATGAGCTATTTGGAACGGTTAGCTGGATGGCTTTAATGACTGGCTACAGTACTGTTAAGGATATGAGAGGATCACACACTGACTGTGCTATGGTGCAGCTCCTGCATAAGCTGATTTCTCTTTGGTGTGAAATGGAGGTGTCCTGATGATTTTTTGCCATTATGAATTAGATTTTTTTTTCAAGATGTTCTGTCTGATTGGGAAAGACAGAGACTAAATGCTACTGCTTGAATCTATGTCTTCCTCAGGACGGCCTGAGCTATGTCATCCCCAGCTTGTGCTGCTTCAAACTCATTAAGTGTGCCTCTGATCATTAATGAGCTGCTTCAAGGGAAGCAGTGCATCTGAGAAGTTCTACTCAAAGCTAGCTGTCATGTGTGTTGCTGAGAGCTCGCAGATTATTAAACAACATTCTTATTTCTTCATCCTTCAAGTTGTATGGACATCTGAGCTGTTTCTAAAGTCCTTCTGATGACACATTTGGTGAGGCCACTAGGAACCCACTTTTTTCTCAGGCTTGATGATGGGGTAAGAACTCAGAACAGAAGTCCATTAGACTTGTTCAGGGCAGGCAACCTGGAATGTGTCATGGTGCAGAAAGGCTTGTTCAGCACACATTCATAGACCTACCCTCCATGTATGTAAGCCATAAAACACTCTGATAGATTGGATAAGCTAAATGTCTTTTGTACCAAGCACAAAAAATATTAAAAAGCTCTCATACTCTCCAGGAAAATGCTAGGTATCTAGGTCTGTACAGAAGTATGGATGTTGTTATTCAGAAATGACCATGTGCTCCTTGTGAGTGGACAGCATTACAGAATAAGCAAATTACTCCCATAGGTCCTAGAATTCCTGCTTTGAGGGAGCTCCTTTCTGAGCCTAAATGTGTGCTTCTGTCTGCTTTGCTTTTATAATCAATTCACTTCTCTAAGCTTCCTGGTAGTTTCATAGCTCTAGGAACACTACAAACCCATGAAGTCTGTGTTTTATGCTCCCAAAGAGATGTCCATCAAAACCAAGCCATAAATACTCTAATTTACCAATGTCATTCCTAGGGTTATCAGGCTGTTTGTAGTGAGGGAATTTCTAATACGGGCATTGGGTTTTTCCTAGTGGTCTGGGATGAAAACTAGGAAGGATTAGCATTATGCTACTGTGAAGGTCAGAGGCTAAAAGTAAATAATGCTTTGTAGGAAAACATACTCCTTTTATTATAATAGATTTCCTACCCACTCAAAGAAAAAAAAAGGATGATTTTAGGTGTACAGCTGCTTTGTTAGATTTTAATTCCTCTCATCCCTGTGTTTCTTCAAATCATCTGCATAGATTTTGCTAGGAAGCAGCTAGATTTGACATATACCCAGCCTGGATTTAAAGCTGATGAAATTTGATCATTCAGGGCAAGGACTTTTAACAAACTCCTGAATTGCAGACTGATGTTGTCTTTGCTCCTAAATGCTATAAACTCAGTATGAGTTGCTGCAGAATTATTTCTGTATGATGAAAATAGCCTCTGTTACTCATCTCTCACAGCTACCACTAGCAGCAGTAGGGATTGGTAGGGTAATTATCATATAAGCATTTCGCCGTGAATATTTGGGACAAATGCACACTAAGGTTATTTGCAGTTGCATGACACAGAAAATCTCAGCATTCTTAACACTTCATGTTTATTTCAGTCAGAAGGAATAATTTTGTCTCAAAGCCTGAGACACAAAAGGGTGTGTTACTCTTTCTTTTTGACTTTTGCTCAGCCAAAGCACCATGAGAGGAAGGACAAACATGAGAGGAATCACAGCCATCTGTGATTTTGGGAGACTTCTGGTCTGATTATTGTTGTTCCATAGACTTTCAATGGTCGTTTCAGACTGACGTTCAGCAGTGCACTCTGTTGCTTTGTGTATCTATCCTTCATCTCTGACCTGGAGATAATCATGCTTCTTTTGCAAGGGTATTTCCTGGGAAAATTCATTGCTACCTGTGAAATGCCTTTGTAACACAGTAAAGGATACATGTAAGTATCTAGATTGGCAAATAAATGCAAATTACACTACCTACAGATGAGGTTACCTGGGTACTCACAACAGATGTCTCACTATAACATCTTTTTAAAGTCTCAGCATGCACTCATATCAGTGGTAAGTCAGCTGTAAGGTACAGTGTGCTGAGTGCTCTTCTAATATTATTCTAAGAATCGAGTATTTTAATTTCTGTGATGGTAGGAATTTATTCCATAGGGAGGGAAAGCAAAGTAGTTGGACAACAGTCACGAATTTCTTACAGGGGTTATTACTGTACACTCAAACTGCATATTTACTCCTGGGAACAGGGGAAGGAAGCAAAAGAGCTCTGTCTTATTGGCTCTTAGACAATAAATAGAGTTGCAGAATGGAGAATTCAATTCACTTGAATTCCATGTGCTTTGAATATGTATAGGGTCAAAATGGCCCATATTTGTCTGAGGTTCATAGACTATTCCTAACGTTATTTAAAATTGAGCAAAGTAGAATCTGTGCAAAATTTCTCCTGAAAGCCTCTGGAACCGAAGCCCTTGCATAACTCTAATGCTCCATCAAACAGGACCAGTGAGCTGAATTCTGTTCCAGTAGCTGCAGAAGTTTGCTAGAAGACCCAGTGCTCATTTTCAGGGTATTTTTTGTGCTTATTGCCAACTTCTTAGAAACAACAGAAGAATAAATACTGCTGAATAGAAATTCAAGTGAGCCTTGGGTAATAGTAAAGCTGTGGCATGCCTCAGATCCTGCAACTGTTATTTCTGATTAAACAGGTACCTTCAGTGAGTCACTTAATCACCTGATAAGTGGCCTGTTTCTCCTGCAAAGTTACTGTGATTGGAAACTGATTGTACAGCACTGATTGTAAGAGATATACTGAGTGTTTAATACCTAACTTGTTTTCATTGTCTTGTGCTAAGGAAGAAGAAAATTGGACTGTTCTAAAGTTGAGGTTATAAGTTAATTGAGTCTGTTTAGCTTTCATGGTTTGAAACAGCTTTGTGTCATTTTGTGGATTACTACCCAAGTGCACAACTGAAGCAGACAAACCAGAGTTCCTTTGATGGAGAAAGCCACGTGAATTATAGGCAAAAGTTGTGGTTGTACTTCCTGTATTTGTCATCTCAAAATTTGTTCTTATGAGTACTTTCTTACTTCCTGGGAAGAGAAAGTCTTCTGTCACATTTAGATACATTTGGTTTCCTCTGGGAGTAAAGGTACCATAACTGTGCACAAAACCTCTTTTCACTGGTAGCTTTCCAGGTATTCCTCCTTTTGACAGCTTCTTTTTCTGTTGTGTAGGAAGTGAGATGGACTCCTTGATGAGTCTCAGGCAAAAGAGTCTCCAGCTGCTTCACAATCCAGGATGTAATAACACTAATACCCAGATTTTTCCTTGTTAAACACTCATATAAAATTCTGTTTCTCTTCTACATGAGGAAAACATCTGCAGTTTAATATTAAAAGCTCAAAGAAATTACACCAGGTTTTAAATCTAGAGCCCTTGTTAACATTGAAGATCATTATGAATATAACAACAAAATATTCTTGGAGAAGAAAAACTGCTGTTGTGAGGGAAGCTTGAGTTTCATGTGTAATGAAAGCACATTGCAAAGAGCTGTTAGTTACATAGCTGAGACTTCTAAATGCAACCTTAATTATGCAAGCTCTTATCAGTTATATATAGAAGAGAGTCCATGGATAGAACAATCTCGTTCGTCTTGTGACAGAAATGACTGTATTAAATTGCATACGCTGGTGGCATTCTGCCAGGCAAATGGGACTGTAAAATTGAAGGAATAAGATTATTTTAAAGTGCTAAATCTGTCCTACACCCATTGCTAGTTTATCTCTCTAAGGATGGAGCTGGATACAATGGTACTGAAGGTTATAGGAAGCACACTTTGCATCCCAGATCAGCAGGAGCAATATTGCTCTTATGCTGTAAATTACAACATTCGCTTTTTATGTTTTACGTGCTTGTTAATGACATTGTTCATTGTTGCAGTGACAGCCTGCTCAGTGACTCTCAGTGAAGATACCTGTTTCTGGGGAAAAGTTTGGAAAACATCCTGTTTAGAGGAAATGCGTCCCATTACCTGGTCCCTGCACCCTTCTGACTGTATAAACTATATCCATGAAAATACATTTATTGCTTTGTTGTTCCATCTGCTTTTGCTTCTAGAACATCATCTGATACATCTGTCCTTTCCCCAGGACATCATGTTTTGTAGAAGCTATGAAGTTTGGGAGGTTTTGGATAGTGTCCTAAATGTAGAGATAAAAAATAATATTAAATTGCTCGTTAAGTGTACAACTTCTGCCATGAAATGAGTTGCCTCTCATTACCCAAATAAACTGAAAATTCAAACATGATCTTCACAGTTGATGTGCAATCTCTTTGTTTAGTGTCCAGTTTTATTTCAGCTTTTAGGGCTGGATCTCGCCTAGAGAACCATTCCACTTGGCCTGCTAGTTTCCCATCTCTAATAATGTGCAGGGAAAACACACAGCAGAATGCAAAGTGTAACAGTCAATAATGATTGCTTTTCCTTTCAAAAATGTCATGTCCATTTTGTGCCCCTGTGTTAGTTCAGACGAGGGAGAGCAAAGTAAGAAGGGATTTTATTGGTTAATAAAGTTAACATGTCTGGAGATAAGTCAGTGGTATTTTCCTGGGTATGGGAGAAAGGGGAGGTTGATTTGCCATGGAAAATTATAATCTTTATGACAGGAATGTGCATCTTTCTGTGTAAATAATGGCATGCTGTTGGCCAAGGGATTTTGTTTTAGTGTGTAATTATCAACTGAAACATCACCCCAGCAAAAATTTTGAACTGAGAATAAAAAGTGACAAACAGTAAACACACTTAAAATTGACAGGTTGCGCAGGGACATTAAAAAACCCCAGAAAGCAAGATAAGAATTGTGTGAAAACATTCTCTGTGAATGCAGGTGTTTTGAATGGAATGTGGCTTCATTCCTTCTTGCTATATTTCAGACAGCTCTGAAGGAATGGTTGAAAGACCAATAAATCAATAGAAGGACTCCTGGTTTTTAATTACAGTTTTTATTATTTAAAAAGTAAAAAAAAAAACAACAAAAAAAAACAAACCAAAAAACCCCAAAAAAAACCACCACCAACAAAAAGATATCCAAGTAGGAAACTTAGCAGAAACTTCTTCATTTACTCTGTTTGAAAGATGCCATCAGACCTGTGTGATGTTCTTGGTTACTTCCATCTGTCACCAGTGTCTTGAAAGACCCATCTGTTCCTCAGGTGTGTCTTTGTCCAGTTCTGATACCATCTCCATGCTTACAAGTCCATCATTTGCTCTTAATTTCTTCTATCTTGCTTCTATCCTGCTCTGCACTGCAGAGGATGAGAAAGTAATTTAGTTTTAGAAAATGCAACCTTATTAAAAAGGAAATATTTTTTTGGTGACAGGGAAGAGAAAGGATCTTGGTCAAAAGCAAATGAATTTACTCACCTTGTTTAAGGTGCATTTATTTATGGAGTATAGAAATATTGTCTGTATTTCAATTTATGATTAAACTAGGTTCCATCTGAAATAGATTACTGATGTCAATCTGTTACATTCTGTTCAGTCTGTTTCATCTCCAACATTTTGCTGCTTTTTGTTTGTCAGACCTGTAAATGCCACATCTGAATAATCAACTTTCTCAACACAGATTCACAAAATGAAGTAAATCACAATTCCTTGCTTCTGCAGCAATATTCTTCCTAAGATACAGTGATTGTAATGGCATGCAAATGTTCTTTGGGTAGTGTAGTAACTATTCTCTTATTAACTAGTCTTTCAGAGAGCCATAGCAAGCATCTGTGCATTTCAAGACCTGCTTGTTGCTTCTGCACATAAAATCAGTTTCAGTATTTCTGTTCATCAGATCTGCGTGATTAGTATTTCTGTGTGTCAGGTACACTGAGGTATAGGTACATCTTTAGCTAAATGTAATCCTTTTATCTGGACATTGATTGCCTCTGAGTTTCTGGTTTTTCTTTGCTGTATAGACTGTAGATTATGGGGGTTTTTATTCCTCTCAATCACAAGAAAACTTTCATTGATTGCATAATCAATGTAAAATAGTCACTTGTAAAATGATGAGTATACACATATCAGTTAAATTCAAGCTAATGGGCTGACAATAAATGGCTTAAATTGTAATGCCTCCAATTTGGATAAGAACAGTGTGGCATTGTTTGGGCTCAGTCAGACTTGTGTTATTCAGTATGCAGGTTATCTTACATGTTGTACCTGAAATGATCTATTTGGAATGGCAAATCTATTTCACAGCTTTCATACCATACATTACCTCTAACTTACATATTTACTATGTAGCCTGACTTTACTGTTCAGAGGGATCATCTCGGAAAAGGAAGTTTTACTCCCATTCTGGAGAAATTTGTCAAATAAAGGTGTATGGTCTTAGGCTGAACTGAATAGTTTTGGAGTTATGAGTCCTCTAAGTGCTCTTCTGTATTTGGACACCTGTCACATTTCAGGTTATTGCACACTGCAAGTGCCCTCAGGAAACATGGAGCTGTGTGGATCTGAGGCAAAGTGCACAGTGGCCTGGAGCAGGGACAGCAGGACTATTGGCAGCCATTTGGAGGTGCACTGCATCTTCCACTCCACCTCTTTCAAATGTGTTACCTTTTCTGCTTGTCAGGGTAACTCCAGAATGAGAAATGGGGCACAACTGGTTGGTGTAAATGGGAAAAAAGCATACATAGGACTCCAGCCCGTGTTCCAGTTGGAATGGACCTATAGCAACCTATCCTGACTGCCTGACCATTGCAGAACTGACCTGAAGTTAAAGCAAATTGTTGAGGGCATTGCCCAAATTGCCTCTTAAACACTGACAGGCATGAGGCATTGGCCACCTTTTGCAGGAAGGCTGTTCCGGTGTCTGACCACCCTCTCAGTAAAATCATGCTTCCTAGTGTCCATTCTGAGCCTCCCAAGAGGCAGCTTTGAACAATTCCCACACATCCTATCACTGTAAATATCCCTCGTCACTGTCGAGTGGGAAGCACAATGCATTTTTTAGTTACAATGCAGTCTATTCTAAGTGATTCAACATATGGGGATAGGCTTGTACCTTAGAAATCCTTCTTGGATGAAGAATTCTGTGGTTCTAACTGTTGTGAAAGCAGTCTGCATTGTAAGGGAGACAAAGGAAAATAGTGTCTCTTTTTTACAGGAAGCAGACATTCACTTAACAGTTGGCATTGCAGTAACGTTGTCCTGAGTTAATAGCTTGTCTTGCTCCCAGCATTCTGGAAATTCAGATACCTGTAGAGTTAATGAGGATTTTTTATGACCTTCCTGTGAAGTTCACCAATATGAGTTATGTAAGAAAACAATTGACTTCTGAGAGTGGGACTTACTCCTGCATTTTGCCTGAGGAGTCTTTATTTGCAGAGGTGGTCCCACAGAACCCAAAGGCTTCATTATCCTAATTAAGTATGTAAAGGATAAGATTCCTTCTTTTATGCTCAGATATGTCATACATGATCTTTCTTTGATAAGAGAAATCTTCTTTTGGAATTTATTAATGAACATCTTTCAACGATAAAGAAGCTTGGCGTTTTCTTGTCAAATGCATGTTTTCTAACTACTCTACTTTTCAGCTGGGGATAATTTTGCACAGTAAGGGATATGCTCATATTCAACTAGATATGATTGGCCATTGCCAGAGGCAGTTGAATCTGCTGGCTGAATAATTATCTGATAACTTAGACAAATCCTGCCTACAGTGGAAGCAGAGTAGCATGAGATATGCACCCTTACTCCAGTGTATGAAAGTCTAGTGCACATTGCATTTTCAGTGGTTATTTATTTATTTATTTATTTATTTATTTAAATCCTATGTTTAAATCCAATAATGAAGAACAGGAGAGTGTCAGAGATAGTACTTAGAACCACAGAGTATCCTGAGCTGGAAGGGACCCACAAAAATCATCAAGTCCAGCTCCTGGCCCTGCACAGGACACCCCAAGAGTCACAACATGTGCTCAAGAGTGTGGTTCAAACGCTTTTTGAACTCTGTCAGGCTTGGTGCTGTGATGACATTCCTGGGAGCCTGTTCCTGTGCCCAAACACCCTCTGGGTGAAGAACCTTCTTCTGATACCCAATCTAAACCCCCCCTGATCCAACTTCAGGCTGTTCCCTCAAGTCCTGTCACTGGTCAGCACAGAGAAGAGATCAGTGCCTGCCACTCTGCTTGCCATCAGTCTGAGAAAGTTGCAGACTCCTCAGTCTCCTCTTCTCCAGGCTGAACAAGCCAAGTGATCTCAGCCTTTCCTCATATGCCTTCACCTCCAGACCCTTCTCCATCTGAGGATGGCTCTCCTTTGGACATTTTATATCTTTCATATATTGACGCACTCGAAACTGCACCAGCACGAAGTAGAGCACTTGATGAATTTCATTTTATCTCTCTTCTCACCTTGTGATTGTAGTACTTAACTTACATAGGATGTGGCTATATGAGATGTATTACAAATTGATTTTTTAATAACCTGATGAACATGTTTCTGTTGTCTGGTGTAATGAGTTATTATCTCTAATGACTAAAGGAATATTAGTACTCAAGTTGAATCGATGTTAGAAGTTATTTTATCTCAAAATCTAATTTGCTGATGTTAGGACAGAAGTCAAATACATTAAAATAACATCATTAATTATAGCAAATATACCTTCTTATAATAAGATTAAATCTTGTAGAGCTCTGTAACTCTTGCTGGATGTGATGGACCCAGATGCAGTTTATTCTGAGTGATCTTCCTCCCAGATACATAACTGAATGCACTAGTGCTGTATGTCCTGCACAAGTGTGTTTCTGTCTACTCTATAAATATTTTATATTTTATGGCAGTTAATAGGCTGTAGTAGTAGACTGAAGCTCTTCAGAAGGTGGATTTTGAAATAGTTAGTTATTCTTTGTTCTGATTTATGTTTTCCTTGGCATTCTTTTTGATTGTCAGAAACCAGTCGTATGGTTGTCCGTAGTTTTTACTGCTTGCCTTGAAAGTGGATTCTGTCCAGCTGTTTGTAGTTCACACAGCCAGCTGTTGCAAGGGCTGAAAGGTATAAGTGTTGCCATTTGTGATAGCTATGAATTTTGAGACAATCTCTTTAATCGTGTTTATGAACTGTAAATGTGTTCTATGCATGTTGGAATTTGAAAACTGAGAAAATAATTAGCTATTAAAATTACAGGTTCCATATGAACCTCTTACTCCTTTTTAATAGCCCTCTCTTTTGTATTGGGCTTTTTCTCCAGTTACTTTTTTTTTTTAAGCTTTTGGTGCCATAGAGTGCTAAAAGAATATCAAAGACTGAGGAGAGAGATACGCATAAAATTCATTAGCATCATAAAAGAAGTATTTTTAATCTTTGTATTTGTAGCAGATATTTTTTAAGTGATTCATGACAGTATGCAACAGCTTTACAGGTGTTTTGCCCCTTTCCTGCTACCAGTATGGGAAGTTCTCATTTAACATCATCTGCATGTAAAAGACCGTTCTTAGAGATAAAGTTTCAGACTATTTCTTTGTGGGTGAAGAGAAAATAATCCCTCTGTGGTATGTCACACTCAGAATTAAATAGTTCTCATGATTCAGTGTGCATGTAGAACTCTGCTTCAGCTCTGTTAGTCTGAGGTGGTTTAATTTCAGCCTTGCTAAACACTGACAGTATTTATGTTCTGGTTATTCTACCAGTGCAGCTGTTGCAACACGTTTGCCTAACTCCAGTGAATAAAAGCAGCTAAAGAACACTTACCATAACTATGGGAAGAGCATGGATGTGTTCAGTAGCTCTCAGAAAGAACTCCAGCTCTGTGATGAGGGACACAAGGGAACCTTTCTGTTCAGGGCAGAGTTGTCAACTCCCTCGTGGCAATTCCCTTCCCTTTCCTTGACCTGGCACTTGGAATCTCCTCTGCCCTGTCTGAGAATTGGTAACAACCCATGTATCTATGTACTTGCTAGTTATCTCAGTAATAAGACAAGCAAAGCAGTCACATACTATGTGTTGAAGGGACAGAGCAGTGAGACAACATGCTTGTAGTGAAGTATTCAGAAAGGGAAATGGAAAAGGTTGAGTGCCACAGAGCAGTAAAAAACATAGTAAGGTAGTAGGAGGACTGCAGTAGCAGATTTGGGTAGTTTAAAAGAAAAGAGGAGGGAAAATAAGAGGAGGAAGAAGAGGAAGGGGTTGGGAAGAGGCTGAGAATATGGAAGGAGAAGTGAAGGGGTCAACACAATCCTTTCTGTATTGTTTTCCTGAGGTTGCTCCTCCAGGAAATAATTCGGATAGGCTGGCATTCCTTTAGGTTACATTTTCTTAATGAAAACATCAAACACATCTCCTTCTTCTGCCCTTATAAAGCTTAATAAGAAAGAAACCCCTGCCACGGACTATAGGTGCACACGGCATCCTCTGTACTTGATTGTTGCTTTGATGGTTTGAATACAACTTTTCAGCGTGTAGTTGGCTTTTGAACTGAAAAGCTCAAAGGGCTGGGAAGGGATGAGTGATTGCTGGGTTGTGACTCATGTTAGCTTCACAGTTTGGGTGTCTCACAGCTCTGCTTCAAGCCCCCAGACTCCTTCACAATTTTGTCAGTTGGCTCAGGTACTTGTAAAAGCTGTGTGTTTTTAGTGATCTGTTTCTCTGTACCCATATCTGTGTGCTGTCATCTGTAGTTGGCTGATTTATTCACAGCTTAGGATGCTTACTGGCATGAAGGGGCCAGACTTGGTTGTTCTTTCCTTGTGTTAAGCCCACTGCAGCCTGAGAGAGCTTAGCCCATTCCCAGTGTTTCCTTAGCTGCTCTCTCCCTCTTTCCTTCTTCAATTTGTAACTCTCTGCACATATTGTTTCCTTTTACAGTCTTATCAGTGGTGTTCACTGGTAGGGTTTGATACAAAATATGTGGCATTTTGGTATAATTGCTGAACTCTATACTTGCTGTGTCACTGTTGATGTATATCTGGAGGAAGGCAGCACTTCTGCCTTTGTCTGTCAGATGCACAGAGAGAAACACAGTATAAGATAATATGCTTAGAATTACTTTTCTTTCCAAGGACACATAAATTTATTGCTTAGACCATCATTAGTACCTCCTTATTCAATATGAATGGAAAAATGACCAGGTATAAAATCAAATGTAGAACTCCTTATGTTTTTATAGGAAAGCAAGGTCATTTACATGAAAGAGAGGGCTTTGTTCTCAGAGATTCTGTGTTCATATGTCTAGTATGACTTTAGGTGTAGAATTATGATGACAGTTGTGTGCATAAATTCTGGTTTATGGACAAACTGTATTCTGTATTGCAGGCAAACTCCAAATGTGAACACTTCAGGAGGGGAGAACAGTCAGTAGCTGTCTGGCTCGACATTTTCTTCTAGACTCTGCTGTAATTCCAGTTCCCTACAGGAATGATTCTCCATTTCTTGCTGATAATACACACCTATAATCTAAGGGCTGGGTATGCACCTAAACATCTGAGACAAGAATACATAATTCACAGGAATTTAACTGGGAAAGCTCTCTTTATTAAAGCATGTCCCTTTGACTCTCTTAATGGGAGGAAAAAAGTCTGCAAGGGACTTACCTCTTTTCTTGTCATTACTACTCTTTGGGAATAATTCATATGTAGTTTAAACCTTATGGTAAAGAACTTCTGAAGCTTCTATCTCAAAGGCAGCTGTTTGCTGGTATGCAAAGAAAGAAATTGGACTGAGTTTTTACAAAGTAGATGATAACATTGTGTCCTCTACAGCTGCTGAAAAGGTTTCACTGCCGTCATTGCTGTATGGGGTGAACAGAGTCCCAGCAAAACATGGAGTATGGTGTCTGTCTGATTGTAACTCTGTAAAGACAGAAATCTTAGGTGAAGAAGTGCTTCAGCAGAGTGTTTTCCACTGTCACTGTTAAGTGGGGAGCTGTGCAGGTGACCTCGTTCCAATAGTGAAGACAGAGGAGAAGCTGAAATGTCAGAGTCCACTGGTGGCTTTTCACATGTGCCAGTGCAGCCACAAGTTGAGTAAACCATCAGCCCTAACCTGAAGACCATCAGAAATGGGCTTTGGGAAGTGAAAGACAATCCTGGGCAAAGCTGAAATGAATGGCTTGTACAGGGTGCTGACAGAAAGGCTGAGAGATGCTTTTTTTCTTTTGTCCTGCTCCCCTCCTTTAGTGAACAGTGTGTACCATGTTGAGATAAGGGTGAGACATCCATGGGGTGAGGAGATAGGAGACAGTCTGGTACAGAGTCCTCTGCCATTGTGTCTTTCTCCCTCATTCTCCTCCTTGGTGACCAGAGCAGGCAATGGAATTAGTTAAAAGCTTGGAAAAATGTTTTGGGTGAGCACTTGAATTTTGGCTGAAGGTTAACTGTGTGCTGTAAAGAACAGGATATCCGAGGATATGAGCAAGAGACCACACACTCCAAATCCTTCTAACACTTTGGAGTTTTTTGCATCCTGGATTCTTAGCTTAAGGTTTGGTGGGTTGGGATTTTTTTGGCTGTCAAAAAATACCACTAAGGAAAAACAGATGTCTCAAAAAGTGCCCAACATTCAAACTTAATTATTAACCACTGATAGTCAATTCCCCCCCACATTTTGCAGAATGACAGAATTCTTTCATTCTGAGATCACCAAGGTCATCATGACTCAGAAGTTTTGCAGCACTCATTGTCTACCATTTATTTGATGGAACTTACTATTATTTCCTTTTTCTTCACCTCCTTAGGACACAATAAAGCTTAAATTTAACTCCTCTGCTGCAGCCTGATCAAACTGGATTCCTAATTCTGTTTCTATTGACTAATGGGTAAATGAGATTTTCCCTTCTCTGTTTTAGGAAGCCTTCTATGTTCTGAATAGACCTCTCAGCTGTGCACATATCATCTCTCCTTTCTAAATTTGTTGTGTTATTGTAGCCCCACATTCACTGTCATTACTCAGCATAGAGTTAATTTAAAGAGAGAAAGACTTACTTAAGGGAAAAGAAATGAAAATTAAATTTCTAAATGCAGGTCTTTTGCCACATTTCATTAAGAAAGGTAAAACATGAAGACTAGAAAGTGAATAATACATAAACTAGTTATGAAAGGTCAGGGCAAAAGCAATATACAGAGACTCATACAATAAATAAGTGTAAGCTTAGTTGCACTGCTGAATTGATTTTCACGTCTATGGATTTTTAAGTAAAGTATTTACTGAGATTTCCAGGCATGAATGCCTAGGGAGGCACTTTGGCTCCAGGATTTGGGAAGCTGAGCTATCAGTCTGCAGCCACAACTTATGTTGGCTAGTGAACAGGCTGTCAGAGCAAGAAGCCCTCTACCTCTTCATTGCTAAAGAGGAAATGAAAAACAGTTTGTCACACACTTCTCTTAAACTTTAGAAAATAGTCTAGCCTGAGACATTGATTTATGTTTGAATAAATGAACAAACTCTGTACATGTGTCATCAGCTGAGATTGCTATGCCACACTGCCATTTCCATTTTGGGAAGATTATCATCTTGGCATTCAAATTCAGTATTCAATTTAGTCCCAGTCTGGCCAATAAGAGTGGTCTGTGTGGAACATCTGCCAAACCAGTTAACCCTTCTTCTGTTTTTGTGCATTAAAAAGGCATAATCACTGTGAATCACTTCCCATTTGTCTTTATTGTAATTCACTTTAATTCATTTCTGTCCTCTCCTTCAATCTGTCAGTTTTATTACTAGATTGGATGTTAAGCCTAAGCTTCTTGGCAATATCCCATTTTTAAAGGTACACTTTTATGAGATGGGTGTAATTTTTAAATATATGATGAGAAAAGCCAAAAACTTTTTTCTTTGGAAAAAAGATCTGATTTTCTTTCTTTATCTCTGTGACTCATGACAGTTTAGAATTGAGAAATAAATTTGTTTTAATCCTTTTAAACGTTTGTAGCTCAAATAGAATCATTAAACAGTAACATACGGTATGCTAGCACAGAGTAGTATTTTAGAGTATGGCATTTTGAAATATGTATTGCTAGAGGATTATTTCTCAATTTGTTCAGCTTAACCTCTCCATAATTTCCATGAATATAATTTATGCATATCTAGTTTGAATTATTAATGAAGCTGAGCCCAGGCTTTCCTTATTGCAGTAAAGGACCAAGAAGGACTGAGAGAATGCTTGATCAGCATACAGTTCCCTGGCACAGGACAGGTTTCGTTTTGCTGGTATTTCACCTCTGAGTGCAGTGCAGAGGAGAGAGAGAGAGAGACTCAGCTTCCAGGGTTCATTGCTGTGGCTTTATGTCACCCCCCTGAATATAGAACAGAATTCTGCCAAGCGACACAGTAATTCCTGTGTGAAAATAGATGCTGTGCTGTGCTTTCAGGCTCGCAGCTGCCTGCTTTGATATATGGGCTTCAGCAGGGAGGCAGTCACATAACCTTGATATAAAACTGTCCAATTCCTTGAAAAGTTCTCTGTATTTCAGTGGATGTCAGCAAATGAAGCCAAGAAGCTTTACTTCATGAAAAGAGCAGAAAACAGCCTGTGATATCATTTTGGTGTGGATTAGCCTCATAATTGTCGGGTTTTTTTTTTTTAACCTGCTGGACTTTCAAAACTGCTAGAGATCACTTATCTATGCTCAAAGCAAATGTGTTGTCTTTCTCTGAGTCTTTTGGAATGGTGAATTGCAGAGGTTATTTGCATTGCAGTCGTAACTGCTCATGGTTGACCGAGAATGTGTCATAGTGAGGTGATGTGCTGGTCTTTGTGCTCTGGTGTCTCATGCTCGAGCTGCATCTGTGCTGGGGACACGATGGGTGAAAGACTTTCACTTCCCAGACTTCTGGTATTGAAAGGAAAACTTGCTGTGCTGTTCTTCGCTTCAAAGAGGTACAAGAAGTATGAGGAGCCAGAGAAGACTGCTCAGAGGACTAAGTTTGTCATAGAAATAAGTTGAATAACTAAATGACACGAGTTGAATAAATAACGCTGTAACAGAATGCAAAATAATGAAACTTTGTAGAGAAGGGAATCTGTAGTTTCTCTTTATCTTGTTCTGTAAAATGCAGAGAATCAATATGCAAGTCACTTGAAACCCAAAAAATTCCCAATGCTGAAAATTCCCATGATACTTTGGTTGTGAAACTGACTGCTATAGGATGATATCAACAACAAAGGATTCAAAGATATTTTGGATTTCTCTGTGAAAAGACTACCCAGTCAAATATCAAAGACATAAAAAAAAAATCTCACTTGCTGTGATTTAATCTGACCTTTGTCTCTAGGGCATCACCTGACATTCTTAAATTGACTTTCATGGGTGTGTTTTGCTTATTGGGCTTCCTTTGAATGTGTTTGGTTTTCACATATTGTCAAAGGCAAGCTACTGACGCGGTGGGCACTTAACATTCAATAGTATGGCAGTTCTTCTGTAAGAGAATTCTAGAAATTATGGTGCTGAACTTGGAATAAGAAATGTGATTGGCAGTTTAGCTCATGTTTCACACTGCCATATGGCCTCACTTCCATGGCCTGGTAGCTTCTGATCCTACTTGGATTTGCCCATCCTTTGTGGGGGGTAGTGTTAGACTGCTTCAGTCTCTGATCTTGGCTAAGTCCTGTGCTGCTGACAGTAATAAGGGAAAGCCTCTTGTTTCCTTGGGCACCAGTAATTGCTGTTAGGGGCAAACTTGACCACTACTGTTTCCATGAACCTTCCTGGGAGCAGTGGTGGTGCAGCTTCTGTAGCACAAAGTTACCTAACACCACTGTTCTTTAACCAAGGGACAAACAAAGATGACATTCCTAGCAGATTTCTCATGCTGGCTATGAAACAATGCTTTCACTGTATCATGCACTTGCCTTGTGATGTCCTCTTGAATTTATAAAAATGGTCCTCTGTGTATATTTTAAAATAACACTAATTAAGAGGGATCTTAATGGAATAAGGGAGAATAAATATCCTCTGAATACCTTTGTGAGAAAGCGTGGCCCAGAGGTTTTGCTATTAAAGTTTAGTGGAAAAGAATATTGAACAAAGTATAGTCGTTTTGAGGGTCTCTCTTGCTCTTCTCCCTATTGAAATGCAAACAGTACAGGCTTAATGATAGTTTTTTGTTCTTGCTCTTCATTTATTTTAGGGTTTTTTTTTAAATATAATAAATAACAATTGGTTGCTCCACATGGGGAGATGAGTGGGAAGCTTTAATTTTAGTGGCAGGATTAGTGTAAAGTAGATGTTTGAGAGATAGAACTGAGGATGTACTAGCAAGGTGTCAAGTGAGCTGTACATGCAGATACTGAAACCATGGTGAACTTATATGGGATTGCAAGAATTGTATCTTCACAGAAGAACCAGCGATTGATGATTTCATAAAAGGAAGAATGACATTAAAGTGACTAGGAAAAATTTTCCTAGTATTCTTGTGCTGGAGCATTCAGTTTTGTAGGCTCTTCAAAAGCTGGTGTGTATCACTTCCATCACGTAACTTTTAATCAGTTAGTGTAAAAATGGACTACTGTAAAAGCAGGTTTAGCTGCAAGAATTCAGGAAGACTGGCAAAGTTGATAAAAATCTTCTTTGCTCTTGTCTTCCATTCTCTGTTATATAGGCAGAGATTACTTTTCCTTCTTAAAACCAGATGTCATGATGTAACTTTTGACAAGATACTAACTTTTGACAAACCAAGACTCTAATGGCTCTGTTGTTGCTTGCTCTTGTTGATTGGCTTGGAAGATGTTGGAATCTTTGGACTTTCTCCTTGGCTGAGGAGAAAATATGGAGCTGTTAGAAAAGGGAACTTCCCTCAGCACATTTGCAATGAATTAGTTAAGCAGATGTTAAAAATGGAATTAATGGTTAGACACTGAAATGTTCTTAGCCCTATGGTTAAGAATTTCGTTGACCTTTGAAATGGCAATCTCCTGTCATCCGTGTGAATCTACTGAAATGGAAAGTGTAATCTCAGTTTTTAATTATGTGCACACACATTGCTGGTGCATGTCTCAAACAGATGCAGGGATAGATTTTGTTGTTTTTCTTTCTTGACAAAGCATATGGCTTACTCGTTATGTATGTATAAGCCTGTGTGGACAGAGGGGTGAAAGAAGAGGCAGAAAAAGGACACCAGCTGGTTGGGTTTCCTTAGACCTGTGTTTGGACTATCCTATTCTAGTAATGTTTCAGTTTTAACTTGCAGATATTTCTGCAGGGTCTTAAATTTTATGGAAAAGATTGCAGGTGTACACTTCAACCATCATAAGGGCTTTTCATCCAGTAATGCAGAATGAAGACCAGTAATAAGCCAACTGAATGGTTTGTTGGTCCTCTACTAGGCCTTGGAGACGTGAAAATATTCACATACTACTTAGAGGTGTGCAGTTGCTTTTTTTTTTTTTTTTCTTTTAATGCAATCTGGTTATGTACACACAAATTGATCATTATCAATATATGTCTTGGCTAGATGCTGTTTCTAGAGCATTTTTATAGGGCCAGACATCTGGCTGAGGAAATGGTAGTAAAGGGCAATGTGTGTCTTAGTAATGATGTACAATTCAAGAAAAGAATATTATGGTGAAGAAATACCACCTTTATACTTTCTTTTACACTTGAGATGCAGAAAATATAAATATATAAGACATAAAGCATTGTGCAGCAGGTCATAGTTTTAGATCTAACCCAGGTTGTTAGCAACAAATGTGTTGCCATCTAATTTATATCCTCTGTATATAAAGTCTTGGTGAGGGGTCAGCCCAATTCCCAATGAAAAACAGAATAGGGACAACTTCATTGTCATTGTATGGAGCTACGATGCAAGTTTGGACCTAGTGGCTGTGTGGATGACAGATCATCTTGAAGAACTTCGCTGCTGATTAGATGAGAATGAATTGATTCTGTTTCATTTTTAATACTGCAACATATGGTAAAGCTGTGCAGGGAGTACTAGATTTCAGGTGGTTGGGGTTTGGTTTTGACTGTCCTGATTAAGTCTTCTCCTAGTCATTACTATTATCATACTAACTTTGATTTTTATTAGTTTAGAACCATTGAGATCCAGGTAGGTCCTTACTGTACAAATACAGAATGAGTAAATAAGCAAGACTTATTTTTGTAGTGGTTTTCATCAGCAGATCAAAAAGTGTTTTCAAAAAAAGCTGGTAGACCAATTTTATTAATGGAGAAACCAAACTGCAGGTAATGAAATCACTCCTTACACATCCTCCAGGAAACCAGCATAACATTGAGGAGAGAATCTAGGTCTTAAAGGCACACTGTTCTCTTGTTCCTGCATCCACTAACACATGAGAACTGATTTACCAAGGACCTGCTTGCCTTCAGTTTGTTTTGACATGGAAGGCTGTGTTCCCTTTAAAAGCAATTGTGTTTTTTTCTGTAAATGGTTGAATATTGAAAGTGTTCATACCAGAGGTGGATGGAATTTGTATGCATGTTATTGTAAGGGGTGGAAAGGCATTGTGTGAAGCAGTGAAGATTCCTGATCCCTTGTCCAGAAGCAAGGTGATAGTTCTCATCAAATCTATACTGTGAAATTGAATATTTTAATAGATACAGTACTAGCATTGTGCATAACTTGAGATTTATAGGTGCTAATAACATGAAAAGCTCAGCTGGTATACTCTCTTTGTCTTGTTGTACATTTAAGTCACTCACTAAGTGAGAAAAAAGTTAATGTAATTTGTCTGAAAGCAATCTCTAATGCTCGTAAGGGAACAAGAGACCTGCTTTTTCTGGTTTCCCTTCATTGGTTGATTCTTCATGTAGATGTCAGATTGTTGCTGGAAATTCATTTGGGACTAGAAGAAATTCGGGAAGATTTTGTGAATATCTGTGTAGAATATCTTCATTCTTCTGTCTTGCTGGCAGAAAAAAAAAAAGCAAATGTGTTTTTAAGGGGTTTCTGGGGCTGTTTTGTGCATCTTTGCCCATAGAAAGAGGCATAGATATGGTCACCTAGGGCATGGTCAAAGACCTTCTACTTCTGTCTTGGCTGCTTGTACAGTCCACAGGGAAGATCTAAAATTAGGAAACTGCAAATAAGGTCCTCTCAAATCTTGTACCAATCTTAGCACCTCTAGGCAGAGGCTAGCATTTAGGGCCAGAAAATCCACACTATTGATGTGAGTATCTATTTTAATTTGATTCCCTGAATATTCTAAACAGCCACATTGGGAATGGAAGGGTATCAGCTACCCTGAGAGGGAGAACTTACACAAGTGAAAATGATGGGCTGGGGTGAAGATATAAACTAAAACATAGGCTAAGCAGTTTAGAGAGTTGTCCTTGTGTGTAGCAGAATATGTTTCTACATTACTTACAGTAGCTTTTAATGCTATTACAGGGCCTAAAGGGATCAGATATTAGGTTCTGTTCTTTCAGTTCCACTTTCTAAGTGGAACAGTTGGTGTCCTCTGTCAGTTGCATAGTGTAAAGTTCATTCATTCTGCATTCTTGCTGCAAAGCTCCAAACTGTAGGAAACGTGTGGTCACTTTCTATTATATTTAACCAGGGTATAGCCACCTGACAATGTATTTAACACATCTGAGCTAATACTTGACAATGCTTCATACTTCAGAGGTGCTTGAAATCCTCTGAGTGTAGCTAGACACCCATATAATGACAAACTCAGGCTGTGTAGATCAGCAATTCTGGACTTGTTTTGCTGTCTCTGTATTTGAAACATCTGGATTTAGCTGCTTTTTCTTTTGTCTGGCTGTCAATTGTTGCACTAAAAAGGTAATGTGTGACTTTTCCCTTTTTATAGGTGTCAGAAATGTGCTAAGTAGAGATCAGGTCAAGATTTTGGAGTACATTATTGCATTTCTGTCTTGGGCTTTCTTGCCAAAAATCTGCCAAGGGGCAAGGTCATTCCACTCTCTAAAACCTGAAGAAAATAGATAACTTTATGAAATTATATAGATATACATTATCTATTATAATAGATAATTTTATGAAGCTGGGTGCATAAAAGTGAGTTTCTTTTCTTTTTTTTATGGCTTCCCAAAAATGTTTTCATAAAAGTGGTGAGCAAGAGGTTATCTAGTTATTGGAAAACAGCTGTTCAACTAATGGTGGTAACCAACTGTGTGTTTTGGAAGTGTAGCAGTGGCATGGCTTGGATCCTGCTGCCAGTGGTAGGGTGGGGTCCTTGTCCCTCTTACCATCTCTTCCTTCTACTCTGAGTTTTGTGTTATCTGTCGTTTTTATGAAATATTTGTAATGAAGAAAATAGGGAAACCTGACTTCCATCTCTCCTTTCTGTAATTCTGTTAAGTCAGCAGAAGCTGTAACATTGATATCCCTGTAGCCAGAATTTTATCTTTTCTATTTAAGACAACCGTTTATGCTTAGACTCTTTTTACCACTTAATTTTCCCATTATAGTCACATCTAAATGTTTGTTGCTGTTCAGGAAACAATGTGCCAGTTTGTTTTTCTTTATGAAGAAATTAAGGTAGATATGAATGAAATGTTTTGAAGTCTTTGTCATGTGTGCAGCTTATTTTCTAGGCCTAGACATTTCAGACACACATGACAGACTTTCACATGCATGTATGTATATGTATGACAATGAGACCAAAAAGACTAGTTCACAAGTAAGTTTAGAAAAGTGGATTTGAATGTACTTCCTTTCCTAAAATAACCTTCTGCCAGCTTTCCCCTGAACAAAGCACATCTGATCTCTGGTGTCAGACAAGCCTTAATTTAATCTGAAAGTTGAACCTAACACTGTTTGGAAAGTGATTTAAAAACTGTAATTAGTAAGGACACTACTCTTTTTCTAATAAAAGTGTTCCTTAAGAACTTATGTCAACAGAATCAGTGAAATAACTGCAATAATGTTAAATGGGAGCCATTGCTACTTCTATTAAAGAAATATTTAAGCTTCTTGAAATATTTTAAACATAATGTTGGACTAGATAGTCTTAAAAGGTCCCTTCCAACACAACCCATTCTGTGATTTTATGATTTCACCTTCTTACAAAGATGGTTAGAAAACTAACTAAGAAACCACCCGCCCCTAGAAGCTTTTCTGGAATCCATGAAGGAAATAGCCTTTGAAAATGTTTGCTGCAGCATAGAAATCACCACATACTGCTTGTCACCAAGAAAGGATTCATTTAGCCAGAAATTAATCCTGAGCTGCCTCCTTGTAAATGTACTTAGACAGATCTAATTCTTGTGCAGCACAAAGCAAGTGATGCATAAACAAAGAATTTCAGCACATTGAATTTATGATTGCTAACCCCGCTTCATTTCTGACCACTGTGCTTCTTCAATGTTCTATGTGGTGTCAGCTGTTCCATTTGAAGTGTTAGTAGCCATTTTCAGTTTCTGTCATTTTGCAGAGGTTACAGAAAAGTGGGAGAGCTGTCTCTGGTGGTTCAGTTTAACCTTGGCTCTACACCTGCTGACATGCGCATGGTTTAGCATGTGCACAAAAAAATTCTGCATGGGCTGAGAATGAATGGAGAAATCTTTACAGTGGCTTTGGAAAACAGCATAGAAAATGTTTCGTTCAGAGGGGCAAGGCAGAAGAAACATTACTGCACAAAAATGGGACTTTTTGTTCAGCACATTGTCTTTCTTAAGGGTTTTCCAACCACAGGCAAGCTATGCTGGTTGAATGAAAGTTGATAAAGTTGGATGAAATAAAGTTGAATGAAAGACCTCCAAGTTAGTGTTGGTTGGTGCCACTAACTCCACTTAAAAAGCCCTCCTAGACCATGTCTAGAGCCAGTTTAGCTTTACAGCTGCCTCTTTTGAGCCCCATGTACCCTGTTCCAGAGGCAGCTTGCCTAGACTGTGCTATCATTGTACAACCACTGCACAGAAAATTGTCTTGGATTTTCTTCTGCATAGAGTGAGTGGAGGGGAACGAGGAATAAAGAGAAGGTGCCAGTACTTGACATACGTGGCTGACCATTCTGTCAGGTTTTTAAATCACTTTCCAAACAGTGTTAGGTTCAACTTTCAGATTAAATTAAGGCTTGTCTGACACCAGAGATCAGATGTGCTTTGTTCAGGGGAAAGCTGGCAGAAGGTTATTTTAGGAAAGGAAGCACACTCAAATCCACTTTTCTAAACTTACTTGTGAACTAGTCTTTTTGGTCTCATTGTCATACATGCGTGTGAAAGTCTGTCATGTGTGTCTGAAATGTCTAGGCCTAGAAAATAAGGTGCACACATGACAAAGACTTCAAAACATTTAATTCATATCCTTGTTGGCAGTGTTTTATTTATTTTATAATCAATCCTTAAAAGGTCTTGTAACTAGGGGTCTTGTGACCTTCTGAACCATGTGGTGAAGATGTGAGCTGAACTCACTCTTCCTGCCTGTGTAGAAGATAAGAAAAATAAATCTCATCATCTAAAAAACTCAGATGTCCCATCTCTAACTCATTTAAAACTCCTTCAAAATTCCCCATATATGTCCACATCTCTGCTTTGGTTTTTTAAAGTTTTGAGGGAGTAGATTAAATGTTTGAGGCAGTCAACATCCTTATAGAGTGATAAGGAAGATGCTTTGCTAGTTCAAAGATCATCTAGTTTTACAGGTCAAAGAAGGCAATACATCTAGCTCAGGTTGTGAACAGACTCTCCGAGGTCATATGACATGTCAGGAGACAAATGACAAGTTGAGGATAAGAGTGCCGCGTGCCTGACGTAGTTGCTATATAGCCTCTGCCATGACATTTGGGATGCATTTCTTCACAGCAATTACGCTGCTCTTTTTGTGTTGCTCAGAATTGGGCAGAGCAAGAATGGCAACATGACTAAGAAAGACCTCGAGCCTGAGTGGATGGCAAGTGGAACATGAGTCAGCAGTGCCCTGGCAGCCAGGAGGGCCAAGAGTGTCCTGGGGTGCATCAGGCACAGCATCACCAGCCAGGCAAGGGAGGGGATTGTCCTGCTTTGCTCTGCTCTGCACCCATCACCTTGAGTGGTGGGGGCTGTTTTAGACGCCTTTATATAAGAAGGACTTCAGACTATTTAGGGTGTGTCCAGAGGAGGACAACCAAGATTGTGAAAGGTCTCAAGGGCAAGACTGAGGAGAAGCAGCTGATGTCAGTTGCTTTGTTCACGTTGGAGTAGAGAAAGCTGAGGGGTGACCTCATCATACTCTACAGCTTCTTTTGGGAGGCAGCAGAAGGGGAGAAGGAAAATTATTTCAGAAAAAAAAGGTTTTTTAATCTGTAGTTTTGAAAACCAGCAGGCTGTGCTAACAGACCTTTTTTTATTTTTCCACAAGAGACCGCACAAACTTGTCATTTTCACTTTCTCCTTTCAGCAATGAAAGGAGCTGCAGCATGGGGAATGCTATTCTTATTTGTAACTCTTAAATTTTCATTTGAGTAATGAAGAGAGTCTGCCAAAGTGGTCATTAAGATGCTGTCTTAAGATGTGTTCAAGGTCTTGCTTAGTAATCATTTTTCCCTTGAAATTTGAAAGCCAGGACTTCTATATTATATTTGAATCATTAGTACAATTAAGTATTAATGCTCCCCCCCCCCTCCCCGCCCTGCTTCCCCACTTCATAAGAGTTATGTGGGTGTGGTTCAGCTTTCCTGTTTTAGGACTATTTTGTGTTGTATAAAAATGCTGCAGCATTGTCAGGATTAAATATTGTCTGCCTCTGCTTTCCCCCCGTCCAGATGGAATCAGAGTTGGGTTTTTTTTTAGGTTTAGTTTCTTAAATATTCCCAGACTAAGACAAAGCAGGAAACTGCTTTAGCTAAGACTAAATAGCTGCTTCTTTGCAACTGAGTAGGTTTAACAGCAACATAGTGCATGCATTCATTCATTCATTCATTCCATCAGATTACTCTGTTTCACCTTTCTAAACTGAAACTGTGGCTTAGTAGTTCCAGAACTGAAGTCACACATTTGCAAGAACCCAAGCAGTAAGAACTCTGTTTAGAACTGTACTGCTACTTCTTTTCAGCATTTTTCAAAACTACAAAAGCAGGTGAATGTAATTTCAAAATAGCAAATTAAAAATGTAATTATAACACAACAAAGCCATTATCAGAGACTGGTCTAGTTCTTGTCAGCCTCATTCCCAAAGAGGAGTCTTGATGATAGAGTTTAATCATGATAATAAAGTATAAAATTCCTATGGCTAAGGCTATGTAACTAACTTCCCAGAGCAAATCCTTTGAACCTTGAAATCAAGATCCCCCTTACCTTGGAGTGGTGTGAAGGGACATAATTAGCTGTAGTGTCTTTATTCACGTTCTGTCACTTCAGCCCCTGAAAGAGTGTTCCCATTCAACAGAGGCACCTTCCTAGACATGAACAGTTTAACAGCTTCCATATGATCCATTATTCATGCCTTCAGTGTATCTGTAGGGAAATTTCAGACATGAGGGTCTGTTGGAGAAACTCTCTACAGCAAGTGCTCCTTTAGCACTCCTGCCCATTCCCTTGGCCAGGTTTGTCACTTTGGGGTATTGCAGAATTTCCAGTTGTCCACCTCTGACTAAAAACACCCTAAGAGGTAAGAAGTCATTGACATCATGGTGCACTCTTTCCACCTTTTTTTCTGGTGCTTTCTGCTATGTGGAAGGTTTAGAGCCAGTTTAGCTTTTATTCAGGGGTGCATATAAACCTCATCTGTGTGGTGTGGCTCTGTAGCCTTATACACAACATATGATGGATGAGCATCTCTTGCTGTTTTGGTCAATGCCAATGTTTTGGCAAACAACTGGCATCCTCTGCCTCCTGCCATGGTATTTCTACTTCTCACTGTTCCTTCTCCTCTAGAAATACAAGGTAGGCTCTTCTTTGTGTTGGGTGTGCTCTTTCTGTTTTCTTTGTGTTTCTCTTGGTGAAGATACATTGGCTGTAACAACTGGCAGAAGCCACTGTATCCTCTGCCCTCCTGTTATGCAAGATGCTGCTCTAATTTTCTGTTTTATGTTGGTTCCTATTACAATTTGAATTTTTAACATTATGATGGCAGAGCTAAAGCTACCATGCAGTGCTGGGAATGATCTATGAAATACATGGAACAGAGAGCTCATGAAGTCACACACACTGTCATATACTTGAACATAATTGTAAACAAATAAAGAAACCCATTGATAAAACAGGATAAGTTTTCAGAGCAAGAGGAAAATGAGTATCCCGTGGTGGCAGTCAATACTTTGTTGCATATTCAAAACAAGCTTTAAATATCTAAAGATGCATGCTTATGGTCTGCTCAAAAGCAGACTGAATTTACCAGTGACTTTTTGATTACTTCAGGGCTCTGTGAAGGTTGCATCAATCCAATTTATTAATTAGCCTCTTTCAGTAAGCTGCTGTCAGAATTAGTCAAGTTTATAAAGTTGTGGAGCTGCTCGCAAAGTTTGAAATACAATTGAATGTGCTGGGTCTTGTCACTGCAGGACAGCAAACACCCCACTATGATTATGTATGATCCAAAGGATCTCAAGGCAGATGCTGGCTAGGAACTTATGCTCTCTGAGAAGAAATCAAATCTGTGCTGCTTCTCACCTGTTTTTTTGACTGCCTAAGAGCGAGTTAGTGTGGAAGTAAAGAGAGATCATCAGATTCAAGATGAAATTCCCCCAGGAATTTCTGTGTGAAGTGTGAAACACCAGGTTCCAGGGGCCAGCAAAACTGCTGAGAGCTTGGTTGTGTGAAAGGGATAGATTTACATGGCTGCTGTGTGTGAGTGGCTGTTGGGATTTTGGACAGAGAACATGTGAGTATTTTGTTTGAATTATGACTGCTGCAGACACTTCTACATTGATCTAATACATCTATCCTATATTTCTTATGTTGGCTTGAAGTGCGACAGATCATGGTTTTTGCACAAAATTGAGGCTTAAGGCAGTTAGGATTAGAGACATGATGGTTTCTGTCAGCTCTTCTGTTTCCTGAAACAAGAGCTGGCTTTTCATTGAGATAGTTTTACACACTGAAAATCTGAGCTCAGTTAATATATGCCTGCAGGCATACACAGGCTTTTGAGATGCTTCTGCAGATTCCAGTTAAAAAAAAACAAAACCAAAAAACAAACCAACAAAAACCCCTTGAATGGAAAATATACAAAATTAAGATATTTCAGCCTGTAAGCAAATTTTATGCAAATTAGTCAGTAGGCATGAATGACTGTCTTGCACTGTTGGTGGTCTTGGCAAGCCAGGAATAATGTTGGGAATGGCTGTTGTCCCATGTCTAACGACACGGGCGGAGCACACCGCCTTCTGGTGCTGCACTGTCTTTGGCCCATATATAGTAGCTCTTGCAATCAGATGGGAGCTTGGCTGATGTTTTTAGTAGGCTTGGGACAGGGCAGCTCCATCTCTTACTGTATGAGCAGCTCAGCAGACATGCATGAGCTGCCTAATGACACACTGCTGCAAAGGCTCAGTTACGGTGCTTGTTTGGCAAGGAAGATATAATTAATAATGTCATTGCATAAAAGTCAGCTGTTCGGTACTCATGCTAGCTGCCAAATGTTACACGACGCAGATTCAGAAATATTTTATCCATCTGCCAGTGCTTTCAAATCATCCTGGCAAGGTTTGTATTTCTATTTTAAACTGTGTAAAGGGAAATTGCTCTCATTCTCTCAGTGCTAAGGATGGTGCAAGCCTTACCCTGCCTACTTTTAGAGAAATAGACCAGGGGAAGAAAAGTGCTGGAGGTCATCACAGAGGTATCATTTAGTGTCTAAAATGTACTGGACATATGCCAGAGTGATTCTGATAGCATTTTTTTTTTTTTTTGGAGGGGGAAAGAAGTGGTGCATCTCAGGATCAAATAATGTGTGCATTCAGGAAACACTCCACAAAAAATTGTGAAGTGAATTTATCACTTAATATTGATAAACTGTAGGAATTTTGTTTTACACCTTGCATTAATGTTGTGAAACAAGTGTTATTTTCTGTTAAGTAATGCTACTTTGCTATGCTTTATTTATGCAACTTTGATTATTTTTCTTCATTCGAAAAAACCCACAGAGTCTTCAATCTATGTGTCCCCTTTTTCTTTTCACACAAGCTGAGTGATTACAACCTACAGTGTTCTCTTGGTTAATCATGGTGTAATGGAACAATCAGTTGGAGTTTTCCCTCTTGTTCTCCTTCTGTTCCTGACCATACCTGTCATCCCAGCTTTTAAACTGCTCCTTATGGCCACAGCCAGTCCTTTAACGTCAGACATGTAAGTTAAGCAAGTCAGATCCCTTAATTAGTAAAATTATACATAAAACTATTAAAGATTTAACTTTATAGGCAAAAAGTTATTTATATCATTACTTTTGTTCTCACTAGGCGGTACAAGCTTTGCTGTCCCTTATGTAACCTCACCTCAGAAGTACCTGTTACTAGAGACAGACAAGAACTTGTGAGGTAGGACTGCAAAATCATCACAGTTATGCCCGGGACAAAAATATCTGAGCAAACTGAAAGAGTGCTGTTCTGACAGTGAGGGAGGAACCTAACAGATCACAGTGTCTAAAGAACCAGCCTGGACTGATGTCTTTACTGTTACTCCCAGGTTGCTGCTTTTTATGGAAATATTTTTCCTCATTTGTTATAGCGGGGTGAATTTGCATGTGATACTCATTTCATGCTGCTATTTTGACCATGGCATGAAGAGATATTGTTCCATTGCTGCTGCAGTGTGAATCCTTACAGCATCTGCTGTTACCTTTGTGCCCTTCCAGCAGAGCTTCTACTGGAGGTGGGCTTTTTTTAAAATGAAGAGGAAAATGAAAATGGTTTTTATTTTTGAAAAGGCAAAGGACTTGAATAAGTGCAACATATAGAATGACTAGAATTCCTTCATGCTTTGCCAAGAGAGTCCTCTCTGATTTTTGCTACTTGTTAATTAGCATTCTAAGCTAGAGGATAAAAAAAAAAAAGATCCCCTTTAATTCAACTCTGCTTAACTTGTTTTGAAAAACTAACCCCATTCTAAATATTTGCAACACATTTCATGACTGTCATCTCTGAAAATGGAAGTTAAATAAAAACATACAAGGAAAGCAAGGGAAAAACTGGTGGACGACTTAGTAGCTGGTAGCAAAGCTGACTGAAAGACTAAACCAGTTTTTGAAAGCCTAAACCAGTTTTTGAAAGCCTAAACCAGCAGTAGCTTTCATTTCAGATTATTCCTTTGGTTCTTCTCAACACCTATTTTATTTAGTATTGAAAAACTGGCAGCTGAAAAAGCATGCAGATTTGCCTTCTATTTTTCAGCATATAGAGAATGAGGTAAAAGCATTTAAGTGTGACAGTTTCTACATTTTTACAGTTTGGTAATGAAAAATATTCAGTTCTTTAAGAACAGCTTACACTGCCACTGTTAAATAAATCCATTTAAAATGAAAATTACAATGATTTCTTGATAAGAAACCATCCCCATTTCTTATTCATGCAGCACACTAAACATAGGACTGTGTAACTAATACTGTATAGTTTTGAAACTATACACTATTAGTTTGAAACTATACACTAGTGTGGCTTTTGATTGAGTGCCAATTTTTACCAAAATTCAGTTACCAGCAAAAGGTGACTTAGTGTACAGAAACAGATTACCTTCTAGCCTGACAAAAAGATGCATTAATTATCTATAGAAAGAAGCTGAGTAAAGGGTACAAAAACAATGCAGGCTAAAATGCATGACTTACTCGAACTTTCGTTCCGTTTAAATGATGATGAAAGCTGATGATTTAAATACTTGTGACTTAAATCAATCTGCATTTACCCTGACCCATTAGAGAAGCATTTTTGAGACCAGACGTCGCTTCCAAAGGTTCCTGATAGAAGTAGCAAAATCTGGGGAGAGCAGTGAGATCTTTCTGCAGCTGTCATTGCTCCAGTGCATGGCTGTTCATAGTTTTATGTTCAGAGTAGACAAAGATGGATTTTTTTGTCTGGAGTGCAGATCTCTGAGTCTTTTTTAACACATATTGTCCTGTGCTCTTGTTCTCATTTGATACTCAGTTTACAGGCTCTTTCAAACAGTTGAGCATGCTGATCCTCATTCACCTCTCTCCTGAAGCAGATGGACAGGCAAGAGTTGTGCCTCTTGCATGTGGCTGAACTGCCTTGAAAATGGAAGGTAGATGTGCAGCCAGGGTGATACTAAATCCTACAAGACCATGCTAATCCATGGGAGATGATGCTAGTTGCTGCTCCAGGGATCACTTTTTTTCCTTGAATCCTGCAAATGCAAACAATAAAATAACAGGTGGTTTGAGCAAAACTGCTGTGACTCTACACAGGAGTAGAGGGCTGTTCACAATCTAGTACTATTTTCTTTTTTTTTTTTTAATTACCTTCCATTTTGTAGCTAAGAGGTATGTTCAAGTGTAATCTAATTTCTACAGAAATGTGCTAGGAGCTCTTGAGGGCAAAGCACAGGGCTCAAGCCTCAGTCAGGCATGCATTGGGAACAACAAAGCAATCACTGCACAGGGTTCTGTATTCTTGTAGTGTGTCTGAGGTCAGAGGATAATTGGAGAAACATGTTGGCACATATGAAGACATATTGGAGTTAGATTGGTCTTTCCTGACTTTAAGGTCTAGCTGGGTGGATTTCACAATGGCCACAATAAGAAGGCCACTTTAGCTTCTCTTTGATGCATGTGGTAAAAGAGATGGAGGCATATAGTTGAACAAGGACTGCTGTTTTGGGTATTCCCACTAAAGCAAAAGCTGTTTCAACTTGTGGAATGGGAAGTATTTTTTGACAACTTTTTGGATAGAGACTGGAAAGGTCAAAATCCTGTGGCTGTCTCTCTTCTGGAAGATTATTTTAGTCAATGTGTTCATGTAACCCGTATTTGTATTGAAATCTACAGCACAGCCTGCAGTTTAGGATTACTTTTATTTGCCAGTCAGATACCTTATGTGAGGAAAGTCAGTACTGAGATATCATATAAGAAAATTACCCCAGAATGATTTTATCATGACAAGCATCACAATGCAGGCAGATTTCACTGCAAAGATTTCCAGTCAGCAACTGGAGCTTTATTATGAATTCTATGGACCTGGTAAAGGAAACTCATGATTCATATGCGATAACAGGATATCTTGACTCTGGAAGAAGGTAACCAGTCCCAGCAAATGTGTTTAATGACACATCCCTCTGATACAAGTAGAACTGCTTTTTTCCATTTGTTTAAATGCTGCCACTCTTACAGATATGGAGATGTTGTTTATGTATTGTTTATGCTTTCACATGTGGCTCCTGGCAACTCTTTTTTCTGTCTTCTACCTTCCTGTGCTTGCCAGATTGTGAGCTCTTCATGGGCTGCATAATCTGTTAAAGTAGTGGCATGTGAGTGACAGACCTATCTTGGTGTGCCCTTGCAGGGAGAACAAGTTGCTTAGGCCCTTTTTGGTAGCTCTTACTGTTAAGCTCAAAATATAGCATCTCATGGTTTTTCGCTACAGAGAGGCCCAGTTTAGTTTCAGGTGAGTTCCTTCTGCTTTAACCAAAATATAAGCATGATGTGAAGCTGGTTTTCATGGGCTGACAGGAAACTCATGAAATTCAACAAGGGAAGATGCAAAGTGGGGAGGAACAACCCCGTGCACCACTGTGTGCTGGAGCCACCTGGCTGGAAAGAAGCTTAGCAGAAAAGGACTTGGAATTCTGGTGGATACCAGACTGAACAGGAGCCAGCAATGTGTCCTTGATGCAAAGAAGGCCAACACTGGGAGTGTTCCAAGCAGGTCAAGGAAAGGTAACCCTTTGCCTTTATTCGGTGCTGGTGAAGCCACACCTGGAGTTCTGGGCTTCCCAGTACCAGAGAGACATGGACATAACAGAATGAGTCAAAGGGCCACTAAGATGATGAAGTATCTCTCCTGTGAGGGAAGGCTGACTGAGCCAGGACTGTTCAGCATGGAGAAAAGAGGGATCTAACTAATGCATGCAAATACTTGACAGGAAGGTGTAAAGAAAACCAAGCCAAGGTTTTTTTCAGCGGTGACCTGTGACAGTACAAGAGGCAATGGGCAAAAAGTGAGCATCAGGAAACACCTTACTGTGGGGGCAAACGAGTTGCCTGGATTCTTTGTCATTGAAGGTATTCAATAGTCACCTGGACATAGTCCTGGGTAACTGATTCTAGGTGTCTCTGTTTGAGCATTGGGGTTGGTCCAGATGACCTTCAGAGGTCCCTTCCAACCTCAACTGGTCTGTGATTCTGTGATTCATCTTAGTGCCATTTTGAGTATGCTGTTTGCACATAATCACAGGTAATTCTCAGGTCTAAATATAGTAAATGAGCAGTCTCAGCACAACTCAAGGTCCCTCCAGATGGACTTTGCATAAAGACTGATGACTTGGCAAACCCATGTGGGAAAGGACATTCCAGGTATACCAGGCTTGAAAGGAAGACCAGAGACAAAATTGTGAGAAGCTGAAGATCAACAGACTTATGACTTTGGAAGAAGCCATTTCTGGACAGCTGAATTGGTGCTATGCAAGTCAATCACTAAAAGCAAAGAAGGTTATCTACCATAAGACATGAAGTATTCAAACTGATGTTGACAGCTCCATCATCTGTTGTCATGCAGAGCTGTATAAACAAACACATTTCCACATAGTGGGTGTTATGAATTGTCACCTTCCAGAGAATCCACTAGTCCTGTTGCATGCACACTGAGGTATCCTGTGGCAGCCAGTAAAGACAAGTAAGCATACTTCCTTCACAGCAGTAAACTCAGCTCTTCTGGGTAAAAGACTAGCTGTTTTTGGAGACTGTGTACAGCCATGCATTCCCACTGACTTCATAAAGAAGAAACATCATTCTGAGAAAAAATACACATCAGAGGGAAAATGGTGGTGATGGGTTCAGGCTTAGAATCATTTCAGCCTAAAATGGTTCGGGGTTTTCTCAAGAAAAATGAAAAAAAAAAATGCTTAAGAGTGTTCTTTTCTTTAAACTCAAAAAAGACATCCACATATGGATTTAGGAGCCTGTATTTCTAATTTATCTATTTTAGACTTTTTAGCCTTTTCATGGTTCCACGGGTCTCAGCCATCCACATGGCTTGCATGTATCTGTCCTTATAAAGCCAGCAAAACCATCATTAGCTTGGTAGAATGGCTTTCAATAGCTAGGCTTGAACATTGGTTTAGCCATGGAAATAATGGGCCAAAATACAGAAACACAAAATGGCACTGAGAAGAAGAGCATCAAGACAATCCAGGGAGGGAAAGACTGCCATGCAGAAATTATTCTTAGTGAGGAGTGGTCCTTCAGTTCCCAAGTTCAGGAAGGTAACTGGCATAACTAAAAATAGGTATGGCTTACCTCTTGAGGCATTCTGTGCTCTAAGTTTGTAGACACTGCAAAAGTACCATACAAACAGGGGAAAAAATATGACAAAAAAGTGCAATATGTGGGATAATAAGATGGAAATATTGTTTGCATTTCATACTCTGTGTATTCTCTTTTTATTCCCAAGCTTTTCCCTGATTTATTCTGGTGCTTCAATTCTTTGTTTTTCCTCTTAAGGATGTTTTAATTAGAGAAAGAAGATACCTCTGTAGGGTATAGAAGTGTTATTTTCTAATCTTCCAGATGGGGAATCTTGTATTTCAGAAATAATAGATTAAGGCTTTTGACTCACTTTAGTCACAGTGCTTACATGCAATAATCTTTGTTGTCATTAATGGCTAATTTATATATAGTATCCAGACTGATAGAAGAAATGAAAAGATGGTTATGAGATTCCAAATGCAATTATACTTTTTTTACACAAAGTCTCATCCCATTTAGAACTGAACTAGGTTTTATTTCTATCTCCATGAGTTGTGTTACTTGTAAACATACAGAATATAGGTGGAATACAGGTACTTTCAATGATCCAAGTCATCATGCATTCTGAAGTGGGGTATGTTCCAATTCTAGCTCCACCTGATCCGTGTTTGGCAATACAGCTTTGCAGTTTTCTGCCACAACTTTTAAGACAACAAAACTTGTGTGTGTGAATGACCTCTGTATCTGCTTGTGGGCTGCATAGGATGCTGTTACCCACATGGTGCATATCCAAAATGAGCACCACTTCTCACTGCCATTAATCTTTTTCTGAAAGTGTGCCTATTTATACAGGCAGCCTAGGATGATGAGACTTTAGAGTGCCTTAGGAAATACATAAAATTATAGGATAAGGAAATTCTAACTGTTTTGCCAACAGTAGGGACTTGAATTGAGGTCTCCTGTGTAAGTTGCTGAAGCTTTTCATACTGTGGAGTGAGACTTCTTACAGAAATTTGCTTATACCTTTGGGTTTAGTCCTTGAGTCAGCTCCCACTTGAAAGCAATACTACCATAAATGTAGAAGCTAATCTTCAGGGAAGTTAGGCTTTTGCTGAGGAGTAACCTGAAAATGTGTATTTCTCTTCATCACGGATAAAATTTTTGTAACCAGATAGTTTCATTTGAGTTTCATTATTAGAGTTTGAAAATATGAAGACACATTTGCCATTAGCAGGTGTGAATTTAGACAATCCCATAGTTACAGAATATATGCATAGCTTGCCAACTAAGGCATTTGACTTTGGTGAAAGCTGAAGTAATGTAACGTTGCAGTTGTGCTTGTATAGAGTAGCTATATTTAGTCTTGTGTTAGGTTCTTACCAATTATTTTTTTTTTCATAACAAAGTTGGATGACAAGAAGGGCAATTAATCCTGTGTTTGGAATAAATATATTTAAAACAGGGAGGTCATTCATTGTCTGTGACTGTATTTTGTTGGTTTTCTTCTTAGTGGTTAACCATTAAGTATTTCTGACACCAGAATAAGTGTCTGGTAGCTTGGTCTTAGAAACAGACAAGTCAGAGATGGAGAGCATGGCTTAGGCTTATTGAAAGAACAGCCTACTCTGTACCTAAATTTTTTTTTCTTGATAAATTACTTACAGATGACCTGCAGAGATGGAAGGAAAAAGTGCTTAAGGGCAGTTAACTTGTGAATAAAGAAATAAGGAAGGGAAATGGGAGGTATTTTTAGGCCATATTTGAAGGACTTAATTCCTTCCATCTGTTAAGGTTTTTAGTTAAGCATGTGTCCAAAACACAAACAAATATCACCTGGCATAAGAAAAAAATCAAACCTATTGCATTTACTTCTAGAGATGACCTTTGGGGATAACTTTCACTGTATATAATGCCACTCAAAGTGGTTGTCTATTTTGGATATCTGCATAATGCAATGGATGAAATTCCATTAACAGTCTTATGTTTTTTTCAGTAGAACGTAATTTACATTTTAATGAATTCTGCAGGGACAGAAATAAAACTAAGATGTGATTGGGTAGGGGATACAGATCCTTAGAGAAAGCTTGCAGAATGAACTCCAGCTTTACTAGATGCCAGAGAATCCACACATGAGCAAATTGTTCTACATGCCCTCTAAGAGGGCAAGCATTAACAGAGGTTAGTTCACAATGGATCAGAAAGCTGAGATGCCAATCATAAGTCACAAATCTGAGGGAATCCACATTTCATTACATCTTCTGTGGCAAAGTCATTTGCTTTTTATAGGCCACAGTCAAGTGAGTATGAGTTGTTGAGGACATATTTCCCTCCTGTAAACTAAAATGGATAAATCAGTCTGAGGAACTGCTGGAGTTTTCTTCTGCACGTGGAAAGAATCACACATAGGAACTATTATATTGATTCCATGTTGACATGAAATACTTGAGCCCTTAAGAGTAATCTCACAGCATCATACCCAGATGAAGCTTGTGGGCACAGATTTTTGTTCCTTACAGAATTTGAATACTGCTTTACTATTTCTGTGTGCATATGATTCAGTTACATAATGATTTTCTCAAATAGTGATGCTGCTGCTAGTATCTGTGTGTTGTTAGCAGTACTTGAGTAAAATGTGCTCATGAAACTGGGCTTTTACCTTTTATTTCTGCTGTTTTGTACATTTATTTTGGCTTTCCCATATTTGAAAGGAGCAGAGCAGAGATAAGAGCCTGGGAGATGTCCTGCATGATGTTGTGGCTGAAGTTTTTTTAATCTTATCCTGAAACATTTTTAATGAAGTGTGCCCTTTTTTTATCTTCATTGATTGTTGAAAGGGTATTTTAAACTAGAGTCAGCTATGTTTTCAGGTAAAAGGACAAAGTAAAGCAAAATAATTCTGAGTGCAAAGCTGTAGTTATACGAGTATGAGTAACTGAGGATTTCCCTCAAGATAGTTAACACTCATTAATTTACTTGCTGCTGTTTCTGGTAGCAAGAAAGCATTTAGTACACTTTGTAACACTTGTCAACACAAAAGTTAGGGGAAATTGTTATATGCTACTGCCACTGATCTGGCAATCACCTGCTCTGTTGATTACTGAATTTTATTTGACTTGCAAAATAAAATGCATTTACTCCTCTCAGTTTGGTTGGTATAAAAGCTCTGTACCTGTTCTGATCTGTGTGGAAATGGATGCGAACAGATCTGCCAGATTTGTCCATCCCACGAATAGTGGGATGGAACTGTCTTCTGTACTTGCACTTCCTCCCAGCTGTGACCACTGCAGTCTTGTCAGTGTGTTCACATGGAATGCTGTCAGAAAATGAGTGTTGGCTCACTGAAAGAGAGAGAAGGATGAGCCAGCACCACTCTCACTTAGTCTTCCTTACTTCTGGTAGTATTTTTGTGAACCTTATCCAGCTCCAGAAATGAGAACATACGGTCTGAAGAGAACCTACAGATACCAAATTATTTTATGTGTTACAGTGTAAATCAAGATCTGTAACACATAAAATAATTTGGTTACTGAAGGTTCTCTTCAAGACCATATGTTCTCATTTTTGGGGCTGGATAAGGTTCATTTAAGATACTTTTTAGATATTTTTGAAAATGTAAATTTTTGCTAGGGTCCAGCATTTTCCTGTATATTGAATTTATATTGATCGCTTTTGTCTTTGGGAAGACAAAAGTGGAAAGTGCAACTGGACTCCACTGGGAAGCAATTTTCTCTGCTTCACATCAGGTTCGGTTAGATTGTTAAAGGCACAGACAATACAGAATGTCTGCCACCTGAAATACTTCATCCACTGGTCATATTAGCAGATTGAACATGTGGTAGGGAAAAGACAACCTAAACTAAAGATAAGCCTGTGACTCCTTGCGCTCTTCCCTGGACATCAAGGACATCAGGTGTCCTTGTCATAGGTTCTGCTTGCAGAATCCCCTCCAGGCAGTGTACGAAGTTATTTTGCTAGTTGTGAATCCTTAGGGCCTTAGATTTTTCTTTGCTAACCCAATTCCTCCTCAGTCTGGCTTCCTCCTCAGTGGAAAAAAGAGATACAGCTTATCTTCCACTTTGCATATGGCCGTGTTTGTCCTCCTTATTTGTTCTAGTTGCTTTCCCTCACCTTTTATAGGATGTTTAGGTTTACCTCCTTCTAATTCTTTTGAAATCGCTGCATCACAAATGGTGCTGTCTATTTTGTTAGCAGCGCCTGTCAGAAGACTAAATAAATAAACACCATGAATACTCATTTGTTTGGTACAGTAATTGCCAGAACTGTTTACATAGATATTTACAGATGGTTGCTAGACATAATTTTGTACCAGTCTAATTCTCCAGCATTTCAGATACCGAGATAACATCACAGCTCCTATCTGGCAACAGTGGCTTCTTTCCTAACTCTTCTGATACCATGGTTGTTTCATCATGGTATATGAAAAAAACCCAAACAAACAAACTGTAATAGTGGTGAAGCAGCCCCATCTCTTTGTCACCCTGATAGTAGCTGAACCATGGAGGTTAATCAACACAGGGCAGGATCAGACCTGACCTCAGTACTCCTTTTACTAAACCATTCCAGCATCTGTTTCTCTGCAGGTTCCTTCTTCTTCTAGTGAGTTTGGCATGAGCATACTGTTAAAATATTCTAGATATGAATTGGAACATCTCCTTATTTTTCCTTGCTTCCACAATAAGTATTCCTCAGTCTTCTTTCAGACAAGTCAGAGAAAGCTTTTAAAATGTGTTTTCTTGGAAGTGATGCACGACTCAAAGACAGTTTGCAGCATGCATCTGTATTTTAGTGGTCTAATGCCACTGCCCCATGTTTGTTTTGGGACAGCAAAGGCATTTGTTAAATCTGTAGCTGGCTGGATTTTCTTACTGAATATTCATGTTTCTTCTTGAGCCAGTGTGATTGCCTGTTCTTCATTTCCCTAAGACAACTCTCTGGATGGGAGGGAAAAGTGAGACTCAGTTAACTGATAAGTCATCTGCCTACTGTGATTCTTCTCACTGTAGCACATAGCTGCTCTCCTACCCCTTTTTATTTGTCTGATCTGGCCCCTTTATAATGTCAACTCTTGTTAGTCCCTCTGAAGAGAATTAGGCTCAGCCTTGTAGTATTTCCAGCAACCTGCAGGTGAAAAGTTTCATTTGCCTGAGGATTTTTACATCTTGGAAAGTAATGAGATAGAGATGATTCAGGCGATGGATGGATAACACATAAAATATTTTTAATTGAAGACCTCTTGACAGAATATTTTACAATAAGTAGGAGGTGTTCCCAGTCCATTGGGAGATGTTATTTTCCAAATAGTAGCCTCAAAATAGGACCTATTAATAGAAACAGATTGGATAATTTTAAATATTACCAAAGAAATAGTAAATCTGCACTGAATTAGTTTGAATACAATTTTTCTCTGGTTGAGCTAACAGACTTACTGATTTTTTTTCTTAATGAATGCTGAGCAAAACTGTTCATCTTATATTATCATTGCTGTTTCCCTATTTATTTATTATTGCTATTTATTATTATTGCTATTACAAAATTCAGTTTCACTTTGAGAAGAGCAGACAGTGCAGAGGGCAAAGAACTTGTTTGCCTGCCTTCACTCCCATTTTTTGTTTTATTTTAAGTGTTGCAGTGCTTGTTCTACTGACATCTTAAGCAATACAGGGTTATCAGGAACTCGAAGCCATGCTACAATCTGATGAAATAAGTAAAATTGGAAGTCAGTTTTACTCCCTTGTCAGTTGCCAGATGTTGTGAATTAAAGATGGGAAGTAATCCCTCAGAGTTTTGTGCTGTTTTAACATGCAAATTGACCAAGAGTAAAATGCTTTTAGTCCAACAATTATCAGGCTTACTTCACACATACACAGTGAACTGGTTTACAGTGAACTGGATTGAAGATAGATTTCTTCACACTGATCCCTTGCATCTTTTCTCAGATGTGCCTCCCAACAGCTGAAAGAGAAGGATACAAGTGGATTTGCAGAATATAGTGTAAGCCCTTTTTGAGCAGATGGAGAACAAAGTGTTTGAGATACACAGTGGTTTTGGTTGTGGCTTGTAATACATCTTCAAGAGAGTATGTTAAGTCACAGTAACTTCTTTGGGACTGGAGAGATCCTCAGTCCTGTTACACAAATTTGGATGAGGATTGCTGACTGTTGCCTCACCACAAATCCTTCAAACATCTGATGTTTTTGGGAGGGGGTGGAGGGGCAGTTTCTTGCTGTTTTCATTTGGTATTAAGAGATATAGTAGAATTAAGCAGCTGTGGTTAAAATAAACAAAGCGGATAAAGCGGCTTCAGGAGAATTGGCTGAGGAAAAAGGAGACAGATTAACAACATGTGACCAGCAGAGGTGCCTAGATTCCACAGAGTTATGCCAGTGGGTGCTAAGCATTGCGAATGTATATTTGATGGATTGACCAGAATCTGACTGAGCTCCTTGCTGGGCAGAAAGTGTCCATGAATAAGTAGTAGGGGCTTCCATCTCTGAAGAAAGTACTGCAGGTGCACGCCCCCTGCATTTGTACAAATATAGAACAAATGAATTTAGCATATACTTGTAAACAGCCACATAGTTCTGTTTTAAGAAGGCTTTAATGCAGTTGCTCAAAACCTAGAGCACGGAGGGAACTCAACTGATCATGATTATATTTGTTTTTCTCTCTACTCTCAACGGAATAAAATATGATTTCCTGTCTTCTCTGATGCATTTCCCATGGGGCATTTGTATACTAGAATTTGGACTGTTTGTTACTCTGAAAACTATCTTGGTAAAAGTGTCTCCTTTTGTTGACATATGTGAAAATTGTTGAAAAGTTTCCTTCTAGCTTTCAAAGCCTTGAGTGCTGGTGAATCAAGTGGCTTTGGAAAGAGGTTTTAATAATGAGGCAAACCAAATTTATAATCCAAATCATGGTTGCTGGCATGTACAAATCTTGTACTTTGTTATGATTATTGAGGGATTAGTAATTGCAGTTAAGTAGTCTTCAAATTTTTCTAGGAACTGGGAGAACAAAATTCAGCTCTCTCTCTGTTCAGCAGGTCTAATGGGATGAAATACCAACACACATTTATTTCTGTGCTCAAACAGATCTGAATGTTTCTGTGCTGCAATGAATTCAGGAGATTTCTCTGTCTAGCTTATTTTCAGATTGGATTTTCATTTCAAGCAAAATGAAATGGAAATAAGTAGGAAAATAAAATAAATAACGGGATTTTAAAATAATTGCAGATTTCCATTTTGTAATTAATGTTATTACATAGGAAAAAGCCCTAAAGTTACATCTCCTGTCAAGCCACTTCAAAAAGTGGTGCATTAAGAGTCAGCATTGTAATTTGCTGCCTGTTTTTAGTGCGAAATATGTAGATAGGGTCATTTGCAGGAATTAAAGAGAGACTGCATTTAATCCCCAAACTTTGCATTTCAGAAAGATATCTTTTCCGTTATATGTGTTTAGGAATAGGGCTTAATGCTCCAAAGTGCTTTGTTAGGCTAATGAATTCTCATTCATTATGGTGAATTGCTTAGAGAATTTTTCAGCTCTTATTCCCATGCTTACTAATGAGAAAACAGTTTAATGTGAAGATTATGTATAATGCTTTGTTACTATATTTTAAATGAGCTATTATTGTCAGTCTGTTATCAGGGACAGTGTAACTGCACATGCTAATATATGCATAAGGTTAGTGTTTCTGTAGGAACCACAAGTCCTTTTTGAGCACTATGAATTATATAGAGCCTTTAAAAATTATACAGCCTTTATGAATTTTATGTTAAATATCCTTCCAGTCAAGTCTCCTCGGTGGAGTGACTGCATAATTCCTTCTTCTATATTAGTTATTCTCTGGATTTTATATATGTTGTCTTTGTCTTTTTGAACTCTTTTTTGTCTTTGATGTTTTTCCATACAGCAAATGACTGGTTAGGGCCCTGGCAGCCCTTCTGATTTCAGGAGTTTTGGTATTTGATGTATAATGTTTAATTTTTTTTTTCCTAATACTAGTTTCGAAGTTCTGCCTCCGTTCTCCTTCCTGCCTTCTGAGTTTAACTATCACTTAACTGTGTTGTACACATTTTAGTCTTCTTCATACATCATCTCTGAACCCTCTTCAGGAGTTCAGTCTTTTTTGCCTACTGTACTTCGGGCATTGTGACTTAGACACAAATAGATGAAAATGCTGACATTGGCACAACTAAATCTGACCTTTCACAGATGCAGGCAGAGAAAATTTTGTTGTTTTTTACTTTGTTGCCATTGTGCATGCCACTCAAAACAGCTGTGAAGTTCTGGGAGAACTACTGCAGTCCAAAGTAATGCTTCATTTGTTTTGACACTTTGCTTTTTTGCATCAGTTTTTCCCAAATAATTTTAGAGGAAGTCTGTATTTGGGAATCTCATTCTACAGGTTATGTTCCTTTAAATTAATCCATTGTTTCCTTTCTATTCCTACATTTCGCCACCCTTAGTTTTAAATACTGAAAATGTATCACCTAGAAATTTCATTAATGAGATGTTTATCCTTTAATTATTAATGGTAATCATTAGAAAATCAGGGCTGTGCTTGTCCTGGACACAAGCTGTGAATAATGGAGTGGGTTTATTCCTTACCTGTTCAGGCGGACACTGAGTACTGAGAGGTGGGGGAAAGGGTTGAGTATGTGTGCATAGTGGAGAATACACCCAGAATATAGCTAGTAATTGATATCTGCAAGCTTATCTCCTAAGAGAATAATGGAAGAGATAGGAAGGGACATGTTGAGATCATATCATCTCCTGTCCCTTGCTTGAGCAGAGTCAGTAAGAACAGAGATTGTAGAAACTCTCTAGTTTACAGACAGACTGTAGAGTGTCTAGTCAGGTTTGGAATCTCTCCACAGATGGAAGCTCCTCAGCCTCTCTGGAAACATTACTAAAGGGTTTGGTCCCCCTTACAGGTCTTGCATTGAATTTTGTGCCTTAATTTGTGGTCATCTTGTCCTGTCACTGAGCACTCCTAAGAGGAGAGCAGCTCCCTGTTCTTCAATGCCTTTTATCAGGTATTTATACAGATAACAAGAACCCCCTGAGCCTCCTCTTCTTGAGGACAGTCACAGCCTTCTCAGCCTCTTAAGAGGCTCCCTTCCCCTACTGCTCTTCACCAATGTCTTGTACTGGGGAGCCCAGAACTGGACATGGCATTCCAGTTGTGTTGGATTCACTGGTGTTGAGCAGGGGAGAAGGAGACAGCACTCAAAACTGTCAGACACGTTCTTTCCAGTGCAGCCCTGGGTGCTGTAGGCCTTCTTTGCTTTGGGTTGCATTGCTGGCTTCTGATCAGCTTGTTGTCCCCTGGGACTCCAGGCTGTCCATTGGAGAGCCTCTCAGCCCTTGGTATGTCCTGGTGCACAAGGTCATTCCTCCTGCACTCTAGGTGCAGGACTCTGAATTCCACCTTGTTGAATTTCCTCAGACATCCTCTCTGTCTGATTCTTCATCCAGTACAGGTCTTTATGAGGGGCAGCTCTGCCATCTGCTGTGTCAGCTACTTGAGTTTATCTAAAAACTTGCTGAGGGAAACTCTGTTCTATAGTCCAGGTCATTAATTAAGAGGTTAAACAGCATTGGCCCAGTAGGTGGGGTCTGTAACCCTTGGGTGCATCTCAGCAAGTCTATGTCTATCATCCTTTTGTTCCCCTTCCACCTTCTTGAAGTCTTCCCCCACTTCAGACATGTCAGGGCTTGTTCTGCAGTCTAATAAAGTAGGGGACAACAAGACAGCCTTTTACTGTTGTTTGTATTTACACTTGAATTATTTATTCCATTAGCTCTTACTAAAGAATGTTCTGTCCATTTTACGTCTGTGTTCAGCGAATCACAGACCAGCAGCATTTGTTAAATGTAGACAAAATGGCAACTCCCTGCCATAAAATGTACCAGCATTGGAGACGCACACAAGTGTGCTGATTCCCCAGCATAGCAAGAGAGATCTCCCCATAGGGCTTCCACAGGAAAGAGATTTCATGTGTTCATTAGAAATGACATGGTTTTGTATTTTTCACAAATTAGGAAGAACGTGGTAGCTGAGGAAATTATAAAATCATAGAAATGTTGCTTGGCAGAAATCTCTTCAAGTTATACCAAGTGGTGCTGCTGCTAGTGCTAATTCAGGTCAACCATGACTGCCTGTAGCAAAGCACTGAAAAACCTCTGTGACTGGAGATTTTGACACCTTTTTGGTAACTTCTTCCAGTGCTGTACTAATTTATCAGTGAAAGTTTTTCCTAAACTGCAACCTGAAGTACCCTAGCTGCCCTTCAAATAAATAAAGAGAAGTTTTAGCTGTCCTTGACAAACCAAGCAAACCCAGGTCTTAAAACTTCCTTTTCAGATCACATCCTTTATTGAGGACTCCAGAGAGATCAGGGAAGAGCATCCAGACCAAAGCTTAAGGCTTCTGGGTGCATATTTACACATTTCAAAAACACAGAGTGATAAAAGTGTCAGAATTTAATGCTCCTCAGGATAGCTCTCCCACTGCTTGCCTCACAGAAGATCACAGTCTCTGGTGCCTCACTTGAGTTTGTCAGGACTGTCCCAGGAGTACTGCTTGGGGGAATGATTCTAGGAAGATAATAAAGGCTTTCTCTAGCACATGGATGAAGAAAACTCAGCATTTGCACAAGTTCCAGTTCTGAACCTTCTATTACACACAGGCTGTCAGTACAGCTGTGACAGAACTAAACTCAAAGAAGACATCAAAATGATTCCCTTGTGTTATGTCAATGCTCAGTTCATAGGAATGTTGTAGGGGAGTTTAAATCTGCCACATTGCTATGGCGGTAGCACTAAGTAGGTTTTGTTTGAGTATGTTCACCTATTTCCATACCGTAATTTTCTAGTGTATGGCTGAAGAACTTCTCATGTTTGGTGTCCTTGCAGTACTTTAGATCGTATTTAGAAGATGATCTTGCTTTGCAAGAGACTTCTGAGATTGTCAGCTGTTAAGTCCCAGTTTTGATTAATCCTGTGGATTATCTAGACAGTGCAGGAAAATTTATCTAATCTTACCTGAAAATCTCCTTTAAGCACCAGCACTTTCCAGAGGTGGTTTAACCACCCAAATCCAGAGTTGGCAATTGGCATCCAAAAGCTTAATTTGCAGAAAGCCTATTTCTGTTCTGGAATGTGTTTTGAAGTGGTGGAAACCATGTAGTTCTCATCCCTGCCTCCTTTCAGAACAGTTATTCTGATCTGTAATACATTAAGATACCATAAATGAAGGAGAGGGGAAAATACTCAAAACCTGCCCCCCAAAACACACAAAACCCCCCAAACCCCAGGATCAGAGTGAGAAGACTTTGCTGCTTCATAAGGGCCATTGTCTTCCTTATCTCATCTGCACACTGATTGGTCTGAGACTCAGTTGAGAAATGGTGGAAAATCTCTCCCTCTTGAAAAGAAGACCTGATACAGGTCACCTTTATTTTGTAGAACTTATCAAACAGAAGGATAATATTACCGGCAGCTTTTCCAAAGTGTTGCAGACCCCAACAAAGGGGAGGGTTTTAAGAGCCACCTGGACACTGAAAAACCTTTCTGTGCTCGGCTTTGGTGGTACATTCAGCTTGTCCTCATGGCTTCTTCATGCTTCTCCTTTTGGTGCAGGTCATCTTCCTGTTGACTTTCTGTTTCGACAGAAGTCTGTCAAAATCTAATTCAGAGTGTCTTTTTGTCACTGCAGTTGTCCTGAAATCAGTTCCCAGCTTTGACACTTTTTTTTTTTGCAGTCTTGCTATCAGTATTTCCTTGTAACAAACCTCCTGTGCTTTTTGCCATTTTATGAGGCCATATATAAGCTGTAGCATGTATTTTTCTTTACATCGTTTTTGCTTCAGGCAAGATCTCCTATTTTAACACAGCACAAAAGGAAGGTGTGGAGCTTTCTTTTCACTGTAACTCGGCCACAGATGGCCATGGGTATATTATTTGAGGTAGAGTATAAACTGAAGACACTTCTTTTTGTCCCTCGTGGTTGTCTCTCATTTGGTTTCTAAATGTCTCTGTTCTTTTCCAAGTGTGTTAAGAGCTCTCCTGGTGTTTAAGCAGCACTAGAAGGTCTGATGTCAAGAACAAACTCTTTCTCTCACACACAACTATTTGTGCAGCTTTTCCACCATGTATTCTTTGCATGGGATGGAATAACTGCAAAAGTCAACCAGAATATGGCCTCATCCCTTTTCCGCTTGGTAATGCCTTCCTTATCAGTTTTCCTTTTTCTGATGCTGTTCAGTGATTTCAAGGGCAAGTCTATTATTCAATTAAGAAACACTACCAGAATGGCATTTCCTACCCCTTCTTTACCCCAGCTTGTTCCCACTTGGTAGTTTTGCTGGATTCTGCACACATTATCTTACTCTGAGAAACAAAAAATGTCATTATTTGTGTACATGCTAAGAAACCACAAATGCTATTACCATTATCAAAAATTATCTAGCCCTTACTGACAATTGTGGGCACAATGCTTGATTCTTGCAATCACCTGTGGTGTAATTAATTTACTTCTCAGTTGTGTGAAGCAAAATATACTACAAATGCTGGCTAATATTCCCCTTGTTCCTGTTATTGGAAAGTACTGAGACACAGGCTGTTGGGTTTTCTGACTGACCTCTAGAGTTGTGAACATTTCATTCACATCCTGTCTAACAATTCCTCCCAGGCTAGATAATCCTGTGCACAATCTCCTTCTGTACAATATGTCAGTCTTGGCATACATCTGACCATCTGTGTTGTCCTTTTCTGGGTCTTGTAAACTTTTCGTGTATCATTTTTATGGTTAAGGCAGCTAAACCTGGGTATGGCGCTCTATTGTGAAAGTTCATATTGTTGTATTAATTCACGTAATTCTCAAAAATGAGGAATAAAATAAATGAGCTTCTACCCTGTTCTGGTGATAGCACTTGTCAGGGAAAGGCTTATTTTGAGGTTTCTTTCTCTCCTAGTTTTTCTGGAGTTCTAATTTCCCTCAAAGCATTTGAGACTCTTAATGTTTCCTAGAATGCTTTATGTTTTCTGGACACAGTGATGAAGACAGACGTTGAGGTAGTGAAGAGAATTGAAGGTATAGGAGAACCTGTGAGGAACATCAGTGTTCCTTTTGCTTTTAAGCTCAAAATATGTGTACCATAGCTTGGATAAATTGCATTATAAGTAAAAGTGACTGACTTTATGATAGTGTTCTGCAGTGACATAAACAGCTGGGGAAGGAGAGATTTGATGGTTGCCTAGAGGATGATGATTTCTAATCATGAGAGGGAACGAGCCAACATTTTTTGAGAAGAAAAATCCAGTGAAATTTATTACTCTGTTGAACCATTTCTCTGGGGAAGGAATGTCAGTGCCATCACTCTCACCCAATTAAACACCAAGCAGCATATATTATTTAATTATATAGTGAAAAAGGAATTAATAAGATGACTTGATATATTCTTGCTGCTTTCACACTCCAGGATTCAGTTGTTCCTAATAGAAAGAGGTGGATCCTGTGAGAATAAATAGTTGTCAGACCATTTTTGTAGTGTTCCTGTTGTATAAAAAATGAGACTGGTATAGAATAAAGTGTCAGCGAAAGGTATTTAATTGCTAGAATCCTAGCTAGCTTTGGTTGGTATGGTTGTATGCAATTAAGTCCCATGTCAGTGGAATTATTTGGGATTTTTTAAAGAAGCACGGGTGAAAAAAGCATTTGTCATGGGACCTAAAGTTTAAAGCATAAATTTTAGCTTCAGCAGTACTGCTGTGCAGTAGAATGGCAGAGAGGAAAACAGAGAAGAAAGCACAAAAATCGAGGAGCTGTAGCAAGAAGAAATATGAAATTTGCCTTAAACTTTTAGTGCTATTTGGTATGGGATGCCACCTTGTGGAAGTTTTTAGGTTGTCATGTCTTTTATCAAATCTCTTTCTGGCTTTTTACTCTTCAGGCACTAGAGAGCTCCAATTGCATAGATCAGCCTTTAACAGCCACTCCATCACCTGATGTTTTATGTAATTTCAACATTCAGTGTTACTCTACCTTCCCTCATTTAAGCAATTAGGTGCTTCTAAATTTTTCTAAGTAAACATAAACACAACCTTCTGGAGTTATCTCCTACCTGCCTTTCTTTTCTAGACCAAATCTCTTTCAAGGATTGTGCTGCAGGATTTTTTCAAATGGTAAAGAGATGCTGGCTAGGGCTTCTTTCTTCTATCTCTTTTGCTATGATCTCATAATTGATGTTGGGTTCTGAGGTATCATTCTTTATGGGCTGATCTTTGTATTAATCATATGTACTCCTTTTTATCCTCTATTTGTCCTTCCTCTGTTTTTTCCTCTTCTTGCTCTTGCCACCACCTTGTTTATATGCAATGATCTATTGCTTTTGGCCTAATGATTCCAGAATTCATCGCACTCTTTCAAAACACTTGAGCTAAGGCAGTGATTTCTGAACTTAATAGACTATGGAAGTCCAAGGAACACATTTGTGAATGACCTTTAATGTGTGAATTCAGGATCTGATGGAAAATTACACTGAACAATTTTGGTCTTTGGTAGAAATTTCTTTGGAAACATTTACAATCTCATCCATGGGGTGTCATGAAGTCATTGATTAAAGTGCCATCAGCTAATGGCAGTGGCAGCCCTGGCAGCTTAGAAATGCCATTTAATACCTTAAATGAATGTTTTGTGGTGAGAGCTGTTCCTGACCTCCTGAACTATTAAGCTCTCAGCCCCTGCCTGCAGTTCTCATCTAATGGTGGAAACAGCTGAACCACAGGGTAGATTCCTGAGTGAGCTTGAGGCACCAAAACTGCAGCAATTCAAGGACAGAGTAGATGAAATTTAAAGCAGGAGCAATAGGGTGGCTGATTCCATGAGCTGCACACAGTTTAAACCTGTGGCCATGTCCACTGGGTCATGCAGCAGAATATGATCAGGAGGCTTCTGTTTTGCATCCTCCCACAGCTCTTTACTACTCCAAGTTCACACTGACCTTGCTGACTTACCGTGAGAGGCAATGAGAAATCAATTCAACCTTATTAAGTGGAGAGGATGAATTTGAGGGAAGATGTGAGAGTCCTCTCCTGCCACATGCATGTGTGTATGTTTTGTACCAGTCTTTTCATAGTGATAGGTGTTTGACTTTTTCCCACTACACACACTCCTGTTGCAGCTGTATCCAGCTCTGTCATAGGACACACATTTATCCATACCTGGTAATGCAAAGCTCCCCAGATGCTCTGTAGAGTTATTGTGTATTGAGTTTTGGAAGAGGTGCTTCCCAGTCTCCTTACAAGAATCCTGAATGTTTCCTCTGTGTTACCCAATGCATGTGTTACTCTGCTTCCCTTGGGAATGCCTGTGAACATGTAGCATAAGGCTTGAGCTTCCTATAGATAATGTATCTAGAGATCTAATTTTGGTGACATTTTGTGATTACTTGCTGTCAACACTAAAGCTATGAGAACTCATAGAAAAACCCAACCTTGCTACTGTGACTGGGCATTTTATGACAGATCATTACTGAAATGATGCTTCTGTTTGTAAATGTCTACAGGACTTCCTTGCCTCCAGTGGGATGAGGCAATATGGACCTGAATACTCTGAGACATTGCAGATGACTGCACAAATAAGTGCAATGGAGCATTCTTTCAAATAATATTTTTTATTTTCATAAAGAAAAATTGCATTGGGTTGCTGTTGGTACATCAATGGGTAGCCCTGGTTTCATGTGCTAAGTCTCTCAGAAGAGAATTCTGCCATCCAGTGGCTTTTAAATAGAATTATAAGTACAGGTGACATGACCAATTCTAAGCAAGAACATTACATTTCACTTTGTTTCAGAATCAAGTCACTGAGAGCATTACTTCAGAACACTTACCTGAGAACTTGCTTGTGAAATTCTTTCTTTTCAGAGTTTCAGGGGAAGGAGACAGTGACATTTCTGTTAACTGTGAAACCTTTCTTTTGTTTGTCTCTTTGCAGTTATGTGGCTGTGGTCTGCTGGGCGTGGGCATCTGGCTGTCAGTGTCACAAGGGAACTTTGCCACATTTTCTCCCAGCTTTCCATCGCTTTCAGCTGCCAACCTAGTCATTGCCATTGGCACAGTGATCATGGTGACCGGCTTCCTGGGCTGCCTAGGTGCTATCAAGGAAAACAAGTGCCTCCTGTTGAGCGTAAGATCAATATTCCTTTTCACTAAGAACAGTGCTGTTGCCTTGTTATTTTATTTGAATGACCTGTGCAAAATAGTCTTGTTGCCCACTGTGACATTGCCCTTGGCTTTCAGTCTTCTGTAGGCTTGCAGTATGACATCCCACAGCTTTGGTCACAGTGATATCAACGGTGTATTAGCAAATGTGTCCTTGTTACTATGTGCCCTAATGTGTTAGGTAGCAAAGCAAATTGGTATCAGTTACTTATGAATGGTTAATCATGAACTGTAGGATCGACCTGGATAGCTCTTCTGGAAATATCTTTTGGAAGGATTGACTGAAAAAAATTTTAGGCACAGAGCTGCTCAAAGCCTCTCATGGCTATTTTCTACATTGTCCTTATCTAAGGTCTTTGTCAGAGGATGGTGGAAACTATCTGAGCCAAAGTTAAGAAGTCAAGGTCTCTATCAGACCTTATAAATAAAAAATAAATAGTCTGACCCTTGAAATTCTCTGACCAGCACTGAAGAGGTCAGGAACCTGTCTGAGAAAACACAGTGTGGATCTTCTTGCATAAACCCAGGAGGTTTCATCATTAGCTTCCACAACTAATGAAGGGAGGTTATATGAAGGAATGTATAATATCTCCCCCATCAGTATAAATATCCCCCTCCAAAAAAAATGCTGGGGAGAGAAGAACCCCCCTACAAGGAGAGAGGTATTGTGGCAGGCAGAAGGTGGGAGGAGGGCTTTCCAATTCAGTCACAGATTGCAAATCCAGATGCTGTGACATTAAGGAGCATGTTTTCCTTGTGCAAAACTCTCACTTGTATGATGCTGGGGAATAGCTGGGCAGAAATCTTTAAACCACCTCAAAGAATTAAGCTGGAGACAAAATGTGCACGTACTTTTTTGCTATCTGATTGCTTGGTTTTGTGTATTGTACAGCTAGGAAAGAAAAGTGAATAGTATTGAAGTCCATGTGATCTATTCTTGCGAGGTCCTGCAAAAGTAATTTTATACTATCATGACTGTCATGCATTTCCAATGAAGACCTAGCTGTGCTCCGTGCTGCTTCTTCCCCAGTGTCTGGGGGTCAGGTGCCATGCCTGTCTGAGTCCACTAGGGCATAAAGGCATGAAAATAAATGCCTACTGGGCCTGAAATTAGTGAGAAACAACTAGAACTCACACTTGGGATGCCTCTGCAGGGAGAGAGAGAGATTTCAGATACAGAGCTGGGAATAGAAGTGCTGAGTAATATGATGACTATTCCACGGTCACATGTGGTTCAAGCCCATCTGCTAGGGAATCATTTCTGAGGCATGTCACATACATCTTTGTGCTGAGGGATTTGGCATCTGTCCTGGAGTCTGTGTGAAGGAAAGAGACTCCCAGGACTGTGTGCTGCGACAGCAGCTAAAAGGAGCAAGACAAAAGCATGGCTGAAACCTGCAAACTGGTAGTAAGCCTATAGTCTTCACAGTTTCTAGCAGCTCCAGGTTTACTCTCTAGTTGGCAAGTGTGTATACACTGTTTCTTTTTTCTTTGTTCTAGTTTTTCATCGTTTTGCTGATAATTCTCCTGGCAGAGCTGATATTAGTCATTTTATTCTTTGTTTATATGGATAAGGTAAGCAAATATGCCATGTAGATTAATTATCTTTACTAGCATGTAAACCAGGCTTAGCTTTTTCTTTGATAAATATATGTGGGTTCTTCTGGACCTTCACTTAGGTGAAGGTTTAACCTTGAGATTTTTGCTGTCTTTGTAAGCTGCTTCTGAAGATGCAGGAGGAAGTGATGAGGAGAGCAAGCAGGAGACAAATCCCTGAGATAAAACTATGGTCCAGAGCCTCCCTTTTTATCTTGTCCTGAAATCTTAGACAGCCTTCAACATGTTTGATGTCTGCAAGAAGCCAATCATCTTGTAGTCATGGGTTGTAGAAGGTCCTGCTTAAAACCTTATAGCTTCTTAGGGCCAGCCCTTGGAACAGGACTGGAAGAGAGAGGCATGAGATATTGACAGGTTATTCCAAATGCCACCAGTTGTCTCACTTGACTGGGCAGTCCCAGAGAGTTTGGCATGAGTGCAGAATGGATCAAGAGATAGTTTCTCATAAAGCCCATCTGTAGGAATCTGCTATCTCATAGAAACTAAGTGAAGTAGGCACAACTGGCTGGCCCATCAGATACATAACAGTGCAAAATGACTGGGGAACTGGAGACCTTTGCTAAACACAGGGCAAAACCTTACAGTATGAATATGCCAGACTTATTCTAAAACAGCTCCTCCCAGACCTTTGTCCCTTCTCAGGTTGTCATTATGATGCCTGCTACTTCCAGGGAGCTGAGGTGAACTGCTGATTTTGATTGGGTTGTAAAAGAGGGATGAAACAGATCTTAAGAAATCATTGACCTTTATGCCACGACCATAATCCTTTCTCTTCTACCAGCTCACTACTGTCAGAGGCAAGGTACATTCCTCCCTGCATCCAGCACTCTGGGCTCAGACTGAAATTAATACAAGAAATGGGACATCTCAGATATCCTGTTAAGCATTCCAACTTTGTCTTCTAAAGAAAGAAGAGCACATTTGGAAGCCACAAATCCTACAAGCTTGCTCCCACAAGGAGAAAAACAATAATGTCTTTTTTCAGCTGATTTTGTACTGGCTATTCACTATGGCCTGCCTGAACCCATACAAGGATAAGTCAGCTAAGGTTGGAAAGCTGGGACTCTGGTTTTCTGATATTAGCAAACTAAAGCAGGCCACAGGTTAAGGCAGGAGAGGCTGCTGTGGGGTATTGCCAGCAGCTGCCTCTGGCAAGGTTACAGCAAGCTCAGCAGATAGATGCTGATCATGTTCAGTTAGTTTGAATCAGATGATGACTGTATGATGGACTTTTAGCAGAGGTCTCCTATCTCAAGAGAATTAATTTACTGTTCTGCAGTCTGAGGGAGATACTAGGCCTTGGCAGCTGCTTAAAAGTCCCAATGATTTGCGAGAGTCCTGAAGCTTTTTATCCATGTTAAATCTGTGGTGAGAAAAGGTAAAAGATGGACATTCTATACGTTTGTCTGTACCATTTGGTCCTTTCCTCTGAACAGCAGTGCATTGACTTCCTCTATCTTCTACATGATGCAGGTCAGTGAGAGTGCAAAGAAGGATTTGAAGGAAGGTATGAAGCTATACAATTCAGAAAACAATATTGGACTGAAAAATGCATGGAATATCATTCAAGCAGAGGTAACATATTTTCTCAATAGTAAAAAAGTAACTATTTGGTCATCAAGGCTGCTGCAGTGGCATCCACGCCTAGTCTAAAAGAAGGCTAATGCAGGTTTTGATTTCTGATTTTACTCTCTTGAACATTCAGGGAATACTGTGAAACCCAGGAGTACTGTGAAACTCAGGATCAAAATGTACTCTGTAAGGTGAAAAATGCTCACCTGTCTGGAATTCTCTGTGGCTATCACAGGCATAGACATGATTTGTAAGAGCAGAGAGGCAGCAAAACCTGCATAGGTGGCACAGCAGCTCTGGCAGGATTTTGCTTTTAGCAGCTGTGGGCTTATTACCTTGTTTTGGTGTTTGGGCTCATGTCTCTGTGACAAGAAGATTTGGGTCTGGAGCCATTTATTTTCTTTGGTTTTGTTTTTTCTTTGTGTTTTTTTTAGTATTTGCTTTAGGTGAGCAACAATCACAGAATACCTTAAAACTACAGAAGTTTTGTGGTGGCCTTTTTGAAAATACCGAGTGGTTTAGTGGAAATAAAAGCTTGTGGTGGTGTGTGGTTTACAAATTGTGCTAGTTAATTTATTAATCCTTTACTTCTGCACAGATGAAATGCTGTGGTGTGAATGACTATACGGATTGGTACCCAGTGCTGGGAGAAAACATTGTTCCAGACCGATGTTGTATGGAAAACTCCCAAGACTGTGGACGGAACTCTACTGAATCACTGTGGAAAACGGTAAGGCTCACTTTGCCCAGGTCGAGTCTTAGGTAGGGGTGGAAAGGAACAAAAAAATGGGAATGCAGATGAAAGAAAATGTGACCTTGGAGTTTCAATTTTCATCTTTCATCATTTCAGGGATGTTATGAAAAAGTTATGAGCTGGTTTGATGACAATAAGCATGTCCTCGGTTCGATTGGGATGTGTGTCCTCATAATGCAGGTAACACTGGTGTGATGTTTTTCAACATGGCTTTTGATTTTCTGTCAGCATTCTTGAGTCTGCTGTGTAAAAAGTGATGCTCAACTGCTTTGAGTTGGAATATTATTTCAAAAATGTCAGATTTGTTTCATGAGTTCATTTATGGCCATGTGCTCAGAAAGGAAGCAGCTCATTAATCGGTCCTGCAAAGAAAACATGCTACACTGGGGTTTTGCTTACCTGTGTTTTGACTTCAGGGTACCTCTTTGGAGTTTCCATATTAAGCCATCTGTTACACTCTCCTTTCAGGAACTGGCTGATTTTTCATTTTGAAAGCAAGTTCTAGAAATTGCCAGAATTAGTCAAATCATGGCCACTGAACTGAGGAGGTTGATGAGTTTTAAAAAAACAAGTTCAGAAGTATCATAATAATCTGTTAAGGTTTTGGGGTTCTTGCTCTGGGGAAGTGGTCATGGCACCAAGCTTGCCAGAGTTCAAGCATTTGGACAATGCTCTCAGGCACACAGTATGATTTTTGTTATCCTGTGCAGGGCCAGGAGTTGGACTCGATGTTCCTTGTGGGTCCCTTCAGAATATTCTGATTCTATCACTACTGTACTTTTGGGGGAGAATATCTGAATCTGATATTCAGATTGTTTCAGTCACAATTATCTGACTAAACAAGCACAGGTTGTTGAGTCAAAGGGAAGAGTGACTTGTATGTACTGATTCCAAAAAATTGTTGCACATATAACAAAGAACCCTGAGAACTTTTTTGCCTCCATCTGTGCTCTGATACAACCCTGGACATGTGCCTGAACAACATACAGTCAGACTTACTGCTGAATGTTGAAGCTTGAGACATATGGCTAGTGTAGAATGTAATGAATGATTGTTCAAACTACAGCTGGGCCATGAACACAGGTCAGCAGTGCAATTTTGGCAACCTTCCTGTACTAAAGGCCTTATTGTTTGTTTTCCTTCAGATTCTTGGCATGGCCTTCTCCATGACACTATTCCAGCAGATTCACAGGACTGGCAAAAAATATGATGCCTAAAGCCTCAGAAACATTATCACATCAACCCTTCTGTCTCATCATAAAATGAACACAACGAATGACTGCAAGGAGCATCATGCCTAGCCCTGCTGAGGAAATCCGTCCCATTGACAGATCCACTTCGTTGTTACTTGTCCAGTTATTATCACAACTTATTTGACTCTTTTTTTTTCTTCTGTTTCACATTTGCCATTTATTTGCCAAAGAAGGGGGAAACTCCCCAAACAAATGGATTTTCTACATGAAATCATAGATCTGCTCTAAGAATGTTTCTTAACTTAAGAAAATGTTTTGCTCTACTAATCCATGCTATATGTGCAAAAATTATGTGTGTTTGACTTCAAGGGAGAATTCTTCAAAGTCTTCCATTAGGTTTTCAACCCTTATGTCTGATTTACTGGAAGACTCAGAAAAGCCACTCTTAACTGAGAGTCCTAGGAATTGGAGCTGCTTTGCTTTGCAGCTTCTTGTACCTTACGGTGTATACTTTTTTATTATGATAATGATGATTATTATTATGATGGATATAGCTTAGAATTTAGTTGCCTGACTTATAACTTCTTACTGTTTTTGGTTTTACACATCTATTGTACATTAATTTGGGAACCGCTGTGCGATCTCCAGAGGACGTGTTTTGCAAAGTTGACGGTAGGTGCAGGCAAAGACATAACTTTTCTCAAGTTCATGGGGAGGCAGCACCTACCTTTATCAGGGCCTTGATGCCCTTACTGTAACAAAGGTATTTCCATTAAAATCAGAGACTCTTTCCTCAGATGGAATGCAAAACCTTCCCATTGGACCAGATGATGAGCTTCCTACTTCTGTGAGGCAAAGTTCCAATGCCTTTATTCACCCAAAGCAGTGCCTGGCTGCTTTATGTCATGCTACTTTGAAAGCTAAAAGCACTGACTAAGCACAAGGAGAGAGATGGCAGTCTGACCTACTGGCAGCAGACTTCACTGACTGTTGTCTGCTTCAAAAAGTTGGCCCAAGTCATGGCAAGCTGCTGGATGTGAAGGAAGGGGATGGCAATTTGATGGGATCATTATGCCATGGCCTTTGTTGCAGGGATTTCCTCAGGCTAAAGACAGCTGTCTCCCTGAGCTAGAGAAGACAGTTTGATTATGAGTGACCAGATGATGCAGGAAAGGGGCAATTTCCAGAACAGCACTCAGAGATGATCTGTATTGACACACCTTCAGTAGAGAATTGTTTTTGCTGACAGATCACCAAGTTCCTACACTGGGGCAGTTCCTACACTGCATATTTTTACCAACATTCCTGTTAGAAAACTTGAACATGTATTTCTCCACTTTGAATGCTTCTTCCTTGCAAGGGGCCCCCACTTACCCATTGTTACAGGTTTTTGCTGTTTTTTGAAGGAAGAAGGAAAGGCTCAGACCATGGAGGATGCTCTGATTAAACTTCAATCAGGGCTTGACTCAGCCCTAGAAGAAACACTGCTTTTTGCATGAAGAGCTGTCAGAAGTGACCTTCAAAGGTTACCTCATCCAATGTCACTCTCAAAGAGGTATTGACACATAGGTGAGATGGGGTTCACTATGACATTATTGGGCTGAGTTTCAGAAGCTGTTGAGGATGGAGCTTTTGTGCCTTTCAGAGTCATGCCATCAGTAACTACTCTGGTAAACAAGATTCTATTACTGTCCAGTCTGAATATTCATACTAAGCTCTACAAAGATGTAATTTTCATTGTATCATTCAGCCTATCTTTTTCCTTGTGGGCTGAAGTAGCTGTTGAGCCACTTATTATCTGGGAGGTTTTAGTCCCCTATTTGTCTTCCTAATAAGTCCTGCATGCATCTGTACATCTGGCAGCAACAGTGTTTTGTGTGGCCTACGTGTCACTTTTCTGAGTTCCTATGAAATCAGTGTGACAGGAAGGAGTGTGAATGTGTGGGAGATAGAGATGAATTTAGGGGTTGCAGTGAAGAAGAAGGTTACTATTCTTAGACACAGCCCTTGCCCATATGAGCACAATGCCCAAATTTCACAGGGCTCTGGTTTCCCACTGAAGCAGACAAGGCCATATGGGTTCAGCTATTTCACTTGGATAGCCTTTGAAGGAGTCGGGGAAGAAGCAGAGGGAAAGCACAGAAACTGAATCCAGTTTTACTTCCATTTCTAACAAAAGTTGGGACCAGGAGCATCTGAGCCTCACTGGAGATGGCTGTTCCATGATGAAGAAGGGGCTCTGATGCCCAGTGTATCTGCTGCTACATGTAAGACTGTATCCAAAGTTGCTAAGATGTGTTCCCATTTTTGCAAGAAAAGACAGGATGGTTTTTGTCTGATGGCTCCACTGCATTCTCCCTTTGGGCAGAGGTGCTTAGCTTTCTCTAGATTTTCTGGTGCTCAAAAAGAGCCAGGTGCAGGGCTGAGTAGGAGCATCATCTCTGTCCTTTTGGGTCGCACAGTGGTACCTGCCGCATCTTACATTTTAATCTGCAGTCAGTTTTTGTACAAAAATGGTAAAATATATTAGTGAAAGTAATAAGGAAATAAAAGATGTTTATGAGCAACTCAGATGAAATGTGTAGTTGCAAGCTCAGCTACTTTGCCTTCCATCCAAACTTATTTTTCTAGAATGCTTCATTCCATTTCATGATCTAGAAGCATAGATCCTGAAATCTTTTTTTAATGACTACTTTAGGTATTTTAAGCACAGTATTAAGTGAGATAGTTACATGAGCTTCATGTATTCATCTCTATGAAGCCACCTACAGGAGAGGAGTCAAAAGCAAGACTGATTTGTGTCTCTAGCTGACTCTCTGATGTGGGAGGTGATGACAGACATCCTCAAAGAAGCAGAAGGGTAATACCACTTTCCAGGCAGTAAAAAACAGCTCTGGAAAGTGTGAGGTTGCAGCAGTCAGTTTGTCAGAGAAGGCACTAATTGTCCTGTAAACTGGTCAAAGGGAGCTTTGACTCATGTATGTATGCACTTTTTTTGCTTATGCTGGTGGGTGGCTGCCTGTGTGTTTTCCCCAAATGTCACTCTGATTATTTAACTATAAGTTTTTAGCATGTTTTTAAATAAAAACTGATACTGAGTAAAAGTATCTTTAATATACACAAATATTGATTTGTATAAATGCATACCTCCCTGTATCTCTAATTCATGAAAGCACAGTTCAAGTCTGTGAAAGTGCTGTTTCTCTGAGTGTTCCTTCAGACTGTAGCACACCTGCTGTCTTACTGTCCTTCATGCTCGGGAGCTGCCATAGAACTTAGGCAGAGACAAAACAGGAGAACTGCCCGAAGAAGCTCTGTTTGAAAGCTGATGAAGTGTGAATTAGCAGTGAATTCTGCTCACTCCTGGTGATACCAAGGCTGTTTGTTATGGGAAGCCCAGGTGGAAGGCACTCAGAAAAAGTGCCCATAACTAAGTAGCCTGTGAAATGCTAAAAGACAATGACATAAATGTCTCTGAGATGACAGAAGATGCCTTGGATATGTCATACTTTGAGTTCCTGGACTATGACTACGTTAAGCCAACTCTCCTATCCTGTGTCCACGCACTCCATTTCTATGCATGAAATACAAACTCACACACAGGGAGGGTGCAAGCACAGAAGGCAGCCAGACTGATCCTCGTGGTCTTTCCTGGATGACATATCGGTCAGGCATAGAAAAGGCAAGGAGGAAAAGGATGTTTTCCCAGCAGATGGTTCTTGGGAGCAGCATGGAATAAGCCACACATAATTCTGATGTAACTTCTTTCCATAAGTTGAGCAGCCTCATCCTGTAGCTGGCATGGGGAAACCTGGAGATGTTTGCCTCTGGGCTAGCCATCTGTTGTGCAGTAGAGAGTAGACACTAAGAAACAACATGCCATTCTCACCGGGTGATGTTTGCACCAGTGTTTCTTCTATGCAATACCTACTTTCGCCTTTATATAAAAGATTTTTACTAGGATGATATAAAAATAAAGGATTTTTTAAAAGGTGCCTCTTTCAGCTCATTTGTCTCCTAACTCCACCACCAAAACTGAAAAAGGACAAAAAAAATAATAATTCCAAAAGGTGAGTCACAGAATCTTTGTGAAAAGATTCCTCTCCCCTCCACACCACCTTCCCTAGTCTGCTCTCATCCTTCAAAACAGTATTAAAACAGAAGAAGGTGTGAAAAATCCCCAAATAATGGGAAAATGGTTTTAGGAGCCTGACACAGGAAAGAGATTGCAAGGGTGAGAGAGAACACAGAATAGTTGAAGTGAGGACAAAATAGTAGAGAGCTTGAAAGACACTCAGAGGATACTGAGAAGTCTTGGACAAACTGTGAACAATGATTAACACTCAGATAGAGAATGATTACAGAATAGCCTTCCAAATGCCAGGAAAGTAGAAGATGGGCCGAAAGATCCCCAGATGAAACAGGAGCCATGCAGAAGTGAACAAAGGAATGGAAAGTCTGAAAGAGATTCCGAGTGCATACACTAGCCTCAGGGAAGGGAAGAAAATTTGTAAGTCCTCAAGAAAACAAAATGCAGCAGTGTCAGAGGCCAAGAAAGAAAGAGATAAGGCAAAGAACCACCTCAGAGAATACAGAAAAGGCTCGGTGATAACAAGAAAGTATCAGAGCTATTAAAGGAGCTCCAGACTACTCAGTAGTACCAAGAGTGGCCTGAAAATATTAAAAAAAAAAAAAAAAAAAAGGGGGGGGGGGGGGGGGAAGAGAAAGATTGATAGAGTCCCAAAGAGTAGCATCAAAGAAGGGAAAATCGGCCAAAAATCTGTAAAAACTCAAAGAACAAAGTAGCCTCAAAGAGGCAAAGAAACTAGTAGAAAGCTTGAAAGAGCTATTAAGAACACACAAGAGACTTTGACAATAACAAGAAAGTATCAGAGATTCTGAAAGTGCCATAGGAGTGTATGCCTGCAGCTGATGAGAGGAGAGAGGCTAAAAGAGCAACAGAAAATAGCCTTAGAGAAGGGAAGAAACAAGCATGAAAGCTGAAAAAGTCCCAGGAGAAGGAAGAGAAGCTGCCGAGATGCCATGAACCTTGAAGGAAGACTAAAACAGCCCCAGAAAATCCAGTCAAACTTCAGAAAGAGGGGCTGAAGAGTGAGTGGGATATGAAACAAGCAGAAGGACTGAAAGTGCTCCAAAAACCCCTTAGTGAGAAGAAGGAAGAAACTTAAAGACAGCCAAAGCAGCTTTGAAGAGGCTAGGGAAGAAGTGGTGAGGTTGGGAGAGTCCTTGCAGTAGCCGTGCAGTAGCCTTACTGAGAGATTAGAAGAAAGCAGGAAAGAACCTCAGAGAAGAAAGTAGCATAAAGTCTGCAAATGCGAAGGATAACAAAGATTAGCCTCAGAAAGATAGAAAAAGGTAGGCAAGAAAGAGACCCAGAGATCATACAGTAGCTTTGGAGAGATGAGAAAATACAGCAGAAAGACTGAAAGGACCTTGAGAGAGCATAGAGTAGCTTCAGAGAGACGAAGAAAGAGGCAGATGTTAAAAGAGTCCAAGGAGGGCCCACAGTACCACAAAAGGGGAGACACTAAAAGAACCCCACTGCATGCAGAGTATCCTTAGGGCAAGCTTTCCCAGTTAGGCTGGAAAGCCCATTGGAAAACATGCTCTCGTCCTTGTTCATCAAAGCAGGGGTCCATTGCCATAAAAGCCTCTGTCTGCAACATTGGCTGTGCAGTCAGGTCTTAACCCACAAGTTGGAGGCTCTCCTGCCCAAACTTTACCTTTCCACTGGCAGGACCAAAGAGAACAGTGCCTGGGCTCCAGTGCCCTGTAGCCACTCTTGGTGTGCCTAAGGTCTCCCTTGACAGTAACACTGGCACACACCTGGAGGAGCAGGCCAAAGTCCAGACATGGCTTCGTGCTCTTCGCAACAGCCCCAGGTCTGACCTCCCTGCAATCAGGAGGGTCATGTGAGGTATAAACAAGGTCAGCAGATGGGTGCCTCTGTACCCTGTAGAAGACATCTCCAAGCAGTGTTCCAGCACTGGCTCAGGCGTGGTGCAGGTGCAGCTGGTTGTGTTGCATCCCTTGGCAGTTCAGAGTATCCTGAGGTAAACAGTGGGGTGGTGAGTACGTGGATTATAGCTCAGATGCATATGTGTGTGTGCACGTTTGAGTATGGGAACGTGCTGTAGCTGTGTGGTAGCCCGACTGTATGTGCACCAGAGAGACTCCAGAGATTTTCTTTTCTTAGTTTGTAGCAGGTTGACCCTCACCCACAGCTAAGCACCACACAGTATCTCACTCACTCCTCCCTGAAAACCACAGCAGCATGGTGAGAGCAAAAGTGAGAAAACTTACAGGCTGTGATAAATATCGTTTATTAACTGAAGGAAAGAAGAAGGGGAAAAAACAGTGATGCAAAAGCAGACTGATGTCCAGTCAGTCTCTGAGAACAGCTGCCTTCCCAAAATCTCTCTCTCCTCAATTACTGTGTATGATATTGTAGAGCATACAGTATCATATGGGTCAGTTTAGATCAGCTGTACTGCTTGTGTCCCCTCCAAATTCTCAAACACTCCTGAGGGGGGCTGAGTGGGTGTAAGAGAAAGCTTTACAAGCATTACATGTGATGCTGTACAAGCAGTGCTCAGCAATAGCCAGAACAGAGGTATGTTACCAGGGCTTGGTTTAGTTACAGATCCCAAATGCAGCACCATACAGTCTGCTACAAAGAAAATTATCCCAGCCAGACCCCAGTACACTCTTAAACCCCACTTGAGTGCTGGTCAATGGAGACATCATGAGATCAAGAGAGATATGGAATGCAATTTTGCCTCTTCTTCTTATGAATGCCTGTCCTCCTCAGACTTCCCAGCAAAACACAGTCTCCCAGCCCCACAATTTGCAGTGTGGCATTGTCTCTGATCATCCCAATCTTGCTCACCACATTCCCCAGGCACAGAAGAAACTATGGGTACTTGCTTGTGCTGCCTAATGTAACTGGGCTCAAAATTACTCTGCAAATGCTCCTCTCTCTTCAGATAGTCCAGCCCAGCATAGGCAGCAAACATGGACAAGCTGTTCCCTACATAAGTGTTATTCACTAGGAGGTGAGGTGGTCAGGGATGCCATATCCAGACATGGAACAAGGTTGCAAGTAATCCCTGCATCCTTTCCTAGGTTGCAATGAATGGTGAGAGAGGAATGCATCAGGCTATGGATAAGTGTTTTTTCTCTATATAAAGAACTAATGTATCTATTCAAATCTCAGGCTGATGGAGTCCATTGCAGGCAAGTACATAGAAACAAACACTATGCATACTCCACATAGGAAGGTGTTAGGGGGCAGGCTTTTTCCTCTCCTCTCCTCCTCTCCTCTCCTCTCCTCTCCTCTCCTCTCCTCTCCTCTCCTCTCCTCTCCTCTCCTCTCCTCTCCTCTCCTCTCCTCTCCTCTCCTCTCCTCTCCTCTCCTCTCCTCTCCTCTCCTCTCCTCT
>QUSF01000006.1:41750743-41885587 GCA_003676055.1 Chloebia gouldiae
CCCGTGCCCAACCGGGCCGCGCTGCGCGGCGGGCGGGGCGGGGCGGGGCGGGGCGGGCGGCGGCCCGCGGCGAGTGTGGGAGCGGCCTGCGCGCCCCATGGAGCGGTAGTGGTTCCGTGCCCGGCTCGCTCGCCGGGCCGTGCCCTTGAGCGCCCATGGATTCCGTTGTGGCGGGCGCGGTTACGGGTGTGATTGCGACGGCGGCCCCCGGCAGCACGGAGCGGGTGCGTGGGGGCGCAGGTGGGAAGGGCATTGTCAGTGTGTCCCGGACCGGTGCTGGTGCTGGTCCTGCTCCTCGCCTCCCCTCCCAAGCCCCGCGGGCGCACCTCAGGCAAGTCCCCCCACCAGGTGCCGTGTTCTCTAAGGAAGAGCCAGCGAGTCCCGCAGCACTGCCTGTGCTCCCAGCAGGATGCTGTTCCAAGGCGTTGTTTGTAGGGACAAGAGCCTTTGGCAATAAAGCACGGTGTGCCAAGTGAAGCAGGCAGCACAGGAATCCAGGCAGAGTAGTGCATTGGGATGCTGCTGTGTTTGTCATCATCTGGGTGGTGAGACCTGGCACAGGTTGCCCAGAGAAGCAGTGGATGCCCCGTCCCTGGGAGTGTTCAAGGCCAGGTTGGAGCAGCCTGGTTTAGTGGAAGGTGTCCCTGCCCATGGCAGGGATGGATTGAAACCAAATGGTCTTAAAGTTCTTTTCTAACCCAAAACATTCTCTGAGTGCTCACTGTAACGGATGTATATCAGACAAACATAAAGTACTTATGGAAAAAAGAGGAAGTGTGTGGCCAGTAGTGGAAAAGCCATTCAGTCACAGCTCACAACAAGCACTGTTCTTCTTTAGCACGATGTTTTTCCTAAGAAATTTTTTTTAATTTGAGCTGTTCTGGTAGCTCCTGGATCAGTAGAAACAGTGCTAATGATGGGAGTTGAGACCATTCTCAAAATGCTACCTAGTGCTTATAAATGGTGTGCTTTTTATTTTGAATTAGTCAGTAATTCCTTCAAATATTTTGGATTTGTGTCATCTTTGAGAACAGTTCTCTTGTTTTTATGGCATTACATATTCATGCATTCAGGTGTTTCCTCCATAGTTTTAAAGTATCCTGGAATCTACCTGCTTACCTCAGACTTTGTGATGAGGGTAATATATGTGGGCTGAATGTCATATTTTTGAAAGCCATGGGAATAACTATCTCCTTAGTAAATGGTTTATTCTGGAGGCTGAGATGCCCCTGGAGGACTCTGAGTGTGTTATCAGGCTCAGATAATCATGTCTTCTCTGCTTGTACAGGCATGTCCTCTTCTTCAAAAGGCATCATTGGTTTGACTGATGAGAGTCAAGGCTCTGAACTAATGCTGGGGGGGAGCTGAGCTCACCACTTTAATGGGAACATGAGGAAACAAGATTACCAAGAAAAGCCTGAGTTGCTTCCCTCAGCTTTAAAGAAGTGCAGCCTACCTCTGCCTGCTCTCAGTAGGATAGAACATAGTCAAATACTTATCCAAGAGGAAGAATCAAATTGAAGGTGAAAGATTTCCACCAAAAGATGTTGCCCAGTTGTGGTTTAACACCAAGGGAATGTAGGCTCTGTGTCTGTGTTGCTGTGGGTAAAAGAAGAGATGTTGACAGATGCCCTCTAAAGCAGAGAATGGTTTTCTTATCTCTTTCAAAATACTTTTTCTGTGCAGCTGATGAACCTTTTGTGTAGTGCTGCTTGAATTTGAGGCAGAAATCCATACGTGGAGCCTTGGGTAGGCTTTCATTTCACTGAAATAGGTTTGCCCTCTGATTCTGCAATTTGGTGATGTTTTGGAGATCCACTTACGATTCCCCTGCTCTCTAAGCATTTAGATTTTTGCAACCCTTTGGAGCTTTTGGTGATTAGAGTACAGCTTCTAGCTATTATCACAAAGAGGTTTCTCATATTTTTTTTTTTTTCAAATAACTAGCTTGGGAAAAATGTGGGGTGAAGGGTGTGCTAGAAGTGCCTCCTGCTCTGAACTGCTGCCCCAATAGCACTGGCCAGAATGAGGATGCCTACTTTTAGTCTCCAGTATTTGTCTTCTTCAGGTCTCTATTTTTTCTGGGTTGAAGTGACCAGGAAACAACTGAAGCATCCAGGATACTAACTGCACATTGTTTGACTTGTGCTGGAGGATGTTGTTTCACTTCTTGGAAGAAAAAGTAAACTTGAGGACCTATTTGGGAAGAGTGCCAAAGTGTTTTGCTTAAACAGTTAGAGTGGATGAATTGCTGACCTTTTCTGGGTGTGGGGCAAATTTTTTCTCTATGAAGATTCCCTGAAACTTTCTTAGAATTTTTGCTTGGGGAGGTTGTTGCAGAAAGTTGACACATTAGGAAATACGTGCAAATAGGGGTGAACACTTTCAGAGTTCTCAGAATTTTATTGACAAACCAAGAATGAGCTGGATTGTGGCAGGGACTGTTCTTCTAAAGGTATTCTGGTATAGCTGTTGGTAGACTTAAACTTGTCTAGCTGCTTTTTGAACTTCCATACCATGAAAAGAAGTAAAGAAGTTCCATAGGTTGCCATCTGGTTCATGAAGCTTTTCTTGTACTTGCACTGAACTTGACATGTGGAGCCTTCAATAGCTGTCTTCTCCATAGGTCAGAAGAAAATGAGATTCTTCATTCCCTATTTGGTTTTGTCATGATTTTGTAGACCTGTGCTGTATCCTTTCCTCAGTTCTTTTTATTCCATCCTTCAGAATTCCAACTGTGGTAGTCATTGCTTGTGTGGGAGCCAGTCTTGCTTTTGGTGTGAACCTTCTCTATTAATACAAGTACAGAGTATCAGGAATTTTACTGTGCCATTTTTAATTGGGTGCATTAGGGGGAAAATTCTTCTTCAAGCAGTGGGAAGGAATAATCTACTCTGGTCTTGCACAGTTAAATAATTGTATTATTTGTCTTAGTTTTAATTTGTTTTCTTACAACTATTGATGTCCAGTCTGATTTGTTCACTGCTGGTGAGTACCTATTAGGTGTTTCCATCAAGCTGTTGGATGTAACCCCAACATCTCATTCTTGAGAAGTACGAATGAAGAGCCTGTTGTATATTTCTGAGTGTCGTGGTTTGACACGGAAAAAGAATCTTCTTGGAAGGAAGAGGTCAATTTGGATATTGACACTTAGGGTGACCAATTGAAGGTGGACACGCCTCTGAGAACACAGAGGGGTTAAAAGCAGAATTCCCAAGGGAACTCGCTCTCTTTGGTTCCGGTCAGGGTGCAGTGCAGGACTCTCCCCTGCCCGGCCTGTGGCTGGGTGGGGGAGGGGAAGGCCTGAGGCCTGGCTGAGGTAAGGCCGAAGGATGGAGGGGCTGGAACCGGGCTGGCCCTGCAGATGGAAGGGTGGAGAAAATCTGGGATGTCTCCGTTCCCCCCCCCAGAGTCTCTCTCTCTCTCTCTCGAAAGAGACAGCAATGATTTGCCAGCAGTACCGCGGGGAAGGAGGAGAGCGGGGGGGCCCCAAGGCCGCAAGGTGCCCAGCTCCCAGGTGGGAGCCGGAGATCCGGGCAGGGAGCCAGCCAGGGAGTCGGGACTTTTAACCCTTCCTTGAGAAATGAAAGCTTTGTGAAATTTTACTCCTCCTCGGCTTGAAAGAGAGGAAGAGAGACAGCCTGGGACCCGAGATGTTAGAAGGAGAAATTCTGGGTGGAAGGAGATGATGGAGTGGCTTCTGGCTGGACTTTTTCTTGTTAGCCATAGACTGAACTGATTTTCTCCTCTGAGAGAGAGACTGTATTTTAGGAGGATGCTGGTGAGCCAAGAGACCTGCTTCAGCAGCTGAGGAAAACACAGGAGTGGAGCGAACAGAGAAAAGTTGGGGAGGTTTGTGGTGGTGCCCCCCGTCTTCAGAGAAGAAGAGAAGATCTCTGTTTCTGAGACCCTCGGCCCCAGGGGAGGAAGAAAATGGGGGGGACTGTGGTCCCAAAAAATGAAAAACTGAACTGTTGTTTTTTCCCTCTTGGCAGAGTATCCTTGAAAGGAAAAATCCTAAAAGCAGTCTGTCCATCCATGCATCGGTGGTGAGACCACTGTGCATGGAAGAGAGAGGGTCACACTGGCAAACTTTTTTCTCCGGGCGGTGCCGTGTGTGACATGGAAACACAGGGAGTGGCAGCTGTGTTTCCGGGGGGTCTATGGTGCAAGGGAGACTCCTCTCTCCCCTGATGGACTCAGTATTGATTATATTGAATAGTGATGAAGGGTCCAAATGTGTCTCACTGTGGTTTGTTGGAGTTGGGTGGTGGGAGGAGGAATGTTTTGGAAGGTTTTCATTTTTGATCTTGTGTGTGTTTTTCTTTCTTTTTTTCTTATATAGTAGTGATAGTAGTAGTAGCTTAATAAAATTCTTTTCCTTTGTTACTAAGTTTGAGCTTGCTTTGCTCTGTTCTTGATCACATTTCACAGCATTCAACAGAGAAGTTGCATTTTCATGGGAGCGCTGGCATTGTTGCCAGTGTCAAACCATGACACTGAGTGGCCTTGATACTACAATCATCAGTATGAAATTTAGCACCTCTCTCTGATCACATAAAGGCTATAGCTCTTGCCTTTACTGTCACACTTTACAGACAATTAAGAATATTTTGAAAGTATTTAGCTAATTTAAAGGATAATATTGGATAAATATCAAATTGAGAATTTTTCTGTGGAAAAGCAAGAGCAGATCCTGTCCTCAGCCTTATAGGATTTTTTTTTGGTAGTTATTGCAAATGCTCTTTGTTTTGCTAGTTTTATAAGTTTCTCTAAACTTTTTTTTTCTGTGTATGTGTGTGAATGTTTCAGGAAATGCTTCAAGGACCATCAGAAGATGTGTTTGCAAAGGTGGAAAGTTCAGTTGAAGACATGGATACCTCTGATACCCAGTGGGGCTGGTTTTATTTGGCTGAGTGTGGTAAATGGCATATGTTTCAGGTAAATACCTATGAAGTTATATTGGCTCTGATGGATTCCATACATCAAATTACCTATGGCTGAGTTTGTCTTAACGTGCTTTTTCTTTTATTTTGAAGACCGACTCAAACAGTCACTGCAGTATCAGCAGTGAAGATATTGAAAGGAGTTTCCGAACAGACCCCCGTGGATCTCTGTCTTTTACCACTGCAAAGTTTAACTACACACTGGACTTTTCAGGTACGTGTCTTGCCAAAGAGTAAATTTAAATACTAGAAGGTCTCATGCACCAGCATATTTGTTCATTCAGCAGGTTATTGTCCTCATATCTGGTGCAAAAACACAATTAAGAATGTCTTTCTTCTTTACTGGAAGGTACAGAGGAGTTTTTAGAAACAGCTGCCCTGTTACATTTTTTTGTGTAGTTTATTAATGAAGTAGCATGTTTTGTTTAATAGCATTGGATTTCCTACTGCTTGCTCCAGCTGCAAGTGGCATGTAGGATACATCTCTTGAACTCGTAAGTTTGAACCTTTTTTCTTTCATGTGCAATTGCCTGTAAACTTGGAAAACCTCTTCCATTCAGTTTGTATAAGAAACATGGCTGTAAAGGAGGTTTCCTGCAAAATACTGGCATCAAAATGATTTAATAATTCAGCAGGTAGTTGAAGCCAGTTCTGTTCTCAGAATAGCAAGGAGATAGGCAAAAGGATTTACTCATAGATTGTAAAGATCTCCCTTATGCTGTTCTTGTAAATTACAGAGTATTACGTGTTTCTAATGTATGTAACTAATTATAAATGTAATCTGTTCTGTGTTCAAAGGTGTGTTCTAGTAACTTTTTTTTAGTTTTTTATTCGTAGGTGGCTGGTTTTCTGATTAAATTACAAGACAGCTATATGCTTAAATATAAGAAATTAAGGAAATAAATACATATTCCAATATATGTATCCAAATTTCAAATACAGAAAGTGGGGACTGAGTAAAACAGCAATATACTGGCAGTAAGGTGGTATCTAGCAATACCACAACGAGTTTTATGCTTACTTGTGTCTTTTTATACAAAACTGTGTTTTGTATCCAGAATAAAAACACTACACTTATAAGCAAATGTTAAAGAACAATTTTTATATTACTCTCTTTCGGCCATGATGGATAGTATATTGTCATCCCTTTCAAGTCAGTGGAAGTTCTTCCTGTGATTTAAAGGGGCTGAATGTTAGATGGATATTTTAAAAATATGTTTTGTATGTGTAATATTTGGACATTTTTCCAACTCATATAGATGACAATGCATTTAGAAGCATTTATTGAAAATGCTGATTTGTTACTTGTTGAAGTAGGAATTCTTGTCAAGTAGCTTAGGGTGTAGTAACATTCTTTTAAAAAATGATACTTAAATGTTTCATATGCTGTAGATGAATTCCCAAAAATTTCATCCTAATTCTTGTTTTATTCTCAGTGATGAAACAAATCAACCTAACTACCCTTAAACAACGTCCAATAAAGCGAGCTCCCTTTGCAATCAATTCATTCAGGTAAGAAAATAAGAGGAAGACTCTTTATTTTTCTTTTATTCCTGCTTCTTTTAAGTAAAATGAAACCAAATGGTTTCATCTTGATTTTTTATATTTATTTGCTTTTGGAGTCACTCTGAATACCTGTTGAATCAGAATCGCTGCAGGGAAACAGCACCAAAAAATAGAATCCATTGACTCCATATATTATTTAGAAGTATTACTATAACATCAAAAAGAGATTGACTTACATGTTGTGCCTATATTTTACTCATTTACTCTAATTATTTGGAGTATAAAAAATTGTGTTGTAAAGATTCTTTTATGAGTCTAAGTGCTTTAGATTGTCAATTTCTTACCATTTCATCAGTCATTAGATGTAAAGCTGAGCTGATGTGAATCTGCTAAACAATAAACTGAGCTACGCAGTGTTACTATCACAGGCGAAATTGAGTACATGGGATATGTGGGGGTTTTTCCCCAAATAGTTTCTGAGAAAAAATTTAGTTCTGAATTGTAGTGTGGTTATACATTCAAAAAGAAATTTGTCATTTGTCGTAAGAAATATAGTAGCAATCTGTTTACACTGACTTTCAAGAAGACTGTGTTTTTGAAGTGCCAACGTTTTTTCAGTCGATATTTGCTAAACAGTGCATACAATGATGTGGAAATTTGCTTTGTTCTTTGAATAATTGTATCAGCACTCTTATTTCCATATGGTGACATTTTTTACTTTCAGGAGATTCCTTCTTTTAGTCCCAGTTTTAAGGCTTAAGAGCTTCAATATATGTAGTGCATGTGCTTAAACCACTCTGTTTTAGTAGCTCTGTATAAACTTCATGGGGGTTTGCTTTTTTTGCATACTGTGTTGTTTGGAGTAGGAGTTTTGACAGGAAGAAAATGCCTCATGTCTTTGAAGTGATGTGCTTTTACCTTTTTTGTTTGAAGTTTCATCTGTGAAAATGAGGCTATCCCTATGCCTTCACACTGGGAGAATGTAAATACTGAGGAGCCATACCAGGTAAGAGTTGGTAGGCAACTTGGTCAAAAACATGTGACAATGAAATAATGCTTTGAATTGAAATCGCACTAACCTCTTTTTTTCCAGCTTATTCCATTGCAAAAGAAAACAAATGAATATAATGAAGTTTCTAGTCTCTTTGGAAAAACAATGGATAGCCACCGAATTAAAAGAATTAAGAGAATACAAAATCTAGACTTGTGGGAGTTTTTTTGCAGGTGAGATTATTTCTAAAACCAACAGTTTTAGGATTGTTAATGGAGAAAAGTTTTAAGTCATGCAGCAGAAATATGTTTTAACTGTTTTTATTATTAATGAAACCTTTTGTTACTTTTTAACTTTTAAAAATTTTCTTCTTTGTAGTTTCTCTTTTTTAAAAATTTAATTTTCAAGACTGTGTAGCTTCTACAGGTGCAGAAATGTAATATTTGTAGAAATGCATTAGATAAAGCTGTAGCACAGATAATATGTTTAAGATGTTCAGAATATCTGTGTGATAGATGCCGATGATCCTTACAGTGAAGTGAAGAGAAAAAAAATAGCTTTTTGTAAAATGATTCCTGGAGAGGCTTGTATTATTTTAATTTTTACTGAACAAAGCAAATTAATATTTCAGTCTTGTTAAATTTCTCAATTTTATAGGAGAAAAACATAGGACAGAATTAGATGTCTAATGAACACATATTCATGCAATTCTTTTAAGTTTAATGTCCTGCTAAACCTTCTCCTAAGTTTTTGGCTTTTCCCTCTTCATACTGTGCTGGCCTGGAAGAAATAGGAAATGCCCAGTTTGGTATCCACTTATTTTTTGGTGTCAGTCTTAAGCAATTGTACTTGACAAAAGTTATTTGTGTATCTTGTAGGAAGGAGTGCGTTATCAGAAGGTTTAAAGATGTTTTACTCTAATAAAATAATCTAGACTAAGTTAAAGAGTGATGAAATAACAAACCAGATGTATACTAAAATCTTGTATAAATTACATGATTGTTTAAAAATATATGTAATTTATTGTTAATTTAAAACTGTATTAACATGTGTGAGGAAGTGGAATTCCTTATATATGTTAATGGTTAAGAGAGTTATCCTACTTTCAGTTAAGTTTCCTTTTTTTTCTTGATGGAGTAAGGAAGAGGGTCAGCAGAACTGCTGCCTTGGACTTTCAGAGGTCAAACTTTGGGTTGTTCAGGAGATTGTTCGACAGAGTCCCTTGTGAGGCAGTCCTGAAGGGCAGAGGAGTCCAGGAAGGCTGGACACTCTTCAGGAGGGAAATCCTAAAGACTCTGGAGCAGGCTGTCCCCATGTGCTGAAAGACAAGTAGTTGAGGAATAAGATCATCCTGGCTGAACAGAGAATGTTGGCTGGAATTCTGACAAAAAAAGAGAGTTTATGACCTTGGAAAGAAGGGGCAGGCAAATCAGGAGAAGTAAATTATGTTGAGATGTTTTGCAGGGAGAAAAATCAGAAGGACCAAAGCCCAACTAGAACCTAATTTGGCCTCTGATGTAAAAGACAATAAAAATATTTTTTTAAAATAAGTCATCAGCAAAAGGAGGGCTATAGAGAATCTCCATCTTTTGCTGGATATGGAGGAAACATACTGACAAAGGATGAGGAGAAGACTGAGGCAACAAAGGCATTAATAGGAAGACCAGTTGTTATCTGGGCACCCAGACCCTGAGCTGGTAGACAGAAGTGGAGAGCAAAATGCTGCCCTCATAATTCAAGAGAAAATGGAACCTGCTACCTCACACAAGTCTGTGGGAATGGATGGAATCTACTGGAGGGTACCAAGGGAGCTGGGGAGGTGCTCACTGAGCCACTTTCAACCATTTACCAGCAGTCCTGGCTCACTGGGGAGGTCCCAGTTGGCTGGGGTTCAGCAAATGTGATGCCCATGCACAAGAAGGGTTGGAAGGAGGATCCAGAGAACTACAGACCTGTCAGTGCCAGAGAAGGTCAAGGAACAGCTCATCCTGAGTGCTATCACACAGCGTGTACAGGGCAACCAGGGATTCAAGCCCAGCCAGGATAAGTTTAGGAAAGGCAGGCCCTGCTTGATGACCAACCTCACCTCCTTCTCTGACAAGGTGACCCACTAAGTGGATGAGGGAAAGGCTGCAGTTATTTTTTACCTGGACTTCAGTAGAGCCTTCAACACTTTTCCCACAACATTCTCCTGGAGAGTCTGGCTGCTCATGGCTCAGACAGGTGCACTGTTTGCTTGGTAAAAAACTATCTGGATAGCCAGGTCCAGGAAGTGGTGGTGAATAGAGTTACATCCAGCTGGTCACCAGTGGGGTCCTCCAGGGCTCAGTGTTGGGGCCAGTCCTGTTTAATATCTTAATCTGGGATCAGGATAAGAGGGTCAAGGGCACCCTCAGTCAGTTTGCAAATATCACCAAGCTGGGTGGGAGTGTGGATCTGCTGGAGGGCAGGAAGGCTCTGCAGAGGGATCTGGACAGGCTGGATTGATGGGCTGAGTCCACTTGTAAGGTTCAGTGAGGTTAAATGCTGGGTCCTGCCCTTGGGTCACAAGACAGTGCTGTAGGCTTGCACATACTGGTGAAGAAATTATTGCCTGGTAGTATATGACAAAGAAATAGGTATTCCAGCATTTCAAATGCACTTCTTTTGGTGTCCCAGGTAGGAAAGTTGAAAAGAGGATGATGTTTAATCTAAAATCTCAGTTTGGATTTGTTAAGGAGTACAACAAGTAAAAAAAAGGTGTTGGTCAGTGAGATTGCTGACCAGTTTTAGAAAAAGTTTATATGCTTACATAGGTACATGTAAGCATAGGTGTCTCTGGGTATTTTGTTTTGCTGTAGGTTTTACCTTTTATTGAGTGAATTGAATGAATGAGAATTTTCACCGTGCTGGATCAAGTTAATTTTGTTGAACTGGATTATCTTGTCACTGCTCGTACAAGGTGCTAAGATGATGCTTTTTAGAACAGTTGGACTCCTTGATTTCTGTTCCAACTTACCAAAGTGTCCTGCTGTGGCATTTCTGCATTCTGCACAACCAGCTTGCCAGTGTGCCCAGTATATTTTACTGCTTAGGAGGAACAATTGCCACTTAAACTTTTATGGATTTGAAAAAGTGTTTTGTTTAATTGATAAGGAATTACATTTGATCATTGCTTGAATGATTATTTACATCACTGTAGTGGTCAGAACACATTTGCCTGTTACAATAGTTCCCATATTAATGACGCTTCTAAACTGGCTCTATGAGATGAACTGGTCAGAGATAGTAAAGGACTGTCACAGAACATCTTTTGTTTGATTATTAACTTTTTCTATAAATTTGTTCCATTATCCCTTTTCAAAATAAGTTACTCAAGGCTGCATTTATATATTGTCAGAGATCAACAGCCAACAACAGAGGGCTCCTGGTTGAAGAAATTTCAGATGTTCAGCATAACTAGCCCTTAGATCAGTTTTTGCTGGTTTGCCTAGATAATAGTGCTTTATAATTACCAACTTTGTTATCCCTTCCATCATGACATTAAAGCAGGTGGAGGAAACAAAATGTGCAGAATTACCTTTCTTTTAAAGATGTATCTGCTGAAAATGACCACACTGAAACTAATAACACATGAGCAATATTGATAAAATTGATGAAGGAAGACTTATTTTTCAAATCTTAGACTATGTTGGAAAACAGTCCTACAGCATTCAGAAATGTGTGATTTCTAAATATGTACCTTAAGAATTCCAACATGTTTAAAAACTAGTCATCTAGGTACTTGTAAAGTGGAATGTGTTAGGTCTGTACCCTCAGCAGTGTTTTCACAGTAGAAATTTAGTGTGTTTGTACAACTATTTATTTATTATGTGCTTATTTGTGTATTTATTGTGTGTTTTCTGTAGGAAAAAAGCTCAACTGAAGAAGAAAAGAGGTGTCCCAACAATTAATGAGCAGATGCTGTTTCATGGCACCAGTAATGAATTTGTAGAAGCAATATGTATTCATAACTTTGACTGGAGAATAAATGGGATGCATGCTGCTGTGTATGGAAAAGGTAAGTATTGCTGTGACATACAACAGTGACTGTAAATCGCTCAAGTCTTTAAGTCTTCCCTATAGTGTGTACTGTGTGATGCATGCCTTGTGTTTACCCAAGAGTTGTTTAAATACAACTCTGCTTTTATGGCAAGTATAACTAAGGATGCAGTAGGGAATGTAATTGTCACAACTGGTGGGTAGGGCCAGGGAGTATGGGGAAGGGATGCCCAGCAAAGCAGCGCTGATCATAAAACAATCTCTCTGCTAAAATATTCCCACTAAAAATGTTTGCTCATATTGTCATAATACAACAATTGACAACAAAAAAAGGATTACTAATGAACATAAAAGAACTGACATTTTTCGTGATCTTGATAGCTGTCCTCTGGTAGTCAAGGTGTCATGGTAAGAATGTAATCTAATTTTCTATGTTTTTTATTTGAAAGGGACTTATTTTGCAAGAGATGCATCATATTCCAGCCATTTCTGCAAAGAGAGCATGAAGCATGGAGATACTTTCCAGATTCATGGTGTGAACCTGCAGCCTCATCTGCACAGACCAGATAAAGTCATGTTTCTTGCTCGTGTATTAACTGGTGACTACATCGGTGGTGATTCAAAATATGTGAGGCCTCCTTCAAAGGATGGAAGCTTTGTGAACTTGTATGACAGCTGTGTGGATAATACCTGGAACCCAAAGATCTTTGTCATCTTCGATGCCAACCAAATCTACCCTGAGTACTTAATAGAATTTTGTTAAGTTTGAACTGAGTATTATTTGTGGTTTTTTGATACTTCTGTTCCTTTTGTAAAGACAGCAACATAGAAACGATGCATGAAAGAGAGGTGAAAGAAAAGCGGGCATACATTTATGGAGGAGGGAAGCTATTAAATATTTAAGAGAGACTGGTTAACTGTTTTTAAAAATCTGTAAACTTTACTAATGCATTTTTCAAATGTAGAGACTATTACAAATCTGAAGTTGCTTAGTGAGCCTTAAATACATTGAGCATTGGTAAGTTTTCAAAGGCAAGATTTATGTTTTGGTTTTCTAAAGTATATTAAAAGTCGTTAGAAATATGCCTCTAATATAGTATGCATATGAGGAAATTAATCTTTTATAAAGATTGCCTATAAAACAGAGTAAGAAGAACAACAGCAAAACCCCAGGGGACATGGGGTGTGTGCGTGTGTGTGTGTGTGTGTCCGTGTTCTGTAGTACGTTACCTTGTTTGGAGGTCTCTTAGTTTGGATTCTAAACCTAAAAAAAGAAAAAGTATCTACAGCTCCTTCATCAATTTCCTCCAGATAAAGTTCAACAAAGCTGTATGGTTTAACTTTATGTACATTTTACTGTAAGCTTCAATTATATACTGGGAAAATAACAAAGCCCTTGCAGTAGGATTTGCCTGTTGGTTTTGATGGAAATGAAGCCCATAAACTTGTGGTTGTTAGTTGTTTGGTATGTAACTGTTGGGCTCACTGTTGGGACATCAGCAGTGCCATACACCTTTCTCAGTTCTTATCCTATGTAATTTTTGCCATCTTGTTGCAGTATTCATGAGCTGCTGTGATTCATGTCTGGTCAGAGTTTAAGATATACTCGGTGCTCATATACTTGGTGTTACTGAAGACAATGTTTAGGTTAACTTAACTGTAAACAATACAGTTAAACTAACAAGGAAAATTTCAAAATATGCCATCCTTTAGCTTTTAAATGCTACAATAGAAAGCTCTCAGTAACATTTGTGTAGATCAGGTTTTCATAACTGGTATGGTTGTAAAGCTGAAGAGTATTTTTCACATGTAAAAAAAGCAGAAGAGACAATATTTGGGTAAAGAACAAACTTGAGTACATACAAACCTAAATACATGAAGAGGCTGAGGAAGGGGCTGTTACTGTGAAATACACTGTTGTGTGAACAATCTGCTATGGAACTGTGTCCCTAGTGTCCTTTGTTAAAGGACCTAAGTAGCAGTAATGGACAAAGTCAAAGTTGAAACCTTTCCAGGCTTATTCTTTGGCTATGGCCAGTAACAAGTAGAATCAGTATATAATTGCAGCAGATATAGAATGATCTGTGTTGGTTTGTTATATAATTGTTAATGGACTTTTTGGATCAAAGGCTATGTTTAAAATGTATTGCATTTAAAGTCACTGCAGCTGCTGGCATGACCAGGTCTGTTCCAAGTTGTACTAAACCCATGGAACTGGAAGCAGAAGATGACAGCGTTATCTGGCATCGTAACTGAGAACACAAATATCTCTTCCTTCTCCTGCGTGCTGTTTCTGTTGTCTATCAGTGGATCTTGCACAAGTTGTTTATGTGTTTCTGTTTGTAATTTCATGGCAATTTGCCTGTCCCTAAACCATTTAGGGCTAAAATGCATTTTCCTTTATTTTAGGAAGTATGATTTCTGATCCCAGCTGGGAACTCTAGGTTCTACTCTTGTAGATATGATTTGTGTTTGATTCAGTACTATGCTAGCTCTGCAAAAGGCACTTTGTTTCCCACATTGTGTAAAATAATAGCGAATCACACAGGGAATTTGTGTATTACTAAATCCTTTTTATTATTACACAGTATTCTACAGAGCATACATTTTGTGGAACTAACAAATACATGTGCTGTTGTTCCTTTGATTTGGTCTTTTATTTCTTCTGTTACAGATGTTTTTAGTTAAGAAAACTGAAGTTTCTTTTTTAGCACCTCATGGACACAAAGTACTACAATCTTTACTGATCTCTGAGACTTTTCTGACTGTGTGGTGGTGTCTTGTTTGCTGGTTAATTTTAATTGAATGGCACAATCTTAATCTCACTGCATAATTTAAGTTTTACCTCTTCTTTCAATGTTCAATGTGTTCTGCTTTTTGTGATGATCAATTTTGTTATTGAAGATGTCTGTAAAATAACTGTCCTTTCTCTGCCAAGGGGAGAGTGATTATTATTGCAAGCAAATTGGGAACAAGTAGACAATGCAGGAAATAGTTGGACCTAATAAAAGGAACAGTGAGAAAGAAAGGGAGGAAAATAATTTCTTGGCCTTTTGAGTGTTAAAGAAAAGAGAAGGGATCTTGGTGTGATTCTGTGGAAGGAAACTTGATATTTTCTGTTACTGTTTCATGTAGTGAAACTTTGTTCTCCATTTTGGTTTTAAACCTGTGCAAGATGGCATGCCACTCTTCTACATGTCTTGATCTAAGGTAGAGCTTTCTTAGTAAATTATTCTTGTGCAGCCTGTTTTCACATGAGCACAGTACTTCAGGATGACATAGAAAAATAAGATCAGCTCATACTGGCCTCCTGGACCAGCTTTGTTTTTTACAGTTGGTGTGTACTCAGTTATTGCTGAATGGATCTCATTTCATCCAGAGCAGTTTGGGAAAGTGTCTGTCTGCCTTCCAGTTCATTTACAGGGTCAGTTTGCACAAACTCTTGTTTTTAAGTTAGAATCCAAAGGGAGAAAAAAAGCATACAGCTCTGTTTTTTAATACATGTCTCAGTACACTCACATCCAAGTTAGATGTGAGACACATGACATGCTGGCTGGAGTTGGTGACTTAAATTCAGAATTACATTGGATGCCAGTTCAGCTTGCGGCTTGAGGACAACTCTCACCTTTTTAAAATATTTATCAGCACAGAAGATCATAGCAGGAAGGCTCAAGTGAGTCTGTGCAGTTTACATTGTGGAAATTGCTTTCAGGAAGATGAGCACATGTCAGTCTTAAAATTCCTGTGACCTAAATGTCCATCAATGTAACTATTTTTAGGCACTGTCCAAAACAGCACACTTGCAAAACAGCACAGGCCTACTCCAGTATAGCCATCTACTCTTCACAAGTCACAAAAAATACTATGGGGGCTGAGAGATGGAATACTTTGCCCCATTTTAAAGCCAGCTGGCCTCTCTTATGCCCCTCTCTGTTAAGCCCCTTTGTTCTCCTTGACTCTGCCTTCCCTTGTTCATCCCCCACCCCATGGGTGTGTACAGCTCCCTTGATTCCTGTACCCCTTGCAGTCTGATCCCCCAATACTATTTCCAAAGTCCAGGATCAAATAAACTTTCACACAATTACATACTCTTATCAGTCAATGTGACTGACCAGGTTTGGTTCTCATCACTACCTCCCTTATCATGTCAGCCAGGTTTATCGCTATACATTCCTGTTCTTGGCTTCCTCCTTGTAGTCCCTGTTGTGTCAGAAAAGGTGGTAGAGTACTCACTCCTTCCACATACTCATACAGATAATTGTGCCACATAAAACATCCAGCAATTTGAGTGCCACGTTTGTCCTAACTTGGGGATTTAATTGGCAGGGTCACATTTCATTCCTATGGTAATGAATGGACAAGAGACAGCCAAGGTGTACAACACCAAGACTGGAAATTTGCATGTTTGAGTGGATTTTTTAATTGGAAAGGGCTCACTTGAATGTACAGAAATCGGAGAGTATTTGGTGTATATTGCAATAAGCAGAAAAAAGAAAAAAAAATGCAGTGTAGGAGAGAATATAGGGAAAGGACCTGTTCAGACAGTAATCAGTTCCATGGAATACCATAAAATGAGTTTCTCTTCCTTGTGTGCTTTGAGCTGTAAAGAGTTTGATATTCCTTCATGTTAAGGATTGCAAACCAGCTGGTTCTGGCTGTTTGCACACTTGCAGGCATTTGAAGATTAATTTACTGCTACTACTTTTAGAGTCTTTTGCAAAAGAGATTGTGACTCCACTGCTAGAAACAAATCTGAAGCTATGCTCTTCTCAGCTATTGACTTTATTGACTAGAAATGTCATTCATTTCTGTATTAGTATTTTATCTATTGCTTTTGAACATCTTTGAGGTGTTTTTGTTTCAGTATTTTCCTTTCTAGAAAAACATTTTTGCAATTAGAGAGGAATGAAATAAGTGTAAGAAAGGATAAAATGTATCAGCATTTGGAAGCTGCTGGGTTCATATCCCGAGATGCTGCCAATCAGGAAGGCAGGCAGTGGAAATTACATTCTGTTTCCAAACCCATATCAGTTACATCCATTTCCTGTTTGTCTTCTAGCCAATAAATGCCAAATTTAATTTAAAGGGAATGAAATCCTACGGACACAAAAAGGAACAACCTCAATTGTTTCTTATCTTTACTCAGCTTCTTCAGCTGTACAGTTTTCTTCCCTTGGACCCCTAAAGCAATGTAATATATTAACCAATGCAGGCAGTGAGTATCTGACTAATGTCCAGGTTTCAGGAACAACATAAGGCCTTGGCCTGCTCACCTCCTTTTTCCTGTTCCCATGCTTTGCTTGCATTCATGTTGCCATAAAGTGAAACAGATGAAGTATCTGGAGCACTGTTAAAAACTAATTTGGAGTGGGAATATGCTAATACAGTGTATTGTATTAAGTGATGTGTTTGGTTACAGACCTGGAGGTGACCAAGTAGCTCATACATGTAGTCTTTTTTTCCAGTCAGTATCTACATTTGAGCTGGTGAAAGTTGTCCAAGAAAGTAATCCCAGCTGAGAACAGTTGGTGCAAATAAGCCTTTCAAAGGATGATTGGATATTGGATACACTGTGTTATTGTCTACATATTAACTAGAGAGATTACATTAAAAAGACTTATTTCTATAAAGAGACTGGCTGACACAAGTACTATCATCACATATTTTGTTTTAACACAGCTGCTGAAAATACTGTAGCTTGACAAAGCTCTATCAGCTAATTACTGGATGTTTATGAAAGCGACTTAAGTAGCAGCTCCAGGCTGGTATTTTTAAATTATTTTGATTTTTATTTTTAGTATAAGAAATATGACCCAAAACAATGGGATAAGACAAGGACAAGAGATGATAAATTTGGGGGTGGGGGGGGGGGAATCAATGGGAGGAAAATGGTTACATAAGTGAAAGGATGTATGAGTGTGCATGTTCACTGGGGCTGGTGATGTGAAAAGGGGAGAGAACATAATAATATTACAGCTTTAAATCTGTCCTTCAAAATTTTAAAATTCAGTTTTCATGCTAATGATCTTCCTAGATATTTAGCAATGTTTATATATTCCCAGTGGGATGGAGTATTTGATGGAGAGCCAGGGGACTCTCCTGTGTTGCTATAGGACACGTGAAAGCACAACGTGAGCCACTGCTATTGTAAGGTAAAGAAGAAGCAGATTTATTCTCTGACTCTAACTTTTATATTTTTTTAAAGGTGGCAGTGGATTGGCCCCATGTTGGGCCACTTCTTTAAAGACATTGGACAAACTACTAGTACATCAAGTTTCTTTACCCTTATGAAGGAATGCAAAACAATATGTTGTTTATAGAAATTGTGTGAGAAAGTTTTCTCACAGAATGTAAACTCAGAAGGCTTTAGAAAATCTTAAGAATCAGGGCGACACTCCTGTAGTCAAATTTTCATGTCTTTTGACATGTTGTAATGACAGCAGACTTACAGAAATGGTGCATAAATGATACAGAGCTGTCAGAAGTGAGAGGTGTACCTATAGCATCTCATCTGAGCACTGTTTGGAAGGGGGTAGCAAAGTGCTGCTGTCTGCTGTAAACATAACTGGTTAGTTCTGGCTTCTCATGGGGCCACTATGCTTCCTGAAATATCCCAAATCCAGTGACATTCCACATATCTTGTCATTGTATCTCTTCCAGGAAAAGTGGTGGTATCAAATTTACTGTATTTAATTGACCACTGTAGTAAGATAAAAGGAGCAAAAATGTTATGGTTTGCTTTAACAAATCTCAGGAAGATGCTATTGCTCTAAATCATCTGCTTCATGAAGTAATTGATTTCTGGAAAGAAACTGTCTTCTGTATTACATAAGGCATTGCAATAGATCTCAATTTTTTTTGGCCTTTAGCTGCTGTGGTGGTAAATATGACCAATTTTCAAATTTCAGGATATAAACCTGTGCTGTCTCTCTGTAAAAAACAGGTTTCTATCAAGCATGCTCATAAAGGTGGTGAGTTTCTGAAAGCTTTTCTTTGATGCACAAAATCCCTCACTGAGCAGAATTTAATAGTCTATCTATGAGAATTGCATTCAATAAGACAATATAATTCTCTTTATAGTAACTATTAATTTAAACTGAAAATCCCTGAGTGGAAGGTATGTATCTAACAGAGCCTTGAGCTATCAGTGCACTTTAGGGCTGGAATCTATGTAATGCTTCTTCACAGATGGACAGCTTGTGGACAAAAATACAGTTTACCACTTCAGCATAAACGTGGGGGGAAATTGGTAAGGCGGTATATAATTAATGCTGGATTTGATCCAGGATACCTTTCCCTTAGGAGAGGAGATCAAGATTTTTAGTGACAGTCTTTAAAAGACTGGTTTATGGTTCAGCAAACTGTGGAATATTGAGTAAAATTTGAACTGTATCATAGCACAGACTAAGAGAGAAGTCCTTCCACTGTACTGCTGGCTCCACATCCTCACAGGGAAACATTCTAAAATGGTGTTTTTCTTTTAAAATAAAAATTAAATGCTAATTCTTTTCAGTTTGAGAAATATGAAGAGCGTGGCTGGAAAATGTGATAGGAAAAAAAAGAAATCAACTTGAAGAACTGGTTTTAATGTTCCCCTGGGAATGTTGTGGTTTTTAATATTTCAGAAATGGGTTTGCTCAGCCCTGAGGGAAAGGGATTGGAAGAGCATGATAGACATGAACATGCACGAAGACTGTACGTTCAGTGTTAAGGGAGAAGAAGTAGGTCACTGTGTATTAGATAGCTCATTTAGTTTCCTTTAAAGCCACAAGAGACAGCAACTGCTGAGCTGCAGTTAGGAAGTTACCCTGTATTCTGAGGGATAGGGCAAATAAGCAATGTAGATGTCCTTGCTTTGGTTGTACACAAATACACCTACCTGTTAATTCCTGCTTTCTTGTGGAGCTGATGGTGCCTTACTGGAAAAAGTGCCCGTTTATGCAACAGCTTTAGTTATTCATGTGCCAATGCTGAGCTGCACATGGCTTAAGGAAAACATTTTTAATGCAGGTTATATGAAAGGAAATGATTCTCTTGCTATTATTAGTAGTTTATTATACATTATGCCTGAGAATACTCCTTCCCAACACCCAGAAAGTCAAGCAGAAGTGTCAAGATTCCTTAAGAGATGAACAAGGAGCTCCTGACTGATTTCAAACATCCAAAGGAAACACACATATGGTGGCAGCATAGAAAAGTGGCTGAGGGGAAAACCAGCAATGCTGTTCTGAGCTTGCGTGGACAGGGTGAGGAGAGCCAAAGCAGCAGGGAGAGACAACAACAACAATGCTGAATTATTCAACGAGGAATTCAAGGATATCTCTAGTTCATCTGCCCTTGTCCTTATGGAAGATTTTAACTTCCCAGACATCAACTGCTTAGTATCAAACAGCAGAAACAAACAGGTCCAGGGAATTGCTGAAGTACATGGAGGCTATCTTCTTTGTGAAGGGACTAAGGGAGCCACCTAGGACAGGTGCCCTCCCAGCTTTGCTGTTTGTAAACACAGAGGGTCTCAGGGGTGAAGTGGTGACTGGTGGCTGTCTTGATCACAATGACCAAGTAGCTGTGTTTCAAATCACTGGTGTTTGGAGGAAAAAAACTCCAGGAAAACTTTGTCCCTTGATATGGGAAGACCAGATTTTGGGCTGCTGAAGGAGGTAGCTAGTATGGACCTCTGGAGATCTGCTTCTGAAGGTATTTGGATCGCTGCATGCTAGTCACTTTCTATGAGCCATCTCTTAAGAGCACAGTAGCAATTCCAAAGGAAGAGAAGTGAAGCAAGTAGTGCAAAGGTCTGCCTTGGCTGAACAGGGATCTTAAAGAATTTAGGCAAAAAGAAACTGTACAGACAATGGAAGCAAGAACAGGCAACACAGGAGGACTAGGGAGATCCTATTTGGCATTGCCAGGAAAAAATTCATGCAGTCAAAGCTCAACCAGAGTTCAAGCTGGCCAGCACTGTGAAGGACAAAGAAGTATTTTTAAAATATATTAACAGCAAACAGAGAACCAGAGAGAACTCTTGTCTGTTGATTGATGGGGTCAGTCACCTCACAAATAGGGATACAGACAATGCAGAGGTATTTAATGCCTTCTTTGCCTCTGTCTTTAACACAAATACTGGGCCCTGGGATCTCAGGAGACCTGTGTTGGAAGTCCAGGACTGAGGGGACGATGAACTCCCAGCTGGCCCTGAACTTGTTCAAGAATAGTTGTTCAAGCTGGATGCACATAAATCTATGGAGCCTGACAGGATTCATCCCAGGGTACTGATGGGGCTGGACAAAGTTATCACAGGACCTGAGGTCCCAGTCAGCTGGAAGCTGGCAATGTTTCAAGAAGGGTAAGAAGGAAGACCCTGGTAATGATAGACCTGCCAGTCTTACTATTAGTGCTTGGTAAAATTACAGGGAAGGTTTTTTTGAGAGACAATACAGTCATTGATTATAGTGAGCACAGGTTCACAAGGGGAAAGTCCTGCTTAACCAACTTAATTTCATTTCATTATAAGGTCACACACCTAATTGGCTAAGGGAAGCCAGTAAATGTGGAGTTTTGGAATTTTACCAAGCTTTTGATACTACTCTGAATCAACTGCCCAGCACAAAGACAGACAAATCTATAAGATATTGGGTGAATGGGGTTTCATCAGGCTGGCAGCCAGTCACCATCAGCATTCCCAAGGGCTCAATTTTACAGCCAGTGCTCTTCCATGTTTTCATAAATGATCTGGACACAGCAATCAAATGTACAATAAGTAGGTTTGTCCATGATACTAAATCAGGAAGAGCTGTGGACTCCCTCAGCTCCCTCAGGGGTAAAGACGTCCTGCAGAGAGATCTGGAGAGCTGAGCCATCACCAACTATATGAAATTTAACTGAATTCTCCTTGTGGGACACAGTAATCCTGGTTATTCATACAAATTGGAGGATGAGAGATGGGAGAAAAGCACTGTGGACAGGGACCTGAGGGATCCTGTCAAGGGGAACATGAGTCAGCAGTGCCCTGGCAGCCAGGAGGGCCAAGCATGTCCTGGAGTGCATCAGGCACAGCATCACCAGCCAGGCAAGGGAGAGAATTGTCCTGCTCTGCTCTGTATTGATGTGACCTCACCTGGAGTGCCAGGGGCAGTTTTGGGTGCTACAATAAATGAAGGATATAAAGCTGTTGGAATATGTCCAGAGGAGGCTGAAAAAAGTGGCGACAGGTCTCAAAGGCAAGACCTAGGAGGAAGTGGCTGAGGTTGCCTTGGTTTGTTTACCTTAGAGAAGGCTGGAGGGTGACCTCATCACAGTCTATAGCTTCCTGAAGGCAAACTGGAGGGGAGGGGCTGATCTCCCTCTCATGACCAGCAACAGGACACAAGGAAATGCAGTGAAGCTCCACCAGGTAAGTTCAGATTAAACATTAGGCAAAGGTTCTTCACTGAGAAGATGGTTAACTGCTGGAACAGGCTCCCCAAGGAAACTGGTGATGGTACTAAACCTGTTAGAGTTCAAGGAGCATCTGGATGCTGCTCTTAGTTGTATGGCTTAGTTTTAGTTAGTTCTGTGGGGAGCAGAGATTTGGAGTTACTGATCATTATGTGTCCCTTCCAACTTGAGATATTCTGTGATTCTAAGTCTATGGAAGCTGATGGGATGCATCCCCAAGGGAGGAAGCTGGCCAGTGTGATGGCAAGTTTCCTTGGAGTGGAAGAGTGTCTGTGACAGGATTGAGGGAGATGATCCTTCCCTTCTACTAAGCACTCAGCCACATCTGGAGTGTTGTAGGCAGTCCTGGGTTTCCCAGTATGAGACATGGATGTACTGGAGTGAATCCAGAACACAGTTCCTAAAATGATTTAAAGGATCGAAACACTTGAGAAGATACTGAGAGACTGTTTAGCCTCAGGGAAAGAAGGCCTGGGGGGGAGTTTTATCAATGTATATAAATACTTGCCCAGTTGGACAAGGCCCTGGACAACCTGCCTCTGCTGTGCCCAAAGGGTTGGTTGGAATAGATGTCAGCCAGATTAATTCTGTAATTAAACCATGATTTTTAGAAAAGTCCTGTATTTACTTTTTATAGTGTAGCCCAAAAAAAAAATCATACTGCACTGCAGGTGATGTGAGCAGGAAGTCTAATGTGTATCTCCTTTACTCTGTCAAGCAAATTTACTCTAGAGCTGATCAAGCTGGAATATGTCCAATTTTCTACCTGTCAATTAATGCAATTTCCATTTTGCTGTAAATTTCTGGTAAAGTTTACTGAAAATCTGCACATTTTTTGCAGTATGTTTATGACTCCAGTTCTGTAACTTTTCCTCTGATCCTTGAGCATAAAGAAGGAAAACACGATTTTGAATGTTAGTATGAAATTCCCTCAGGGTGGTGCAATTTCATAGGCAATTAAAAGCTGCATTAGAGTGGAAAGACAAATAGGCCTGTTACTGGCAGCCTAAATGCAGAAGAAAATGACCCCTTGCATCCCAGCATTATGATGGCTTTTCAGACTGAAATAAACACACATCACCCTGAATAAACTGTGAAATACAGCCTGTTTTATTTAAAGAGTGGTGGTTTTATTTTTATATTGCACTTGGCATTTCCTGATTTAAGAGCTGCAAGCTGTCTTCTGCCTACCACATGTTTCTGTTTGTAGTTCTGGCATTTGTATAACCCAGTGGTAGAAACTGTCATCCAGTTTCTAACTCACTGTATATTAAACATAGCAGTCAGAAGGATCCTAGCTCCAGACAATATGTTTTGCACACCAGTATTTTTCAAAATCTCCTGCTTTTAGTCCTTGAAGAAAATCAAGTGGTTTTATGTCGAGATTTCATAGAGGACAATTTTAGACCCATATAAATGGGTTTTATTATTTCAAGTATTCCATTTAGCACTGTAATTTGTGTTGAAGTGCAATCTGTTTTAAGGAGTAGATTCATGCCTGTGCACATTTATTCTTGGGTTATTTTTTCTCTTTGCAGATAGCGTCACAGTCTGTGACATCACAGTATATGAGTTTACTGCTTTTCAATATGAATGTACTGCTTTTCAATCCACTTACTTCAGGAGAAAGATATGGTAATGAATTTAATTCTGGCTATTCATGAAGAACAAATTGTTGCTGCTCAAGACCTTTAGGGTCTTTGTCTCTACCAGTTAGGGAATGGAATGCATATGAAGGTATATGATCAGAAACTGCTGAAAGAAATCACAGCAGTACACGAGTGCAACACAATCAGTAACTTTTTGCTATGAGAATAAAAACAGAGAGCAAGAGACCATTTAGAGCTGGCTTTTTGAGGCTATACTCCAAACTAGTCACATATATATATGAGAACATCATTAGCTGTCCAAACAAGACCTAGAAAATGTCATTGACCAGCCCTTATATTATTGCTTAGTAGGCCCCACAATTTTCTTAGAGAAACTGAAAAGTCTAAACTGCCTCATATTGAATGGTAATGAAGAAAATGGAATGACTGGTTGCAACAAAGATACCTAAGCAATTTTAGTCTTCAATTTTAAGATATATTCCCTAGAGTCTTAATCCATGAAAGTTTCCACTAATTCCGCAAATGCTATTTCAGTGAGCTTTTCTCCCCATGCATGCCACAAATTCTCTGAAACTTTCTATATGCTGTCTTCAGTTTCTTCACAAGCTTTTGAATTATGTCTAGTACTTTGTGGCTGATAGTGTGCCTTCATTTTTCTGAAAGAGTCTTGTAAGATTGTCCACACCTTTAAAAGAAAGGTAATTCTGTCTTTTACCCACTCTTTTACTCGCTTAGCAAAAGGTTAAATAGAAAAGTTAGGCTGAGTCAAATCATCATGTGCAGAGTATTACAGTATTTAGCAGGCTAATGATTTCATGATAAGTACCTGTGTGCCTGTTTTTACCCATAGTACATACAAGGCAGCTGCTGTGGTAAGCAAATTTCAAATATTTACCTTTTTTACAGAGCATGGATGTGAGCAGTAACTGTCAAGTAGCATTTTACCGCATGCTAAATCCACACTCAAGCTTGCCTTGTTTGAGCCTACAGTCAGTCATGTAATGAGTGAAATAATACTTCCCTTTGCAGAAGCTATCCTAGTTAAAAGCACATAATCAACTCGATGTTCAATAACTGTATTAAATGATTACTGTAGTGCTTTGTAAGTAGTTTTAACAGGTTTATATATGTGTCTGCATTTGGCAGACTACCTGCTGGTCTTCCTCATGTTCCCCCTTGTAGCTGCAAGATTTGCAGTTTACCAGAACTCTGTGGTTGTAGCTCATTTTAGGGAGATAAGCCTGAAGGGTTTCAGGCTGTTCAGGAAAGATGGATTGGGAAGGCAAGTAGGAGGTCTTGTAAATTGTGAATAGGAGTGCCTTGGGTCTGTGAAGCTTTACCTTGGGATACTTATTGAATCTGAGGACAGTGTGGATAAGGACACGAGAACAGATACTGCAGTTGATGTCACAGATGTGCCTGCAACCAAATCATCTGATAAGAAGGGGGAGGTGAAGCCTTCCTTGGCCATTGTGCCCGAGAAGCTCTTCTGCAGCTGGGAGACCTTACAGTGATGGGAATTATGTTGAAGTTTTTTCTCTTCTTTTGGGACTACTTGGAAAATCTGATCCCAGAAGTGGGTGTTTTTCAAAATTTACTTTGGGCTAAGTGAAATCTTTGAATCAAATGTGAGCCAATTCTGTGTCCCGCTGCCACCTTCTGCAAATAGAGCTTGAAGAGTTTGAGATGACACGGTGGGGAGATCCTAGTAGGTCCATCTGGTCTGGTCACCACCTTAGCACCTTGCTGTGGATGAGTGTTCTGGCATCTTCCTAAACCCGCTCAGGTTTCCCGTACCCTCAGCTTGGAAAACCATCACGCACGCAGTCCCGACTGGAAGAGAGGCCAGGGAAGGCTCACCCTCCTCGCCTTGCCCGGGATCTGATCTCGCCGAGGGCGAGTCGCTCCCGCTCAAGGTGAGACCGGGCGGGGCAGCCGCGCTCCGGCTGCAGGTGGGGAGGGAGAGAGGCCAGGCCGGGCCGGCCGTCCCGCCCCCGGGCACAGCCCGCCTCGCCCGATTATGTCACCCTTGCTCAAAACAAAGTTAGGAAAGTGGTGTCAGCCTTTCCGCGGTCTCGCTTCCAGCCCGGGCAGCGCTGGCCGGGCGGGCGCCTGCGGCAGGTGAGTCGGGGCGGCCCGGAGGAGCCGGGGCAGGGGCGGAATCCGTGCCCGGCCGGAGCGCTGTCCCGGCGGGGAGGCACCGCGGCCGTGCCCCGCAGACAGCCCCGCGGTCCCCGGCCAGCCCCGCTCTGTCGCAAGCCGCGCTTCCTGCGCGGGGCCGGGCGGGCTCGGTCCCCGAGGGGAGCGGCAGGGCCGGGGGGCTGCCCTTGGCTCTCGCTCCGCTCGCCGCCAGGCTGGAAGGCGGCAGGAGGCGGCCGGCAGCGGGCCGGGGAACGATGGAGCCCGCTCCGCCGCGGGGCCGGGCCGGCGGGGGCAGCGGAGCGGGGCGCGGCCGGCGCGGCTCCTCCCGCGCCCGGAACGCTGCCCCAGGGGGCCCGGACGGGCCGGCGGCGGCCGTGCCTCCTGTGGCTTCGACCCTGTCAGAGAGAGTCCCTGGACGGCCTGGCCGCCTCAGGAGCTGCCCCGCTGGTTTTCGCTTCCCTGCAGATAGAGATGATTGAGTTTGTGGCCGGTGGCTGCCTTCAGGCTCACCAAATGCTTGTTGAAGAAGAAGGCAGTGCTGTTCCTCGATTCCTGTGTCCCCCTGCAGTAGTTTGGTGTCACTCTTAGTCTGCTGTAGCACTTCTGTGATCTCTGATTTAATTTTCTGTCTTGATACTGAAGGCTTATGATGACTGTAAATGACAGTTATGAAAGAAACTTGCTGCTACCAGGAATATAGATTGATTTCTTAATATACACCAGTAGAACACATTATTACTGCATGTAGTGAAACGTGGGTAGTATCACAATCTGGAGAATGGTAAAATCCCTCTGGAACACGTTGGCTAATTTAATGCGCTGTTCTGTTTTAGTTGCAACTTTGTGGTTTTCAACAGTAGTTTTCAGCTTAGTTTCACTTTTCTTTTTAGAATAAGTGAATTATTCTGATGCATGGGTAAAAATGTATTGGTTTTCTCTGGGTTGTTCCAAGAACTCTGGTCCCCGTATGTGAGCTTCAGTAATTGCACAGATCAAAAGGGAACCATTACACTCAAAAGTATAAGAGTGAAAATTAAATGTTGGTCTTCTCTAAACTAGATTCTCATCTTTCATGAAATGGAGAAAAGAAATCAAAAGTCAGAGTCTGAACTACAAAAGGGAAGATACATTTCTGTACATTTCTATGAATGGATTAAGTAGCAAACGAGATTTAGGGCAGTAATACTTTACAGTTTCATGGTCTACCAGCTATCAGAGACTTAAGCTCACTGCTGCTGAAATGAATGAGGTGTGTTTGGGTTCTCATGAGCTGTCTCTGCCCCCACCACCACAACCCTTTCCTCTTATCTTGTGGCGGACTAGAAGATAACAGTAAAACAAGTACCAGAAATGCACTAAAGAGCACCACTCTACAAGCTTTGTTTGTGGTTTCTTCAAACCACAGGATGAATGTGCTGCTTCTAACAGGTCTCTCTTTTCTCCCATTTGGGTTCATTGACAAATGATATGCTATCATGATTTTTAGGTGGGTAAATGGAGGAGTACAGAATAATGGTCTTCCCTGATTCAATCACTACCGTTTGATAATTTGCAGTCTAAATATATATGGGAACATATATATATATATAGTCCAAACATATAAGTTTGGAATAACACATCTATTTTATTTTTAAAATTTTAATTCTCATGTTGAGAAATATGCTGAGAAATATTTATCATGTTGAGAAATAGCATATAGGGTTTTATTTCTCATGTTGAAAAATGCAGATGTAGTCAGTTCAAGTTAAACCTGATGTAAAAACATGATTGATTCCACTGTTCATGACCTAATTCATGCAGAAGCAACAGAGTGTCTGTGTCTGAAACTGAGTTTAAAGCTTTTGGACTTACCTTATTCTTTAGTCTCACAGAGTGGGTGTCAAGGAAGGTGAAGAGTCTTGGTGGGGAACTTACATTAACTGAAGAGCAGCATAACTGAAGTCAGGGACCCTGCACAATTGTAAAGATAACTTTCTGAGCAATTGGATCACAGAGAAAGGGGAAGTTGTATGTCTATTCAAAAGCAGTAGTGAATTAAAATCCAATTTAGCATCTGTAATGATGCATTTTTAATTCTTTGTGTAGTGGGAGTTTTTCTGTAGCACTGAACAGGATGAAGTACACCAAGCCTCCTATTCAAACATAGATAAGTGGATTTGTTTATATGCGTTTCCAAGGCCTTGGAAGTGAGCTGAGCAGAGCAGATAGCATGAAGGTTATCTTGTTCTGCATATAGGTAAATATGACTCTTTTAGTATCATATTTTACCATTACTATTTTGCAGTGGAAAACCAGTGGACTAGCAAACTAAATATTCTTGTGCTTCACCAACATGCTCTTGCTCCATAAAACCTGTCCAACTGACTCAAGTGAAGGTATTTTCCAAGGGCAAGTTTTTGGTTTTAGAAATTCTAAAAGTTTTGAAGACAATAATTCATGCCAACCTGGCTTCAAACCAAGTGCCAAATAACTAAGGAAACACTTGAGTTATGTCTCTCTGTCTTCTAGTGGAATCTGTATTGACTTGGGTCATCTGAGGTCCATGCAGTGTAGATTGAAATTTTATACTAACATTTTTTTCCATGAAAAATTATTCTTATTTGAAGAGAATATTTAATTTGCATCTCAAAATTCTTTGACTGAGGTTAGAGATGTAACGTTCCTTGAAAAACTAAAAATAGAGAGTGTATTTCAGACTTCAAGCCAAATTGCTGTTTCCAGGCAGATAAAAGGTTTTGATTTTTTTTTCAGAAGTTAAATTTTTAGCTTGGGCTTTTAGAGGAGGCAGAATATTTCAAGGTTTTTTTTTGTGAAAATGGTGTTTTAAAGATGTTCTTGTCAACCTGATTTCACCAGTTGAAAGAAGCTCCATTTAGCAGTGAGTCATTAGGAAAACCTGAAAGATAAGAAAATTAAAAGGGGTACACACTGTTAAATTTAAACTTTTTCCAGATCTGTGCACTTCAGGGGGAAGGGGTTACCAGTGCAACTAATTTGTCTGCACATGGAACAGCTCATGTGAATTGGCAATATCTCCTGCCAGAACATCATGTTACACCACTTACTAATATAATGCTGTTATTAATATAGTTAATTGCATTTAATTTCAGTACTTGGAACAATGCAGCACAATAAATTGTGCTTAGAGGCTTTTTCCAACATAAATTATTCTGTGATTCTTTGCAGTCAGATGGACTCAACCCTGTTTTGACTTTACTATGTTTAGAAAGTGTTGTGTATGTTGTAAGATGCTCCTTAACAGACATTTTTACATCCCTGAATTAACAAATGATGTTTTAGAAATAAGTTAAAATAATGGTAGAATAATTCTACATAGTTCTGGAATCATTCTAATGCAAGTTCTGTAAGTGCTAGTGTCTGTCCAGTTTACATGCAGACATTTATAAAACCTCATGCTGCAGCCATAAATGCTAGCCAGAGTTTTAGCCCAAAATAGGTAACTGGCCGAGCTGTATTTGTATGCAGTAATGATTTATTGGTAATTTAGAGAGATAAAGACAGTGAGGTGAGGAAAACACCCACTCAGTACTCATGCACACTTGTACCACCATCCTGCTCAGGTGTTGCGTAGGTCAGCAGTTTCTGAAGACATGAGGTTTTGCAGCCAGCAGGCAGATGAGGAACAAGAGGTGGGGAGAAGAGTCCTTCTTGGAACCAGTTTTCTTGAATATGGTGGAAAGAGCAGAAATGGGGAGAGGAGACAATGGGTCCTTAAGCCTGCAGAGACTACAGGCAGGGTGCTCTCAGTTCTGATGATCTTGTGATTATTCTGCAACAGTGATTTCCATGATGATGGCTGCCCCTAAATTCAGTGTCCGTCCATAAGAAGTTTGCATTTCCAGGCAGCTCTTAGCTTTTGACTTCTTAAATACATTAAAAAGGAAGCATCCAAAGCAATGAAGCAAGATGAAAAGATGTATTTCTGTTAAAGTCATTATCTGGAGTAGCTTCACTTCTCAAGGATCCTAGCAGCACTTAGCAGGTCGATTTTAATTTAATCCTGCCTTTTCAGTATGGACCCCTAAGAACTGCTTAGATTTAGGCAATGAATGTCCTGTTAGTTGTTTTTCATTAGTGTTTTCATTTTGCAGAGCAGGATGGTGAATAAATGAAAATGCCTGCTTACCCTTGGCATCTGAATTTTAATACCCGGATAGTTTTATTTACTTCTTGTACAGAAGCCAGCAAGAAGCCAGGCAGGAGATCTTTTGTATTCCTTTCCCTCTAGGGAAGGTGGCCTTTGGGAGGAAAAAATTTCTTACAAGCCCAGTGAAAACTAGTTGCTTGAATGCACATGTTAAAAATAAAAGTTTAATGAAGATATGTTCACCAGTCAGAGTTGGAATTCTGCATCATAGTGCACAGAATTGATGTGGTTTGTTTATTTCCCCAACATGTGTATTAGTGGATTCATCTAGGGACAAATGCCCTGTGGGGAGTGAGTGGTCTCTGTCCAAAGTCTTTGGCTGTCTGTTTTGGAATTCTTAATCACTTCAAGCACTTTTCTGGTTTTCTCTTGTTTCACAGTTCATATTGTTGACGTACTGCTTCAGATATATAATCTGCATTTTTATCCTTCTTGTTTAGATTTAAAGTTTGTTTGTTTTTTTTTTTTAACAAGTAATCTTCTGAAAAGGAGAAATTTCATTTATATGACTCTGGTGTATGTTTAACACACAATATCTTCTCCCAAGACTTTTTCCTTCTTGACTTCTGCTGAGCTCCCTTACCTTGAAATAAATTGTAAGTAATTTTTAAAGCCTTGTTTTGATAGAAATGAAACTTTAAGCTTGCAGATAGCAAAGTAGGTGATCTTAATGGTTCCTTTAATCTTTAAAAGCTAATCAGGTCTGGCTGGAGAGTTTCTGTTAAGACTGAATCTAAACAGTCTGTCAAGACTGATTCTAAACAGAATTTGGTTCTCCCACACAAATCTACTTACATGAAAGGAATTTCTACGTAACTTAGTTTCTTCTCTTACAGGCCACTGGATGTAGGATTCTTATTTTTGTCTCTGCCTTTGCTACTCCCCTGAAATTATTGTCATGTCACATTCCTTTCAGGCTATGTTCTTGTCGTCCTTCACAGAACTCCAGCCTGCCTCAGATCTCTCCCTCCAGAGTTAAACTCCTCACACCCATTCTATGGTGTACAATCTCCTAAAATGAAGAGTCATGAGAGATTATGTACATCATGAGAGAAGTGAATTCAGGCTGTGTGGAAGAGGCTTTGATGATGATACATTTCATCACAAGATTCTCTAACGTGCACGTTTTTACTTGAAAAGCCAAAAGTGGAGGAATCAAAGTCCCCTTTTTTTCATCCACTTGTGTCTAGGTGTCCATATCGTTAGGCCAAGGTTTATAATACTTCCATGAGAGCTTAAAGGTTAATTGTCTTAGTCATAATTGAGAAAAACCAGCTATTTTCTTGAGCATACAACTTTGTATCTCTGCTAGTTGTTTTAAGTGTGGGACCTGAATTTTTACTTTGGATGGTCATAAAATCTTTTTTAAATGGCTAGAAGTAACACTGAAGTCCACTGATCTAGTCATATTTCTCAGGAGTAATCTCCTCTGCCATTATTTGCAGAGCTGTGTTTGCTCTGTTCTTCCATGATGACAGAACCACACTGCCTTTGCTCCACCTCCTTTATCCTTGGGTGGGTTTTCATGCGTAGCTTGACTGACATGTTTGCTTCTTGTGGATTGTGTTATATGCATAGGGAGCATTTTTCTCCAATCCTGTACCTAGAAAACGTCTATGTACTTGAGCTTGGTTATTGTGCTCTCTTTGGTTTTAGAAATCCCATTCCTCTGTCATTCTTTGTAGGTTCTGCATTTTTTTGATTCTTCCTTGATGGACTACTTGGACGTAATTAAATGAAATAAACGATAACTTTCCAGTTGAAATTGAAAGGATTTTACAACAGAATTCAGTGTCTAACTGGATGAATACTTGTTCAAAAGCAGGGCAGAGCAATCGGGAACAGAATAACTTCCTTGTGGTGATGCATTTTAGCTTTAGGAGCTTTTCAGCACAATGCTGAATTAACTAACTCTGATAACTAACTCTGACATGAAGTTATTTCTGAAGAGGTCCCTGTTCATGTGTCAGGCATGCTACACTCCAGCTGTGGGTTATTTTAACAAAGATCATTTGGTCATAGGAAATAAATATTTCTTGTAGAAAAAGTATGCAATCTATTTCTTATTTTGTAGTATTTGTAAGATGTGTTCTCTCTAATAACAGTGTTTTGGATAAATTCAAAGTGACCTTGGTATGAAATAAACTTATGATATTTTTCAGCTGATGATATGTTTTGAAGTGTGCTGCAGAAAATGTGTACCTCTAGATACACGCTAAGAAAAATATTTCACTGAAACCTAAAGCCAGAAGAGATAGGAGGGCAGGCAAAACAGCTGTCTAGGTTTTTAACTATCACAGTTAGGGAGAGTGGGGCTGTCACACATCATGACTTGTGAAATCTATAGCTCAACACTGCTCTGTACTTCTAGAGTTTGGTGATTTACAATGAACCTGGTTGGAAATGATGAAAATGCCTTTTGGAATATTAACAGTGAGCTGCCTTTTGCAGACCTGTCCAAAATTTACCTCATGATTAATGGACAGAAACCTCGTGAATCACACATCCTTGTTTAGTGTTTGGAGCTATGCTTGTTCGCATCAGATCATATGACCTATTTTGCATAGTGAAATGTGTTTGTAGCTAAAAGAATGGAAAGCAAAGGTCTTAATAGAATTGATTTTGTGACCCATTCATTTTCTAAAGGAGATGGATGAGTGAATGGAGCTACCTATGTTATTTGAAATTGGTTTTGAAATAATTACTGAGTGCTGAATCAGTAATGTGGGACAAATTGCAGTTTTAATCTTTCATGTTATTACCAGCATTTGCAACATATCAGGGCACTGTAGGAATTATAATGAATTCTATCAGCTTTAGAAGCTGCCATAAGGATTAAGAATTTTTGCAGATGCTCTAATTTAATTTTCTGCTGTATTGAAGACACTGCGTAGCAAGTTTTTATGATGTTTATAAAAGGTGGGGCAACTTATAAGAAGGTGAGGTTCTCATGATGCATGTAATTCCATTTTGTGGAAAGGAAATATTTAGAAAGCATAGTGATGTTTGCTGAATTGTACTGTTTGCTAACTGCAAACAACTTTATCAAAGTGTTTTTTGTGCCTTTTGTTCCACCATTTTTAATCTGGTTTTGTGTTTCTGTTCTTTCACTTGCAATGGGTTATTTATTCCTTGCATAATTTTCTTTTATCCTAAGGAAGTCTAATGGAATGTGCAGAGGCAGGCACTAGCAGCACTTATTATCTTGATTAGCTTGGCCTGCTCCTGAAGTTGTGGCCTTTTGTGAATGGTTGAAATAAAAAATTTTAAAAAACACTGGAAACCATTTTTATTCTGGGTCAGATCTTGTCAAGACTGTCTTTAAGCTGTGCTTAACTCATTGATTTTTGGTGTTTTTAAGTTAGCATCATTGCTAAGTAGAAACTGATGGTCTGATTTGTTACCTCATACACTGGTGTCAGCCAGGAGTGAGCTGTATTGATGTAATGGAGGTTCAGGTGTGTAAAAGCAGTATGAAGGAAGAATTTTATCCAGACTATTACACCAGTGTAGTTTGATTGTGGCTTTCCATCTCATCCACTTTTGAGTGCCTATATACAGTGAGAGCAGAGATTCATCTGGCTCATGTACTGTTTTTAAGACTGTTGTTGGAAACATCATGGAAGGATTTAAGAAACAGGGCAGTCATGGAGCGGTCTCTTCCTTTGTGTATCTTCCCAGCTACTGAATATTGGTCAGATTTTCTGGGCTAGAAATTTTCCTCGTAAGAGATTACAGCTGTTCAGGCAGCTGTAATAGGCAAAACCCCCTTGTTATGTGTGACCAGAATTCCCTGTGACAGCATTTTCTAGCCTTGTTAATTATCCAGGGCTGCTGGCATGATTGCTCTGGCAGGCTTTGGTGTCTCTTGGGGTGTAGAGTGTGGCTTGCCCCAGTGGAGGTCTTGCGGTTTATAAGGCACCCCTGACACCTGTACATTAAAATTGAAGCAAGACCCATTCTGAGGGAGGAGTTTCCTAAGGAGGCATGATACTGGGTGGGTTAGACATCTCTTGGCCTCTCTGAGAGTGTTTTTTCTTCTCCTGCTTGTAACACTGCATAGGAAGATTCTGACAGGTTCTTTGGCCATGTAGCCAAAGTTATTTCAGTTCTGGAAAGTATTTGAAGAAGAGTCCTGGAATGATTGGTGTGATAAAGATAGGAGAGAGGGAGGGAGAGGAAAATTACCTATGTTTTCATATTTTTTCACATGGTTTCAGAGGGCCTGAATGATTTGCTCACCAAAACCTTAGTTTGGTTTGAGGTCAATGGCCTATTTGCAGTAAATTTACACTTACGTGCAATGTGGGAAATCCAGCTGACTGGCCCATGGCTATCAGAGAAATCACTTTGTTGTGGGAAGCTGTGTCAGTTCTGTGAAGATGAACACATCTTAGAAGATGCTGTATTCCAAGAGTGCCAGGTTTGAACTTAAGCATAGAATAAAAAAGGCTGAGTTGCTCTATGTGATCAGAGCCTTTTCACCTTAAGAAGCTGCATAGATAAGCCTAAGGTCTTGTTTCCTCATATTCTACCTTCACATCCATGCATTGCTGAGGTCTTTGCTCTGAAGACAAGATGAGTTCTGTATTTAAACAAACTTCACTGGCCTTTGTGGAGTTATTCCTCTTTGTGCCAGTCATACTTGATCAGAATCAGGCTATATTCTCTTATATTAGTCAAACACCTTAAAAATTATTTGGTTAAACATTTTCAGACAAATTTTTGTTTACTTTAGGCAGACCTGCTTAGATAAGAAGTACAAATTCAAGACAAATACTTGAAGTCAAGTTGTAGTGACTTTAAGTTACTCTTGCCTTTACCTGTATTTCTTGTGTTTTCTTGTTCATGTTGATTGATTGTCCCTATTTCTTGTCAAACTGGCTGATTTTGCTTTGAGATTCCATTTCAGAGCTAGTTTTGTCGTCTTTCCTTAGACTCCTCCTTCCCATTCATCATCTCATTTTCAATGTCTTTAGTGCAGCCCATCAAGGATAAGTGTTTTCAAAAAGCTTTTTCTTCTTTTAAGCTTTGGTGCCGAATTAAAGAGATGGTTACTAAGAGATTGTGGAAAGCATCATTAAGAGGGTCTGATTTGCTTTTTTCCTTACTTTTTTCTGTGCACAGGTTTCAGATCAGAATTTATGGGTAAATGGGATAGCAGCATCCCAGGATATTCCTGAGCTGAGATTGTAACCATGGACAGAATAAAAGGAGACTACACCAGTCCTGTGCAACCAGGAGATGCAGAAAGGAGGAGCACAGGAGAACAAGACCCAGAACTAACTGTGCTGGGAAAAGCACAAGAGTTCTTTCAGATTTGTGATCTGGAAGGCAAAGGCTTCATCACTCGTCAGGACATGCAGGTAAAACAGAATTGGTGATGTGAAAGGCACAATGAGAGAAGCTCCTAAAGCCCTTAATGAGTGGAGACTGATTACTTTAGAGTTAAAAATGTTAACACCCTTCTCATAACTTTAAAGAGATACGTAGGATTTAAAATAATATCTTTGAAGTCTTACATAATGCTTGCATTTTTTTCTCACAGACAAAGCAACAAAAAAGTGGAAAATCAAAGTAAATTAAGTTTAAAAAAAGCCCCAGGAATTAAATTCTATTCTTGTTGAAAACATCGAAACACCATTAAATTCATTACTTTGTGATTTGCCACAGTTTCAGGAGTGTATTCAGTCTGCCAATTTTATGATTTTTTTCAGCAAAATTGTGTAAATAAAGTCTTTCACTGTAACTTCACTGACAGACAATGGTGAACTCTTAGCTGGATCACATATATTTGTAGGAAGTACAGAGGAACAGTATTTTTAGCATTATTAAGTGTTGTCAACAATCTTAGGAAATTGTGCTTATTTTGTTTGAGCGCCCCAAATCTGATTTGCTGAATATGCTGATGAGAAAAAGCAACTATATATAACAAAAGCTTTTGAAAATGTGATTGTGGCACTTTGCAGAAGTGATAAGATGATCTGAACCAGTATGTGGCAGAGAACAGGAATGTACTCATGCTTGACATGCAGAGCATAATTTGTGTTAATCCATTTCTACTTCAGTACTTATGAATGAAACAGAATTGGGGAGCAGGAGCAAAGCAAATTCATACTGATCTACTGCATCTTATAGAAAATTTAAAACTTTCCCTATCCTCAGAAACAAAGATGTCTGTATGTATGAGAACACAGTTGAAACAATTTTAACTACCTATTTTGGAAAAGCAAAACCTCCCTAAGTAAACTGTTCAGTTTACTAGTCTCAAGAGCTTTCTTCACAGTTGTGTGTCGCTGAGTTTTCTGATGACCTCTGTAAATGATGCAAAGTTGAAAAAAGGGAGGAATGCAGATGCTTGCTCTGCTGTAGAATTTGCCAATCTACATTATCTCATTGAAGTAACTGAATTCAAAAAAACCAAACATATTGCCAGTGTAGTTTTTGGTAAATCCAAAGCCACAGAGAGTTTAATGGCTTACAATTTTACAGTTTTAAAAAAAATTGAATGGTATGGATTTTTTTACCTAAGGAAAACCCATTTATTTATGTTATGTATGCCTATATAAAAAGTCCCAAAAGCGGTTTTTGCAAGGAATGTAAAATTATTTGTTTCTGGTTGATTCTACATTTATGTTTAGAGTGCTGCTACATTTATACTTCAGGTTCTAAAATAGATGTTGCAAAAGATGCAGTAGAAATAGTGCTGCAAAGAATAAATAAAATTCTTTCATTCTTCTATTTCATCATGAGTGTTTGTTTACTATATCTGAAAACTTCATCTCTGTAAGTGTATATAAGTTGTTTAATACAGAAAGAAAGGTGCTCGGGACATTTGATATGGTGTTTCTTTATACTTGATTTTATTTCCTGCATTTTTCATGATGTTTTCTCCCTATAAGAAAAACAAAACTCAATGAAATAAATCAGGTTTTTCCTTAAAAGGTACTAACTAACAAGGTATTGATCACATTTGCATTGTGCTGTGTTTGGTAGGTCTGTACTGCTTATCATTCCTGAAGCTTTGCTTCAAATATAGGATGCTAATGCTAAGCTTTTTAATCCTTAGGCATGGGCTACAAGGCATGATTTCAACAGAGAGTGCTAAGTATCTGCAGTTTAATTAATCTTGATGGAACAAATCTTGCAGTGTTTTCTCTTGTGTCTGTAACGGTAACTACACTAAAAATTTACTCCTCCTCGATTATATGGTGTTGTTTATTGTGAGAGGATGTTAATAGCTGGAGATTTTAAAAATTTTTCATTCCGTTTCCAAACACCAAATTTACCTGACTTTCAAACCAGCAGAAGGTTTTCCAAAATGGCAAGAAAGACACTTCTACCTTAGACTTGAAACCACAGTTTCATCTGTTGGTCCTTAAGGTTATAATGAAAAATGAGAATTAGTGCTGTAAAATGTTTTGTTCTAATGTGTATGGGAGGATTGGGTTCTGATCTTGTTCTTAGCTATTTCACCTCTTTCCTTGTATTCAGCTGAGTAAAAGCTTGGTATTTTGAGAGAATTAAACACAGATATTGTGAGAGCACAGAGCACTTCTGGTGGCAGTGCAGACAGCATCTTTTGAAGCTCCAGTGGTATCCGTGAATATGTTTTATTTTGTTTTCTTTTATTTAAAAAATTTTAGGAGCCTCATATTTAAAGGGCCTGTGTATTTTTACAGTAAGCTTGAAATGAGGAAATAAACAAAAAACACATCTATGAGACCAATAACATTTTGCTTTCCTAGCCACAGACCACCTTAATTTTTTCATTAAGAAAACACCCAAAAGGTTGGGAAAACATTGTCATTAAGTGTGTCCCAGCTCATAAAGGTCTGCGGATTATCTGGAGGTAATTTTATGGAACAAAATACTAATATATTCCTTGGAATCTCCTATTTTCATACTTCCCCCCCCCCCAAGAAAACACAAGTAATTGTGGTGTTTTTTACTGTAAATTTAGTGTAATTCTCACCAGAATTTGGACACTGTATTAGGGCACTGCAGCTGAGGTTGGAGAAGCCCATGTTTGTCAGGTTTGCACCAAGACCCCCAGGCCATTGCCCTGGAATAGCAGCTGGGTCTGGGGTTTTGGGACAGTCAAATTGGGTGCTCCTTCAGGAGGTCCCAAGGTGGTAAGAGTACAATTTCTGTTTTTCTGAATGTAAAAAGAGTAAATTATTTGAAGCACTTTCTCCCTCATCAGTGCAATGTTGGCTGTAAGAATTTTACAGAAGCAGCTGATTTTAAAAGGTTTCCCTTTAGATCTTAGAGATTGAAATCCAGACTTTGGGAAGATGGGTGTGTTTAAGTAAGAAACTGAAGAGAGGTGTATCACTGATGAAATACGTAATTTAAACTGAGTATACATCAAGTTTCCCTAGGTTTTATTTTTGGAAGCAGGCAGCAATACGCACCTAATCCTGCTCAGAAATCTGTTTGTGACTATTCGAGATGGTTCTGTGCCATAGGATCTCTGTTTCTTTCACTTCTCAGGACCACCTTGGAATTCCTTTTACCACTCTTCCGTTTAACCCATAAAGCATACCCTAAACCCTTTGTGACAACCAGGGAACTCCTGGTTATTGCACTCAGCCAATTCTTATCTTGCTTATATGGCTTAGAATATTGAATAGTGGTTCCTGCTGTTTTGGATTGCAGGAGAAACATTTTTTGGCCCTAAATCCCTTTCCCACAGTGGAACAGATCAGGACTTTTAATCTAATGAACTTTATCAACCTACTAGCTTGCAGTTTTAATATGTTGTATATATAACAGGAGTTTGGGGGGGGATTAAAATGTTAATTAATAAAGCAGAGCAATGAGCCAGTGTGCATTTATATTGCTTCTTAAGCTGAGGAAAGGTTTTAATTTTCCTAGTGCTGTCTCCCAGTGGAAATGCTGGTTATTAGGGTTGTTTGCCACTCCAGTTTCCTCCTGTTTCTGGGAATCTGTCTACAATGTTAAAAGAATTAGAGTAAAACCATTAGAGTCAATTTTACAGAATTTTTCTGTTTTATGCCTGTCTTTAGATCATCAGGAAAAAATATGTGATATCTGTGGAGCTGTTTTTATGCAGCTGTGTCTTTTTTGGTGTGAGCATGCTGCATTTCAGAAGTAGACAGTCATGAACTCCATTGCACTCATTGTGGGAGCAACAGGTTTGGTTCTTAGACCATGAGGCTTTCTTAGCTTTGTTTTATTTATTTATTTATTTATGTACAGTTTTTGAATCAGCTTGGATTAGGACAGTATATTCTCTATATTGCAGTCATCTAGAGAGTCTCTTGCTTGACATGGAAGGAACTAGTTGTACAGTTCTGCTGCCAAGTTTGTCCCTGATAACCAAGGCTTTTCACCAAGATAATCAAACCATTTCACCAGGAGGCTGAGACTGCACCTCAAGTTCTTCCCCTTACCTGTGTGATTGGAATTTGTGGCACCAGGCAGTTCTCCTGGTTCTCCTGGCTTTGTCATAATGGATTCATAAAGACAAATAAAGGAGTCATTAGTCCCTCACTTGGTCTGGTTTTGCTCTGTAATTGGGTTTTCACTTGGGGAAGCAAAGGACCTGGACCTATCCTGCTGTACTATGGATGTTTTGTAGAACCCAGTATTCTTCTTATCCTGTAGCAATGGATAAAGTTGCTGCATGTTTTGTCATTACAGAGACTGCATCCTGAGTTACCTCTTAGCCTGGAAGAACTTGAAAAAGTTTTTGTTACTTTGGATGCTGATGGCAACGGTTCACTTACTCCAAAGGAGTTCATCACAGGATTCAGTGAGTTTTGGAAAGCATGTTTCCTCTTCTGAGCTTTATTTATGTTCTGTACTCTCCACATCAATCAAGAACTTTGTCTTAACAGGACACTTAATATTGCACACAGGGAGCCAGACTGTTCCATAAATATAGAAGATATATATAGCAGAGGAAGAAGTGGTCAAATTATGTAAATAAATAGACAAAGGGCTATTTAAATAAATAGACAAAGGTTCTTTCTCTTCTGTGTAAAATGGCAGCCATGACACAATATGAAAAAATGATGTAACCATCTGAATCACACCTATTTTAAGCTGTTGAGTAAATCTATGTACAATTTATTGAAGGTTTTCCTTGGGCAAAGGGGGTGGGGAGTCTTCTGTGTTATTTCATATCAGGTAACAGGACATGAAAGATAATTAAAATTATCTCTAATCTTAATGTAAGACAATGCTAGGAATATGTTAATGCCACTGTCCTTAGAGCTGTGGGAATGCTTTCTACAATTAATTAATTCTTCAAGTGGTGCTAATTTATTTCAAAACAAAACAGGATGAGGCATTTACTACTTTTGTAAGATCTGATCTGATAAGTTCTCTGTAACGGCTTGTTTTTCAACAGCACTCTTACTGTCATATTCTCTGTGTTTGTCACAGGGTAGTTTTCTCCCCAAATGTGACATTCTAGATAAGATGACAATGTTAGTTAAACTGTGCCTGCTTGTTTACACAGAATCAATTTTGTACTTAATTTTAGCTCTTCTGACTAATGTTTAAGCATTTTCTCTAGAAAACTGAATCTCATCTAGGTGTGAATTGTAACTGTAAATCTTAATTTAGTTACTATCTACAGCTCCCAAACAGGACCTTTGTTTTTGTTTTCATCAGTAATTTGAAACCCTAATTCTGTCATGTTCCAATGTCCTCATGTCCACTTGAATTTCTTTTTCTAGATAAAACCCCTTTAGAGGTTTTTCTCCCAAAATTGCCCTCAACCAGGATACCCACCTCTCCCATTGTAGGGGTAGATCAAGTATCTTCACAGGTTATGCTCTAATCTGAAAGTTGACATTATAAATTAAATAATCCATACTTTTCTTTTCATGAGTTAAATTAAGATTCCTTTCATAAGCAGTCCCTGCATAACCAAAACTCTTTCTTAAGGGAGATTGTAATTGGCTGCCATCTCAAGCAGTTCCAGATCCTGGGGATTCCTTCTGCTCAGGTGCTGGAGCCCTGTCCTGAGGCCCAGGTGGATGTGCCCACTGCTTTCCTCTTTGCAGATTCAGCTGGTAGTAAAGTTAAACATGTACCCCAAAGACACCCACGCAGGCACACAAAGGACATGGGCCACATGTAAAAGATAAGGACAGACAATATGAAGCATGATACATTTTAACTACACAGCTACACAGCATTGACAGGTATTTTCCAGGCCAGCTAGTCCTACCTTTGGCTAGGTGATGATGTGGGCATTCCTGGTAGAAGCAGAAGCTGTGGTAGATAAAAGCTGCTTGAGAAGGTGGTGTCTGGATAAAGCTCATGCTGCTCCAATTACTAAGGGAGAGTCCTGTTTCTATTTCTAAATGGTGGCAAATCTGAAATTTACTGTTACCCCTCTTTGCAACATACTCCGTTCTGTTGCCAATATGCTCTGTTGGGTCCTATGAAAAAAATGCAAGATGGAGTTAATAAAAATATAAAATTACACCAATATTTCTGTTTTCTTGGATCTATAGTAATTTTTATACTGGAACTTAGAATATAACAAAAAAGTCCTCTACATAAATCACAATATGCCACACCCCCAAAAAATTTTGACTTGTGGATGTTCAAGTAAAATAGATATCACATTTGGAATTTGATGGAATTTATCTGGTCTGTGGCAAATGAGCACAAATGTATTGAGTATTCATGTGGCAGTTTCACTTTTGCATCCTCACCATACAACTACTGTTAATAAAATATAGCTTTCTGTATGCAATTTATATAGGAATTGAATGTGTGTCTTTGGTCATGCTCTAAAAAGAATGTTAAATTTTATTTAATACACATTTTATCAGTACTGATGTTTTAGATTCCTAATCTATTTAAACCTATCAAGAAAGAAATGCACAATATTTATGAAGAGTTGTTACTGCAATTTATATCCTTTTATGTTTTTGCTGAGAGATATGATTTTTAAAATTGTTTCTGCATTTTGATGTGGATGATTTACTGAAAGTTAGACATTAAAATGGGCACAAAGCCCGCCATAGAACTCAGGGATCCTTTTGGCATGCCCCATCCTTTATTTATTTATCATAAAATTTGAGTTTTAGTATGGTTAGTATGACATTGCTTCTTATAGTAATTTCTGAAAATGCTAATGTGTGTAATTTCTAATTCTTAGGCCAATTTCTTTTGGAGCAGATTGCTTTGAAAAATGACATGGTGCAACCATCAGAAGGTGAAACAGCCTGCCCAGTTAGATATGAAGAGACCATGACTGGTGATGAGGATGAAGAATTCCAGTTCTCAAATCTCATGGATCGGCTTGGAGCTGCAAAGGTTTTGGATGAGTGAGTTCTCACAGAAATAGTCATCAGTTGTATGACCTTTTATGATTCACCTCTGGGTTTGATTTTAATGGAATCCAAGATGAATAGCGAGAACAAAAGCTGCTCAAAACTACAGAGATTCTTAAGAAAACTAATTCTCTATCTGTCATGATAAAATGCCATTTGACCAAAATTTCCAAGAGTAAAACTGTTGTACTGCAGACACATGAAATGTGTTCTTCTGCTGTGTGATCTGAACATAGAAAATTACAAGCATGTAATCCACAGATGTCACTGATTTTCAGTCAATGCATGTTGACTGCTATTTTTGGCAAAGGCTGCATTTAAAGTGCACCTTAAGTAGGGAAATTTTCTCCACTTTTTCTGCTTTTTCTCATCTTCATGCCTAATTGCATATTGTGATTGCTCTGGTAATGCTACTTCTTCCAAGGCCAGGATGGATCACTCTGAAACATGGAGCATAAAACCTGCTCAAAGAGCTTTTTGTGTGCTGGCCTTACATTGATTGGTCAATCACAATGAATACTGTAGAACAACAACAAAAAAAAAAAGGCAAAAATGGAAAAGAATCTGGACAAGTGGTGCAAATATTTAAGAAATACACCAGTGATTCTTACTATGGAACAAAGTGCTCATCTGTCCTTCTCTCCCCCTGACCACCTGTTCCATGAAACAGTTCACTGTCAGCCATCCTGAAAGTCTTTTCATTATGAAGAGATATTTATCACTTACCTTTTCTCTCCTTATCCTTGTTTTGTCCTTTACATACAGCACTTTCCTGGCTAGATTCAGGATTGCAATGCTCATGGAAGAGAGTGAGTCAGGAAGAAACAAAGGGGTTCAGGAGAATATTGGCAAAGTATTAGAAACCCATCATCATTCACAGTAGAGCTGTGGAAATACATCATTATCTTGGTAAATCTTTAAATCAAAATTTCAAGATGTTTTGTTCTGCTTTCTGTAGCAGAATCACCGTGGAATAAAATTGTATCAAAAATGAAAGAATGTGGTACAAATGCAATTTGTTAACATATGTATGTTACTTAGGAGTCTGAATCTCATTCATTTCTTATGAGGGAGGGATTTTGGTGAGATTTTCCACTGCCTCCGCCCCTTTAGATCTGTAGAAACTTCTTTACTTCTAATAGAAGTGATGGCAGGGCACACTGTCTCTTGTCTGTCTCCTTTCTTACCTATTCCTGTTTAGGTGGAGTGTCTGGCAAGGCACCCACTGAACAAGCAGTTCCTGTGCTATTCTGCAGTCAGGAATGGCCAGATGTTACAATGCATTTTTTAAAAAATAAATTCAATCTCCATCATTCCCCCCCACCTCATCCTTTTCAAATCTGGCACAGTTTATGTTGTTTTTAATAAGTTTTGTGTTCTGACTAATGTTGCCCTGAAGCGTCCATCTACTAAGGGTGCTAAGGACATTTACTGCAGCCTGGAAAATGTTCTCTCTTAATGAATGCTTTATGATATTTTCTTTCAGTGAGACTGATGTGAAGCAACTTTGGTTGCAGCTAAGAAAAGAAGAACCTAATTTACTTTCCAATTTTGAAGAGTTCCTGGTCAGAATTTTTTCCCAGCTCCAAGAAGCAGATAATGAGAAGAATGAGTTGGAATGTGCTCTAAAAAAGTTAGTACTTCTCTTTGTTAGACTGCTTGTGTAGTTTTACAACTATTTCACCTGCTACTTGAACTTCTGAAGGACAAGATTTCACATAATGTAAAATTTCCTATAATGAAAATTTTTATCAGACGTTAAGACTACTGGTAGAACAATTCATATGGCAGAACTGAATTAAATTAGCTTTTCTTTTTTGGTTAAGATTTTATCGACTGAAATTCTTTTGCAGATATCTGTTATTGCATTGAAGTTTTAAGACAATATTGAGTGATTCCAATCTAGTTAATCAGTTTGATTCCAGAGGAAAGTCGTATTTAATAGTAAATCTGGTAAATTGTCTGTGTGCTTTGCAAGCATTGCGTGCAGAAAAACTATAAACCTGGATTAACTGGCCAGAGACATAAGAGGTTTAAGATGTTAGAGCAGCACAAAGCACTGATACTACTGAAAATGTAAGCTAACAAATGTATATAAAGCAAAGCTATGAAATACAGTAAATAACATATGTGGTTTATATTCAGAATGTATAAGATATAAATATAAACAATATAATTATGTATTTTATAATACATAAAATACACATGCAAAAATATGTATAAGAACTAAAAATTAATAGATTGTTCTTTTATATGTAGTTATATAGAGGGAGAAAATTTATGATCCTAAATCTTAACAAAATGCAGAATTATGGGCATAGTTGAAGTTCCACTGTATTTTTATTTTATAGTGTTACTTCTGAATTTCAGATTCTTACAGACTGAGCAATAAAGGCAAATATATTGTTGAAAATTTACTTCATTTGTTCCGCACTCTCCTGACTATTCTGAAAATGTGACAAGGCTTATGAAGAAGGAAAAAACTTAAAAATGTATAATCATTAAAGATAATTGGCTTATATTAGTAGTAGCATTTTCAGCTAAGTCTGTGTGTGGTTTTAGCCTTCAGGCAGCTGGAAACAGCGTACAGAGAGTTTTGTTGCCTGTTTTAGTCTAGAGATTGTTAACTACCATATGTGGCGAGACATTTGTTCTGTGAGGATTTTTAGGTTTTTTTGTGAGTGTTTTTTTGGGAGCTGAATGAAAAACTGTGTCTCTTTAATAGTTCTGATCAATGCAGAGGTGTACAGAGAATACATTAGCATTATCTTTTCTGGCTGATGTGAAATCTCTACCTTGAAAGTGCGTTGGATTTTTATGCCTTTGTAGTAGACATACGTTTTAGCTAATTTCTTCTAATTGTTGCTCCTGATAACACCACTGATTTCAGCACATTGATTGTGGTTTTGTTTGTAGTTGATTGCTGGAAGGAATCAGAGTAGTAATGTTGTCTTTGCTAGTAACAGTGGGGATGAAGAACCCGTTTCTTTTAAACTATGTATGAATAACAGCAAAGCTCAAGACAGCGCCATATAGGGGAGAAGATGAATTTTTTTGAATACCCACATACTCACTAGCACTTAGATGCATGTATCTGCAGAGACTGGCCAGGACTTGCTGTGGGGTCACAGAAGAGAAGGGATGCTGGGTTTTGAGGACCTGTAATGTCTGTTGGGTTGTTTGTGATTGGTGACAATGATTCTCTTTGGAAATTGAATATGAATTTGATCTTTCATCTTTCCTTCCTGAGTCTTTCCTTCCTGACTCACCTCTGTGAGTCATTAGGCAATAAGGCAGTCTACTCACAGCCTTTTGTCTCCTTTCCTGGGTGTAGGCTGTGCTTTTGTCTTCAATTGTTCCATTTTCTTCTATCCTGGATGCCCTCAGAAGCTTCATGTGTGTTTGCTGGGATCTTTATGCCACAAAAATCTATGCTTTCCTCCTGTGATGTTCTTCTATAACTTTTTTTTTTGGTCTTTTATTCTGGACTTTTCACATGTGCATATTTTCATTCTTGAACCTGAGTCCCATGGTCTGAGAGATCCAGGAATTTCCTCCTGTTCTGGTTCAGTAGATCCAGTAGGTTGCTGCTGTTCCTATTTGTAGGTCCAGGCAGCAGTGAGGATGAACATATATTCTCAATACACAGGCATGCAAGTACAGCACACATGGGGAACTGTGCAGGTTAATACTGATGTAACTAGAGAGAGGAAAAAAAAAGGGGTTTTAAGTCTAAACCAAATATGATTTTGTGGGTACAATATTTATTTGCCAGGGTAGGTAAGTTCTCCTTGATTTATGGTATTTGTATTTCATTTTAAGTGCTAGTTTAAAATTAGACGGCTTCTTAAACATAGCAGTAATGCTTTTTAAAATAATAGAGTGATGTGTTGAGCACCCAAAAAAAGCAGAGATAAACATTAGGCAGAGAAAATAAAATCATGTTTTTGTGATGGGCAATTGCAACTCCAGAGAAAGCCCATGGGGGCATTGCAGAGAGCTTCCCAAAATCAGCCAGAAGGGCCCAGTAAACTGCTGGGCATTACCAGGGAGGGTACTGAGCATGTGGCAAAGCAAGCTTTTGCTACTACCTGGACTCTTAAGTGCACCCATATTCTGAGTGCACTGTGTGAAGTTGTGGTCTCTGCAACACAGTAAGAGTGTAGTGGGATGAGGAAAAGTGCAGGGATTGGCAACTCAGTGGTTAAAGGACTAGAACAGCTATTCTGAGAGAGCTATTTTCAAAAGGTTGTATCTCTTGAATGAGGAGGCAAAGGCTGGAGTGGAATATGACAGACCTTGTTATTCTTCAAATCCCTGGCAGTAGAACCAAGGGGCTTTTAATAAGACTGATAGGAAGTAAGCCTAAAAGAGATGAGAAAGACCTTTCTCTTCTAATAGCAGATAAAATCGTCAACTGCCATTAGCTCTGTCTGCTGCTGTACTTTGCATTTGAAGGACAAACCTGATAAAAATGTAGACTGTGTTTCAAACAAGAGTTCTAATTAGGCAAGATAAACAGAAGGGTAAAGGGAAGGATGGGGCTTAGCATGGCATAGTTCAGAATCCATCTTTGTGGAAGAAGAGGAGAATCAGCATCTCAGCAGATCAGTTCACACTGTGCACAAATCACTGTATTTTTTTAAGGAGAAATAACCATTATGACAAACTGCACGGACAGCAGTTATGAAATCAAAACAATTTGCATTGCAGCTACATGAATGGGCAGAAATTAAACCCTTTTAAGTGTGTTGATCCTGAATCATCTGAACTTAGTGAACTCACATTACATTTCATCTGCTTTCATCTCTATCTGTTTATTCCACAGTGTTACTGTGAGACTAAATTGCCAAATATGGCTGAAATTATAAAATTATGTATTAAGTAAAACTTGAAGGAGTAATCTAAGGGAATAGAAAAACATGTTGCATTTTTCGCATAAAAAATGATATATCCTTATCAATTCAGTTTTTTTTCTCCTGAATATACGTGGGAAATATTTGCCAGCTATTGTACTGGATGTTTTTTTCTTCTGCTTGTTAGTAATTTTACTTATAATTGTTAGACTTTTGATTATAAGGGAATATTATTTTCCCCTTCTGTTTAATTTCATCAGAGATAAGAATGGAAATCCATGAATGAAATGCTTGGAGGGTATTCAGCCTGCAGAAATGGCATGTGCTTATGTGCCAGAGCAACTGAGAAGATTCCTACATTCAGTGGTGCTTTCAGGATGTAGTTTTCATGGTGTTACCATATCCTTTGCTTCCAAACACATTAGAGGGAAAAAAAAAATACCAAAACAGCAAGCGAAAACACAGGACTAAAGTTATTCTCCCTGTCACAGAGAAGCCCAGGAAATCTTTATGATTCCCATGGAAACACTGACTGCTGTGCAGTGTGTTCTGCCTCTGAAAAGTTACAGGGCTTTTCAGTAGTCAGTCTAGTGCTGGTCAAAGTGACATTTTACTGCATGAATACAGTAGGTGTATGGTCCTAGCATCTCTGCCATGCCTTTCTAAGTAGTTGTTTTTCTCTCTGAATTTCTGTAATTTGATTCCATTGATGAGTGCTAATTTAATAAATTAGCATTTTATTAGTTTCAAGAAAACAATTTGAGATCAGAACATGACATATCTTTATAGTATAAGAGGAGTAAGGCAGCAGAAAGGGCTTCTGGATTTTCTGGCACTCTCCATTTGAAATGTTGCAGTAACATGGCAGAGGGCCTTTTTGGACCTGGTTTTCTCACCTAGTCAGAGTTTGCAAAAATCTTAAGTGACAACCATTGTTTTCTTCCAATTCGGGTAGCTTGACAGTTGTTTATTGCTTCTGTAAATCCTGGGAAATGTCTCAAATTTTTTTACCTGTGACTGAAAAAGCAAGCTGGCAGTGTCAGGTGTTCTGCTGTTGAAAGAGGGAAAGACAGACTTGTTTTTGGTTTTACTCACTCTTCTTAGATTAGGTAAAGTTTTTGAATTTTCTTTAAAATTGGCTTTGTTTTAAATTAGAAGAGAAACGGGCCTTCAATAAGGGAAAACTTAGAATATGTACAGCACTGGGTTAAAAAAAAAAGAGTAGATGCAAAATAAATGTTGGGTTTTTTGTACTGCATGTTTCTTGTCTTGCTCTTGCTGATGTGAATGCCCTCAAAGATTCTGTACTTTATTTGTGACAGATGCATTATGCAGATTGCTTAAGGAACAGCTATGGCAGGAAGACTATGGGGCAATATACAGTACTGTCAGATACAGGTCCTAATAATCTCTATCAAAAATTATTCCAGGATGTCCCTTGAATTTGATACAAAGATATTTTTGCTTTTCAGTGTCTGGATTAATGAGCATAGAATAGAATAGTAGCAGAACGAAGCAGATACCTTGTTCCCTGTCAACAGTTTTATTTTTTTCTGTACAAGCTAAAGCATTTGCTCCATGCAATCCTTCAAGGATCAAACTGCAGTGATATTAATTGCAATTTTCCACTGGGAAACAGTGAACTTTGTAGGTTCTTCTTTTTTCTTCCTACAGTTGCATACACTTGTGCACATAATATTTCTTTCTGTTCTTTGTCTGGGCTTTTTCAAATTTGTTCCAGCAAAGCAGTTAGAGAGGCAGTAAGACTGCTTTCAAGAAGATATTTCAAGAATTCTGTTCTAGCTAATGTGTCTTAGATTGAAGTACCTCATTCAGTACCCTTGAACGGCCAACAGTGCAGTCCAAGAATAAAAAAAAAAAGGAAGTTGCCGTGAAAATAGTTTTAACTGTCAAATTTAGGTTGTTGGTATTGTCATTAGGAAACTCTCTTCCTTTTACCTAAGAGCTAGTAACCATTAAATTGCATAATGAACAGCTGCTTTATATGGAAACATTAGCTTTATATTAGCTTTTGAGCTATTGAAGCTTTACTTCCATGAAAAAAAAAATCTGTGAGTTTTGCTGCACAAAAATTTCTTTTTCCTTGAAGCTAGAACATTCTTTGGAGTCTTGTGTTAAGGCAGAGATGTGGAGCCTAGCTGGTAATGTGGGCCATGACTTGAAGTAATGGTGTAAAGACCCACTTGGTGTATTTTTATCTCTTATTAGGAAAATTGCTGCTTATGATGAAGAAATTCAACATCTCTATGAGGAAATGGAACAGCAAATCAAAAAGGAGAAAGAGCAGTTTCTCTTGAAAGTGAGTGTCTCTGTTATAGTGGCCATGGATTCTGCTCCCCCTTTCAGTGGTTTTAAACTCATTCTGGGTGTGAAATTAGAGCCCACAAAATGTGTTTCACAACAGAGGAAGAAAAATCATCTTTTACCTCACAGCTACTTTTGTGCTGCAGCTTCAAACTTTTACTGTCTGCAGCTTCAAGCTAAGTGACTTGTTGGATGAAGGAGCTGTGATGTCTTGTGCTCAGTGGCTGGCATACAGCACAGCTGGCATTCTTTTGAAAGTCACTTGAACTACAGACATTTTATTATTGGTGCTACTCTATGTCCAGCTTCTGGTCACAATGAGAAAAAACACTCTGTGAGGTTGTTCAGAGCAGCACCAATCCTATTGAATTCTGCAGTCTCTGATTTTGGAGAGGGGATAACAACAAGAGATGAATCAAGTGATGGAACAAAATAAACACAGGGCAGAATCTTTGGTCACTGCCATGGTGCTTACAAAACACCTGAAGATAAATTCCCTTTTCTTGGGAAGGCATCTTTGAATCTCCTCTACTGTGTCCATAGTCTTTTCTTCAGATTTTTCTTTCCTGTTTTTTCTTGTAAAACTAGGAAACTAAAAAGGACTTCCAGCATGTTCCAGGAAAGAGTCACCTTAGAGTCATATAGGTGGGAAGGTGACACCTTACTTCCTAGCTAGATCAGGATGCTCAGGAACTTGGCTAATTACATTTTGAGTGTTAAAATATTTGAAGTTCCACAGCTGGTCTGGGAGGCCTGGGACAGTCAATCATGAGCTACTGTCTCATCCTTTTTGTTGTCTTGGCATCAGTCATATAAATGAAACAAATAAAAGATTTCAGCAATACGTGATAGAAATAGTTGCCAAAATAGTAGTTATTGCCTCCATTCTCAATCAAGTATATATAAATATATCTAGACAATATAATCAAATATATCTCAAGCTTCCTTTTGGGATGCAAATATTTCAAGTATTTTTTGTTTCCTGGCAACCAAAATAAAATAAAAGAAAAAGAAAAAAGTGCCTTTATCAGCTGTCTAAGGAATTGTTCTTTTTACTTGCCTTACTGGATAGTAAACCTGACTCAAATTTTCAAATTTTTTTCCATTCCAAGGTGAGAGCAGTTTTTAGTGGTGGATGAGATGAAACCTTTAAATAAGGTTTATATGCCAGCTGAAGGATAAGAAGTATTTGCAACTTTGCCTGGCAGCACTTTTGTGGAACAAATAGTTTATGTGCTCTTAATAGTCCACTACTGAAGTGGTACTGAAAACCCGCAAACAACAAAGACTTTTCCATAAGCAATGATTATTGGATCTCCTAATTAGTTGTATATTTGAGGTTAAGCCATTTCTTTCAGGTTTTTTCATGAAAGCTTCCCACTCAAGCTATTTACACTTTAGTCAGCAGTCACACTAAGGGCTGCCAGACACTCATGAAGTATTGTTTCTTTGCATGACTAATTTGAGATCTGGGGAGATCTGACTGTTAAATTCTTTCTCTAATGTGAAGTCTTACAAAGACTTTACAGCCTGGAGAGATGAATTGATGCCATATAAAGGGGAAATTATTGTGGCTTGGATGAAGAGCAACTCTTGAAGAATACATTTAAAGAAATGGTAAGATGCAAATAAGTACAAATTGTAGCTATTTACAATACTTAATACCCTGCTGACTGAATGTTACACAAAAGGGGCAGTTAGTCTGTTTTTTCACTTGCATATATATTCTTCCCCAGAAAGAGCCAGTTGTCATGCATTTCATTACCCCATTACATGTACTGCTTAAGGGAAAACACTTTTAAGAACCGCTGCTGTCATGAAGGGATTTTTTATTTTTGTTTAGAGGCATTTTCTTGGGGACCTTAGAGAATAGAAGCCTGGTTTTGGAGAAACAGAACAGATTCTCAGCTGATACAAACTGCTGGAACCTGATTCAGGAGAGGGCTGACAATTTTTCTCATCTGAGGAGTGTCAGGAGTAATCCTAGATGTGACTAGGAGTTCCCAGTGACTCCAGAATACTTAGACAGTGGACAGGTTAATATAATTGTTAAGTGAAAGGCAGAGCTTGAAGCCCCAGTTGGTTGTTTATACCAGTGGAACATCTGTGAAAAATTGTTGTTAGTGATGGATTTGAAGCATGGCAGTTGCTGTTTCTTTCACATCAGCCTGAGTTGCTGTGGCTGGAAACGAGAGGCTACGTTCTGGCTGCATTGATCTAGACTGGGTCAGCTCCTCAGCCTCCTGCCTGAGATGTCTGCCTCCACTTTCTAGACTCAATACCTACTCATGTGCAATCAGCACATTTGTAGCAACCACAGCCATGGAAACTGCTGGACTACAGCAATTTAGAGATTCATGAGTGATACCATCCCTAAACTGAGTATTACCCAGTCTTGTTATGTTCACTGTGGGAAGCTCAATCACTGATTCATTATTTCTCCTCTTGCAATGCAATTGTGCTGTTCTGTTAATCCATTTCCTCTTGGAATTTTGCAGGACACAGAGAGGTTTCAGTCCTACAGTCAAGAGCTGGAGTGCAAGCTGCTGTCAAAAGAACAAGAACTGGAACAGTTGGCTCAGAAACAGAAAAGGGTACTAACTGATATTCTTTGGAATTAAAAAATAGATAGCTCTTATTTGCTCATATGATTTTCTTTAGGTTCCAAAACTGCAAGGTTTGGGTTCCAAAACTGCAAGTTGGTATGATGTGGTTCTGCCAAATTGTAACCCTCTGTTGTTTTTGTGTCATGTTCTTAGGAAAATTGTTAACCACTATTTCTAAAGTAGTTTTTCTTTTATGTGGCAAAATGGAGAATAAAATAATGCTTTGCCTATTCTCCCCAGGTACTAGGTTAATTTTTATGAAAATGTAGCATTATGAAAATGTAGCACTGCCTTCAGTCTTCTAGGAACTGGCTTAACACATGCATAGCTTAAGAGCAGAGAACAATGATTTGGCTCTTCTAGTGCACACCTCTGCTCAAAGCCTGTACCAGCCACTCATTTACTTGTTTTGAACTGATTCAGCACTATGAGCTCAAAATGCTCCCTCCTGAACAACTTGCTCCTGATATATCTCTGTGATAACAGTTTTAGAGCAGTGTGTGTTTCCCTTGCATTGGTAACAGCTTGTCAAGTTCCCATAATAAAAGCTGAGGTGTTTTGTTTCTAAAATGCATGGCCTGCTTGGAGGAGCAGAGAACTTGCTGTAAAGTGGCTCCAAGGTCATTGCAGGAAAGACTAGCAATAAGGAAAGGAGGTAGCACTGGAATTTAAAGGGCTGAAGTGGAATGCTGTAAACACAATTCCCTCTGTAGAATATGCATATGTGGACAAAAAGAAGAAAGTTTTTCACAATGAGAACAATCAACCGTTGCAGTAAACTTCCTGGGGAAGTGGTATTCCCCAACACTGGACACTAAAGATTTAGCTGGGCAGGATGCTGGGTCATTTTGGCTAAACTGTGTTTTTGCTAAAAAAGGTTGGAACAGGGGAACCTTGAGTTACCCTTCCAACCTGGTACTCTGTGAAGTTTAGCTGGTAAGAATACAGGACTGAACTAAATGTCTATTCCACAGTTGAAATCAACTGCCTGATGTTAATTACCTTTGTCCAATACTACTGTGAATCAGAATATATGTGGTTTTATGCAGGCTATTTACCACATTGCAGCACTATAGTGGAATAATCTATACTTTGAAGATATCTGTGACGGCACACAGATCAGGCATTTTTAGTCTGAAACTAACTGCAGAAGTATAAGAAATTACTTATTCTAATTTAGTAATAATTATATTTAATATTTTCCTTTGTTTTTTTGCTTTGAATCTCTGTTTAAAACTTGGTTGTTAGCCAGTAATTCTGTAAAAAACTCTTCTGTTTTTTTCAAGTATGTGCTTTCTAAATTTGGCATAAAATCCACAGAAGCTATTCAAAGGCTTTCACTCAATTTAAGCCTGGTATAATCAATCAAGATAGGCAACAATACCAGGGTGTGTTATCTTATGATTGCTGTCTACATTGCCATTCTCTACTATTGCCTATCTTGGAGAACATAAAACAGTGTCTGTGCTATTTTTATTAGTATTGGTTTTTTATATTATTTTATATTTTCCATTTCTATTCACTGCATTGCTTATTATTAATAGTATTGCTATGAGTTTTGTTGTTTTTTCTTTTTTGATATTCCTTTTCATTCACTGAGAATGAAAATGTGTGGTGTCTAATATTTGTCTCATCCAGAGATCTCTCTCACTTTTGCCTCCTCCTCTGGCATGGAAATGTACTTTCATAACTCTCTTCTTGCAGACAGTAAAAGTAGCTTGATTTAATTATGACTTCTATGCTTGTTTGTATGAGAGAACCTCTTGGCCCACAAGGGAGCAACACAAGTGCTTTTTTCCAAACTTCATTAATAAGTTGGGTTTTTTTTAAATTTAAAATACAATGTAATTGTTTTTGTATTGTAAATCATTAACAAAAATATGAAAGGGAGCTTTCAAACCAGATGAGCTCTACGTTGTTTCCTCTGACATAGCTGGAGGGATTCTCCCTTATGAGGTTGTCTGGCTGGCATTGCTTCTCAAGGGAATGATGTGAGTTGGAACATCTCAGGAGGAGGCACTGGGGCCAGAGGATATCCAGCATAACCTCTAGGACACAGACTCTTGTGTGAGAGAAAAAATTAGGTGTGGACCAGGTGAAATGCAGAGGAGTTACTGGACTTCTCACATAAAATGCTGGGTTCTGTGCTGATGGCAGCTGCTGAAGAGCACGGTCTTGGAGTTAAGAATGAGATGCATAAAAACATGAATCAGTAGCATTCAAGTGCTTATAACTGCCTTATGGCACTGTATAAATTTTGCATCTTTCACGTGCTACTGAAATAAATAAGGATAAAAATTTATCAAAACTACAGAAAGGATGCTAATCTTAGAACAAGGGATTGTATGGAGAGTGCTCGATGTGTGTGTCTTTTGGGGACACCAATAAATGTCTTCAGCAACAGCTCATTTGCATTTGATAATCCCAGTTCTTTATTCAACTTAAACTTGATTTTCCTCTCATCTTTGTCAAAAAAAGAGAATATGCACCATCAACTACCATGTCTGTGCTTGACCTGTGGAATGGGTTAATTCTCTGCTACTGAGATTTTCTTAAACATGTCTATGGGCTCTGAGTCTTTTCCCCATCAGTTTCCATCTACCAGATGAACATAGGAGCCAATTTGCAGCTCTGACAAGCAGCTAGAAGCTATAGGATCTATGCCATTCTATTACCACACGAGCATTCACCTAATGAGTTATTTCTCTGTATTGGGAGTTGTTTAGATGAATGCTTTAAAAGTAGTGTTTGGCATTTCTCAAAGGATTGTATGGGTAAAGTGGAAGAAGGGAGAAGGTATGCTGTGAAACAATCCTTTCTCCTCTTGTTGTGTTCTGGATTTTAGACATTATAGTATAGTTTTTTCTGATTATTATTTCAATATATTTATTATAATAAATAATCAACATTATTATAATTACAATTATTTATTATTATTTATTATTATTATTATTTAGCCATTATATTATCTTTTTAAGAATGAGCACCAGAGTGAGTGAGCAGGATTTATAGCAAGTATTTCTGACATCTGTATAGATGATTCTGATAGCTGATGTTGGCTACCATTGCAGTTACATTTCCAGAACAGTCTGTGTAAGTTTTCAGGTGGCCATACTGTTCTCTAAGTGGGGTTTTTGTCTGCAGCTTTTTGTTCCTTAGATTTTTGAAAGTTCATCTTTGTATGGTCACTTTTTGCTTCTCCCAAAGCCCCTCCTCTGGATGAGTCTTGTCTTAATACTTGAAGCAGCTGATCTTCTACTTAGAGTGGGTAACTTTGTTCTGTCGAGGAGTGAAAGCAACATTGAGGAACTGATGTAGTCTACCCATGTAAGCCAACCTTGTTCAGCAGTAATCAAATGCCTAGCCAGTGTTCCATGTGAAATGTGAGCCTGCTGAGGCTACAGTTCTGCTAATACATTAAGCTGCTGCTGCTAAGTGCTCCCACTCTACATGTGTTCCTGACTTCTCGCAGTCCAGGCTAGAAAGTATTTTCTGCATTTATTTTTAACTTGGGCCTTGTTCAAAACCAAAACTACAATAACAGCAGTGTTCTAGGGTAGGAACTATTTGGAAGAGCTGGGTGAGGACAGATTTTGGTTGGGTGAGCTCTGCTTGTTGAGATGGGAAAAATGGGAGTTCTAAAATTGTTATGTCTCAGATCTGGAAGACTGAAATGGTATCACCGTAATGCTCTAAGTATGTTTTACATCCCTTAAAATGAATACAGGGAAAAAAACCCAAAAAACAAACTTTTGTATTTTAAGGTCAGCAATGCTTTCCCTAATACAAAGTTTTGCTCTGCTGTCTAAATATGCTCAGTGAGCCAGGGAGAAGCAGGTAGAACTTCTCTATGTACCAGAAACCACTATCATCTGCTGCTGCTTGTTTTACAGGAAAGTTTTAGCTTTCCTTTGATGTACATTGGAGAGGGAATGTAAAACTGAATAAAGAAGCTCTAATTCACACTTCTTGTCAGATCTGTCTGAGGTGGCAAAAAGGTCACTGCTTGTTCATATTGCTGGGGATGGGAAGGTTTATCAGCTATCAGATTTAATCTGACAGTTTTTAGGTAGATCTCTGAATCACTCTGTGTAGGCCTGTCTTTGTGGAAAGTGGTCTAAAATAGCAGTTGTGAATATCAGCTTAATGCTGCTAATCTGCTCTGTAGCACCTTTTTTATGGTTTGTAATGGTGTGTTCTTGAATTGGATAAAATTCAGTCATAGAATGGAGTAGCTTTGTTTTTGTGTAACATAATTATGTCTGTATAAAGAACAGTGGAAGAGCACCATATGTGTTTAATTAATTTTTTGGCTTTGATAGAAATAGCTCTCTGTTCAGCTAACCTCAAAGACCCAAACTGAAAGCCTCAAAACCAAGATCTTCCCAAACTGAAAGCCTCAAAACTAAGTCAGGTGTAATGCTTTCTGTTCTCTTTTCTTCTACCCCAGTTAGAGCATCAGTGTACACAACTCCTCAGTGGCAAAGAAGAAACCAAAGTAGAGAACACCAAGCTGAAGCTGACTAACCAGGAGCTGCTGAGAGACCTGGAGAGAACATCCCATGAACTAAGCCTGGCTCAACAACAGCTACAGGTTCTTCAGGAGGAGGCATCAAGGCTCCATGAGGAGAAGGAAATGTAAGTGTCCAGCTGCAGCAGGTCTCGTGCATTTGCTTGGTGTGCCAGTGAGCCCCCTCAGGGTACCCAGTGCTGTGATTTAAGCTTGTGTCAAAAGCAGAAACCACCTGCAAAGCCGAGTGCAGTTCTAGCTGCTTTCGCCCAAATAATTCAGCATGTTTTCTCTAGCATATCTGGCTTTTATGGAATCTTTTGCTATGTGTTCAAAATGTCAGTGTTCTTTCCACTGCCACTGGTTGAGGGTATTTGGAATTAAGAATCCATGTAGTGTCTCAGTTTTGAGATAGCAATGGAATTCTTTATGGAAATGCCCTACAGTTGTGGCACATGTTTCATCCTACTCAAAGCTGAGTCTATCTGAAACTTGTTTCTCAGAACGCACTCTTGACTGACATACCCGGGATCTTCTTTTTTTCCTTCATCAAAAGTAAACCTAGTAAGGCCAGCAAGATAAAATTTAGCTTATCCCAATTCCCACAAGGCGTTGTGGTAATTCAGAACTATAATTTTGGGGTTTCTAGTTCAAATGTTAAAGGTTTCAGATTCTGACTCCAAAAAAGAAAAAAATTCAAGAAGAAATATTCGTATTTTGAGGGATAAAATTGATTTGTGACAATTCAAGCTACCTGTCTTGCTCCAGCTTTCTGCACAAAGCAGAAGAATCACTACCCTGAGGCTGTAATTGGCAGAAATGTTCACTCAAGTCCATTTTAAAGAAAATGCTCAGGAATCTGTAGAAGCCTCTCGTTGCCAATAGAGAGCACATGAATGACAGATGGACCCAGCCATTGCAGCAATGAACTATATAATTCAGAGCTGTTGCTGTTTGACATATTTCAGGATAGAGCAGAACATTAGTTCAAGTGTCACATTCTTTTTCTCTTAAGCTTTGTGCCAAGCTCTATTAAGTTATCACTTCTTTAGTTTTTCTTGAGGGTAAAAATAATGAGCTTTGTTGATAAATTACTGTTAAAGAATGGCCACCATTATTAGAATTTTTAGGTTTTGCATGTTTAATGTGTGTCTTGGAAGTAGACAGTAGAAATACTCCTCCTCAAAGTGGTTTGTTTCCTCTTTGAGGCCTCTCTTTACAGATCCAGAGCAAAGACTATGGAATGATCTGATTTAAAAGCTGCAAAAGAAATCTGCCCAGTGGTCAGACTGCTGAATAATACTATTGCACTTACAAAGCACTTTGGATTCAATAGTGGTTTATGGAGTTAGAGCTCAGCCCTACTCAACTGCACCTGCAGTGTTGCTTTAAACATCTGTATCAGTCTGGTAAGACCTGAGCTGCTGAAGCAGGTGTAATGTTCAGACAGTGCACAGGAAGAACTTGAGGCTTCACTGAAAGGCGAAAAAAAACATTAAAGGCTAGACACCAAGTTGTGTTAAATAAAAGTAAGTGGTGTTAAAATGGCTGCATAAGTGTCAGGAATTGGAAAGAAATTGTAGGGATTGTAGAAGTGAGAGCCTGACATGGTTCCTACAGCAGGATAAGCTCTAATTTTGGATAAAATGTCACCTGTTTTTTATTGGCCATGAGTGAGAGAAGCATTTTAGAAGTGCATCTGTTCTGAATGCTCCAAGTGCCAGTATCAACATATATTAAACTCTCTGGATAAAGAAATTAAAAAGCAATATTTCTTGAAAAAAGAACCTCTACTCCTTCCTCTGCTAACTCGTACTGCTGTGCTGCTAAAGGCCTTATACTGAATAAACTTTAAAATATTAACCATTCACGCAGAATAGAATCTACAATTTGGAAGAAGCTGAGGTCTCAAACATAGATACCCCTAGAGGGAAGCATTTTAGCAGTGTTCTTACCATGGGTAAAACAAATTTTTTTTTTTTTTTTTTTTTTGCAGGGAGGTGTACCGGGTGACAGAAACCTTACAGAGAGAGAAATCAGGACTTTTGAAGCAGCTGGATTTTTTAAGGTAATGTTGATCTTCTAAAAACTTCTTATATACTTCTAAAGAGGTCCATTAAAGGATGAAATTATGTTTGGATATGTAGTGAGTGTAGGTGTCAAGGTGTTAACAGTGGGGTGCCACAGGGCAGCCTCTATGCCAGAGAGAAGCCAGGGCTGCCCTGTGACAATGGACACAGCACAGGGCACAGTGGAGCCCCACAGCCCCCATGTGCTTCTGGGAAAGCCTCAGTAAGAAAGGGTGGAAAACATTGCAGCAGTTGGGAGAGAAGAGAGAAACATACGGGTGAAAAGCCCTTCAGACACCGAGGTCAGTGATGAAGGAGGGGTAGGAGGTGCTTCAGGCACTGCTGGAGCAGGGTCCCTGTAGTCTGTGCAGAGTCCACACAAGAGCAGGAGTTTGGTGCATGGAGAGGAGCCCATGCAGGGGCAGGTTTTCTGGCAGAAATTGTGGTCCATGGAGGACCCATGCTGGAGCAGTCCATTCCTGAAGGATTATTCCCCATGGAAAGGATCTGTGCTGGAGTTTGTGAAGGACTGTAACCTGCGTGAGAGAACTCACACTGGAGCAAGAAAACTGTGAGTAGGAAGGAGCTGCAGAAGCTGTTATGGACTGACCACAAACCCCACTATTCCCCATCCCCTTGTGCCACTCAGGATTGTTTAAGAAGGTAGAAGAGCTGAGGGTGTAGGAATGAAGTTGAGCCTGAGAAGAAAGGGGATTGTGGAGAACATGATTTTAGTTTTGTCTCCATTTCTCATCATCCTACAATTGAGTGTTTAATCTGTAATGGGTAGCTGGTAAGTTACCTTTTTGTCTTTATCTTGGCCCACAAGCTTTTCCATGTTATTATCTTCCCTTGTTGTGTTGAGGAAGGAGAGCGAGAGAGTGGCTGGGTGTACATCTGGCAGCCAGTCAAGCTCAACTGCCACAAGATAATGACACAAAAATAGTAAAAATGGTTACAATGGTTGGTTCTTGCATAGAGTAGAGGGCAGCACACCCGAAATATATGCTTTGTTTACACAATTCAGTACTGTAGGACAATCTTCTTTCCAAAAGTCAAATGTAAAACAGAGCAGCACTAAACAGTTCTAAGCTGATTTTGAGGTAGAAGTCTGGCTGCAGGAGCTTGCTGAAAGGCTCTGTTGCTTCTCAAGTGCTGGGAGTTGAGCCAAAATGAAGATTATCTCCACAAAATATTTGTAAAATTATTCCAAAATGTACTCAGCTAACATTCCTTTATTGATATATTTCAAGGTTTGGAGCTGTGTTCAGACACCTATAGCCCTCTTTTAAAGGTGAAGCAGTGCTGGGTTTTGTTTGCTCAGTGGTCAGTGTGGGCTGTAGGTTTCACCTGCCTCTAGACCTTCATTGGCTGCCTTTCCTTCAGGAGGCCTCATTTTAAAGTTGCCTCAAAATTTCCCTTGCTTGAGGAAAGGCTCTTATTTTGCAGCATGTGTTTTCTGTAGGCCACTCTGTGATCTTGCCTGCTGCAAGTTTTGGGGACATAGACAGAAACATCTGGCAGCAGTGGTTTTTTCTGTTCGCCCTGGCTGCTCAGGCTCTCCTGTGGCCAGGCCAGCAACAGATGGAGATAATAGATGATGAACTAAGCAGATGTGCTGTCAGATCTGATCAGAGCTTGCTGATTGCCTGGAGTATCTGCTTCTTGACACTTTCATTGCTTCTGCACAAAGGATGGAAGATGGATATTTTCCTAAGGTGACTTTTCTGTGGCAGCCACAATTGCAGCCCTCAGAGGGGCAGAACTGGCCTTCACAGCTGTCAGCAGATGAACAAGAGATGGTGTTCATTGCACCCTCTCCACATTAAGAGGTCATCTTTACTGTGAAAATCATTAAACATTCTAATTTATGGTATATGAAGGCATATTGACCACAAGTGATTTCTCTGTGTTAAGGCATTTGTTTAGATGAAATACAGGAAGAGATCCAGATCCCATCTGGCTTTAATCAGCATAGCCCTGGTGGAGAATCAATAGCCCAGACAAGGAACTGGCTGAGGTGAGAATATAAATAAAGGGTGATGAAAGGTTTGCACTGCCAACTGTCCAGTCTGTCTGTTAGTGTGGAATAGAAAAGTCAGCAGTAGTAAATACTTGGCTTCAGTGTTTCTTTCGTTTGTGTTTTCTGTGCAGAGAGAGGAACAAACATCTCAAGGATGAACGTGACATATTTTTGCAGGTAACCAACTATTAATTTCAAACCCGGTGTTGAGCAGACACATATGAGAACAGCTTCAAAATAAGGGGAGCAGAAGGCTGTGCAGGAGATAGACTTTTATGCCACTTAAATCTTACCCTGGTCTGAATTTGTGTTGTCTTTTCTCACTTGAAAATAAGATTTTTTAAGTTTGCTTAGCAATTTTAAGAGCTACATGTTGAGAATTATAAAGTGGGAGCTATCTGAAGAGAGATTAATGTATTTTAGAAGAAACAAAGGATGCAATCATGAAAGGATGAAATAACCTAAAAATTGAACAATTCATTTGTGTTAATTTACCCAGTCAAGAGTCAGTAATATCCTGACACACTTATACAACAGTACAACAACTGGTGTACCTGAATCAGTACCTGAGTACCTCAGTACCTGAGACTGGGGTAAGAGCAGATCCTATTAACTTTCTTAAGCAGCAGCCAAGAATGGACCCCTAAGATGTTCTAGAAGTACCCTGGTGTAAAGAGACTAACTTGTGTTCTTATCTTTGCTTGTGTTCTTAGTGTACAAGAAGCTGCTTGTGTAAAAAAAAAATTACCCATTTACTTTTTTTTTTTTATGACATTTTGCTGTTTTCTTTACAAGGCAGATGCATTTTTGCAGGATCTGGAGTTCTCTGTTCTGATTGTTTATCAATTGGAATTCTGAAGCATTTATACTTCTAGGATTTTCTTCTACATTTTTTTTCTTTCATTTACATTGCATTATTTAAGTATTTGGAATGAGGGTAGTTAACTATAACAAACACCAGAAGCTAATCAGTAAGAGGTATTCTGTATTTCTGCAGAAATGCAAAACAACTGTTCCAAAAGCCAGCTGGAAGCAAAGATCAGGATCTATCATTGGGAAATACATAGAGGGCAAGATGCTGCCGAACAGGTAGGAGCTTTTTTTCATGTGTTCCCTGTTTGAGTATGATGAGGCTTAGAGAAAGAAGATGTGGAATGCTTCCTTTCTGATACTTGTGAACTTTTCAAAGTGTGTGTTTCTAAAGTGTCTGTCACTATAAGATTACTGAGCTCATGAAGAAATTTCAAAATGAAGAGCCAATTTTTAACATAAAACAAGTGTGCTGTCTGCAAAGGCAAGAGATTTCCCCACTGTGGAAGGCTGTAGGCTGGGAGACACAAAAACTTGCCCATGAGTCTCTGTTAATGTGGTACAATTTTGAGTCTCCACTTGGACTTTTTTTCATCCATATTAAGCAAACTCATGCCCCTCCTATCTACTAAAGAGAGAATCAGATTGCACATAGGAAGGATCTCTCTTGGGGGAGTTCCTTTATTCCTCCAGAACAGGAGTGAAGGTGGGAAAGGAGAAAGCTACAGTAGAGAACTTTACTTCAGCTCTTCTATGAGGTTAGAATTAATGTTAATCTAATATTTTCCATTCTGGTTTAGGTTTCTTCTGTAAATTACTAGCTTTCCCTATGATGCTTATAATGATCAATATATATATACACATTGTATGGTGAGCTGATTTTTCAGCAGACTGGAATAACTCTCCTCTGCCTGCTGTGACTAGTCAAAAAGAAGGGAAATTAAATCCAGTTATTCAGATTAAATTCAGAATAGAATAGCAGGTCCATTATATTTTGGTGTTGTACTTTCTTTTTTTCTCTGTCTAGCCATTCATTTGAAGAAGATGATATTTTCAGTAACTCAAAGAGAAGGAATTCTACTGGACTGAATGGAGTTCTCTCTGAAGAGCATGATGCTGGAGTCACTGGAGGAATGCCTAAAACATCACATCTCCAAAGAATAATATCAATTGAGGAAGACCACCTACCCCAGCTTCTTGACAGGCTGGTCGATAAGCAGCTGAGCAGATGGACTGGAGAAGATGAAAATACTTTTGAGACAGAAATGAATAACAAAGCCAGAGAACAATCAATGGGACACTCATCATCGTCTTCTAGAGAGCAGCCTGTAGGGAAGGAAACACTGTCAAATGTAAGAGGACAAAGGAGGTCTCACCTTGAGTAGAGTGTGAAGTTCTGGGCCCTATGATTTAAGGAGAATGTGAAAGTCCTTGGATGCATCCAGAGGAGGGCACAAAGCTGGTGGGAGGGCTGGAAAGTGTCCTCTGAGGAGTGGCTGAGGGTTTGGGTTTGTCCAGTTTGCAAAAACAAGCTGAGGGACAGCTCCTTTACTCTCTGCAGCTTCCTGAGGAAGGGAAGGGAAGAGGGAGGTGCTGATCCCTTCTCCCCAGGATCCAGCAATAGGATGTGTGGGAATAGTTCAAAGCTGCCTCAGGGGAGGTGCAGGCTTGACATTAGGAAGCATTTCTTTTGTAAGAGGGTGATCAGACACAGGAATGGACTTCCTAAGGAAGTGGTCTATGCCACAAGTCTATCAGTGTTTAAGAGGATTTTAATAATGCCTTTCATAACATGCTTTAACTTTTGGTCTGCCCTGAAGTGGTCAGGGAGTTGGACCTCATTGCTGTAGGTCCCATCCAACTGAAATTCTTCTGTTCTGTTGTGTTCTAAAGACCTTGGATGCTGTGAAGTGGTGTCAAAGGTTAACATGTTATTCCTAGAATCTAAAATTACTTAGTTTTCTGTCTTTAAGTTAAAGCATGACAAAATAAGCCATTGAAAGAAGTGGAGGATGAAAATGTTCTGCAGATAAGTGCTGAGGGTGCAAAGAAGGGAAACTCAACCTGAAGGAGTGGTAACTGCAGACAAATTTACATTTGAAGGACTGTATAGGGAAAGTGAAGTGCTGTAATAGATGATACAAGAAGATCCAGTGGAAGGCAGAAATATTCTTAAAAAAGGATTAAGTGTTTTTTTTAAAAATTGGTTGTTTGGCTTTGTTTTTTTTTTAGCCACAAGGTAGTATTCTCGTATTCTGGTACTTTTAAGTCAGCTATGGTAGCTGTTACATTATCTGAGAAATAGTGAATTTAATTATTATTGAAAATACTTCTGTTTAGCAAATCAAAATCCTATATTTTTTTCAGCTCTAGCTTGCATATGCATGTTAGCAATGAATTCACCATTCAATAATAATCCTTAAAACAGTATGCTGAAAGGTACATTTCTTTGGAGTCTAAAGTTCTTTTTGCACTGCTGTTGCTTCAGAGCTAGCTGTGCTTGTTTTCTAATTTTAGAATCATTGTTAAGCATTGCTCATTTTTAGATTCTTTAAGCACATATTAAAAAGATTAAAGTATAGGAAAAATTGGTTTGCTTGGTCATAATTATATGGTTCTTTTAGAAGAAGCAAGCATATCTTAAAAATTATGATAGAATTATGCCATGGTTACATAATAATTTCTAAGCGGTACCTTTTAATAAAACATTGAGGGTACAGAAAAAGCTTCATATTTTGAAATTGTTTAATTCAGTGCATGCTTTTTGCTTGCTGTATGAATTATTTTGTATCATATATAATATGCTATTATTTTCAAAGCATGGCATCACTGGACTTTAGGATGACAAAAGCCAAGTAGATCATCCTATCCAGCTAGGACAAGACTGAAGGAATATATTCAATATCTGAAGGAGCCCTAATGGAAATTAAAGCAGGATTTTCTGTTCAAAACTTCTGCATGAGATTCACTTTTATTATGGAATATGAACCATTATGTTTATACCTGTAATCTCCCACATTTGTGTTAAATTGTACAAAAGATAGGTGTGTTACTTTATATGGCTACTTTTTATATAAAGACTACCCAAAAGACACATCTAGGGAAGACTTTTTCAGACTGTATTGTAAACTAAAATAAATTTTCATCCTACTGCTATTCCATTTTCCCGTCAGTCCTTTGTTGAAGCAGACTATGGAGTAGCTTATACCCTAGCATAGTGTTCACATGCAGATTCATAATTATTATTATTAAGGTTATTTTCATGACTAGGTTTGATACATCTCAGTGAAAAATGGTTTCTTATTGTGTTGGGAGCTGAGCTGAAGGCCTCTGGAGTCTTTGAGTCGTAGTGCTACTGGAGTGTGTATGACCACCAGGGACAAAGTATTTCAGGTCATGTAGTCCGTATATTTAGCTATGGTTCTCAGAAACACTGCGATAATACTGCCAAGCTGATGATTGTATGTTAGCTTGTTTTATTTCCCAGAGCACACAGACTAATATGCTGGGAATGGTTTTCATCAGGACTGTATAAATCAGGACTGTGCTTTGTATAAATGCATGTGTGCTACTAAGAGCCTATAGCTGCTGTGGGGTTTAGAATTTTAATAGAAAAGGAAAATAAGAAACTCCTCTATAATTGTGGTGGGCTATAAGCCCAGCTCATGAAAGAGATGTGTATCTTTTGTCCCCAAAATTTACAGCATGAGTGATTTTTTTTTTTACATGAAGGGAGACAGAAGCTCAAGCCTTTATTGTTTGGGGTTTTTTTTCCTTCATCAAAAGTAGCTCTCTATTTCTTCTTATTTCTTTAAGGCTTCTGTATATTTGTAGAAAACACTTCCAAATGCGGACTTCAATGTCTCATTCAAAGGACTGTTGGGCAGTGAATTCAGTTCTGATGTCTTCATGAAGACATAGATCCTGCACCTCAAATGACTGGCTGAGGGCCTTTCCCCGCTTTCCCCATTTCCCCCAGTCTTAACAAACTAATGTCAGGACCATCCATGATCTTGCTCTCTTTCTGCAGCATTGAAAATAAATTTTCTATCACCTCCCTCTTCCTTCAGCTTTACACAAAATAGAAGCAACCACCGAGGGCACTCCCTGCAAACCAGCTGGTGCTACAGAGTGCTTCCCTAAGCAGCTCCTGATTTACATACAAAAGAATGATGATCTACTTGATAGAGGATATAAATATTCTCTCCAGCATCCACTTAGCTTAGCCTGCAGTAAACAGAACCTGGATAAGCAGAACAAATTGTTGTTCCTTCTGCTTAAAAAGCAAAATGACAGAAACATAGCTGAATGTTTACAGCCTGATTAACTGGTCTAATTCTTTGTTTGTGTCTTTCCTCTGTGCTTCTGCCTATAATGTTAAACAAATGTAGAAATGCAGTAATTGGATGGAGGTTCTTGGCTCTGTGGTAATAGCAGAGAGAAGAACCTGGTGGCATAAGCCCAAAAATTATGACTGCTTCTGTTATTGAGATTAAGGTGTGCTGCTTCCTCTGTGTCACTGGTATAGGATGAAGCTACTGAACAGAGCTGTGTGAAGCTTTATAAATTTTGATTTGTGGCATGAACATAAACTGTTTTATTTTGTCAGTTTCATGTAAAAGTTCATATTCAGCATACTTCCAGAGCTCAGTGAAAATCTCTGCACTTCAGATGATCTGGAATGATACATGGCAAACATCTGAAATGCTGAGTTATTTTAAGAAACAGAATATTGCTTCATGAGTAATGAAGAAAATGATAAGATAAAATCTATTATTTTCCCCATATCAGCCTTAAACTGGAGAGGCAACAGGATTTATGGAACAGTTGGAGGCTAATTTTTGCTCTTACTTGAAGGAGGAGAGAATAAACTCTGTCCCAGAGCACTTATTCAAGATCATTTTTGTGGGCAATTCGAGTGTTGGAAAGACTTCATTCTTAAGAAGATTCTGTGAAGATCGTTTCTTCCCAGGCACAGCTGCTACTGTAGGTAAGTTTAATAATATAACTATTATTCTTTTTGTTTTGACAGTACTTAACAGTTTCTACTGGGATCAGACCTTGTATTATAAAACAAAAACATAGAGATGTTGTAAAAGTAGGACATGCAAAGTAAGTTCTCCTAAACTGGAAAGCACATAATTGATGGAGAAGTTTCAGAGTAGATTTTGTACTGAAATCCTGGCCGGCACTGAGATAAATCAGAAAAATTCTACTGATTTCTGTGAAGCTAGAATTTCCTTGTAGATCTCACAGTTCTGAAACAGATATCCTGTCCTCTGGACTGCACTGTACTAACAATCCCACCTTCATATCTCATTGCTATCCCTCTAAGTAATCTGATTTTGTTTTAGAGAGAAAGTAGAATATCTGAATCACCTATTTGAGGATTTAGCATTATACTAATCACCAAAAAAAAACATGTCAGACAGGTGTTTCCAAAGCCAAAATTTTCAAAGCCTACCTTCCTATCTTGCCTGAAGTTGTAGTCCAAGCTTTCAAAAGTCAGACACAAAATTGTGGTACAAGAACTCAAGTATAGGTTATTGCAATGCAGCTGGGTTGTATCTTCATTAACTGGAATGGGTGCTTGAACACCGATCTGCAATTGTCTGTTCAAGGCTGTGTCCTGTCCATGTTTTCCTGTAGTTGACTGATACACTTCTCAACACTCTGAGGTCTTACACAGTGTGTGCAATTTTCCAGAGGAAAAACAGAGGGATGAGGCTGAACTTTTTCCTCTTTTGGCTGGTCATCCAGAGTTCTTGCAAAGAAAACGGCAAGAAGGCATTTGTCATAGCTTTGGTTTAGTGTTCACATCAATGAGTTTCACAGGTGTGGGCTATGGCTGGCAAGGTACAGACAATGGAAAAGTCAAGTGAACAACATGGAGAGGAGCGTTCTCAATGGATTTCTACAGAATAGTTCAAACTTTTTCCCTTGAAATACAAGCAATAGATCTATCCTCCATACAGGTTTTGTAATTGCCTGTTGAAGGAATGCATGCATAGATGGTTCTCCATTAATGCCACTGGTAAAAATTCCATTTTTTCTGAAAAATGGCCCCAAAGATACTGTTGCTGATCAACTGAGATCGCTTCTAATCTGAATTATTCAATGATTTTTTTGTATTTGATGATACAGTTCAATGTGATACAAAAAAATTGTAGGTTGTCATTAGGAGGAGGTAGTGACTGATTAACATTTTAAACTCTAATTACTGTTATAAATATCCAGAAAATACTTACATCTTCACAGGTTAGAGGATTAATTTAAAAGTTTAAATAAATGAGTTTTTATGTCCACTAACCTAAGGGAAGTAAGTTCATCTTCTATGTTATAAATAGAGGAAGAGGTTCTCCACGTGTTCAGTCCACCTACCTTCTTTTATCTTAGCTTTATTGATTTAGCATTTATCTTGGGTTCCATTGTTGCCTGTGCCATGCCTTGTGTTTTTCCACTAATTGTAGAAGGCTCCCATGTGGTTAGCTCAGACTAAACTAACACATTTCACACAACTGATATCACACAGAGAATTCCGGGCTTAGACTGTTGTGGACTGTCAGATGCCCATTGACTCATGTTCTGTGATTTGGAAAGTAATTTTTTTACAGTATGCTTTTTGGAAAGCATATTTTACAAAACTGAACTACTCTACTACCATTCAGTATTTTATTGCCGGAGGACTTCAAGCAAATAAAAGCTCTTGTTTTCTGATAGCTGGAGACTCTGGACATAATTTTTAATGCTGTGCTTATCTTTTTACTTTCCTGGAGTTGTTGCTGTTTGCTGGATCCAGTTTTCAGAGATCAAACAGCTTGTTAAGAGACAGCTTACCTTGCATTTCTGTTGCAGGTGTGGATTACAACGTGAGAACTGTCATGGTAGATCACACCCAGGTAGCGCTGCAGCTCTGGGACACAGCTGGCCAGGAACGGTGAGGAAAGTTCTCTTGTGGTTCAACCCTGGTTGTCAGCCCAGCTGTGTAGCTGCTCCCTCACTCCCCCATCTGCTGGGATGGAGGGAATTGGAGGGATTGAAGTGGCAAAACTCCTTGTTTGAAATGAAGACAGTATGATGAAATTTAACCCCATGCCAGTCAAAATCCATACGCATTTTAAGGTCTCGCTTCCTTGAATCATGTGTTTGAAGATCATTAAGTGTGGAACCTAATCCTGTTTCTTGGGAGAGGAACAAATATAGCAGCATTCCTGATAGAGCCAGTGGATTCACAGTTTAGCTTATTCCCTTGCAGCATTAATTAAGCTCTGAAAAGTTTAGTGTTGCACTGTTTCTTTAGGAGGAAAACTGATTTTAAAATGCACCTAGAATTATTTCTATATCAGAAAATAACTTAATGGATAAAAAAGAAGAGTTTTTTGTTTGTTTGTTTGTTTTTGTTTTTTTTTTACTAAAGCAATACCATTGTAGTAGAACTCCAGGTTTTTGTAAGATTTCAGTGGTCATTTCCTTCCCCATCTCCTCACCTATTCTGTAATTTTCTATTACTGTTACTATTTCTAAAAGCAAGGATGATAATGGCAATCTGCATTTTCTACATGAAGTTTTGGAAAAAGGCCTAGCTAGCTTTAGAAGAGCACTTAGTGAGGGGGAAATTTCTGCTCCAAGCTTAAAATGAAAGAGGTGAGAGAAGGTGAGATATGCACCTAATTATCTTGCCTAACCCAGAATCAGTTAAAAAAGGCAGGGGGACATTTTCCAAACACTTTCTTTTAAAAAAATATTTTTTTTCCAAATAATTTATTTGCTTTTGTATGGAAGAATTGCTATAAATTTTAACTTGTCAGATTGTTGCTTCTGTTGAAGAGAGCTGTAACCAGATTCTTACTTATAGGTACCGAAGCATTACCAAGCAGTTTTTCAGAAAAGCCGATGGTGTCATTGTGATGTACGATATAACAGCAAAAGTCACATTCACAGCTGTCAAGCAGTGGCTGATAAGCATTGAGGTAACTTGGCATAACTTGAAATCCAAACCCTGGTGTCAATTTGTACCTTCTTCTGAACAAGGGCTGTTGCCAGGGTAAAACAGAGAGCACCATGTTTCTTGTGTTGTCACAATTACATTTTTGCTTATGAGTTCAGTCTGCACTGTTGCCAGTGAAGTTGTTTTTCATCTCTATTCCTACAGAAAAAAAAATATATAGTTCAGGGTTTTAAGGACTTTGAATAAGTGGTGGGAAAATCCCAGCATGGAGTCCTCTGATTTCTCACAAAGAGAGCTTAGCTGAGGACCCCCACTGGATCACTGCTCTAGCATTGAGAGGTGTTTTGGATCCATGATGGTGATCTGGTGATCACTGATGATCACTAGCATTTGATAACCAAGGGTGTAGCTCATGGAAAATAGACTATATTGTGAACATAAGACATAATCTTAGAGCTCTGTAATCCACTGTAGTGCAGTGAAACTGCCTTGTGAAAGACAGTTCCATTTCCTGGGGATCATCCTTTCAACCACTTGAAAAGAAAATTGTAGTCCATGCCACTGAGTAATATCAGTCAATTAAAACATTTGTAGAGCATAAGCAATGGAATCTGCTTGTGGCCAAAACAAAGAGTAAAAATAAAACTGAGGCAGCTGCCACAAAGGGCTGACTTGTGGCAAGAATGAAGTGTGACTTCCTGTTTGCACACTGAAAAAGTAAGGGACAAATCAATCTGCAGAGATCATTTAGTCTGATTTTATTGGGCATTTGCTCTAGTTTAACACACTGTTTTCCAGAATTGCCAGGAGGTGGCTCAGTCATTAGGACTCAGTCATTTAAATGCTCCTGACATAGTTATTCCAGATATGAATCGCCTTACTGAAGTACTGTTAGCATGCATTTGGGAAGAACAGACCCTTGCTAATTATATTATCTTAATAAATCAGTGGCATGCTTTAATTCAGCATGGTAAAAGCTAGGGGAGCATTGCTGATTTTGATTCAGAAAAATGGAATATTGTGGTCAAAACTTTTTTCCAAGCTCTAATAGTTCACTCTTCTTTACTAACTAATTTTTGTTGCAAACTGTTGCTAAATTGGACATACTGCCAAGTCCCTTTACTGCTGTAGCATTCAGCCCACCTAATGAAAGCACACACTGTGATAATTATAACCCTTTTCAGAATGGGTTTTGATTTCTGTCTATTCTGTGTATTTTTGGGGGCCTATTCTGTGTATTTCTTCACTATTTTGTGTAATTCATTTGGCATAATAGTACCCAGGTGTTGCCATTATTTTTCCTGGCCATGTAATTAGAAAAACAGTGGCTGTAAACACATAATATCTGAGCCTGTGTAGCATGGTGGTTTTCTCTCTCCCATTTTAATATAAAGTCTAATGAGCTTCTGTGCTGTTATTTAAAAAAATCCCTAGTCAGTGTAATCTTAGCATTATGTCTTTTTCATGTCTTTTATCCAGCTTCAATTCCTGACATGTTTGTAAGCAAAGTGGCACAATACCTAGTTTGTGTGAAGTCTTAAATGTCTTGTTAGAGTGTGACATTTGTTAGCTTTTATCCTCTTCATTTGTGATCTTTTGAATTCAGTACTTCAGTTGCTATTTGCTGTTTATTCTGCAGGAGGCAACTGGGGAGAATATGCCTGTTCTTTTGCTGGGTAACAAAACCGATAACGAAAAGGAGCGCGAGGTCCCGATGGGAATGGGAGACCATCTTGCAAAGGTACTGTACTTTGGGAACTGCTTACAAGGCTTGAAGGTGAAGGTTTCAAAATGGAGTTTCAATGTGTCTAAATTCATAGAAACACAGCTCAGTCTTAGTCAGACAGGTATCTTTAAGGATTAGGAACCCTGTCACACTCTTCAATTCAGCTTTCAGTGATGTAAGTTCTGACAATTACAGTACTTACAACACTGCTGAGATAGAGAACACCCTAAAGCAAACAAATCAAGTAAAAATCCCTAAACCAAACCAAAAAGTGAGTGGAGAAGAAAATATTTAAGAACTCACTCTCATTGTGTCTCCTCTCTCTTTGTTCTGTCTTTTTCTCTGTTTTTTTCCCTTGCTGCTTCTTTTCTCTCTCTTTTTTACTCCCTTTTCCCTGTGAAAGGATTCTTAACATAGAGATAATTTGGGGACCTTTTCTCCCTCCTACCTCCTGTAAAACCAAAGAAGACCATCTGTTACTCCTGTGGTAGGAGTAAAAAACATGTTTACTTTTAGTAACTTTCCATCAAGGAGATAAAATAAGTGGAGTTAACAGTCTGAGAGCACGGTGATCCATGGGCATAATTTAAGCAGTCAAGAGACTGCAAATACCAGATACTTGTTTATATTCTTGTGTACCATGCCCATCAATTTTTCCTTTGAATGTCTTTATACGGTGCTTATAGTTTGAACATGAATGCCTGCAGAGTATTCATTTATTCAGAAGTAAGTAATTGAAATATTGCTGAAATAGTCACCAAACTAAATTAAACACTGTACTGGATTTCATATATTTACCTCTTTTGCCTTTGAAAATAGATTTGCTGCCAGTAATAAAAAGGGTATTTTCAAAATTTGAAGTGCACCTGAATTGTTCTTCCAGGAAAGAATTTTCTTCCAGGGGCTGCTAGGCACCTCTCTGTAACTGAAAATTAGGGCCAGATCTCTTTTTATCTTATTTTGATTCTTTGCATAGCCTTTTGAAATTATACCTCCCTGTTCAGGTTTGTGTCCATTGTTTGGTTTTTGTCTGAGAGGATTATCAGCCTTGAACTTTATCCCCCAAAGGACCTCCCTTTAGGAAATCAGCTCTGGTTTTTTGTGTGCATGGAAATGCAGATAACTTTGAGACCCTGGAAGCTAGGAGGGATTCAGCGGGTAACACTGAATCCTTCTGTGAAAAAACAAGTGACACGTAACTACTAAATGGACAGAGAGTAGGTGTCTTGCATGTCATCTTGCTCTAAAAAAACTGTACTAGTAAAACAAAGATGAATCACTCCAGTATATAGAGCTCACAGCCCACCAGGCTATTAATTCTAACATGTCATGCAAGAAAATAAAATGTTTTGCATAAGTAAAAGAAAAAGTTGTCAAATAAGATGGTTATAATCAAATGAATGGATCTGAATGACTCACTTGAATGTTTGAATGTGCTGCCTGAGGTAGTTGAGAGAAGGAGTGATTAATGGCAATGGATTAGTTGAAAAGTAGCATAGATATAATTAAATTATAATAATTTGCTTGCTGAGCGAATAATAACCATGAATTTTAATGAAATACTAATTCTTGCTAAATGGCCGTGTAATTCCAGTGAAACCACATACCACTGTCTCTGTTAGTGTATGCAGCTGAGTTACTTATTTTGCGAATAATCCCATGAATTACTCAGGAATGATCCCAAGTACACAGGGCTAGATGCTGAGCTGATGCTAATTTGTATAGCCATATTTGGTGAAAGCAAGCTCTTCTTGTGCAAAGAATCAATTTAGCCTGTTGGCCCTGAAGTCCAGCAGTTTTAAGGACTGTTTCCATGTCTCACAGGATGGGGTTGGTTTTACCCAGTTTTATAGTCAGAAAGGAACATAACTTCTCTGCAAGTTGGGCAGCACAATTAATTTTTAAAGGGAATAATGGCAGCCTGAAGGGAGTTGTCATTTGAGAAGACTTGTAGTTCCAATGCGTTTGTTATACCCCATGAAAAGGAAGCATGGAATGAGCACAGGGATTGTGGAAGTCCGTTTGACTTGTTTTAGCAGAGGATCCAGTAGGAACACTCCATATAACAAATTTCTCTTTAGCTTAGCTTGACAACATATACAAAACTGACATAGGATAACTCTAAAGCACTTTTTTTAGAGCTGCTAAAATAAACTATTGTATTTATGGAATTCTTTTCCCCACTTTTTGTCTCTGAAATTCCAGAAAGATGACAAAAATTTCCAAAAGCTGTGCAATTCTGGAAGCATAGTATATAGAGAAAAAAAGAAATCAAACCAAAACAGAAATACTGGGTCATCTTAGTGGAAAGTTTTGAAAACTGAATTATAAGTGTCTTCTGAAGAGTGGTTAAATAAGTTTAAGTGCAGTAGCCATAGTTAATAACAAATAACTGAAACTTCAGATGTGATTGTAATTTTCTAAGGTGACTGACTTACTTGCTTGAATTTGAAGCTACTGCTATAAATAGCAATAAGACACAGAGACAAGTGGAAAGTGCATAGAAATTTGAAATCTGGATGGGCAGAAGGACAGGTAGTAATACCACAGAGGCAGTGTAGGTGACCTTCATTGTAGTAGGTGGTGAAAGTAAACAGATGTCAATTTTGGAGGATAATCTGTCATTCCATTTCAAACTTCTCTGCTGTCAGAGCTGCCAGGTCAGGCTCTTGTGCAGATGATCTCTTGCCTTTGCATTTATAAGACTTCAGCTGAAGGGCTGAGAATCTCTCCCAAGACTTGATAATTTACCCACTATTCCTAATTACAAAGCTCCCAGGGGAGTACAAAACTGAAAGATGCAGGCTGACTGCAAAAGAAGGTGCAGAAAAAAATTCACAAGTGTGAAAAGATGAAAGAAGAATTACTGGAATTCTTTTCACCTGCTTTGTCCAGCACTCAGTGATGTGGAATTGCTTGATCATCACAAGGGAAGTTCACAAGACTTAGTACTTTACAAGATCCGTTTTCATTTGAGCTCTTCTATCAAAAGCTATTCTACAGAAAAAATATCTGCTGAGAAGCATATAGTTGTTATTTGTGAGGCACACTTGGACTTCTTTTGTTACTCTTTACTGTTAGCTCTAGAATTAAAAGGCTAAGACAATCTGTTTCTCCTTTATTTTCATATTTCAGTATATCTGTGTTGCTCTTTTTACAGCTGGAGTGAGACATTGTGCAAAAGTAATTGAAATGTTTTTTCTCTTTTATTGTAGGATTACAATTTAATTTTCTATGAATGCAGTGCATATTCTGGGTACAATGTGGAAAATTCCGTGCTTCACTTAGCTAGGTAAGATGAAAACACTAACAATGAGGTTTTTTTATATGCCTGACTGCCCTGTAAATGATGACACTGTGAATTCTCTTTGTTTAATTAGTTTTATGTTATATTATATTAATCTAATATATATAATTATCTACTATATTATATAATATATATTAATATTAGTTTTATATTTATTAGTTATAGAAACTCAGGGTGATGAAATATTTGTTGCTTTTAAACTGCTCTGCAACCTGACCCTGTTGCTCTGACTGAGAGTTGCTCAGGCTCCTAAAGAGTTATGCTGGTGAAACTTTGTATAGATTCAGAAACATCTGGATTGTTGCTAGGAAAGCTGAGGGCCTTGTCTGTGATAATTCTTGCAAGAATTTCCTGAAAGTTTGGAGAAATATACTTGAAAATGGATGCTGCTGACTCCTTGCAGCAGGACACTGGATTTGCTTCCTTTTTCCCTCTGCTCATTACAGCTCAAATTCTGCTGTCTGCCTAGGGGCTGGGAGATAGGAAAAAGTGGATTTTTGAAGTTATGTAAAGGCTAGAGGTAAAGATACAGGAAAATATGGCCCCTCTGAATTACTTACAGACGTGAAGACACTGGTAATGAGTTGGCAAGTCTCTAATATTGTTGCTGAAATCAGTGAAATTTTGTGAAACTGTCAGTAATTGGTAAATGTCTAGGAAGCCAGATTAGTTTTAGTTTTGTTCCAGCCTTAAAAGTAAGAAATGAAAGTCACTGGTTTTAGTCTGTGTAATATGTAATAAATGTTAACAATCAACACTAACTAAATTTCTCTAACTAAAAGAACAATAGCAGTTGTGTGATGGGGCCACCATAATTGTACTTTTTGTGCTTGTTTGTTAGTTCACAAAATTTTGTTGTCTTCTGTTAAATCTCTGGACAATTTTCTACTCTCGGGAAAGTGGTTTTTTGTTCCATCTCTTGTGGGTTTTATTGACTTTTTTTCTCACAAATATTCTTTCTTTGCTCCAGGATTTTAAAAGAACATGAAGATAAAGTGAAAGAGAAAACCATCGAACTTCAATCTGATACAAACAAAAAGTCATGTTGTATGAAGCAATAAAATGCTGAGGCATGTTTAGACAAGTCATACATTTATACGACACTACCTGGCACTATCAGATTTGCTTTTATCTTCTAAATATTTCTTCTGATGTGTTCTGACTGTAGGTGTAAGTGAAAGTCAAAATCTTTATATGACCTGATCTTGCTTTTATAAATACTGTCTTTAGTTAAGTGACAGTTTACTTGGGGCATTAACAGTCTTTTATTCTGTTTGATGCCTAACACCACTGAATCCTGCTTTGTCATCAGGCTTGTAGAAGCTGCCACATTATTAATAAGACGAAATAATTTTATAGGAAGAAAACTATTTTGAATATGAAGTAAATTCCTACTTGTGTGAATAATGCTTATTTCATTTCTGTTCAGACCCTTAGATCCTGATTTTGTGTTAAGCTCTCTCTACAATTTTTTAAAAATTTCCATAGGTGTAATTGTTTGTAGTTCAAAACATTTTAAGGCTAACTGACCAGGTCTTTGTCTCCAAAAGCCTGTCATAGGAGGTGTCGTAGAAAATTTTGGAGGTAGAATTTTCAGAAACAGTGGATCTTGTTTTCAGGAAGATTTTAAAAATCTTACCAGCATTTAATGAGTAAAAAATCTCACTGAAATTCAGTGAGATATTGCTCTTTTAGCAATGCTAAGAAAAAATGCCTCCTCATGTAGCTAAACACATGACTGCTTTTTCAAAAGCTGCTGCCACACAACATTCCTCCAGGGTCTGATAGCACTGAGACACAGTTTACCCATGGGGATGCATTTTAGAAAATCATGGCCCACCCCAGATCATAAGAAATGCAAATGTCAATTATCTTTGGAAGCTTTTGTGGAATATAAATGGAAATAAGAAACTTGAGAGTGCGTCACCCAGCCACCAGATGATAAACAATTATTCCTGGTGAGATGTGTCTTCACTGCATCCAACTATTGTGGTAAGCATTCAAGAACAAGTATTCACAATGGTGAGCTTGTTAGGAAAGTGGAGGCCATGGCATAATTTATTTCATTAAAATATCACACAAGATGGTAGATTTAATTATATAAAACTGTTACTGACATTATGTTTTTAATCATTTTTCTATATGTTTTTAAAAAGTTATTTTTCATTTAACTAATGAATCAATTTGAAACTAAAGATGAATGTTAAGCATTAGCTTAAAAAGTAAATCTGGTTTGGATAAAAACTTTGTCAGTAACTAATTGTGCTCTTGGGATTTCAGTCTGATCAAAGGTGTTCATCTAGTTCCAAAAATTGCACAATAGGGGTTTATAGACTTTCCCCTACAGGAATTTCTATATCCATACCAGCACTCAAATGCCCTTTCTTATGAGTTTGTGTCCAAATGTGACCCCTTCCTTATCAAGTAGAATAACCAGGGGTTTACTTCTATCAGGAATGATGGATGAACCAAGCAGCTCAGGATAAGCTGATTATTAAGAGTTTTTCCCTTGTTGATTCCTGAGAATCTGCTCATCCAAATGAAAAAAAACTCCCCTTGCCTTCTGTGAGGTGCCTAAGAAGCTCTAAAAAACTAAATGAGCAAAATGAGTGTCCATTACTGAAAATCAGTAGGTTTTCTGTTCACTGCCCAGGGTTGCTTCTTGAAGTCCATTACTGGTTGTGGAGAGTTGAGCCACCTTATTGACTGTGGCATGTTATCCATCATGGAAATCTTAGAATTGAACCATCTGTGTTCAGTCCTGGCTGGAGCTGAACTAATGCAAACCATTAATTTAAACATCCAACAAAACCAACATTTTATCCCAATTTCAGCTAGGAAAAAAGTGTCATCAGTTTAAATATTGGCTCTGCTAATTGACTTTGAGTGATCTGTTCCCCCATTGATATTGGAACCAGCAGTGTTTCCTCCAGCCTCTGTCAGCCTCAGGAAGACAATCTGAGTCCTTAATTTCAGCTTTACTGTCCATTATTCTAACCCCACAAATTCAGATCCTCAATTTCTTTTTCCCTGAAGTTCATCTTGATTTTGAAGGACAGTGACAAGTGAAGTGGATTTTCTTTCTGTGACTAGCATGGGATCATTTTTATTTGGGTGTCTTTAGCATGCACTGATACCCTGCCAGCAGGATGTACACAATTTGAGAACAGACAATGCTAAGAAGCAGCTGAATCCTGGGATAAGGGCGATTTCTCCTTCTACAGACAAATCTGATGCAGTCTAGCACCCAAGCAATGTCTTCAATCTAGGATTGATAGCTGTGAGTGCTGCTGATCCTTTTTGGAAGTCCAGCCAAATCCCAAGCAAAGGTGCAGGTACACACACAGCACCAGTGTCATCAGCCACACAGACAACACAGAGATTGATGTCTTCACTGCTTGTCACCCATATATACACAAGCAGCAGTCCTATAAATAGGAACACAGATAACCTAATCCTCCTCTTCCTTTCTAGCAGATGAAGACTGAAGTTTGCTGATGAAAATGTGCATGTACACAACTCCTATGACTTGCAGTGCTCTGTTTCTCCCACTCTGCCCTGCACCTCTCCCCAGGATCAAGCAGGAAATAAGGTTTAATGAAAAGACTGGATGTCCTGCAGCTATGGGGCACAAAGCTCATTCAGATAAAATCTGACCAGCAGTTTGCCTGCATACAACTGGTCTCTTATTCTACATTCTCTTGATTTTTTCCAAGCTTATTCTCCTTCCATCTACACTGACTCCTCCCTTTCTCTGTCCTTCATATCCCAAAGAAACAACTTGTCCTAGTTGCCTTTTCCCTGTTAGTCCCAGGTTTTCTACATCTGTACCCACATACATATTTCTTCTATCATTCCTAAGTCACCTTGACTTTACGTGCTGTTATTGATACAATTACTGAGGTGCTGCTGGCCTTGCAAGTTTCCACTCCCAAAGGAGTCCCAACTATTTCCCTGCAATTTTCTGTGAAGTTAATGTGTAACTCTCCCTTACCCACCTGGGAAGTCCAGGCATAGCTCACAGTGCTGTCTATAACAGCTTTCAGCTTCTCACTCTGTTATTTGCAGTGTTCAGAGTTGCTTGTGTCATGTCCAGGGTTTCTCATGGTCTGTTTGGTTATCTGAACCTCAGGTCAGGGCTTATTCACCTGTTGGCACACCTGAACAAACAGAAGGTACTGGTGGACTCATGCTCACTGAAGACAGGCATGATTAAGATGCTACAAGGCTCTACTCCTGGACAGATTCTGCTGTCCAGCTGGCCATCAAATTGGTGTGGGAATTGTCAGGTTCCCACGTTCCTTGATGCTGGGTTGCTCTCTTCTGACTCTGCAGCAGGGTTTTTACCTCCTGGCAGTATTTTTCTCAGCACTTCATAAAGTTAATAGTGGCTTAACAGTAGTGAAGCATCTTTTTCCTCTTTTATTTTTTTTCACCCCCATGTTTCCATTTCAATTCTCCCAGTTTATCTCTGCCTGGTTAGGTACCGAATACTGACAGATCTTTGGATATGCCCAATACAAAGTCCATTTGCATGGATATAACACAGTCCTCCTAACCCTTTGGAAGTGGATGTCCATGAATTACTGTGTGCCAGTTTAAACAGGTTACCATTTGCCCAGATATAAGTGGAGCAACAGTGGAAAAAAATCCTTCCTGAGAGAAGTGTACAACATCTCCTCACATACCAGATTTAAGGAGCGATCTGCAACTGTTAAAATGGGAATGCTCCACACACAAGGAATATGTGAGGAACAGACCACACTGAAGCAAGTTTGCCTCCAAAAGAACTGCAGTCAGTGGTCACACCCCATACTGGAGCAGGGACAAATGAGGAACAGGACAACTGGAATCATTGGGATTGAATGGCTGAAACCATATTATTTGAGGTGGCAGAAAGCATTACACCCAGCCCCACAACTTCCTGTGCTGCCTGTTGGCTCCCTGGACAAATTCTGACAGACAGAGTTGACCTCATAGTGAAAAAAAAGGAAGCTGAAACTCAGGAACAGAGGAGAGAGGGAAAATGTACATGAATACATTTGTCTAATGGTTTACACTCTTTTTCTTTCCCCAGAACCTCCATCATCGATAAAAGATTTGTGTACTTTGGTAGTAAATTAACTCAAGTAAAATTTCCCAACTTGGGACCATTTTTGTTTGCAGCATCCATATACTGGCAGAATTTTCTACCATGAGAGATCATTTTGGAATAAATCCACTTTATCATCTGCACAAGTGGAAGCTTGTTTTAGAAAGCAGAAACACACTCATAAAGCTCATCAGTGGCAACTTCCTGAATTCATCCACAGCTGTTAAAATAATGGGTCTTTTTTGATTATTGAAATTAGAGGAATTGCAATAGGACTCACATACACTTCTGCAAAAAGGAGAGAGTTGGGCACTTTAGCCTGTTCACACATCAGACAACTGAAGTTCTTTTAATATGAAGATAGTAAAATGCACATGGTTATTGTCTGATGAAAATGGGCTTCTCAAAGGGGAAAAAAACCCAGTAGGTTAACTTTACAGGGCATGTATAAAAGTTCATTTCTATTACTAATCTGAACTACTGTATGCAGTGGCACTGAATCTGAATGTACTAGAATTTGAAGGACATTGGATTAGTCAGAGAAACATTGCTTATTTCCTTTCAAGCACTGAAGAGGGAAGTGTTTCAAACAAGTCCATCTACACTGGACAGCTGTGTTTAGCTCCTGCAGTTGTCAGTGCCTTTTCTGACACATGCTTCTCCTGAGTACAACAATCATTACAAGAAAAAACCCAGATTCAGAGGACCTTTCTCACTGAAATGTCTGGTTTTCATGGGTTGAACAGGAAGGGAATAGGGAATCCTGTGGAACGGAGACATTTGAGTAACACATTATGTGGCTCTGAATCTTACTCAAGCACTCCCATTACTTGAGGTGCTGTTTGTGTGTGGGTAATGAACAGTGAAGACCCTGCTATGTTTTGTGTGGCTGATGACATTAGTGTGTTGTGCATTCATCTGCACCTTTGCAGTATGTACTCGGCTCAGGTTTTGGCTGGACTTGCAGCAGCAGCAGCCACAGCTACCATCCCTCTATGACATACTGTGTTGTGCCTGGTGTTTTGTCTTGTGCCATCTTTGCCTCACGTTGTGAGAGCCATATTTTTTGCTCAGAGCATACATAATGTGTTTGTTTAGTTCTTGTGTCACTGTATCCAGCTTAAGCTTTTTTTTTTTCTGTCTTCTTAATGACCTCGTTGTAAACACCAGTCTGCCTATTTGCAGGATTCAGTGCTGCTGCAGCATTACATTTAAATCTTACCTTTTAGCAGCAAGTCAAGTCTATGAATCGAGAATGTAAATATTGCTGTGACTGTATAGCTTCTGTTAAAGCTCAGGTGCTGCTTTTTTTCAGAGGGTAGACCACTGGGTAGGTTTGCAACTCTCCATTCCTGCCAGTTGTTACTCCTCCATTTTACCTTTTGCAAGTTGTTAGAACCCTGTAACAAGCCATTTTGGGCCTTGGCAGAATCTCAAGGAAAAAAAAATAATACAGAAAAGAAGAAAAAGACAGAATTCTCTCCTTTGTTATTGAGCTGAACTAGCCCAGCAAAATCTGACAAATACCACAGTTAGTGGGAGGATATGGGTGGAAAACACAGCTAAGATCACAGTTTTGAGAAAAGAAGTCTAGAGGGGTGGGCAGCCCATTTTCAGTACCAAGAAGGTGTTTAATTGTCTTACCTCTTTTTAACCTCATCTTTAAGTTTTAATAAACGGAACTGGATGTGAACCCTGTTTCTCAGGCAGTCGGGGGAGCTCAGTATTGCTGAAGCCAAACACCAGTTTGGATGCCTCTGATGGGGGCTGGAAAGCCTCAGGATTAGCAGTGCATAGCTCAGAGGCAAGGAAGGCTCTCAGCTGCAAAACTCAGGTGCCTCCCCTGAGAGCCTGAGTGAACCACTCAGCTTCTGCATGGCCTTCTCCCCGGTCTTACAGGTGCAAATGACTGAACTGCATTGAACTGCACTACTTGACAGCTTTGAACAAGGTCCTTTGAATCTAGGCTATTAAGGCTCATCAGTTGTCATAGCAACCCTGTATTGTATGGATTTGTATTATGAGGCTGTAATAAGGCTGTTGCTCATCCCTCTGAAATGAGGCATAAATCACTAATGCAGTTTCTCAGTGACAGGACTTCTTTAAGTATTATTCTGACAGAGAAACTGATTTGCATTAAATGACATTTCTGTCAGAAAGACAAATGAATGATAGGAGTGATACTTGCTACAGGTATGCTTATAAGCATTTTTATTTGTAACCCTCTGTAGAGTCACCTTTTACACTGAAATAATTTGTGTCATTAGAAGCCTCAGGGGAGGTTGTGCAAGGAATTAGTAAACTTAGGTAAAATGTGTAAGCCCTTGCTCTTGGCTTGTCCCATGCAGGGAATGCTGCCTAGCAATCGAGTGCTGCTTAGATGATTAAATAGTGAATTTTTGTTTAATACTTGTTCCTTGCTGACATGATTCTTGTGTAGAACAGTAGCTAAATGTACCTTTCTGTCATTGCTATGCAGACAATGCAGCTGTGCAAACATGGTATGCTTAGATTACTGTAGGTTGCCATTGGTCAAGAAAGTTAAGTCATACACAATTACAGACATCTATCGAATAATTAAAAATTAACTTCTGGCAGATTTCGAAATGTAATGCTAAATAAGCTAGGCATGGTTTATTGTGAAGGGGATTTGTATTCAATTTGCTGATAACTTATAGAGTCCCCGTCCTTGGAAGTTTTCAGAACAGTTTTTACACAAAGCCACAATGATTTGATACAGCTTTGAGGAAATTTCTGTTTGGAATAGAAGCCTCCAAGATTTCCTTACAACCTACATTTTGGTGGTACAGATGGAAAAATCCCTAAACAAATACTATTTTAGTTAAGCAGACTGTTTTGAATGTCTGCTTTGTATACCAACATTAAAGCCTAGCAGTTAAGATCACAACACTTGCAACAGAGCATTAAGTGTGTTATGAAATCACTCTATGGTGCAAGACATCTCTAAGAAAGCAAATGCCCATCCTGTCTTCCAGAAGGGCATAAAAGGATTCAGACAGCAGTGAGCCTTACAATCCATGGGAAGGTGATGGACAACTAGTCCTGGAAACCATTCTGAGATACATGAAGGACAAGGTGGTGATCAGGAATAATCAGCATGGAATGACAAAGGGGAAATTGTGCATAATGAAGCTGATAGTTTCCACAATGAGATGTCTAGCTTGATGTATGAGAAGAGATTAATGGATGTTGTTTAATTCAGCTTTAGTAAGGCTTTTGACACTCTCCCATAACATCCTCACTGACAAGATGATAAAGTGTAAGACAGCTGGACAGGAAACTGCTCTGAAAACCAGCTGAATGACTGGGCCCAGGGGGTTTAAAGAAGAGAAAGCTCAGGGGGGATCTTATCAGTAAATGTAAATACTTAGTGAACTTCGGGAATGAAGAGAAGGGAGCCAGACTCTTCTCTGGAGTACCCAGTGACTGTAGAAGAGGCTACAGGCACAAATTGAAACACATGAAATTCCATCTGAATACAAGAAATATTTTCTATTTTCCTGTAGAAGTTCTCAAACACTGGACTAGTTTTCCCAGAGAAGTTGTGGAGTGTCCATCCTTGAAGATACTCCAAACCTAACTGTAAGTGGTCCTAGGCAACCTGTTCCAGCTTGTATTGCTTCAGCAATAGGAATTGGATGTTTTCAGGAAATTGGTAAACCAATGGTACTTTCTGTCTTCCTCAATTCTAGCTGTCTATAAATGTTCAAAGTCTTGTGGACTGATGATATCTCCAGGCCAATTAGATTTATCCTCACTGTCACAGGCATTTACATGAGTGGACTGTAGGAAGAAGGATACATGACACAGAGGCAAGTAACAGTTGAAGACAGCTTAGTAGAAATGTTTGAGAAAGGTCTGGTTTTGGTTTATAAGCAGATTCCACAAAGGGGATCCTATATATCCCTGAAATACAAGCTAGAAACTTCTCAAGATGAAGGAAAAGAAACAGCATATTATGCCAGTAGTGTTGAAGGAACAAGAATGGGAAGAATGTAACATAGTATCAATGTTCTGGCAAACAAAAGTGAATTTTGCATTTGGACCCATGAACATGAGGTTGCAAGGGTCCAGGAATTTGCCCAGATGGAGAGTAGGCATCCTGCTGCTTAACAGAGTTCCTACTTAATGGTATCATTTAGCAAAAGAATTCAAATGGAAGTTTCTGCAAGAAAATGTTTGACCTTATTGTCTTCACTACTTTTGTTAGTGGGTTGTGTCAGGACAATTTACCCAGTCTTCTGAGTGTTTTCCAATTATTTTCTTAAGTTCTTTTCTCAGTTACCTGCACATCTTTACTGGTAAAGGGTACCTTCACTTTTTGAATTCTGCTCCTTCCATACCCTCAATTCCTAGCTCAAAATGTATTGTCATCACATGTTTTGTTCTTGGCTACTTGACATACAAATGTTATCCATCACACGCTGCTGCTTCAGCTTCACACAGCACTTAGGTTTCTTACTATATTTCTACACTTACCCCATAGGAAAGTGAGCAAAATATTGAGCTTTTTTTTTCTGCGATACTCCCTTGGTGGTGATAATAGCAATTATATTTGCTTCAATCATATCTCATTAGCTAATGACATTGATTTTTCATGCCAATAAATGTGAAAAATATGCGACAATGGTGATAAAGTGCTTCTGCTAACTGATCGGCATTGCAAGTTACTGTTAATGAGTTACACACGCCTTTCTGGGCTGCCAGTTCATATTCCTGCATCAAAATGTAGGGCAGGTCTGGTTTGTGATTAAATTCTGTTGTGACCTTAACACAGGGATCCATTTCTGGTTCTAGGGCTGTGTTGTACTGGAAATGCTGATGGTTCACTTATGTAAATGGGAAATGGCTGGACACAAAAGCACAGAACCGAGCTGCAAAAGAGGATGTTCTCTTGTCCACATGAAGATTTAGGGGTCAGCTCAGGCTTGATCTTGCTGATTGCTGTGCTTGATCTTGCTGTGCTGCACTTGATGATTCAGAGGAATGCCTTGGATTGCAACCCAAACCTGTGTGCTGTTTGAGGAAGTAAGACTGTTTTTGTGTTGCAGTTGTTATCTTTCTGTTTCATAGTCACACTATACTATCTCCCCAAGCTTTCTCAAAAAATACTATATTCATGTTGTTTGCATCATCACAAATCTCCACTGTTGGTTTCCACTCAAAAATGAGAAAATATCAAACACACAAAGAAAAGAGAAAGGGGAGTCAGGGAAATTGTATTGGTACCTGTAAAGCCTGAAAGATATGCAAAGAGAACAGCAGAGATTTCAAAAATTTTGGGATCATAAAAATCTTTTTCTTTCCTGTCAGTTGTATCTGCACTCTAGAATAAATCTTTTTTTTTGTCTAAGAGACAGGTGGTCTGCTTTAGCAGTCATCTGTGAGCAGTGGTCTGCTTCTTTCTCTGTCTCGACTGTGTAGAACACATCTTTTACCTTTTTTGTGCTTATCCCCAGAGGCAGTAGCTATTTTCAGGGAACACTCTTGTTCCCTGTAGGTGTACTACTGCCCTGGCTCACCCCAGCCATCATACAGTGCAGAAACACGTTTTCTGGGAAATCTCTAGCTGGTGATTCATGTTCTCTTTACTCTAAACATTTTGTTATATGAGATCTGAAACATCAGGTTTATTTCTTTAGTTGCTTTTTGAAAAGATTTGTAGGTGCTGTTAATTCACACTTAATTTCTGGGAAGTTTAGATACCATCTAAAGGATTTGTCTTCTATATGACTCCCACATGTGCTTAGCAGATTAAGATCTAAGATGATCTCTAAGAAATGTTGAAATAAATGTTTCAAAAAAGGTAAAAACCTCCCCATTTTCTGCTTGGAACTAGTCTGTGAATGCTTCATGCCTACTGAAAAAGAAATCACCTGGCTTAGTTGTATATTCCAACTAGGCAGATGCACACACTGGCATAAACTTAGACCTTACAAGCCAATAGCAATTGCTCATAAAATGTGTCCTCCATGGCACCAACATAGCACAGTAAGAAAACTGAAGTTCTCTTTTAAATAGTGATCCTTGGGATTACATTTGTTGCAAAACCCTTAGATGCATTTGTTACGCACTGTGTTACAGCAGCAACATAGACTGTTAGGAGGAAAAATGGAGGAGGAGGGATTACAGGTACATAGGAGGTGTAATTCTTATAAAAGGCTAGGATGCAATCATGGGTTGTGTAGGGAAGAGGGGAGTCACCATGAGGGGACTAAGGCAGGAACTAACTGTATCTTCCAGTACCTCATGGAGAGTTACAGTGAAAAGAGCCAGGCTTTTCTCAGGGGAAAATAGTAAAATAATAAGAACCTACAGTCATAGGTTAAAACAAGAGAAATTCCAGTTGAACATTAAGTGTCCCTTTGAGATTATCACAACACTGGAACAGCTGTCCAGAGAGTCTGGGGGGAGTCTTTATTCTTGGAAACCAAAGAATTTCTGAATGGTTAGTTTTGGAAAGTACCACTGGAGGTCATATAGTCTAACCGCCTGCTCAAGCAGGGTCCCTTATAATCCATTACTGAGGATTAGTTTCCAAGTGATTTTTAAGTATTTCCAAGAATGGAGATTCCAGAACCTCTCTGGCCAATCTGTTCCAGTGCTTGATCACAGTAAAGTTCTTCCTCATGAAATCCTAGAATAGCCTGAAGTGGAAGGGACTCATAAGGATCATTGAGTCCAACTCTTGGCTCTGCACAGAACAGCCCCAAGAGTCATACCATTTGCCTGAGAGTGTTGTCCAAACACTTCTTGAACTCTGTCAGGCTTGATGCTGTGACCACTTCCCTGGAGAGGCTGTTCTAGTGCTCAGCCACACTCTGAGTGAAAAACCTTTTCCTGATATCCAACCTAAACCTCCTTGACTCAACTTCATGCTGTTGCCTTGTGTCCTGCTGCTGGCTGCAAGGATGCAAAGGTCAGTACTTTCCCTTCTGCTTCTCCCTGTGAGGATGCTAAAGACCACAATGAGGTCTCCCTTCAGTCTCCTCTAGGCTGAGCAAGCCAAGTGACAGGCTCATGTGGAACTTCTTGTGCATCTATTTCTGCCCTTTGCCTCTTGTCCTATTGGTGGGCACCACTGAGAAGAGTCTAGACTCATTCTCTTGGCACTCTCCTTTTAAGGTGCTTACAGACATCAAAAAGGTCCCCTCTCAGACTTCTTGAGGCTGGCCCAGCTCCCTCAGCCTTTCCTCCTAAGAGAGATGCTCCTGTCCCCCAATCATTCTCATTCCTCTCTGCTGGACCTGCTCCAGGAGCTCCGTGTCTTCCTTGGACTGTGAAGCCCAGAACTGGACACAGAACTGGACTCCAGATTTGCCTCACCAGGACTAAGTGGAGGGGCAAGATCACCTCATTCAACCTTCTAACAATGTTCTTACTAAGGCACCCCAGATACTATTGACCTTCTTGGCCTCAAAGACACACCTCTGGCTCATAGACAACTTGTTGTCCACCAGCATCTCCAGGTCGTTCTCTGAAGAGCTGCTTTCCAGCAGGTCAGCCCTGTACTTTCTAATCTTCCTAAAGTAGGGACTTATTCTTCATTATATACATAGAATACCATGTTTCCTTTATCGACTTACCTTCTAAGTGAATGAAGTTATCTATAATCAAATATGTATGTGTTAAATTAATTTCTGAATCAATATTAAATTTAAAACAAATCCTGTTGTAAGTGATCTCTGAGAAGGTTCTTCAAATTAGCACTGTGGTAAAGACATGTCTTGGGTATTACTGGGTAAATATTACCACCTTGGGTAATATTCTTATTCCCATTTTTGACAGTTTCAACTCCTATTAGAAATCCAAAACAGTATTTAAAGGCTGTAAACCCCTAATTCTGCACATAGAGAGTCCCCAGAACAAGCCCTGCAAAACCTAAACCTGAAACTATTGACATCTGGCAAGGGTTAATTGGTGCTGGGAATAAGAAGCTCTTAAGAGAATAGAGCCATACCATGCTGTTCTTTAGAGAACCTTGGGAATACAGAGTGACCCCCCAACACTAGGGACTACTTCCTTAATCCTATCAAGCACTGCAAGTGTGAACTGCCCACTTTGCCTTTTAGAGGCATGCTCAGCACGGAGTTTTTTTTGAATGCTTCTTTTTGTTTCAAGTGACAGAACAATCCCTGAGAAGCGCTTTAATACTTTGCCTTAAGATCAGAGTCAAGGCAGAAGCGACCTGCTTTCTCTTTTCTCCAGCGCTGTGTTACTCATCAGGGACAGTCTTTTGTGTAAATACTGTATTTCTGTTTCTTTCTCATGCTCTGTCCTCAGCTCATGATCTTATTTTCCTGTCTGTAGGAAGGGAATGAAATTTTTTAAAGATGTGCTCTGTTTCAGCTTTCAACTGTCATTTTGTCATTGTATTTTAATGTAAAGCTTTGAAAAATCAGTGGCTTGGGTTCAGGCCTGGAGTCCACGAGAAGCTTTCTTATTAAAACCTTGAGAAAAAATGAGGCTCTAACTCTGTGGTATTTACCCAGACTTGGATTGCTGAGGAAAACCTTGTAGCTGATTGCACCTGACCTCCAAGGTCTTTGCATACCTCTTTCATTAATGCTGACCTAACTAATGCTGTGTGTGCCGAGCTCACCTGTGCTTTTAAAACCCTGTTGGTAGGTACCAGCTTTAATGGCCTTGCATTTGCTTTTTGATCACTGTGATTTTAAGGCACTCAGCAATCTGGTAGACACTCTCAGTTCTTTCTGTCATGGAGAAATACATGTTTTTGGTTTTGTTTTTCTTTTTTTTTTTTTTTTATGTGAAGAAATGCACATGCTTATTTTCCAGGATGGAATGTACCTGAGGTGTGGTGACCACCTCAGAACTGTGCCATTAACAGTATCAGTCAGGATGTAATCCTGCAACACTGAAGTGAATGGGCATTTCCAGTACTAAGGCAAGGTGGCCACTACTGAAGAGAGACCAACACTTCACTGTCAGCAATTGAAAGATGAGGCAGAAAGGGCAATTGATGTGCAGCACTTCTTAAATACTTCTCATATTGGTTAATGAGCTGTTCTGAACAAGTGGGGTTTTTTGCGCTTGACCAGTGCTTACTATCAGGCAAAAATTACACATTCTCAGTAAAGACCATTGGGAATCTTATTTTTTTTCCTCTCTTTCTCTTTACTTTTTTTTTTCTTTATTTTAAATAAGGTATAAGAGTTTTCTCCCCTTTCTTTTTTTTTTTAAATATTAAAGTTATTAAATATTTATGTTGTGGGTAGAGAAGTGGATGGTTTGAAATGCTTTCAAAGTATAATTTAGGCAAAAAAAGTAAGAGTCTTTCCTCTTTCAGTAATAGTCATCTCAGTGATTACTGGCAAAGAAGAAGAAGAAAACATTGAGTAGATTTTTATATAAATGGAGGGCCTGAGAAAAACGGTGGTAGATTTCCTTACCTTAAATTCCTAGAATCACAGAGTGTTACTAGAAAGTGACTTGTAGATGTTTTTTTTCCCCAGTCCATTACTGAAAGAGTAGCTGAACTCATTCCTTGAAAATGATGGCAATATTTCACAGATAAACTCAGTTTTGTAAGGCAAGTTGTTCATCTTCAATCCAAAAATATGAAAGAAGCTTTAAAACAACAGTGATGAACCAAATTGCAAACAGTATCATTTACTGCTGAATTACAGTTTAATTTCACTCTACATAGATACCATTTGATAAAATCCCCAGATCATATTCTTTAGACCATAAGAAAATGGAGGCACTGTACAGTTTCTGTGGAGGGAAAATCAATAGAAATAGGTTTCTAAAAAGTGAGAAGTTGACGAAAACTGGCAAAATACATCTTCAAGTATGCTTTATTTGCAGGTGATTAAAAATATTTTAGGCAAAAAACTAGTCAATCTTATCCAGTACAAGATAGAACATGATTTAGTGCCTAATGCTAGACAGACTGGAAAATGTGTTGATAGGACTGGTGATGCAGTTGTTGATGAATTACATGTGGTTAAATGGCTCACATTCATATAGTAAAAAGACCTGATACATATATATGAGGAATTATAAGCGCTTAATATTTTAACAATAAGCAGGAGATTTTGTACGAAAAACAAGGGACTCAAGGGGACGGGAAAGCTACAGACATCTTAGTAATATCAGAAGCCATCGACATTTTTTTTTTTAAGACATTAACTTGCTCCTGCAAATTACTGCACTCTTGAGAATAATATTTGCAATTTAAAACTTATCTAAAACATCACCAAAAGGTAACACTAGTTCCTATTTTTTAAAAATTATTTTGTATTAAGAATTTTGCAAAGAACTGAAATATGGCATGGCAAGAAGCATGAATTATCCACCATTTCAGAGACTTTGCATTCATCACATTTAAATACTAGGTGTCTGATTTCTGAAAGTCTCATGCAAAATCCAACTATAAAAACTCACCACAGAATATTTTCAAGGATAAAAAGCTAATGTTTTTTAAAGCTCTGACAGACATCCAGTTGTGAAGGTGAATTTCAAAACTAATGGTCCACATTTTCAGAGGACATTCAAAAATATAGTTGTTGAACTTCCTGTAAATGCCCAGCTCTTATCTACACTTTGCATGGAATATTTACCAAAGCTATAACATTGGACAGTTAATGGAATATATCACTGCCTAGAGTAGCGCCAGAGGTAACATCATTATCTTTCCATAACTGCGTAATGAGAATTAAATAATCACAAAACAAATTCCTATTATGAAGTGACTTTTTTTTCCTCATGTACAATATATATATTCATTTATATTGAATATAAGTCCAGTAGTACTATCACAGTAATGTGCTGTAGTAGTCTTTCATAGTGAGAAAACTGCCCTAATCATCTTTAACATGCAAAGCTTGGAAGAACCAGAAATTCACAGTAAGTAATACAATTTGTATAAGCATCTTCTGCCACCCTAAAGTTAACCAGAACACTCAAGACTGTTGCTTATTTTTTTTCCTATGTTTAACAAAAGCTACAGTTCTGTATACTGTACATTCACAGTGGGATCCCAGCCCCCTGTACTGTCTGCAAGAAAGATCAGGTTACCACCCTCCATCAGAGTAAACATTCCAGTATTTAATATAATAATCTTGTGAACAGTTGTTCCTAGCTTGAAGCTCAGCAGTTCAAGACTTGATAAAATTCTCCTTTTCATCTCTTGGAGAGGTTTCTTGCTAACGCATTTTGTAGTCATTAGATACTGACATTTCACATAGCTGTCCTTTAAAATCCAAGTCTACTGTGAAATCCAGGTCACGCTGTAAAAAGATGTAAATGCAACATGTAAGACCATAAGTTTAGTGTATTAATTCAGTTATCATTGCTTGGGTTGAAAAGACCAGCAGATTCAAGAGATTCCTGTGGTAGTTTCTAACTTCTGGTTTTAAATGGTGCTAACACTGAGAAAGCAGGCTGTAATATGTTTGATAGCATTCACCATACAATCTGTGCTTAGGTTATATTTCTATACTCTTCCAGATGTAGATTTAATGTTCTAGTTATCCTGGTTCAGAAAGCTTCTGAAATGCTGTTATCATATGTATCCTATGAACATTTTTGTAGATATCCCCCATTGAGATGCTCTTAATTTAGGCTAAATTCCCACTAGGGGTTGTTCCAGAATAGATCTAGTAAACTTCCCATCATGACACATTTTTAGGGAAGAGGCACTACACAGCCCTACAGAAGGAAGCTGTGTCTATGCAAGCTTTTAAAAAACTTAATGTTTCAGAAGAACAAAGCACTAGCAAATAGTTTTGAACTGAGGTGGTCTCTCTGTCTTACAACAACTATCAAGAGCACATTTATTTTAGCACCCAAATCTGCATTCAGGTGCTTACAAATTCAGGTGTGAACAAATTTGAGATATCTTATTCATTTTTCCCCCTCAATGAAAATTGATACATTTAAACCAAAAGAAAATATTCCAGTCTCCCTAGGATCACATAAGGGTGGGGAAACAGATTATTTTCCTCTTGCAGCAAGTAGCCTCAGGGGTGAATGCGTTTGTTTTAATGCCAAGTTTATTTTGTGTTTATTTCTCCCTCTGTATCAACACCACCTTATCTAATCTGTGTTTGGTATAAAAATGGAAAAGCAGTGAAAAAGGGGAAGACAATTAAATGTTAAGATTTGTTGCAGTTAACAAATGCAATTTTTCAACAATTACAACTGCATAGATGGATAACAGGTTATTTTAACTGCTCTTTACTGTTATAGAAAACGAAGAGATTCTGCTCAAGATGCTTGGCAGAAAATGGTCCAGTGTTTCTCCCAGAAGGTATAATTCTCATGTCTTGTTCTACCCAGCCATAGGTTATCTATCAGACCATGTCTCACAGTCTCCTTACCAGTTACAAGAAGCACTAGGGGGATTCAGCCCATAGCAGAGAAACTGAGAAAGTTTTCAGCAGTCATGGTAGTGTGATATCCATCATGCTTTAGCTTTAGTCTTAAATAAAGCATCTCTATTTTCTGTGGAAAGGCACAATTTTTAAACAACCCTTTCACTTGGTTAGTGAGTTCATACAAGCATTCCTTTGAAATGTATTACTTAATTTCCTTTTGGACTGTTCTTGGGCACTGCATAGCAAATCACTCAGTGCCCATAGATGTGGAACTGAAGTACTTATTCATGATCATCCCGTGTTGGCAGAAGGGATCTTTCCACTGATTTCAGTGACACTATGAAAAACCCCTTGCCTGCATGTGTCACAAAATGTGAGTAAAGCTGATTGCAGAGAGCAGCTGACTGAGTGATGTATGTGAATCCTTTCTCCCTTCCCATGCTATTCTGCTTGCAGGCTGACATCTGTAACATCAGCACTGCTTTACCCTTGCTGTCATCAGCTTTGGTGAGGCTGTGACTGGAGCTCTTACTAATAAACATGAATGTCTTTAGCATGCTCATTGTTTTACTCCTGTGTATTTTCTTCATTGGTGATCAGTAGAGATGGAATTAGGATCAGGGATGGTGACTTACCACATTTTTTGCATTTGGTTTCATGGATATAGTCCCATAGATTTCTTCTCCTCGTCTCACAGTTAAATAGTCCTCCAAGTAGAAGACAGTTTGCTTCCAGTGAGTATAAGGAGCATCAGGTGCTAAAAAGATATAAATGGGTATCACTTATTGAAATTTCTTAAATGCCTTACAAATCAAATTATGACTTGGAAACAATTGGGAAAAATCCTTTCTTTTCATAGAATGCTTTATGTCCTATATTAGCAAACATACTTTACAACACAATTCTATTGCCTGTCTGTGAGTTGTCTTCTGATTTTTGCTGGAATATGTCAGATATGAATCACACCCAGCAAGAAAGATTCCACAAAAGGGCTTACAAGGCAAGATAGGCACATTTTTATGCTTTTCTTTCAACCCACACATGTTCAAATTGGGAAAACCTTTACCACTAAATGCTTTGAATTTCAGAAATCTAAATTAGTTCAAAAAATAATTATACAAAAGCATGAAGGAAAGGTACATCAAAAATTATTAATCACAATGTTACAGATGAAACATTTGACTAGTGATCCCAAACCAGCAAATTTTATAGTTTCCAGAAGGATAGAACAGATGAAAGGGCACTAGCACCTTGATCTCTTTTGGGACTATTAAAAGGCATTTTGGGCAATTTGCCCGAGATGGAAAATGGTCTAAATTGATTTCTAGTATTGCTTAGCAGAATTGCTTTGATGACCTTTTGCTATTTCAGGCTTTTAATTTACTTATTTGGTTCTATTTCTGATTTAAATTCCAATGTTTGAGCAGTGCCTAATGAACTTGTATTGGTCACTTCTTGTTCCTACCATTCTTGCAGTCAAGAGCATCTAGGAACCTAAGAATAGCTATAGGAGCTCAAAGACTTCCTAACCTGGCAAAAAAAGCCTCTGATAAATTAATTTTTCTTCTGTTTGTATCCTCAAGTCACGTGAGGTCACTGTATGGTATCATTATTAACACTTTAATAAAATACTGATTTTATTTCATTTCAACACCAGTGTTTCAAAAAAATTACTTGGCTTTGAAAATTGTTTGTGACTGGGAAAATACTGATGCTTTTTTAAAAATACTGGCAAGACAGGAATTTTTAACTCTTTTCTAAAAATTCTAGAATCAGAAGACTGATATAAACCAACTTTTTTTCAGAAACTGTGCTGGCAAATTGGTATCATCAAAGGGAAAAGGAGTTTACCAGATAATTTCTGTCTATGTGTCCAGACAGTTTTAATGACTGTTCATCCCAATTGTTAAATGAGATATCTTCTTGTAGGAATTCTGATCCAGACTGTTTACTATTTGGACATGGCTGCATAACATTTCTAACTGAAAACATGTTCGACCAAAATGAAATTGAATTTATATTCTTAATCAAAATTGCTGCCTTATACACACCCACGCAGTTGTGCACATGTCCCTGTGCAGGGCCATGTTCCCTAGAAAAGCCTGGCATAACTGGAAACCTGTGCCCCAACAGCAGGGAGTGTGTGTAATGCAGGCCCAGGTCTCCATGTCTACCCCAAATTACACACTTATTCTTAATTTATGAAAATTCAAGTCAATGAAGCAGTGTTTTGACATGTCCTACAAATGGGTGTATTTTACTGAATTCAGTGCAGCTTTGCCAAGACACCAGGTGAGAATCTTTACCAGTCTTCTAGACAGTGGTGAACTTCAGCAGCAGATGGCCAAACAACCTTTTTATGGAGTAATTCTTCTGCACGTACCTTATCATGATAAACTGAACAGAGGCAGAGAAACACTTCACCCTTCTGTCTACACAAAGGCTGTCCACGGGATGAGGTTTTTGCATTTATTGCAAGAGTCTCTCGTTTATTCAGTCTGGTAAGCAATGCCTTAAGGGAATGGAGTTATTCCTTTAAATATCTGCTCACCAAATCAAGTTAGAATTCCACATCTGGCTTGATAGAGACAACTCATATAAACACTATGTGTGTTTTTATAACTTGGGAAAAATGGTTGTTTTGTTCTAGACTCTGGGGCAAGCTTTGTTGGGTTCTGAATTTAGGGAAAACTAGAATGCAGAGCTGCTATTTCTTTCTGAGCTGATAATTCTCTGCCTAATCTGAGAAACTTGACACAGGATTTAAATGTAACTGGTGAGGAACATAAATTCACAGGTCATAATTCCTGCTGAGCTCTAAGATTGTTAGCCATTATGAAATCCTGCCCCTGTTTCCACAGAATTCCTATAAGCAGTTGTCCTTTCCCCATCCTGCTCACCTCCCCAAAAATGACAATAGTTTTTATCACTGTAATTCAAATGTGGTGGTACTTGTACTATCTAATCAGCAGCACTAATAGACTGATAGCAACAGAAATGAAATGACAAGAATTACAGATTACCTGTAGAAAATCCCATCTTCTTGTGGCACTTTGTAAATTCAATATTAAAATAGGTGACCAAAGCATGAATGTAATCATTGCGTTGAATTTGGAGGCAGAATGCAGAAGTAAATTCCAATTCTTCAGTCTTCACTGTATAAATATCTACTTCCTGTTTTGAGGAGAAAGAAATGACATTTACACACAGAAATATTCTGTGACTGTCAGGTAAGTGTTGAATGAAGTACTTTAGTATTTCATTTAATGATCAGACACAAAGAAGACTGGCAGCTTTTTAACACTGTAAGAAATCAGAGCTATATTCTAATATATCAAATCATGAGGAAATGATGCAGTTACCTGACTAAGCTGACAGAGAGGACACTCACTGAAGAGTGTGTGTTCTTGGGACTGGCAGGGAAGGGCTGTGGGAGCAGGGGAAAATCAGGGTAAAAAGGTGCTTTGATAAATACAGGTAGATGTTGAAATGGAGATATGGGTCCAGTTCAAAGACCTTTTATCATCAGGGACTGTCAGCATGAGGAAAGATATCAGAGTTGGGTTTTAATAAAAATAAACTTTATTTGGTTTTGCATCTCTGGAAAGGAGAGTAATTTGACTGTGTCAAGCACTCAAAACATTGGAGGCACAAGAGGGGCCTGCTTTTTGATGGTGATGCTTTCTAGTCCTGTGTCAGGTAACTGATTCCAAACAGTGAGCACAGGGATCTTGCTCTTGAACAAGACAGAAACAAATTATGTCAACTGTACTATGGCTTGATTGCAGTAGTTGGAAAGGATGATGTAGTATTCAGGATTGCTTACTGCCATTAATATTTAAATCTCACTGTTCAAGGCTTAAACTGTGTTTTTCAGATGGATCTGATTTTCCCAGCTAGGTACTGCTTTTATCTAGGTTGTTTCTAAAAGTTGTAGTGATGATAGGTAGGATGGTAAATCTGAAGTACTATTGTAATGCTGTGGGAAATGTTTCCTATGCACTTTCTGGTACCTTCATTGCTCATTCTCATTACTCTGGTACCCTTATTGCTCATGCATACAGGGAAACTGAATTTTTGTAGGCAGAAACCCAAATTTTCTCTAGTCTACCAGCTGAAGTCAGGAATTCTGTCTCTGACCTCACTAGCATTTCTTAAGACTTGCCCTGCAAAATGGACAGCAGAGTCTAGAGCACCCATTGGAGTGTTCTTTTAGCCTCACATTAGAGGGCTCTTGTAGAAATTGCCTTCTGTAATCTAAGGTAAGACTGCAAAAAGAGACATAGAAAGATGCAGCCATATTTCAGTTACTGAGGTCTATGCATGGACCATGTATGTGTTTCTGAGACTTAGGAAACTTATGGGGATATGATTTAAGCAAGCCATAGCTTTGACCTGTCTGGTGACCATTAAGTTCAAGAAGAACTTAACCATAATGAAAATTATTCTACTGCATTGCAAAGACACCCTGAGGCACTAGTGTTTATCCTATGTGACATATGCATATAACTGGTCATTTAAAGCTGTGATAACGTCAAAATGTTTTTTGTTTTCTCCCCCCCAAAAGATGGTAAGAAAAAAGCATGGTAGGAATGAGAACTTCTGAGGTCTCCTGGAAGAGTTCCATATTGGCCTGCAAAATTTGCTTTGCCAAGCAAATTGGACTGGTGGGTGATAGCTTCAGACTTCTGTAATTTTTGGTGTCTTTTTAGTGATCTCACTGTGGGGAAATTGGGAATTAAGTCTAGTAGTGAGGGACAGAAAAGGGAGCTAGCTCCCTCTCTCTGAGCTTTGTTGGTTGTGCAGGGTAAAGTGGAATCAAAAGCACTAAGAAATATTTTAATTAGAGATGTCAGTAGAAATTTCTCAAAAATATTAAACAGATACCCTGAATAAACTGTTGGTCACTTTTGCAGTCCTTTTTTTAAGGACAGAAATGTAGGTTTTTACAATGCATGGTAGGAGACAGAAGTGGGGTGATTTTTATTTATTAATATAATTCTGAGAATGGCCAAGTCTGGTTTTGGTGATCTCTTTGAATTGTACTCTGGCAACTACTTATTCTTATATAAAATGGCAACACTCATTACAGCTAACTGCAAGGAGACAAATGATAGAAATTGGAGTTAAAGTTGCTTCTAGAGTGCCATGACACCTCTTTCCTGATCTTCTTCCCAGTCAGGTTACTCAGCTAGGATTTTATGAGCATGGAAATAAACTAAACATGCAAATCGCAGTGGATGTCCAGGTTTGGTGGAGTTCTTTCATTTGTTTGTTTCTTTGTTTGTTTTTGTATCAGAGAAGAAAACACAACTGTTTTACTAAGTATGAAACAAACTTTTCCATATTTTTTGGCAATGCTACTGAAAGCAGTAGGCCCCCAGTAGGACACCAATGCACTTATTCCTGAGTTCACTTATTGATTCTGGTGGTTTTAAGATGCTTTGGTCTCATTACTCTTCCAGGCTGATTTGCTGTGGAAGTTAAACACAGGACTCCTATTTGACAGGACAATTTCTGTGCCCCTCAGATGTATTTAAGCAATCATACAAAAGAGAACGGCTCTCACAGCAGAGAAGGTGCTACATTCCCTGCATGCACCACCCCTAGTGCACCTGTGGTCCAGTGCCTAAAGTTCCTTAAAGCATTCAGCACTTGGGTTACATCCAGTTTCTGAGGAGTAAAAAAGAGGAGATTTTACTCAAGTCTCCAGCACGTCAGATAAGTGCCATGGCTACACAGCATGCACAGTTGGTGTCTTATTTTGCTGATTTTGTAGAACCACTCAGAGCATCTAAATTGGAAATTGAAATAACTGCAGAAGCACAGGACTCTGACTGGTCTCTGGGGAATGTATCTAGTGACTGGTCCATCCACAGACTAATGTAGAGAGAACCTAGACTCATCTGGTAGGCACCCTAAATTAGTTGGCTTTGGGTTGAATACAATCCTAAAAATCCCTCTGTGAATCTAATATGAACAAGCTGTGCTATCCAAAAGTGCTATAATAAAACATTTGAATAATTAAACATTATGGCTTTGTTTATTCTCAAATGTTTTCTTAGGCTAATATTATTCTCTGAATTCACTAATATTTTCAGGAGGAAAGAAATGCATTTTATATAAATAAACCATGTGCAAAAGTAAATTAAATTTAAAAATATATAACTACAGAGTGTTTTTCCTGCTTTCATATTGCTATCTTGAACATAAATCTCCCTTCTCCATGCTTTTCATTGACAATTTTCTCTTTGCTCGGTGATCAATTTGTGAGATTAGTGACTGATTCTGGAATGGAGGGTGGTTTGTGCTTGTGTACTTATTACCTGCTTTGCTCTCATGGTGCCTCTACATGGTACAGCACCATTCAGTTTATGGACAAAAAAATGTCAAAACTAAATATAAAACCTAAATAGAAACACTTTGAAAATTTATATCTGTCATCTCGAACCAAATTACTTTCAAAGACCTTTTAAATAAAGCATTGGATTTGCACTTCAATTAAGGGCGTGCAGCTTTTTATTCCAGAGCAGCCAACCCATTTTGCTCCCTGATCTCTTTCTGGACATATTTCATAGAGTCTAAATAGCTGTTTCTTTTTTGTGTCCTGCAATTTTAAATTGCCCTGGCTGAGGCTGTTTTCAGGCACAGCCATGTACTCCCCTCAGTGCAGATGGACTGTGCATGCATATGTACTCATGCAGAGTTTCTGTTTCTCTTCCTTTTTGCTGCTTTCAGTAAAGGTTTTGCAGACTGGAGGCATGGCTTTCCCTTTTGCATATGGGAATATTAAATGCTGTGTTTTTCACTGGCAAAAAGTGAAAGGGAAAAGTTAGAACTGATTCTTTGGGATAAATGAGTTCTTGGATTCATGGACCTGGTAGTACCACTACTATTGATGCAGACAGCCTTGTCCAGGACAGTTGTCCCACACAAGGAGGATTCTTTCACGTGAAGGGAATTTTAGAGCTTTCAAGTGTTCCTGCAGGCAGTTCCTTCATTGTTAACATGATCTTGTGAACAGGGTTTAGTGACCTTTCTCATGTAGAGCAGGGTACCAGTTAACCTCTGAGTGCAGATGTTGGGGCTGAGCGAGAACATTAACATTCTATATAAAACTAAGAATTAGGAAGTTAGAGAAATAAATTGAGTTCAAATTCTGATCACACATTCTGGAGTTAATTATTTCATCATCAGTTCAGAACTGATGCTTCAGACTTTATTACTACAAACAAAATCATTTACTCCTTCTGCTCAGCAGCACTCAATCAGTAATTTCCAACCTCTATTACAAAAAGGCAAGGCAATTCAAATTCATATCTAAGTATACCACATCTCTCTTCATCCACTATTTGCACATGTAAAATTTGTAAGAATCTTGAGTTACATCCTGAAGATGTAACCAGGTGAGTAGAGACAGAAGGAGCATCTTGCTTTTGGGAATTCCATGAGAAACCAAGGTATCAGTGTTCATACTCAGGTCACGTGGCAGTATTGAGCATGTGAAACATGCAAGAACTAATTTAAAACTGCAAAATTTTCTTAGTGTGACAGAATTCTGCAATGATGGCTTCTGTAGCTGCTCCAAAGCATGCAAAGACAGTAGCAAAACATAAGCAGCAGGTCCGAAAAGAACCCTGCAGTTGGGTGTACACAGTCACAATGAGGTATATTCAGAATTACCAAACCTTTATTAAGCAGGCGTTGGTCACCACTTGCTTTGGATCTACTATGTCCACCAAGGGCTCCTTCATGGCAACATCCCTAATACAGGTCATGTCAAAGCCGTACACATTCTCCCACCCTGTCAGTGCAAATGGATTTGTCAAGGTTAGCAGCAAGAATAGAAAATATTTTTTTCTTCTCAAAGCATTTTTCTTTTGAAAGAATTTCTACCATCCCCTAATTTTCAGATGTCCCCTTCAGCTCTTTGCTCCCTGCCCTATCTGTCTATGTCCTCATTGCTATTTTACAGATAATGCATTTCTGGAAAAATAAGGCCTCAATGTACATCTTTGAACAAGCAGCCCTTACTTTTTGGCATTTCCAAAACTGTTTTCTATGAGATTTGTCAATGATTTTTGAGGCTTTAGACTCTTGTGATTGTTGCCCAAAATCATCTGATGTCAGGCTGAGTGTTGGGGTTCTTTGTTGGGTTTTTTTTGTTTGGTTTTTTTTTTTTTCCTTCATAGGTTGCCATTCAATTGGCAGTTTACATGGTCTTTTGATTATTTAAGCAGTTTTAGCTTCAGCAAGTAAATTACCGGCAGGAGTAAAATTGCAGGTGTGTTTCAATAGCTGGGACTCCAAGTTTAAATCTGCATGTACATCACGACAGAAAAGCAAATGGTTCACATTGAAAAGATTTAAAAGCCATGCCAATCCTCTGTATTTGAATTGTTCTTCTGTTTGTTCCAACAGATGCTTCTTATCATGTTGAGGATTTTTTGCACAAAATGAAAACATTGAAAAATGGAGAAGTACACTGGCTTTGCTTTTAAGGTTGCTTAACAAAGTGAAAACAGGAACCTTCAAATAAGTGAAATCTTAAGTCTTATGAAGCATATAAGTCAAGGTCCATTCAGTGCTTCATCTCAAAATCTAAACTGAATACTGGGAGTGTTTTATAAATGGCTTGAACAAAAAACAAAGTAAACAGATAAACACAGTTGTGAGCATGTTTGAAATGTCTCATTTTTTTCAGAGCATAGCATTTGAGCTACTGGAGTTTCCAGAGGAGAATGACTGAAAATGTCAAGTGATATAAAAATCTGCTTATTCCTGAATTGGAAAAAACATGGACATGAATGATTCTTTGATATCTCTTTATTATCTCTTCAATGTGTTGTGAATTTTTCAAGAATTCAGGGAGCTGAAACTTTTGTTTCAGGCATCATGAGCATGTGAGAACTTCAGATTAAAATTTAAAAAGTTGTATATTTTTATGTGATTACTCAGAAAAGATTAACTAGGAAGCCTGAAGAAACAACTTATTAATTTTTTTATTTATTTTTTTGGGCCTCCATAGTTTACTGCACCTCAGCCTACATGGGATACCTTAGAAATATGTGGCCTAATATTTCTTAGGCAGAGAGCTGTCATGGGAGGTAAAAAATAAAATTTTGTGTTTTACATTTTGCAGTAAATCAGAGTAATTGACTGTAGTAGTACTCTGTGGCATTAGTCTTCAGTTAGAAAAATCAGAAGTTTTATTTTTTTAGAAACCTCATATTTCATTATTTCTTTATCAATATAATGGTTCTTGAACGCCCTTTAAAATGCTCAGTCTTACATTTCATATGAAGGAAAGACTCCTTAAGAGAGAAAAAGATGAAAAATTGAAATGTAAGGAGCACCATCAAGGATTTATAAATGGAAAGAAGAGACAAGGTGGTGGTGCAAATAGATAGTGGGATGGAAATAACTGAGGACACAGAGGTATATAAGGTATATAAGGTAAGGGGCAGAAGAGAAATCAGAAAAGTGTCTTAAAGGAAAACAACATTTTAGAAGAGGAAAAAATGTCTTTGTACATTTTTTCACATGGCTCAAAATGAAACAATTTGAAAACAGATGTATTGTCTGTGAGAAAAGAAAAAGACTCAAGGTTTAGAAAGGAAGGCGTTCAAAAGCAAAATGAAAGATTTCAGGCCAAAATGGCTCTGGTTCCTTTACAGAATGAATACCTCATACATCCTTTTGAATCTGTACATTTTGTAAGGAGTTTAACTGTCAAGGTCATCACATAGCTGAGGAGGAAAATGAAGGCTGTGCTTGAGGAGGAGATATAATCCTTCCTGGCACCTACAGAGACTTCTTGTCACCATCCCACTGCACTGGGCTTGCTTTTGACCCAAAATAGCAATTTTGACCAACTGGCAGTTCTGTGTATTAGCACTGAATTTGATTACAAAACACCAAGCCTTCTTTTCTGGGAGGAGGTGAGAGTCAAGGAATGAGGAGTTAGGCATTTTTATTTAAAGGTGGTCTGAACCCACTAATTTAACCCAAATTTTCACATGTAATTTTAGTTAATAAATCGGCTTAGGAATTTTGTGGTTCTTTTTTTTTTTTTTTCCATAATGGAAAATACCTTTAAGTGAAACTGACCAGCTCTGAAAAATAAATAAAATCAAAAAACATTGAAAGGAAAAGAAGAATGAAATAATGTAAAACTTGTTCATTTGATCACAGCAGGAGCCTGGACTAGGTCACTTGTAGATGTCACTAACAGCACCAGTTATTCAAATGACACTTCAAGGAAACTCTCCCAACATTTTAAAAGCAAAGGAAAAGTCAATTTTATGCATCTATGAAGTATTAAAAAAAAAACAAATTAGAACACTTTTTAAACATATAAGTAAAATTTAAATTTCTGATCCTTATTTTTAATTTAAAAATTCTTGCATAAAATGTTTTTTAAAAAGCTATATATGGTGTGGAATTTTTTCTTTTAGGCAGGCCATCATGGAGATATAATTTTTTCTAGGTTTATTTCTTCACATGTACAATTAATTTGCATCTTATTGCTTTTATGTTTTTGTATGTTAAAAACAAAAGTAAGGACCTGAATGGCAAAAGAATATTACTGGGCTTTGTGGCTGTTATGATGGATTATATATTTATCAAAACAAAAACAAAACTAAATCTCCTTTAATCCACATTTTAAATATAGCTAGAAGTATTAATATAACTCTAGGCAAAGTCTTCGTCAGTTTATACATGCATCTCTCCTTTGCACACTTTAAATTACTGCAAATTTCCTGAATTTATTAGCAGACCAACATTTTCTCAGAGTTCACATTCATACTGGAATTCTGGCCTGCAAAGAGATCACAGTAGGCTACTGGAAATGAAAGTTTTTAGGGAAATAACCCCAGAAAAGTGTTTTTGGCAGGTGCTTACTCACAGTGAATTTTGAAGTCCTTGTACTGTCTGTCTTCAATTGCTACCACGTACAAAGCAGCTCGGTCTGGAAACATTAGCCCTCCAGGTTTCTGTTGATGAATTGTGGGGAAATGGATCTCGTAATCTATTCACCTGACAAAGACATCACATTTTGAACTGCACATACAAAAACCAGACAAGCACCCCTTGCATGCCTTTATTGTTTTCCTTCAGATTTGCACACCAGCTTTAACCTTGCAGCCTGCGGCAATGTCATTAGACACTGTCTAGGCAAACTTGGCCAGCCAGCACTTAATCAAAAGCACAGCTCTTTCACTGAGGTTCCCTTTGTTATCTCCTCGTTAAGGCCTAAGAAATGGCACTTGCAGATGTGACCGTGTCTCGTTATGGCGACAGTAGGGAAGGGAAAGCTTGTACTCAGAAAATAAATGGTGGCTGCTCCAGCAAGGAGCGCGACATGCAGAGCACCTACCAGCCACTTGTCTCGTGCGAAGATGACTGTGTTTAACATTGACTCATAGAACAGACAGTAACCCATCCACTCGCTGATGATGATGTCTACTTGATCCACAGGTAATTCAACTTCTTCCACTTTACCTTTAAATATTGTGATTACTGAAAAGAGAATCCAAAGAAATACGTTTCACATAATAAAACACCTGACTAAGATCCTTACTGGTGAATGTCAGGCTGACCTTTCCAATATGATTATCTTCTTGAATGCCTGTCCATAAAGCTTGACTCCATGTGACTCAATTCATTTCACACTTTTTAAAAACTATTCAGAGTATGTATAATAAATAGAATTTTTAGTATCAGTATAAAAAGAAAAAATACTAACCCAAAATCCAAAGGCCAAACAAACAAAATCCACCATGTCTAAAAACAACAGAAAAACAGGCCTTACCTGGTTACCTGTATGACCTCATTTTAAAATGCCCTTTGGAATTCGGCAGATTTCTAGATCATTGACCAAGTATAGCAAAAAATACACTTAGAAGCATTTAAATATCTCTGCAGGTTTACACACTAATATTTGAATGTTAGGCCACATTTAGTTCAGTTATAACAAATAGTTTTGTTTTAGGACCACTACACAAGTCACCAATCATTCCTGCTTTTAAAAAAAAGTCCTATTTACAAATGTATTTTCAGCTTGTGCTAAATAATTTTCAGTGTGTGTTTCTCTCATGTTTATATTGTTTGTTGCAATGGATAAAGTCTCATGGTTCTGGATTCTTCCTTGAAAAGGTAGATGCACTTGAAATTTAGGAATAAGGTAAATATTCTACTTTCCATTACTAATTGATAAGATTATTCCACTACTCTTAATTAATGGCACTTTTTAATTATAACAGTTTTCATTGATTAAAGGGTCAATATTCAGTTTTAGAAAAATGAAAGTAATTTAACTTCATTTAATATAACTTAGCTAGAACTAGTTTAGCTGACTGAATGTGGAAGTGTGGGTTGAGTGATTTTTAGAACTCAGCACAGGGAAAGGGAGGTTTTGTCTTTCCCAAACACATGCAATACTAGTATTACTGTAACCAGATGTGGCCATTTTATTTGCATAGCAAATTTTTAATCCAGACTCGTCCCCTAAGAAATTGGGAACACTCTGACTCAGACTGGTATCACAAAGTATCAGCTGATAAGAGCAACCTGACTGGAAAAGAGCAGAGTTCTTTTTGCCATTTTTAAAATTCATTTCTCTTACAATTAGTAATTCAACAGTTCATCTCTTGTTATACTGAAGACTCTTCAAGTCTATAAGCTCCAGCCATGAGTTCTCTTTGGTTCTCCTTTCTCCCAAGAACTCGCACTGCCCCAATCCTTTGGGAATGAATTTTAGCAGTGTTGACAGCTGCCAGAGTGACACACCTGACTTTGAAGCCCCCTGTTTACACCTAGAACCGTCACAGTGTAAGCAGCAGCAGCAGCATTGGTTCCTCCCACCTCCCTTCACTTCATAAGGCATCATGTGGGGACAGATCATGCTGATCCCCTGATGTATTGCCTGTATCTATTCTGGAAGCAGTGGGTTTTCCCTTGGTTCAGCCCCTTTTGCTGACTCTGCATTGCTCAAAACATTTGGGGGTGGGGTGGGTGGGAAAGGAAAATTTCCATGAGCAACAAGATCCTTTGGCTCAGTACCTGGCTGCACTAAAATAGAAGTGAATGTGGGTCAATGTGGAGCGTGAAAGTGTAAATGTTGGTTCAGGTGTGCAGTTTGCAGAGCAAACTGCAGTCAGGCAGACCGCTGAGCCTCGCCTGCCACGTCTCTTCCCAAAGGGAGGGGGCTCTGCTTCTGCCTCCACAGTTTCCCACTGACTTTCTCCTTGCTGAAACAGGAGGAAAAAGCAGAGATAAAAACCTTCTGCACCTTCTGGAGAACACTGGAACCTTCTAATTTATTCTGACAATGGTCTCTTCACACACAGTTCCTGCTGCTGGAAATCCAAACACGAATTGATTTGCGGCGTGCTATTTGTGTCTCTAGCGAATGAAAGCCATTCTGGGAACACACAGCCTCTGCATCCAAGGTTCAGGACAGCCACAGAGGTCACACCTCACTGCATTGGTGCCTTATCCCTACTGTGGAAAGAGTATTTTCTGGCCCTTTGCTTCCTTCTTTTCCTGAACCAAGAGTTGCATACGCTGGCTGGCCCCTTGTGTCTCACATCACTGCTGTTTCACACCACATTTGAATGCCGGTGATGTACAATAAATATTCCTCCCAGAGAGCTCGGGGTTAGTCACAAACTGCCAGTGACAGCAATCAAAATTAGAGCAGATCTGAACCAGAGCAGAAACCCATTCCTGCACACGTGTGGGCAGAGCATCAGCGCAGACACAGGCAAAAGAGGGGGCACTTGGTGCAGCCCAGCCATGACCTGCTCTGCAGCAAAGGCAAGCTCTTCACAAAAAAGCACTTTTAAACAGGAGCTGTCTCACGGCCTCAGTTAAAAAAAGGCTGATTATTTAGGTTGTTACAAAGATATCTTGAGTGCTGTGATTTGGAGGAGGACTGAAGGCATGAAATAGAACTTGTTGGGGATTATTCTGTGTTAAGGGTTTTCAGTAGCTTGGGGTTACTTCTAGGTGTTTGTTGGGGTTTTTTTTGTGGTTTTTTTTTTTCAGTTTAGAGTTTCCATGTACTTGGAAATTTCATCAGCTTTTTTTTTAATCAAAAAAGAAGTTTTATATGATATTTTTATTTTATGATCTGAACATTTTAATTTCTGTGTGCTTTGATAAGGTTTTGAAAAAAGTATTTTCTTAAAGTGGGGAGTCAGAAAACTTAGTGAAAATTTTTTTATTTAAACCTTGTTTCAATTTGAATGTCAGTATGTGTGTTGGCATTTCTATTCTGTTTAAGACAGAAGGTGGAATTCTAATGGCAGAATTTGATAAGTTCAGTTCTAATAAAGGGTCTTCCTTCTGCTTTGATAAACCAAACTTCCCGTTGACCAGTTCTATTTCCATTTTTTGTCTCTGATAAATACAGAAGTGACAGTAATTCCTGTGAGGAATGGTTGTAGTGCCTGGAAAGAGGTGTTTAGTTTTGTATTTACATGAGTAAATTCTGCAGAACTACCATTTACATGTAAAACACAACATAAATTAACCAGAAAAAGCAAAATTGTTATCTTCTCTTTTTCCTGAAAAAAAAAAAAATATATGTCTTACTGTTGTCCAGGTGGTTGGCCTTGATAATTTTTTCTGAGTAGTCAGATATACTTGAGCATTCAATCTAGGAAAAAAAAGAAAAAAAAAGGAAAAGCAAGATAAAGAGCAATTTATCTATTAGAGAGATCAGCAATGTGTATGAAAACTATTCACTGAAGGCAGCAAAGACTACAAAGCATGTAACCATTGATAAAGAGTAAATCAAACCTGTGGGAAGGATCATAATTAATGATACTTTAATATTTAAATTGTAGTCTGTGTCTCAGTTAAAGTGGCTCCTGTGGAAAGGATTGCTTTCAAAATTATTGAAATGTGAAAAAATAAGAGGTTCTACCTACAAAATGTACATTATCGACTATATTTATTCCTGATATTTTAGAATATTGCCTCCTCCCCCACAAAAATCTGCTGAATTGAATGAATTAGGATGATGCTACATTTCCATATATATTTTAAAACAAAATACATGCTAACTTTGTAAATAATAATAAAATGCAAATATGCCAATACTGGTCTATGCCAAGGAGCAGTTGTTTTCTATGTGAAAAATCTGTATTCTTTAGAAAAACTGCTATTCCAAAAGAATGCAGTAGTTTAATATATAAGAAAGGACTGAAATTTTCTATTTAAAAGAACATCCAGATATGCGTGGCTTTTTCTCTGACCACTTCTGTGCTTTTTCTAGGAAAATAGTTACAGAGTGCATCCTTAAGAGTTGCCCTTAAACTTGGTAAAATCTGTGTACTAGCATAAAAACATGTTTGCAATGACGTTTAATATCTTTTAGAGAAAAACTACGTTCCATGAACCTCCCTGGGTTTTATGCCCCTTGAAAATCATAAGGACCAAAGTTGCTTATAGTCACTGAATCATTTCCTAATTTACCTCTTCCAAATTTGGCATTAAATGGATGATACTACTTTGCATAATCCTTGTCTCCCTAATTCCCCTGTGGGAATGTCAAATAGAACTATATTATCTCTAATGAAGTGGTTTATATATCCAGTGAATCCCATTTAATCTCTAAAAGCTAAATTGTGCTTGACCTCTGTGACAGCACTCACAGATGGCAGGACAGCGGATACAAGGACACACAAATCCTTTATTCTTTTTATATTGTGCATGAAAGACATAATAGAAGTGATAATATTAACCCCAGTCCCCATGGGAGCACATTGATTCTGCTTAGTTTGCCTGTGGATGTAAACCATTCCTAAAATATCTGGCTCAATGGCCTGAGCATAAACCAAAACTGGCTTGTGGAAAGGAACACCTGAGTGCCAGTCCAGGGAGTTCAAGGAAGAAATCCTTTGGGGTGAGGGCTGTCCTTTTGCTCCATCCAGGTTCTTCCCTTACTATAAACCATATAGACTGTATGGCCTGTCTGTAGTTACTGCCTTTATACTCATTTTCCCTGTCTGGTATTTTCAATTCCATTGCCCATTTTGGATGGTTTTTAAATAAAGCAGGCGTAGGTAGGTGTTTGGAGGTTGCTTTCCAAACGTTCTAAAGAACAAGGTACAAAGAAATAAAAAGTTCTTTCTCATGAATGACAAGAAGTTTCCAAAAATCTGCTTCAGATGCAGAGAGGCAAAAGAATAAAACCCCCAACATTTAAATATTTCATGAAGGACTACATATTTCAGGAAAAAACTTGCTTTAGGGTGGCTAAAGCTGTGCCTCTGCATTTTGACTTGGACTCTATACTGTGGTGTAATTTTATTTTAAAAAGCAACTCATTTCAGAAAAAAAGAAAACTGAATTCTGCAGGTGAAGAAATAGAGGGAAAATTGATGTCAGATTTTTTTTTCCTCAGTTTTGTATCAAGTAAGTGATCTGCTCAAATCTGTCCTATTTTGCAAAGTATTTAGATTTTATGAAAAGCACATGTTCCAATAAAATAAGTCTGTACCTGAGTTTATAATCACAGAATCGTAGGATGGCTTGGGTTTGAAAAGAGCCTCAAAGGATTGCCCTGATTCAAGTGAAGGATCCTGTTTATGGCCATGTTGAAAATCACGAGGTTCACACAGACCCACTCCTCAAGCCTGACAAGATTCCTCGGTGTGACCTATTTTCCCTCAAGTATATCAGCTGCACAAAGCAGTTTTGTGTCATCTGCAAACTTGCTGAGAGTGAAGTCAATCCCACTATCCATTGTCCTTAATAAAGATCTTAAATAGCAGTGGTCCCAGAATGGACCCTTGAATTGCTTCAGCTGTATCTGGTTCTGTGTATGTATAGTCACCTCTGCTTTCATTTTACTTCTCAGTCTTCCATCTGCTGTTGCAAATGTCTCCTCATTTACTGTGGTCTCTTCCTCAAACAGTCACAAGATCCCCAGATTTCCCCTGAGCTGTGTCCTCATCACCACCTTTTTATACAAAGCAGCTGACATCTGACATCAGCCTTCATTTTCTGTGTCTGTTTAACTCCTTCTTCCCTGCATTGTCTTGTTTGTCTGAAAATACCATGGAATTCAGATAGTTCTACTGCAGTGACTGTCCAGAATTTTGTATGACTAAATGTAGCAGATGAACCAAGGCTTCAAGGGATATTTTATGTATTTTTGTGTCCTTCACTGAGCCCTCCCAAGCACCAAGAGCTATGTGTCAATTCTATCTCTATGTTTCTTACTGTTAAATGACCATCAGTGCATGGCACATTGGTACCCTCCCACAAGGGTTAGGGCTCAGAGCAGGTGAAGAAAGAAGAGAAAAAGGAGGGGGCTGGTTCTGTTCAGGTTGTAGGAGAGATCCCCCCACAATCCAATTGCAATCTAAAAGTATCCTAAAAGGGCTTGCAAACAAAGTAAAGTCAAACTCTTTTCTGAAATGGACAGGGACAAGACAAAAGTCGGTAATCATGAGTTGTGGCAAGGGAAATTCCTGTTGATTGTAGGCCTGGAATAGGTGCTGAGAGAATATTTAGAGTCTCTATATTTGGAGATTTTCCAAATTGGACTGGACGTGTCCTTGGCTAACTTGATAGAGCTTTAAGTTAATGATTCTATGATTTACATCTCTTGAAGACCCAGAGATAATTCTAGCTGTTGGCTTAGGTAGTGGCAAGGAATAAGTTCCAACAGTAAGTAAGAAGGTAGAAGAAGAACCAGACAGAGTAGTGGATGAATTTGAACCCAAAGAGACAAAGTGTGAGTAAGAGGAGAGTGAATTCTGTAGTCAAAAAAACAACATTCTGCATTTGTCAACAGTTCCCACATCATGCTATTTGAAAACATCACATTTAACTGTAGAGAAGAAACTGGAACATCGCAGCTCTGTGAAATAACTCATGGCAAATGTTTGCTTTTTAAATGGAACACTTACAGTTTCCAATGGCAAATATGGCCATAAATTCTCAAATTGACTATAAGATTGCCACTGCTAGGTTTGAAATGGCTGCTTGTCCGACACAAATCCACTCTGCAGCTTGCTGTGTACAGGGTTCATGGTGAGACAGCTCATCTGACAAGAAAGTTGAAATTATTTGGCTGTAGCAGAAGAGTTTCACACCTAAGGGAGTTCCTCTGAGAGTTAAGTTCCATGGATAGCACACCCACCAGCTTCAGTGATGAACAGTCCATCAGTGAGCTGGCACTGGTGTGTCTCTGAGCTTTATAAAGTCCTGAGGTAAAGTCTGAGCTCTAGAGAAGTCCAAAGGGGGAAAAATATAAAAACCAAAACCCAAACACAAAAAACTCTCACAACAACAAATGTGGGAAAGTATTTTCTTTTACTTGGTGAATTTTCTGCCAGTGAGCTGGCTCACTGTAGAATCCAATAAGCACCAGTTCCAGCACAAGGGAGGGAGGAAGACCATATGGCCAGGGATCTGAGAGATGGGAAGGTGGGAGCACATCACCATCATTTTTTATATGCTTATACTTCTAGAGCACTGCAACATCTTTGCATGAGACCTGCATTTCTGCATCACAGAAAGTTGCTGGTTGATCCTCCCTGAGGCTTTGAGGTAATAAATCATATTAGTAAGTAATACTTGCTTTACAAGAAAATACATTCCAGCTGCCTATCTTGGGCTTAAACTCCAAAACTTTTTCCAGCACCTTTTGAGTTCAGCTATCTAGAGTTCCACACTCTAGTCTGATATTCAAATGAGATACTCAGAAGTTACACTGGATTTTGAAAATATAAGCCTGAGAATTGAAATGGCATTTCATGTATCATTACCAGTGATAAAGACACACAGTTGGGGTACTTAGTGACATCAGTGTCTTCAAATGCACAGATGTACCCAATTAAGTTTTAGTAAACAATTTTGTTGAAGTACACTGAGAAATAGGATCTATTTCCCCTTTTCTATGTTGCATTGTGTCTTCAGGGCAAACAGAAGTCCAAAGCAAAAAGAAACTGCATTTGTCATTTTAGAGTCAGTACAAATAAGTTTGAATATACTTAGTAAGCAAATCTATGTTCTCCGTAATGACTTCTCTGCAGAGAACAGCACATTCATGCTCTTAAAGTTCAATGTATTTAAGGTAATAATTTCCTTCTGCCTCTGAAAAGTGTTATTGTTGGCACAGAAAACATGCACATGCTTTCTTGCACAATTTGCTGAGTTGTAATATGCAGGGAAAAGTGTATTAAGGAAATGTGTTTCCAAGACTACAAAGTTGCAGACCCTGAAAATTTAAAAAGCAAGATAGTTCCCTTAACCCCTCTGAGTAGGAGTGAGTCTCTTTAACATTTTTTTTCAGCCAAGAAGAAATGTGAATATGTACCAGAACACCAAAGGTTCCACATTTGAAAAGATATTTACATCCCCATTTGGAAAAGGTGCAGTAGTGCAAGTCATAGAATACAACAGAACTGCACTGAAGTCACCATAAACCAAGACATAGATGAGCTTGGAGAGTAGAATTTCGAACCAAGACATGTAAGAAAAGGTAAATCATGAAGCCAAATTGTCAGGCAAAATGCACAAGCAAATTCAAAATGTGAGATAAATCTTCTTACCCCATATACCTTCTTGGCTCCTGCCTTTGCAGCAAACATGGAGAGGATTCCCGTGCCACTTCCAACATCCAGGACAATCTTATCTTTAAAAACATGTTTATTGTGATACATTGAGTTTCTATAAGTTAATGTGCGCACTTCATCTTTTAACATTTCCTGTGATGAAAATAAAAGGATTGTGTCACTATTTGAAATGCTTATATGCATTCCACACTGCTGCTGAAGGCATTCCCTTGCTGTCTTTTAAGCATTATTAACACACAACATGAAGGGTTTCTCAAGTACTTTGGGGTGCACACAACAAAGCAACTGTAAAATGCCAACTACTTAGAACTGAATTATTAAGAAGCAGCATGATGTCCCTTGTATAATTTTATTCTGCTATTACTTCACTGTTACAATCAACAAGCAGAATGTAATCTAACCACAGCACTGCTCTGGGAATAGACAGAAGCCATACAAAATCCAAACATTCCTTTCCTCCTAAATCATACACAGCCCAGAGCCTCAGTGGAGGGACCTTCTGAGGTTCCTCTTTGAACAGAAATAAAATTCCAGAAGACATTATACAACAGCAGGCTTGACAGCCTTGCCCATGTGAGGTATAAGCCTATAGCAGAGCTTAGAAATCCTGTATTGTAAATCCCTCACTGCTCTTTCCACTTATTTATCTTATCAATTTCCAGAAAACATTAATGTATCATCTAGACTACTATCCCACTTGTTTGGGATGCCATTGTTAGGTGCTGATTTTTGATGCACTGATAGCAGCAGTGCATGCATGTAATTCCATTGATACCTTGCTTTCTCTTGTACGTCCATCAGTCAAACTATATCAATGAAAAAGACCCAGCTCAAGAGACCCGGGTGCCATTTTTAAGAGAAGTGTAGACCATTCAACACAGACTTTAGTTTTCTGAAAATGCTTCTGTTATGTCTGGAAGGCTGAAGGTTTGCTTACATTATTGCCTAATTTCATAGTTTGAACAAGTAGACAAATGAGTTTTTCAGTTTCAGGATGAAAAGGATCTGTTCACTGCCCAGCAGTCTGAAGCAATCATGATTGTTATACATACCAGCTGCTTACTTGCCTGTCTTGGCAGGACACTGTGTGTGCTCAGTAACTGCAGATGAATAAAAGGCAACTTTTATCATAAAGCATGATTTGGTACCAGGCAAAGAGCAGTTCATCACCACTGGAAAGGTGTGCGTACACCCTCATGGAAACTGCTTCCACACATATTAAGAACAAGAAGATGACTGGGAGTGTACAGCAGGGATTTGGAGATGAGTGAGCACTTCGTATCTTTCTATGGTGAAATAATGAGCTTTGTGGATGAGGGAAGGGGAATGGGGAAGAGGAATGTTTTTTATTTTAATTTTTTACAAAATTTTCAATATTTTTTCCCATTGGAAAGTGGATAAACTATGGACTGCATAAATGTTCAGTGCAGTGGGCTGAGAACTGACTGAACTGCTGCTCCAAAAATGTTGTAATGAGCAGCACAAAGTCCATCTGGAGGCCAGTCACTAGTAGTATTTTCCCAGGTGTCAATACTGATGCCTTTTGGCCTGTTTTTCAGGTGGATTAATGTCTTCTTAGCATACCGCAATGCTCAAAGAGGGTCCCATAGATATAAAAACAAAAAAAAACTTGTCAATTGTGGACCCGTGGTAATACTTCTCCTCAAGTCCTTGTTTGTGCTGTTGAAATTGAGGCAAAAATCCACCTGGCACACCTTGCTTTTGATCATCGTTCTGAGAGCTGCCCAGTGACACTTTCTATGCTCCAAGTCCCACTGGTGCTCATGTAGAACAGTAGAAGGCTCTAAGGGATGGAAAAATGTCCACAGCCTCTCCAAAATGTCCCAGAACCAAATGCCTTGGCAGAAGGTCTTGTCTGCAGATGGGGGGGGGGCTCTGTACCCTGCAGGTGAGAGCCTTTGCAGCTATCACTTGTCACTTGTTCCCAGTGCTTCTGCCTGGCTCAGAGCCCACTGGTTCTGGAGGTTTTTTGGACAGAACTTCCTGCCCCTCAGCTACAATGAAGACACGGACCCTATTCTGTAGCCAGAGATCTGCAGGTGGATCAAGAGACTCCCTCCTGTTCCCAGCAAGCACTAATTTCCAGCCTTCACCATCAGAGGAGTCCCCACTTCCAAACCTGGTAAGTACAGACTCTTACTGTCTCTCCTTTAACTATGGTTGGGATTTTAGGCTCTTGTACCTTCATGCTCTCAGACAAGATCCAGTCAATCTCTTCCTCATGCTCCTGATGCTTCAAAGTCTGCCAGCCTCCTCTATCAGCTCCTTTACTTTTTGACACAGTTCTTTTACAGTGCACACCTCCTGCAGGCAAGGAGGAAACTTCCCACCTTCAGCAAGAAGCTCTTTGCACTTCCTGAGACCTACATGGCCGCATCCTTCTATCAGGAGCTCAATTTGATTTATGGTCTCTGACGTGTCTTCAAAATTTCTCCTAGGTCTCCTTCCCACTCAATTGTTTCTCTATCTTCTCCCATTCTTGGATTGAATTTCTGAATGCTACAATGGCAAGATGTTATTGGCAGATAGAAATCCTTTATGTTTACACCCCACAAACAATTACTAGAGTAATGGAAATATGTATTGTTTGTTATACTGTTTGTGAGGAGTGCACTTAGTAATTTCACATTTGCTTTTTTGCATCCTGCTCTTAAAGATCTCATCCTCTTGTGTCACAAAAATATCAGCAGGGCAAGGGTATCAGTGACTTCTTTAGAACTCATCTAGAGTCAACATTTTGATAGTAAATGGTCCATCAAGTATTTCAAATTCTTTCCAGGAGTGTATTAATGGAAGTGATTTGGCTTAATGTTCCCATCAATGCAGCCTGTGCATTTAAGTTACATGCAATAGTCAAGAAACTCTTTGGCTTCTTATGTCAGCTGAGCAGCTGTTCTGCTGATGTCTGTGCTCAAACATGCAAGAGAACAAAATCCCCAACTTGGCAATAAGGGACTGCCCATGGTTGTGGCTGGGCTTGGTTTGCAGCCCTCATAAATGCACTGCATTGGTGCACTTGTGAAATTCACCTCTGCATGGTCAGCTACAAAAAGAATCTAAGTGGGACGGAGGTTTTGAGTGCAAGTCTCTAGAGAAGTGGGTGATATCTTCGGCACTTAACCAGACTACACAATTGTCTGAGGAAATGTAGAGGAATATAATCATGAGCAAATGGAATACAGATAAGGAAGTAAAAAAAAGAAAAGAAATAATGAGAATTATTATTATTATTATATTGTTAGTTATTTTACAATCACTGAAACAAAAATAAAGATTACCTCATGAATTCCAAAGTGAGCATAGGAATCAAAGTAATAATCCCTGGATGTCATCTCTTCTGGATTGATGAGCTTTGCCATCTTGCCTCGGCCCGGGCAGCTTGGTTGCAATGGAACATGGATGACAGACTGAACTGGCTTTGGAACAACAGTAGGCTGAGGAGGCTGGGATGGAATGGTGCAAACCTAGGAGAACATGGAATATTGTTAAGAGGCATCATTAAAAGAAAATATTTTTCCCTGTGTCTAGCATAGTGGTATTATTGTTAGTGCTATTGTTGTAACTATCCAGCAGATAACAAGTCCAAAGACACCTGGTGTATCCTAAGTGAAATTTAGGCTGTCTTCTGTTCCTGGATCTTTAACTTATTTGACGTCTTGTAATATTTCCTTAATGGATTTTTCCTTAATGTTTCTCTGCAGATACCTAAATTAGTGCAGAGTAATGGTAAATTATGGGTGTTGGCTGATAACTTATTGACACAAAGCAGTAAAGTGCTACTTTTTCTCCATTAATGTCCTATTCTGTCAAACTGCCACAGCTTTGTGAGAGGCAGGTTGCAATAAATAAATAGTTCCCCTGCACAGAAGAGCTCACAAAAAAAGGATTCCAGACACAGTGTTGCCAACAAGGGCGGGATGCACAATCAGTTCTTAATTATCAGGTAAGGTACCTGTCTATATTGATGAGCTAGGTCTGAGAAGGCTCACATTATCTGAAAGTCCCTGATGCTATCTGAAAGTCTCCCATTATATCCAGGAAGCACCGTAGGGAGCTGTGTGGCATGTTTGGTCCCTTCAGGTAGTTTCCTGTTGTTGGGAGATGCAGGAGTTACGTGTTTCCAGCACACCATGGTCCCCAGCACTTAATTTTTTATTGCATACTGCATCTCCAACACCAGCATTTTGATAAACACAGAATTCTCACACCCCCTTGGTTCAGATTTGATACCTGTAGCGCATAAGACAGAATGTTTTTCAAATATAAGGTAAAAAAGACCCTGGTCTGGCCCATGTGTGTATCTACATTTTGAATCCCTAATATGTAGCAAAATGCTGAAAACTGAGACTGAGCAATAGGCTACAGCTTCACCTAAGCACTAAGTCACCTGCAAATTATGGGTCAACAGCTTCATATATTAAGGTCAATCCTATTTTAAATATATCATATCCTTTTGTACTTTTTAAAAATATTTTTAAGAGTCAATAGTTTCCCAGCGGGGACCAGAGTTGCCTGAGCCTCTCCTCACTACTTTCATAAAGTTCATGCTGTCTTCTATAGCTTGGGTACTGTGAGGTGTCAATCCCTTGTACTGTCTCTGAATAGCATCAATTAGCCTAGTTCAGTTTGCTTCAATTAAGAAAAAAAAAAAAAAAGAGGAAGAAGAAAAAAGCCCCCACATTTTGTAGATTTCTATGTGTCATCTTTTGATGGCTTCTTTGGTCCATCTGTTAAAAAAGTAAATACCATTGGTTTATGTTCCTGTAACATTTTTCATGTGCAAAGATACAGAAGTGCTTTCTTTATAAGTATTTTCTATTTCTTACACTTTTAACTTTATCATCTCACTCTGTTCACCTCACGTAGTTCACCTCCCATGCAGAATACACTTGCTCCCAATTGGTGTTTGTATTTCTGTTTGGTCTAGTTTCAAAAATGTCCATCTGCAATCAAGTAATTTCTCTTAAGCCATTGCCTTTTCATTGCAAGCAGTAACACTGAAAACTTACTCTGTCAAAGTGTTTCTCTTAATATTCAACTCTTTTGAATATAATCGTGCTACTTTTAATTATATACTTGAGGTTATATCTTAACTTTTTTCTCCATTGGCACTCACCCTATGTAATTTTTGCAGTTACCTTTTTCAGTCCTTTCTGTATTTTTCTGCTGGATTACAAAGACTTAAACTGTAGGTGTTTGAAATTCTGTTTTATTATAATAAGAAATCTGTAAGGTCTTAAACTTTCCTGCTAAATCTTACCCTCTGCATCATTTTACAATCAAAATACATAAGTTTATATAAATTACAAAATAAAGCAGTCACTGAATTCTGTTCCTGTCTTACATAAGTATGTCTCCAGACACACAACAATGCATCACAGGAAATTGCTCAAAAGATATGTAATGGAGAGGTTATATCAGTTTTTGTAAATGAAACCAGGAAGCTTCTAGCATTTCTGCTGCTGTCAAACTACAAATTTAAATGTGGTTTACTGTACAACAGAGAGCATTTGCTATAGGGAAAGAAGCTGGTCTTGAAGGCATATCTCCCATCTGGATCTCAGGTAGTATCAATTCTGCTCCTGGCTGCATGGAAAGGTCCAGACAGGATTATGAGAACAAGGTTAGTCTCACTGAAGATACTGAATTAAATTAAACCTAACACTTAGGCTACAAAAGATCATTCAATTTCTTTCCTGTAAAAGAATTAACATCACTGTTTCCTAGTCTGCAACTGAATTCTGCTATGGCCAAGGGGTGGCAAGATAACTTTTATTAAGCTACTGAGGCAGTATTGCACCTTTGGCTTGCAGTACTTTTCAGAACATATCCCACTCAGCAGAAGAAGTTGAAGCCTATTAGTTCTGCTTCTCATCTGCCTTAGTTTGCAGCCAAGCAGCCTGTGAAAAAACGTGTTGATGGTGATTGTTTGACAACATTTGGCTCTGAATGCCAATAGGTCCATCCTGTACTGTGGGTACCACAGCCTCATGCAGCAGGGGCAGTAAAAAACTGCATAGGGGTGGTGATCTTCTCAGCCAGCAGCACTCTGTCACAGGGACCTTAAACCAGCTGCCTCATTTCTGCTTTAGGCATTCTAACACAATGCAGACCTTCTGGATTCAAACGGTGTAAATTTTGCAGCATCTGTAATACCTCCTGCTGAAATTTCTGTGTGTAGCACTGTAATTCTGGAATTCCAAAATAGCGTCACAAGTATAAGAATTAATTTTGTGAGTGGGGCTCAGGAAATCCCTCTGTCAATAACTTGCCATATGAAAAATTTCACTTGAGAGCAACTTAAGCCCTATGGCAACAAATATCTGGGGAAAACATAAACACAGTGGACAACTGCAGAATAAAGAGTTGCAATGAAAGCTATTATTTCTATCAGAAACAATAAAGTCTTTCAGTGTACAACTCTGAGATTGTAAACTAGGAACAACTATGCTTTTAGGGATATAGTATAATTGCTTAGGGACAAAACATGCTTTAGAACAACAGCTATCAAGGAAAGACAACTTCCTATATTCTTCCCAGAACTGAAAAGAGCCCTTGATGTGATTTGCAGGCTTAGCATATATATATATAGCCTACATGAGGAACAACTCATCTTTTGAATAACACCTTAAAAGGCAAAGCATCTGGGCTGGGGGCAAACCTCACACCAGTGTAAAGAATCTAAAAAACTCTCTCTGCAGAACCCATGTATGGATTCTGGCCAGCTGCACACAATTCCAGAACACTGCCTTGCTGCTAATGCAGATGAAGTCTGAAAGAATGGAAGTAGCTGCTTCAGAATTCATTCTTCACTGTGCTAAACATGCAGCCCTCTATTTTTCCATCTCCCATGTGGTACTGAAGATGGAAGTGGGGGGTCTGAAGGATCTGAAAAGCAGTCTATCACCTCTTTGCGACTGAAGTCCTACATTTGTGTACCATTTCAACATTTAAATCAAATTAAATTAGAGAAATACTTTCCTACTTTTAAAAATAAAATAAAATTTATTTCCTCTTTCTTTGTGGACAGGGTTGGTACACTGCAGGTGATCAAATGTACTAGCACAGGACTGGTTTCCTTAAAAGCTTTGAATTCTCACAAAAGACAAGATTCGTAAACCTCATTCTTTCTCAAAACCCCACAGGTCAACATCCTGATGTAGGTTTCTAAAACATATACAGGTACTTCAGTGACACCTCTGACACCTCTGTGTGACTCGGATATAGAGTTGCCCATGTGCATCAATGGGTACTCTTGAAGTTCTTTGAAAACTGGACCTAATCCACCATGGAGCAACAAGGCTGTCTGAGTGTGCAAAATACACAAAATACTCCCAGAATACAAAAGAGAACCGGGTATTCAAAAAAATAATGATTTTTTTGAAAATTTGAGCCTTTTAGATATATCCATCTGTCTACGGAGAGACAAGATGGTGAAATATGCACAATTCGTTTTTTGAAGAGATTTGTGACAAAAGCTGTGATGTGTAGAGTAAAAATAAACTTGAATTTCAATTCTCCTTTCTTGATATTACTATGGAGACATCGGGCTGGAGGTTAAAATTCCAATCCTTGCAAAACTGTTGTTCAAGCTGCAGTGTTTTATTGACAAATTCTTAGTTATTTATGGCATTTTTATGACATTGAAGTAGTTAATTGTACCTTCTGCTGGGAAGTGCAGAACTTTTCCTTAAGAAACTAATTAAAAATGGAATTAGAGTTGTAAATTATTCAATTTCAGCATCATCTTCCTTTTAAACAAGGTATATTATCATATCTAAATGTCGATTTTGCTTATTTTTTTGAGCCAGAGAGCATTCTATGTCAGAACTAATAGAATAGAATGTGCCTAACACCATTTTAATTGGTCTGAATTTAATAATCAAGACTTCTGGAGTGCAAGAGATTATCAAGTGATATGCAATCACCATAGCAATTCCAACAATACAGCTTCTTCCTGTTGCAGATATAAAAGCACAGCCAAGTATAAGAGGTATTTGCTATCCTCCTGCCAAAATTTAGGCTTCAACAAAAATTTCTTGGCAGTCATCATGCAACTTAAAACCTCCTTTGACTCCTTTATTGTGTATTAAAGTCTTTGTCTAAGGCTTATTTTAAGTGATCTTTGAATAGGGCAAATAATGTAATCCATTATCAGAGAATTTTTAACCTGATTTTTGTGAGGAAATTAAGCTCTTACAGTATCTTGCCTATTCCTCCTATTAATAACTTTTGAGCTTGTCCAAGCCAGTCTGACTGGACAGAAGTGTGGAAGTATCAAATGTATTTTGGTACATTTCTTGAAAACCAGAAATTAGGTAGAAGGATAAGTTATTTGATGATCCACTGAAATTGAAGCAACTAAATTGCAGTTTTCATGCTTTCTACCTGCTCTAGGTCTATTAAGCCACCTGGCTGTTGTTACATGTGCAATGTGTAATCTCTGGACTGGATGAGCAGTAATGAAGGTGTACAAAAAAGACCAAGCATTGCTCAGAACTAAATTAAGAGCTGGGGGCATAAAGAGCACATACTTGCAAGAAACCAGGCTTTTTTAGCTCCTCTACACATGGGAAAACCTTTCCATGCTGAGGACCTCTGAAGACCAATAAAGGACATTTACTTAGTGGAAGCTTTACCTTGTCCAAAAATCAGTATGAAATTGCCAATTCTTCAGCAGCTAAAAATCTACTTTCTGCTTGATGAAAGTCAGGCTCAGTCTGTTTTAAGTTGCACTATGAGTTCAATGCAAATGCAAATCTAAATTCTAAAACTGAATCTAGTCAGCAGACTCCGTAAGAAAACTGGGAGAGAAAAGTGATTGTTAAAATTGCTTGCTTTGAGGCTACCCCTTGTTCAGCCACTTCAAAGTGAGGCACTGCTCTGAACTTTCTACATGGATTGTTTGGAATGCCAGATCAACCTGTCCATTTATTATCAACAGGATTTTTTATCACTTTCCTTTATACAGACTAGCATAGCTTAGAGTGTACTACAGCTGTGATATAAAACCCCTAAGTAATGGTGATAGGAAAAATATTATGAAAACACTTTTAGAATAAAGCCTCTGTCCATCCAGAACAACTGAGACTGATCAGTTATACAATGAACTAGATTATACCTTAGATGTCCAAATGCTCAAAAAGTCAAAAGAAAAGATGCAAGCTGGTCATCAGTATGATAAAAGTGTGGTCAGCATACTTAAGCTGCAGCAGAAATAACACCAAGTAGCAAAAAAGGAATGTAAAGATCACAATGTTTGCAAAGTTGCTACTTATTGTGCAGGAGCTAAAAATAAATTTAGATATGTAAATGCAACATAGGTGCTGTGATAGCTTTATGGACCTGATCCAGGGTACTTCATACTGTCAGTTTTTGATAGGGACTGTCTCTTGGGTAAAGCCAGAATTTTCTTAGTGACAGGTCACAAAATAAGCAATCCAATTTCTAGTTTCCAGTATTCCTGGGTATGCAGGAGTAAAAGAGTTTAAGCACTGAAATGAATGGTCTGTGGGATCTCCAACTGTGTAGATTGTAGAAGTTGGATGGAGAATATCCCTTACCAGCCTTTAAAGCTATATTTTATCTGAGCAGGGTGCTGAACTAGATGGCCTCCAGAGGTCCTTTCTGCACATATTATTCTATGATATTAAGACATAGTTATATTTGCACTGTGCATGAGATACAGGTGGGAAAGTTTATAAACCTGAGCCTAGTGTAAATTATGAGGTAGGTTATAAATTTTGATTGATAGTTTCATACACACAATAAGAACAGAACCTGCTTTCAAGAGATTAAAGAATGCACACTATAAGAAGATGAGGATGTCACTCAGGAATGAAATTCTTCTAAAGCTACCATTTAAACCTTCTAAACTTTCTAGCTATGTAACAGAACAGAATTGAGATTACAGGAAATGAGTTTACAAAATTTATGGACAGGAATGATATTAAGTATTTGTATTAGTTTTAAATGTGTGAGCAGTTCTAGACCATTCTGTGTGCATGTAATTAAAATGCTCTTTATCCAATCTGCTCTCATGATTGCTTAGTGCCATTGGGAAAAAAAATCCAGCAACAAATTACAGATGTTTACAGTTAATTGAACATTTGTTACTTTTCATAAAGGTGGAGATTTGGCAATGCATGTATAGTAGCATGTCCCATACAGGGCATGCAAATTCTAGTTCAGCACAGAACAAAAGGAAAATATGAGAGAAATATATTGGTGTTAACTGAAATTTATTCTTTGCGAAGCACCTTATGGAAGGATACCAAAGCATTACTTTAAAAGTGCGGAGAGGCACCTTTCTTTAGAAGAATGTTTCATTTTTATTATCTTTGGCATTTGGTAGTTCTAATGCCTATTATTATTTTAGATTTAATATCACAGCAATACCTTCTTGGTTTACAAGATCCCTGCTACAAGGAACAGCTGGAGAAATGCCTTGTGTTTTCACCTGTACTCTGTGGTGTTGAGCAGATGGTCTGTCAGTAGACTCTGTTGTCCATCTGTTTGTTTGGAGCCCCTTGAGCCTCCTTAGGAGTGAGGTAAGTTGCACAGTGAGGAGGTTCTCAAGCTCTGGCTGAAGCCTCAAACCCTCTTCTCTCACAGCCAGGGATTCACAGCTTCAGCTCCGTGGGGAATCGTGTTTTAGAAGCCTTGTCCTCTGGTGGATAATACCAAAAGCAAACAGTTGGCAGATGGCTAAATTCATTCTTCTTTGCAGAGGGTAGAGACTAACCTAACTGCTATCAATAATCTAGAAATGGATCTCCATGTATAACTGTGCTGTTGCCTCCACATTCACAGCATATGGATTTGTTGTACTTTAATGGTCTCTGCCACATAAGTCAAGAATCTGAAAAGTGAAGATTTAAATAAAGGAGAACTACAGATAAATAAAGAAAGCTGTGATGATCTGTGGCTAGATGTCCTGTGATTTTCTTTCCATTTTTCACCATTATCAGAAATAGAAGAGGTGGATATATTCAGACATACTGGTTATTTTGACACAAGATTGATACCTATAAATACATCTGGCAGGCTGAGAAATACAGGCTAGACCACCAGGGCAAGGTGTTCCTGAGAGGTATTCCAGACTTCTCAGCTTTTTCCTAACTCAGTACCATATATCAGGGCTCCTAGGAAAAGCATGATTTTAACAGAGCTCTTCTGAATATAGTGTCTTGCTAAGATGTATGAGCTTTTTGGTTGGTTTATGCTACAGCAGCCTTTCTCCTGTTCCAGAATCCAGTCTGAAAAGGTTACTCTGGTGTGTGGACCACAGAGCAGCACACCAACAGCTTCACAAAGCGAATATCTCTTGCAGGTTGAAGCTTCTGGATTTACACAGATTTACAGCTATGTCTGAGATGGTAACACTGCAAGTGCCTGCATTCTGTGGAGTATCCTGACCCTTTTCAAGGATTCATGAAAGGCAAATAAAACTAAATTATAAAAAAATTCTTCCTACCTTCTTGTAATTTTAAGTCTCTTCTCTTGTGACTAAAGATGAGAATTTAATTTAATTTAATTTAATTTAATTTTTTATTCAGTTGGTAGAAGTTAACTTAGTAGTGAAAAATAGGAAGGTGCCCTAATGTGTGGTCCCAAGCCTATCAATGTTGACTGTGAAATTCCGATATCACAGGAATTTAAAATTTAGAACTGAGGTTAACTGTGAGAGTTACAATTGTTATTGACTACCATATGTTACATTATTGGTTTCACTTCTATCAAAATTTGAAGAGCACCTAACACCTAAAATAGCCAGTAAAGGCCAGGGAGCACTTAAATTGACTGATCACCATGGAACACTTTTCCTCTTCGATTCAATTATCCAGAAAAAAACAAGCAGTAAGTATAAACTATGCTGTATGTTCTCCTGCAACAGATTTACCTTCTGAGATGTCTGGATTTTGGGAGTTTTGACAGATCTCTTGCCTTTAAAGTGCTACATCCAAAATTGTCTGGAACAAAAGAAATCAAGATGCACAGATATAAGAAGGGGAAGCAGCCTGTTGTTCTGACAGAACAGTTAGAGGCTTTTTTTTTGTGGTTGTTCAGAGGGAAGGTTTGAGGTAAGACTACTGCCAGTCTATTGTTGAAACTGGAAAGAGGAAAAGCTGATAACAGTATTTTCCATTTGAAGTAGGCTACAGCCTCTGGGAAATAAAGAGCTTTTCCAAGTTTAATGTCATTTTATTTCTGATTTGCCTTTCAGGGAGTTACACAAGGGAAAGAAATATCTCTGCATTAATAAAATGCATCAGGTCTTCCAGATGATTTTAAAATATCGGTCCCAAATGGGAAGAATCTAAAAATAAACCATATCACTTTCATTCCTGGGCATTCATTGCAGAGTCACCTCTATATTTGGTAGTGATAATTGTTAATGTTATATGCTTACTAATTGCACTGATACTGATATTTAATGTCCCACCTGGCCGGACTGGACAAGCACTTCTGTGCCAGCAACAAGTAGGACACAGGTATGGCGTGCTGTTCAGGGACTGAACGCCCCAATACCATTTCCAAGACCCTTTCAGGTTTAGCATGGCAGAAAGAGAAGGCTGCAGAAGTGTCATATTGCTTGGACAGCACTGGCTTAAAACAGCAGCTGTGAAATCTTTCCCTTCCCTTTGTGTTCTGCAATACAAGCAGACAAACTGCAGCAGCCTTGCCTCATTTTTTCAGACAGGATGGAAACACATTCAGTTTTATGTGTGGCTGGGAGAAGTGACCAAGACCTGTGAATCCAGCACCGTTTCTTGGGTGGCTGGGTACTGTGAAGGAGTAAATGAAACAAGGGTAAGTGGTTCTTCTTGTGTGCACATGAACGAAGTTCAGGGTTGCTGGTGAGTCATGTTCCCTGCTGCTTGGGTAGATTTGGCACTATGCAATCACACCAAATGAAGAAATCATTCCATGCTATGTTTCCCTGGGAGTAGCTCAAAGCCTATATCATTATTTAGCAAGTCACGACTCAGCTCCTTTCTTCCTGCAATGTGGGGCTCAGTTTTCCACGGCTGCCTTTGCACCAACTTGGACAAGCTAGAAGGAGGATCTAGGTTTCTCATTTCTCTGTCCTCCCTTCTGCATGCAACAGAGAGGACTCATCAGCATTGCCTGAATACTTATTTTTTACAGTACAACTCATGGTGTAAATTGATTAAAAGGCTGCCCTTGTATTTCTCTCTGGAGTCCAACATTCAGTGTGCAAGGCTCTATAGGAGAAGTCTCCATTATGTGTGCTGGGTCACCCAGGTAAGCTGATATAATGGCATATGAATTCTGAATTACAGACAATTTATCATCTTGGCTGTGAAACCATGAATGGTGCATAAGGATCTACAGTCAGAGCATTAGGGGCCTGTTAACAGATGGTAATTAGTTCTATTTTAAGGATGGCTAGGCAAGTCAGCTCTTTTTGTGACAGGAAAAAAAAAATGACAAGGTCATCTTCTGAGGCATGAAACCTTAGCAGTTGTTTTCACTTTGTGATCAGCTATAACCTGGGGAAGACATGCTCCTGTTATTTGGAGGCAGTACACAGAAATGTAAATGTGACTGAAGGTTTTTATTGATTTTCAAGTGAAGAGAGATATTCATGTGCCAGATTACTTTAGAACGCCTCGCATCACAAGGCGCAGCTTGTTGTAGAAATAGCAACAGAAGTTATAGAAGCCTGCACTGAAAATATCAAAGTTGAATGCAGTGAAGAGGAAGAGTTTGTTGCAGACCACTGCATAAAGAGTTATGAAGATAGAAAGCCAGAGAAGTGTGAACTTTCCATTGTGATTTTCTTATTGGTTTTTACTATCATTGCTGCTGCGTAAGTGCCTGCCTTGCTGAGCAGGCAAGGCAATGGAAATGAATGGAAAGGAAACAAAAAGGACTTGGTACTTTCAAGCTACTTTACATCACTCTGGCAAGTGCATGAAAATCTGTTGAGGAGAAGTCAAGGGGAGTTAGAGACTCCATTATCAATGCACACAGTACTTTTCTTGTAGGGAAAGCAGCTGTATCACTGACTGGCTTCTTCCTCTCCCCAGCATAATTTCAATTGACTCTCTAGTGACAAAGAACAAGAACCAGAAAGTGCTAATCAACTATAAAACCAGTTATTTTTAGGCCTTTTCTCAGTATCAGGCAGTAAGCTGAACTTCACATGAAAAAGTAGAGCTCCACTATTTTTAGAGGCTAATTATTAACAAAAATAACCAGAGTATTCTATCTGTACAAATTATTTTCTTAAATTAGCAGAAAATTTAATGGAAGTCCTCCTCTGCTTAGCAAATTTCTAAGGCACTGATCTCTGAAAGTCACTTTGCAGCTGATACACCAGTCTTTTCTTCCCCTCACACTGAGTTTCAGCTGTATAGGACGTTCTAGCAGGAAGGATTGCTACATAGGAAGCTCTATAGGAAGTTCTTCAGGAAGACATTATATTCTGTAGGCTTTGCTGAGCTTTAGTATGGAGAAGAAAAAATATCCAATTGACCTACTCCGTGTCCTAGCCAAGCTTCTGATCTACACTCAGAGTAGTTTCAGATGTACTTCAGCTCTAGAGGAGGTCTCTGCCTAAGAAGTGTCCAGGTTTATTATTTCTTACGCTCTGCAGGATAAGTGAGGGCAGAAAGAAGAACAAGTCTGAGAAATGGTAGTTCCTGAGCTGATGAAGTGCCAGAGAAAATCAGCACAGTAACTTACAGTTCAGTGCTGCTGCAGAGCTACCAGCAAACAAGCACCAACATTGAATAGAAGTCCCACATTTGTCACTTCCATTTGTCAACTGGCAAAAAATAACATTTCCCTGCACAGAGCAATGACACCCTGCCACTTCCTTTGGAGCTGCAGCTCACTGGATCTTAATATGTTATAGCACAGATTTTCTCTTCATCACCTGGCAGTTTTTTGTCCTCTGTGTTGGTCTTAAGTTCATTTCACGGTGTGACCTTGAAAGAATCATCCATTTCTTAGTGTAGGTTATCAGAATTTTGCATCTTTTTGTGACAGATGAAACCCCTAGAGGTGGAATGTGGCTCTCTGAATCAACACTTACGATGGCTCACTGAAGATAGGCAAGGATGAAGTGCCTGTGAAACTCAGGCAATAATGCAGCTGCCCACAGCTGTTGCAAAGAATCTGATTTTAGGTGAATCAAGTGATAGTTTAAATGTTTCTCCCTGAATTCATTAAAAGAACATGATCACTTCCCTGAGTTAGCCAGACTCATAAAGGGGACTGTGCAGACACGACCCAACAGAAAGTGTAAAAGTTGGAAAACTAACAGAATAATTTCAGTGAGAGCAATGGGGTTGAGCTGCCTTCAACTCACATTTTCCTCCCCAGTAACTGGGGAGACCCAGTGTCATGACCATGGACAAATTACAAAAACACATGTGTATTATGATTTAACTACAATTGCAGTTCTTATATTTTTTCTAAGTTAAACTTTGGTTTATATTCCCATTTTAGTGTATTTTGTACCCCCCTGCTAAATCAGAAATCCCATATAATGTCATCTGTTTTCAAAAGAGACATTAATAAGTCATTTGATATTTCACGTTGCATCTTCCATGCAGGAATTTCTAGAAGAAACTGATCAAAAGCATATTGTACTCTGATGCCTCTTAGCAATTACTATTTTTGTTTGTAGTCACTAGAATACAACTCTTGTGATGACATTCAAAGGTTTATTTTTTTAAATCAGATGTAAAGGGTCCAACTGTAGTTAAATCACTGGGTAAAAAACTGGCAGAAAGCCATTTTAGCTTGTGCTCACGATCCCCAGCTGCTAAAACCAAGTCAGTAGCTTTTTGGCCTCACAAACATGGTTAAGCCTATGAAAGAAGGAAAATTCTGACTCAGTTCTCTCTCGGGCACTTGAAGTTGGATAAGACAGTTCCCCTTGAGATTTACCATGAAGAGTGCACCTCCTCTTCTCCCTCCAGGAGTGAGGACGTATGAATTTTATACTGTCTGGTTTCAGGTTAGTTAAAATATAACAAACAACCTACCCTGAGCCACCTTCATTTCTATTCACCAAAGGTCTGTCTCCACCCTGGCTTTTGCTGCTATAATTTGCCTTCCTTTTCTTGTTGATGCCATTTTCATAAGGGATTGGCAGCACTTTCCCTTTGTGCCTCAGCACTTCTCTTGATGCTGATTCATAAGGCAGCATATGTTATTTTGAGATGAGAGTGGGTACACTCTTGGCTAAGACAGAATGGAAATCCTTGCCTGACTTATGGACAGAAAGCACAATGCTTTGTCCACAAAACACAACCTGTGAATGTCCTGACAGTTGTCAGTGCCACTTTTGCAACAAGGAAATGCTGCTTGCACAGCATGGGGTCAGCTGGAGTTGGGTCCTTCCTGCACATCTCAGGTGTTCAAGGACAGTCTGCATCCTGCTCCTCCACTTCTGTAGTGGCCACATGCCCTTCCACACTTTTCTATTGACATCCTTCCTGGCCTCTGATTGCTTCTTGTTGTGTGAAAAGATCTGGCTTTGCCAAGAGCATCCACAGGAGCAGCAGGGTAACGAGATGTCCTTGTGCATGCATGAGTGGTTCATCCTTCCCTTTACTTAGGCAGTAGTAGAGAAGCAATAGAAATGATTGGTGTAAACTCACTACAGACTGGAGAAGGGGCTCCACTTAGGAAAGCTGTAGAGCAGAAAGGAAATTACCAGCAACAACAAGAGCAGAAAATGTAACCCACAGTAGCAAGATCTGGATAACTGGGCTTCTGTTCAAATTAGTCTTCTGTTGATGCTGTGTAAATAGCTTGATGAGTGTGAAGACTGATGTTTTCTGATTAAAGTGCTTCTGACCGTGAATTTCACTGATTCATGTGACTTTTCTTAACCTGAAAAGCTCAGAGAGTGGATCTCAGCCTTGGAAAGGTTTTTACTATTCACAGTTGTGAAGAAACCTTGAAAAGACTGACTAAAAGTTTCTGGGTACAGAAAGGCCTATAAAAGTAACACATTGACGCAGATTCAGTGTCTTTTTTTAGCCAGTCTTATCACCTTTCCACATAAAAGGTTGGCATTATTGTTCTTTAGCCACAGCATGGGCACAGCATGATGTACAGCAATGCAAAATTCTTTGTTGCACCAACACTATCTGTGTTCCAATGACAAATTCAGATTTTCTTGCCTTTTGATGTGCTGTTGTACTGCCCTAAAAACCCCTATAATTAAAAAAAAAAAAAAGCTGTAGATTGCTTAAGATAACTTGGAGTTAAAGGATAAGACTGAAATCTTCACTTGCTGCTTATTTGAACAGTAAATTGATCTCAGAAACTAGAAGAAAAATAAAAGAGAGTAAAAAGTAAAAATCATGTTTCCATTCAAGGTGACTCAAGGTTTTATTGACGTGGAGTGTTTTTTTTCTTTTTGGAACATATCAAGCTTGATGGGATCCTGTTTCTTTAAATATTTCTTCTGTTCATGGAATGATTGACAGCTGAGTGGGATAGAGGAGGAGAAGAAGCATCAGCTCTCACTTCTGAACTGGCTGCACATTCAGAATTAATGGGGAGGGAGAGCTTTCTGACAAGGAGATTTTGAAATTGAAAAAAACACAGACAAAAAATAGGATTTTTCACAAACATATAAATCAGGGGAGTGTGCTCTCATATAAATATGCTGTCATACAAATCAAAAGCCACTGTGTTTGGTCTGTTAATATAACCAGAGTTTGGCTGCCAAACTGCTCTAGGATCTGTCTAGGATCAATAGAAAGAAAAAGGTTTCTGTAAAAGTATGGTTTGAGGTGGGCAGAGTTGCCATTCAGAGATGTTTGTCTCTGCTGCTTAGACAGGACAAGCAGGCCAGCAGCTCAGATACCTTATTAAAGCATTTGAATTTATGTGAGCAGACTCCAGATCCTAGTTGATCCATTCAAAGTAAAATAATAACAACAGAAAATAATAAAGATTTGTTGATTCAATGATAGAGAACATTAGGACTCTATCCAATGAGTTCTGCATATTTCTTAAAATACCCTGGAAAACAAATTACTGTCATCAAGAAGATCTCCTAAAAAAGATTTGTTCAAATATTTGGGGTGGTTTTCTTGTTTTGGTTTGGGTTTTTTTTTTTGGTGGGTGGTTTTTTTTTTTTTTGAGCCACTGAATCCCTGGAGGTCAAATGAGTCTACACCACATAAAAAAACCCCTGTTCTTTTTTTTCTCCTTTTATCGACAACGCAGTGATTTTTTGCAGAACTCTGAAGCATGTTGCAAGTCAGAGGAATGCAAGGTTCAGCCACCAGCAGCAAGACACATAAATTATATCCCTCAAACAATAATTTTTCTTTTGAAGACCATATCACAGAGAAATATCTAAATGGTTAAAAGATGAAGGAAGAAAAACGGGAACTGACAACAGCATCTACCCTAACTCATTAGGAAATACCAAATAAATAATACTATCTTTATTTAACCTAGGATTTCACACTAAAAACAGATGATTAAGAAGGATTTTGATTTTAAGTTGATGTCAAAGATAGCAAAGTCATATCCAGCAGTCAAAAAACTAAAATCAATGCAAAGTGAAAAAAGCTAAATATAGAATTGTTGCCTAGCACATTAAGTTAATTGATTTGACTTCCTTTGTTCTGTACAGTCTGTACAATCCAGTGACTTTAATAAATCATTGGTCCTTTTCATTTTATTGAGACCTCAGTTCATCAGGTGTAAAAAAACACCATGCTGAATTGAGATGTGAACATACTCAGCATTTCACAGGATTGAATGTTTGAGAAAAAACAGAGGCTTTGTTCCTTTGCTATAGATTCCTAAATTGACCAGATTTTAAAATATCAGCAAAGAAGACAAATGTGATGTGTGAAATAGACATACAAACCACTTAGATTTCCAATTTTATTTACATGTTGTGTTTGATTTCACAGAACCACAGAGCAGCTGAGGTTGGAAGGGACCTCTAGAGGTCACCTGGTCCAGCCCCTATGTTCAAGCAGTATCACCTCAGGCCAGTTGCCTGTGTGTATCCAGATGGCTTTTGATTATCTCCAAGGAAAGAGACTCCACAATCAACCTGAGCAATCTGTGCCAGTGCTCAGTCATCCTTGCAGTAAAACAATATTTCCTGATGTGAAGATGGAACCTCCAATGTTTCAGTCTGTGCCCATTGCTTCTGATCCGGTCACAGGGCACAGCTGGCAGTGGGAGACCCTGTGGGGCAGGTAAGGAAGCCCAGGATCCAGGTGGGCATCTCTATGCTATGAGATGTGTAGGTGTAACAGAATTTAAGAAAACAAGACCAACTATATTTAATTGCTGAATCAAAGGTGTGAATGCTTGGAAGTGATCAAAACTCAAAGAGCCAAATATATTTAGATGCTCCCTTTCTACATTGGGAGCTTGTATTACTAACAGCTCACCAAGTTAGTTGAATTTAAGCTTACTTCAGCTCAGGTAGTACTATATCCAAAATATGAGGTTGGTTTTGAACTTGAAATGGAAGACTTCATCTTTCTGTGATTCTCCACATCTAAACTGAATTTTGTCACAACACCCATACAGAGGAACATAGTGGATACAAAGGATGTAAAGAAATAAAAAGCTAGGACTTTTCCATAAAACACAGAGTTTCTCTATCAACATATAAATGTATTGGCATACATATATATACAAACACTTGATGTAGTATAAGACTTTAACCAGGATTTTATAATTTTACAGTGTTTGAGCCTACACAGGCATAGTTGTGTCTTCGCTGACACAAGATTAACACAAGTGCACAAAGAAATGGAAGTCATGGCACAATATCCAATTTGAATTTTATGTAAATATAAAACATGGTGAGTATATGTATGCAGACACATATACCTGCTAAAGAATTTTGTAAGCAAGCATCTTATTGTGTCTTTAAGGAACTGGATGGCTGAAATGACAAATTATCACAATGTCAAGGCAGTTATTTAATTACTAAGTAGCATAGTCCTGCTCACTCAGAATTAGGGATATGTATTACATTTGCATTTTAGTTCTGAGATGGGGAGTGGAGTAACCTTCTTGGTTTGGAATAGTGTCAGAGAAGAAACTGTTGTGTGACTGAGTATCTTATGGCAGTTCATTAATGACCAGATTCTGGAACTACATTGGGCATCAATGTTTTTTTTAATGGTGATGGTATTTTATAACCATGTTAAAGCAGCTAATTCAATTTAAATCTAAGGTTTAAAATGCCCATGTAAAGGAAAACTACTTGTAAGATTTCCTCCTGGTATCAGCTGGGACAGAGTACATTATCTTAGTAGCTGGCACGGTGCTTTAGTGTGAGAACCATACTGATGTTTTTTGGTTGTTGCTTGCTCTAAGCCAAGGACTTTTCAGTGTCTCATGCCCTGTCAGTGAGCAGGTGGAAAAGAAGCTGGGGGGAAGGATGGCCAGGACAGCTGACCCCAGCTGGCTGAAGGGATATTCCACTGAACATCAACTCAGTGAATAAACTGGGGTGAGATGGCTGGGAGCCACTGACTGCTGCTCAGGGATGGGCTGGGCATCAGTCTGTGCTGAGAAACTATATTGTGCATCACTTGTTTGTCTCTCCCTCTCCATTTTAGTAAAATTATTATTATTATTAGCAGTAGTAGTAGTTGTAGTACTAATAGCACTATTATTATTGTATTTTACATTCTCTCAATTCTTAAACTCTTCTTAGCTCATGAGTTTTGCTTTTTTTTCCCCTCCTGATTATCCGCCCCATCTCCCTGGGGAATAAAAGAATCAAGGAGCAGCTGTGTGGTACTTAGTTGCCAGCTGGGGTTAAACCATGATAGTCTGCTTAATAATGGACAAAGAAATACTAATCTTTCTACAGACTACAAAGGCAATGGTGTGTATTGTGAGTCTAGTCCCCATTTATAGCAAGGACAACATATATGTTCCTAGCCATCCTGTAAATTTAGCCTAATGAACTACACTTGCTCATATTTGGCCATTAAGTATTATTTGGTGTTAGTTTACCTAGTGTGAGAAATTTCATTGGAAGAGACTGAGATTAATAACCTGTCAATTCCAGGCTTGGTAATACATTTTTTCCCAGGAGAGCTGCAAATGCATAATTGACTTCAATGTGTTTTCAGCAGTCATTTAAGAAAATGGATATGTATCTAACATGCAGAACAAAGGTAATACCTCTAGTTTCAGCGGATTTACTCTTGCTCCATATTATACAAGGTAGATGAGGAGTGTTTTTAAATACCCTGCTGGTATGGTCTTGATTCTACAATAAATAATTGTGCTGAGTGCTACTGCCACACATGACCAAAACAGTGTGTTCAGCATTTCTTGCATTATTAATAAAACATTCACTGAAATGTTCAGAGATCTTCAGTGATTTATGTTAACTACAGTGGGTTCTGAACCACACTTGTTAAAAAGGTATCTACACTGTGTATTTCAAAAGCAGCAATTGATGATTGTGTTGATATAAATCAGGCTTTTGTAGCTTTGCATTAATGATCCAGTAAACATTTGTTATCTTACACCAATCTTTTAAGTATGGTTAAGAAAGCAATACAAAAATTATGCTCCTAACATTTTTATACAGTCATGAAACAGAATGATGAAAACTCTGTTCTTGAGCAAAACCACTGGTGATTCATCCTTTTAAATACAATTTATATATAGATGTGAGCTGATTGCACTTTTTGAGCTGGTTTTGGATCTATATAAATCAAAGATAATTCTGCTGAAACTGATGGATTTACATGAGGGTAAACCTGTCTTGAGCTGAGAATACTTTTGTTTTCTAGTAGGCATGGTTAGAATACTCAATTTTACCAGGTGGAGATAGGCCTTGCAAACAGAAATACTTTTGCCTTCCCTTTTACAAAGCAACAAAGACATATTTTATGAGCACTGAGAAGCATTATTGGTTTTCTGTTGAGAAAGGAACAGAACTAAAAAGATAGAAAGATGGCATAGAGGTTTTTTCATCAATAAAATGGTGGTATTGAGGCTATGAGAATAATTTCACATTTTCATGAAAACCTCACAGTAATAAGTACAAACACCTTCTTTACTTAAAATCCTTATATATCTTTGCCTCCCATTAAGTTTATCTGATGAAAAATGTCTCTTAGAAAAGCAGGACAGAAATTGAATGTCAAATACGGAGAAAACAGAAATACAAACCCATTGGCCTAGTTTTACAATTTTGTTAGGCAAAATATACTTCATTAAGCAGTATACACCCTGTCATAGTGCTAATATTATTATTCATTAAAGTATGTTTGAAAAATCTAAGAAGTGTGAGATGGAGTTTGGCACTGGAAGCTTGAATTAATCTCTTGGTGATGAATAAGAAATTCAGACAGGTAGCAGGACACATGCTTTGAACAGCCCTGGAAAGTGCAATCATCTTTTGGATTTAGTAGAATATAAAGATTCAGCAATTTAGATATTAATAGAAGGATAATGTAGTTAAAACAGCGAGCTAGGAAAATGATCTTTACAGTAATATGTCAAGTTCAGCAATGACAATGTGCCGATGAGGTGAGATGAGGTGAGTTGGAGCTGAGCTGCTGCTTACAATCCTGACATGGAGACCAGTGAGGAATATTGCACTCTGTTCTGTTCTGCTCATTGGAGTGAAGATTGAGGTGGGTTTCAGGTGTGTGTGCAAAGGTGTAGGAGTTGGTGATAAGTTTCCACTGGCGAAGTCTCTCTCACAGTATTGTAAATCCCTTGTTTGTGAGATTACCACTTGATTCAATAATTTGTGACACAATGCTGATAAAGGCAAAATTTAATGGAAAATTTCAAGGAAGGTTTAAAATATATACCTTGATTACTAATTTAAAAGAGTCTTGTTTTGTTCTATGTTATACTCTTTCTTTTTTTCATGGTTGGTGGGGGTGAATCACAGGCCTAGAACTACATACTGTCTCTTCTTATTTCATAACTGACTAATCTGTCAAAGAGCAGTGAATGTTGGGCTTATTCACTTTGATAGAGAAATTGAGATTTGCATTAGACCCCCCCTGGTATTTCCTTATTGACAGCCTGTAAAAGGGTAAATTGATTCACTCCTCTGAAGGCCTCCTGCTACCTCTGCCTACAGCTCCTTGATTCCTGACATTTGTTAAACCTGACAATGGAATAATGATCTGAAAGTACACAGGCACCAAAAGGGAGGCTAAGATAAATGTAGGCCTGTGGCTAAATGGAGCAGGGACCCTGGGGACAATGGATGAGGAAAAGGCCAAAGTACTCTGTGCTTTCCTCACCTTGGCCTTTACAGTCTTCAAGGAGCCACAGTGATTTTGTGACTCCTTGAAGTATTTCTACTGTTCCTATGTTTCTCTCTACTGTATTTGCCAATGTCTTCTCCTTCCTTCCTAACCCTTCCTTCCTTCCTTCCTTCCTTCCTTCCTTCCTTCCTTCCTTCCT
>QUSF01000006.1:41885597-41919883 GCA_003676055.1 Chloebia gouldiae
CCTTCCTTCCTTCCTTCCTTCCTTCCTTCCTTCCTTCCTTCCTTCCTGCCTTCCTTCCTTCCTGCCTTCCTTCCTTCCTGCCTTCCTTCCTTCCTGCCTTCCTTCCTCCCTTCCTCCCTTCCTCCCTCCCTCCCTTCCTCCCTCCCTGTCCTCTCCTTTCTCTCTCGTTCCATTCCTTTTTCACCCTCCCTTCTTTTTTCCCTCCATCCACCTGCCCACCCACTTTCCTGACTGCCTTTTGTCTCTCCTGCCTTTTCTTTTCCAGCTTCACAAAATAATTTCACTATATACTTTCACCTCCAGTAAATTTGCGAAGCATTCTCTTACATGGCTAAATATAGTAAAATATATTATAAATATAATATTTTCCAGAACAGGGCTTTTACTTGAGGGTTACTTTACATTTGCCTCTTCTAATCCAAAGAATCTAAGAGATCAGTATACTTACACAGAGCTGAAAAGGATTCAGCTGAAATTTCAGTCTGTAACATACTTTTTTGCACACTAAGATCTGTTCCCTTTCTTTATCTCCTCTGCCCAATAACTGTTTCATACCTCGGTTTTGCTATTTTGCATCCTTGGTCTGCTTCAGGCTCGCAGAGGGTTTACTGGGTTTTACCAAAGCCAACAACACTGAAAGGGTAACGATGGCCCTTACCTTTTTTTAAGGCTTAACAATAGGCAAGCATTCCTAGCAACTGTGGAACACCCCCTGCTCCTAGTAAATTTGGCTAATCCTAATTTAGGTGTAAAACACTGTGCCTTCTAAGGAGACAATTATATTGTGATGTGGTTAACTCGATCTCATTTTATTTCCTCCTGAAATAGCTGTTCCAGATGTACACTTACATAAGATGCAAACTGTGGGTAACAAGCAGTGCTACTTTTTAGATTTGACCTCTCTTTCTAGGGAAAATATGAAACTACTGACCCAAAATACTGAAGTAAAACATGGCTGGGTTCTGTCACAGGGGATTTCTGCAAAATACACTTTGCTGACGCTACTTGGCCGTGTGCATTAATCAGTTAGTCTTCTACTATATTCTTTCATTTAGGAAAATATTCTTCCTTTGCACCCTCATAACAATTTCTGCAGAGTTTATTTAGTTAAAAAGAGGTAAGCAAGATACAAGATACTATATAATGGAATGGTCATGGGACTGAGAAGACAAAAAGAGATACAAGAAGAGATTATTGTGCGCTGAACTTGATTTGTGAAAGAGGAGACTAAGGGACAATCTAACAGCAGCCTGTGAGTACTTGAAAGATAATTACAAAGAATATGGAAGAGAATTCTTCTAAATAGCAGCAGATGAGATAATGAGGTGAAAAGGTCACACCCTGCAATTATTGAGGTTCAGATAGGACAATATGAAAAACTTGTCCTCTGAGAACTGGCTGAGGGTGCAGCCCTTGAAGAGGTTACTCAGAGAGGCAGTGGAATCTCTGTGCTTGGAGATTTTCAAGGCTTGGCCAGGGACAGCAATGGCCAACATGATGTAATGATGGTGACTGTTCCACACTACACGTGAGGTTGCATGAGCTGGTCTACAGAAGTTTGTTCAAATCAATAGGTCTGGTTTTGCCAAACCACTGGGATCCCTATTTATATAGGACTCAGAGGTGCTACTCCTGATATATCCTAATGTAAATCATATTAAAGTAAAATAAAAAAGTACAAATTCAGCCAGGTTAATGTCTAATATGGGGCACAATCATGAGATATATGGTCCTCAAATAGAAGTAGTTGAGAATGAGTTACAGGAAGGGTAAATTACTTCCCTGGGTGTGACTAAGGAAAAGAATATAAGTAGCTGGTCTTTCTCCCAAGCTGGGGTCAAATTTTGCAGTGGATTGAAGAATAGCACATGGAGACAACTAGAAAATGAAACAGATGGTAACATCTCCCCTCTTCCTAGCTAAATGAGAAATTAAGGTCCAAAGCAGAAATAAGTTTGAACTGGTGGATTGTTGTTGGAAGGCCCTGTCGTGGTCACATATTATTCTGGGATCTAAAACCAAGTCTGAGCCTTCCTGGTCCTATTGGAAGCAATGAAACATAAGCTGTCTGGCCAAAAAAAGGACAAGCAGGACAGGAGAACTGGAAGGCCACACATGACCCCAAGTGCTTTGTGGCCACTGAGGGAACACTTCAACACTACTCCTTGCAGTTTTACAATATATTACTGCTTCCCACCATACTGACACGAGAAACGGAAGTGCTACTCTTTCTTCTAAAAAGGGGGACTGGGGGGAACTGTGGCAGAACATCTCAGATATACTTGGTAGCTTGGGACAGGACAAGGAGAGCACTAGGAACTGAAATGTGTGCTCTAGACCAACAGAATGCTGAATGGGAAGCTTGCCAGCTGCACTATGGTGAAGAGTTTGGGACCAGGGAAAGCTGAGGAGGACAGTGGTGTCAAACAATATCTTAGAAAATACACCCCTCTATGCCTCTCTTCCAAGGTGGGTCCCCATACTAAAAAAAGAAAAAAAAAAAAAACCAAAACAAAAAAAAAAGAAAGCTTAAGAGCTTAAGTAACTCCTTTTCTGTGATCAATGTTTAGAAAAAGTGCTAATGCCTCTTTTTAAACAAGAATTCACTCTGTGAGGAAAGGACCCAGGTAGAGTCCTCAATACTCACAAACTTCCAAAAGCATGTACTCATGTACTGCAGGACAGCATATTTTAACAGAGGGAGAATGGTATTCTTGTCACCTTCTTTATTGTTTCTCTGTCAAAAACTTCAGCTAAACAATTTTTTCTCACCTTAATATCCTTTCAAATGTTTTATTACTAAAATAGTCTCTTCATTTTGGAAAGAAAAACATTGAGATTTTATTTATGATCACCTAGCATTTCACACAGAAAATACAGAGGAAAATGATATTTAATTTCTGCACTTAACAGAATTTTCAGAAAAGCAAACTTGGCAGTGAGTACTTCTGAAAATGAGTCTGCCTTATTTCCAATTCCAGTCTTTAAATCTCTGAATTGTTGATTCAATAAAAAAAAAGATAAATAGATTTTTTATTCCAGATTTTTAAAGTGAGTTTCCATTTTTATAATTATGTAGAGCATGGAAAAGACAGCATTTTATATGCTTTTTAAAATTTTTGGGTTTTTACTTTTCAGAACTGGGATTTAGCAAACCTAGAATATAAGAAATATGTAAAGCTATCATCCTTGACCTCACTGTACCTCTTAAATCATACAATCATAGGATCAATCACAGAATCATAGAATAAGCTGAGTTGGAAGGGACCCATCAGGATCATTATGAGTCCACCTCCTGGCCCTACAGAGGACATCCCCAAAAATCACACCATGTGCCTGAGAGTGTTGTTCAAACACTTCTTCAGGCTTGGTGCTGTGACCACTTCCCTGGGGAGCCTGTTCCAGTGCCCAACAAAATTTTGGGTAGAAAACTTTTCCTGATATCCAGCCCAAGCCTTTCCTGACTCAGTTTCATGTTGTTCCTTCCAGTCCTGTCACTGGTCACAAGAGTGAACAGATCAGTACCTGCCCCTCCACAATTTTAATCTCAGCTTAAAAGTGAAATAGTTAGAATGAAGTAGTGACCATCCTCTCACCGTCACTATTAAGTGACTCAGCTCCGCAAGACCCTGAAAGAAATAACATGCCAAAAGACTTCATGAAGCCAGCCAGGACCTGTTCAAGGACACAGGAAGGAGCCAGGTAGGCTGTGATTAATCAACAATTGCTCCATTCTGGCATGGGGAAGACACCCTTGTGGTCATCAGCTCGGCCACTTACTGGGTAATCTCCTCTTTGCTTCCTTGAGATGAGTGTTTATTGTTTCTGCTAATTAGAGGTTACTCCCAAAGGAAAAAGAAAAATATGGAAAAGACCCATTTTATCCAAAACTTCTAAATCAAAATAAAGACAGAATTAAAGCTAGTGATCAGGGCAGCATGTACACAGAATTCTCTGTGGAATCAGAGGTAGGAGCATCAAGTTTCATCACTCACCCACTTCAGCTGTTCATTATCTAACCTGTCAAGGGACTGAACTTTGTTGCAAACTCAGAAAGGCGGAGACAAAATCTTATGAAAATAATAGGTTCAATGCTTTTTTACCTTTAAGTATTTCTCTGCTCTGCCTTTACCAGTAAAGGCGCAAGCCTTCATCTTTCACAATCAGGATGGAGCTCTGGAAGACATGTGAATCAGTCTTGCTAAGCGCAATATTTGCATGGATGTAAACAATTACAAAGTCTATCATCTACAAAATATCTTGTGCTCTTCTCTGAAGAATTTTGTGCTTTTCACAAACTGAAGCTGGAAAAAATGTGTCATTAAAGCCTCCTCACTAGCATGGAAATCCTTTTTTAACATTGGCACAAGGACACAATGTGATTTGGCCCATGATGTCACCAATGTCAACAAGATATTTTCTACAAATCCCAGTCTTCTTGATGCTAAAACATTACTCACTAAAACAACCCTATGCTGGCAGAGGATGAACCATGATAAGATATCTTTATCTTGAAACTGTGCTTTGAGTGATTTCTGTTACTCTTTACTTAAGCATAAGTGTTTCTTCACCCTATCTCTATTATTAATGCCAACTAAAATGTATTTCTTCAATGGGGCCAAAATTTCATGGTCAATACCTTGAACTTTTAGTATTAAATTTGAGAAAGGAATGGAATGCATTTAGCTATATCTTCAGCTGAGCTAAGTTAATGTTCTGCACAGCTGAAGTTGTAGAAGGTGGCTCAGAGCCATATTTCTGCTCCCCCACTCTTGAATTGGCTAGAAACCAAAAAAAGCCCCTATGACTATGGTAGCACTACCTTGTACTAGTATCTTGTACTAGTCTAATAGTATGGGCAACTCAGTTTTCGTAAGACCATCGTAAAGGATCAAAATGTGTTGGAGGTGGCATATTCCCTGCTTTAACTCAGAGCTGCCTCTATAGCCCTTGGGAATTTGGCTACACCCTCGGTGAAGCCCTGACATCCTGGGTCAGTTTTCTGACTGCCTTGTCAGCTGTGCAAAGCCTCTGTATCATGAGCCAGTGGTCTGGTCTCTGTAGCTCACCTACACCACTTGCACACAGCCACAACTTTTCCTGTTCAAAGTTATGTGACACAGGCATGTGGCCACTCAGTAAGGTTAAAATTTGTGTTACAAACTGCATCCTCAGCTGGCTCTGTGACACCAGACCACGCCTCTCGTGACTTCTTTAGTCCAAGATGTACACCATACTGCACTGCCATTTGTCTCTTGCGTAAACATCACCCACCCTTTAATGTTCATTCATATACACTGTTCTAAGCAATTTACTGACACCAAATAAGAAATTTCTATAACACCTCTCACTAATGAACCATAGAATCCAATATAATGAATGGAAAATCTTAGAGAGAATTAATTCTATGTGCAAGAACACCCAGCACAGTAACCAGGAGCAAAACTTTGGTTTACTGAATAAATTCAGTCCAATTTTCTCTATTATACACGCTCCTGCTCTGCTTCTGTTATTTTCTGCTTTGGTAGCTTATTTAGAAGAAATTCCTCTTCCTACTCATAAATCACAAATAGAAGATCATGGTTTCAACAGATTCTATAATATCTCCCCCCCCCCTTAGTAGTTGTATGACTGGATTTAATGCAGATAGAACACTTTAACCTCCCCACTTCTGACAAGAGAACAGTCAGTTACCTTTGCTGACCCAGATCACATAATCCTGAATCAGTTTTATTCATCTGTTTAGGGAAGTACATCTATTAGGCATGTTACCCCAAATCTAACCAAAGCCCAGGGTTTTCATAATAGGTCATTCTGGGAGGACTCCATTATGTTACCATAAATAAATTAACTGATATCTCTATTCTTAGCAATGAGACAGGAATCTTCTCTCTACAGTCTGTGAAGTCTTCAGCACAAGAATTGCTTTTTATGAAGTTACTGAGCATTTAGATTGTACAAAACCAGATCAGTTTCAGGTTCTAGGATTGTTTCAAGTCAGACACTAGCCCGTCACAGGTGCACATCTTTTGGATGTGCACAAAACCCTGGCACTTTGTGCTGCTGCTGCACTTTGTGATTATTGCACATTCTCAGTACTTAAAGGGGGCCTACAAGAAAGATGGGGACAAACTTTGTAGCAGGACCTGTTGTGACAGGACAAGGCATAATGGTTTTAAACTAAAAGGGTCAATTCAGATAAGGCTTATATATAAACAAGACATAAGGAAGAAATTTTTTACAATAAGGACGGTGAAACACTGGCACAGGTTGCCCAGAGAGGTGATTAACACCCTATGCATGAAAACATTTAGTGTCAGGTTGGATGGGGCTCTGAGCAACCTGGTCAAGTTGAAGATGTCCTACCCATGGCAAGGTGGGGAGAGTAGATGACCTTAAATTTTCCTTCCAAGTCAAATTATTCTATTATTTTATGGTTGTGTCCCTTTCACCTGGCACAGGTTCACAAGTTACAGTCAGGCACACTTCTTGTGAAATCACACTACTTTCTTTTTGCAGAAGCTTTGCATGTATTTTCTACAAAGAACAGTTTCTCTTTTACTTTGTTTTCTGTCAGAGTGTCTTTAATTATTTGCAGAGAACACAATTCTGCATCTGTTATTATGCAAACAGTCTTGTTTTATTTAGACAAGCCTCCTTTCATGACTAAAGATACAGAAGTTCATTCTTGTATCTTGAGGAGAGATTCTCAAGAAGGAAAGGTTCTTTTGTTCCAGTGGAACATCTCTAAATATTCATGTGATGGCCATGGGCAATAAAGATTTTCTGCATCTTTTTTACTTGTTTGCTGCAGACACAGATCTGAAACCATTCTGACAAGTTTCCTATTAGTGGGACCTTGTGGCATTTAGTGAGGGTCTAAATAGAAAAATCTTAGGGTTTTTTTTCCTCCTTGAGTTTTTTTTTTATACAAAACACTGTATTCTCAGGGTACTATAAACGCATACAACAAACCATTGGTCCTACATTAACTCTAGCACATAGACTGATATCAGGCTGTTATCAGTGAAATAAATTGCAAAACCATTCTGATACTCCAATCCAAGGCCCAACAGCACCAGTGGCAATACATGGACTCACTTGACCATGTTTTGTATCAAGATATAAGGCTGTGGGGATACCAGTGATGCAAATGTCTGTACAGCTGGAACCACAAAATTAGAGCGCACTCTAATTTTCCTGGTAACACAAAGTGTCTTCCTTGACTGGAAAGCAATGCTAGTGAGCAATTGCTTTTCTATTCTGTATTTTTGCTTGAGGAAACAGTGAGTGTTGTATTCCTGTAGCTTTGTTTTTTCCTTGTCTGGCCTGTTCTCATCATTTCTTTAAACTCAAGAGGTAGCATGGGGAACAGAGGGTAGTCAAGGGAATAAAAATCTGTTTTTCATACAGTTGCCATGTTCCTTGACCTAATGTATTGTTTTAAACTGCCCAATAACTGAAAGAGTATACTTGCCATATTTGACCAAAACTTTGATAAATGCTGTTAGTTGTGGTAAATCAAAAAAAAAAAAAAAAACCAAAAAAAAAAAAACCCTGGAACATGGAAATTATACTATGAAGCTGTAACACAAGTAAATTGGGTCAAATCAGTCTAAGCAAGAACCAGAAGGTCTTTGGAATAATTGGGTAGTAGGGCATTCTGACCAGTTGTTAAATGTTTTAATTCTTCATCTCTCATTACTGCTGATTTTGTTATTTTATTTATATCATGCCTCTGTGACTGTGACATCAAAATTCTTTAGAAATTTATTAACAAATAATAAGTATTACTGGTACCCCATGTCTTTCAAATGAAACAAATTTATACCAATCCTTAATTTTCTCTGACACTGTGGTAAGTCAAAAAGTGAGATATTTTGTGCTGTATTCCTTCTGTCACACCTATCTGTTAACTTCAGGAGAAAGTTAGAGGAACACAGGTTTGAAGGTCAAAATGGTATCATATGGCTTTGCTAAATATAGATGATTGACGAGTAAAAGAGCTTCACAGGTCTTGGCATATTTTGCTTGGTGCACTTCTACCTCTACACATATGCAGACAGACAACTTCTCTCAAAGCATATCAGAAATAAGAATATTAATAAAATAGAAAATATCTAGGCAGGGGTTACAAATGTATCCCTTCTGATTTTCTGAAGGTAGAAGTGGAGCATTATATGCCTAATCTGCATTATTTTCACTCTCATTTCACAAGTCTGTCACTGATGGATACTCTGAGGAGATGAGGCACAGCATGTTAATATTCTCCTGACCTGCATGCAACATTGGAATATATATGTTTTTGTTAAAAAAGACCTTCTCAATAAAATAACATTGCAGTGTGTGCAGCATTGCACAAGCAAGAAAAGATGATTAAACAATAAAAATGTGCTAAAAGTGAATGAAATAGAAGAGGAATCTTTAAAGAGCTCTTTTCACCTATTTTCCCTGTCTAAAAACAATTTCCATAGACAAAAACAGCTTTAAAAGGAACTGTCTGTGCTTGTACATTTTTTGTTGCAATCCTGTCCTGGGATCCTGGGACCTATAATGCAATATGTGCTGTCAGGACTACAACAGTTTACAGATGTGCATCCAGACTTCTTTCTATTTATAGATGTCTCTTCTGCAAGCACTACTCTATGGGGTTGTAGCGCAGTAGCAGGCATGTTCTTTGATTTAGTGCTTACATCACAGTCATTTAAGAAAATCTGGCTCTTCACCTGGCATGGCAAAGGAGGCATATTTATGAAGGTCAAGCAGAGAGAACACTATTGTAAAGAGAAATGTGGATGGAATTCATGAGCGAGCAGGACACCTACTGGGAGGACTAACTGAAAGAAGGAGACATTGGGCAGAGATGTGGAAATAATCAAGAATGGAATAGTCATGTGTTCACAGTAGGTTTTGCTCTTTATTCCCTCTGCAGGGTAACTGGGGAGAAGGTTCAGTGCTGCCCCTGCAAGGGCAAAGCTGTAAAGTTGTTTGGGGTGCATGTCTATGGGGTCTGTACACGTCTGTGCTGCATCTTGCTTAAGCATGTGTTAAGTGTTCAGTCAGAGTGCTAGGCACAGTCTATAAATAGAAACAGCGAGTTTGGCACACGCTCGCACTTTCGCCTGTCTCCTTCTCACATGCTCGCAGAGATGCTGGGGCTGCATCCTGCATCCTTCTGCTTTTCCAGACCTGAGACTTCGAACACTGCTGTATCCCCTGAGAAGTCTCAGTGAGGTCAAGACAGCCCCAGACAAGTAAACAGGGGCTGCTCAACCCCAATGTTGAGGAAGCAGAAGGTAACGGGTGGGGGAGCGGCGGGGGGGGGGGGGGGTGTGGGGGGGGGTGTGGATTTATTGCAGAAAACCTGAGACCTCGCAGGCTACCCTCCCTGCCTGAAGGCAGTGCAAAGCTATTTTCGGCACTGCCCAGGCCAGCCGGACAGCCACCCACCTCGGGCAGCTCCGCTCAGGTAATATCCAGGATGCTGCAGAGACACGGATGCTCCTAAAGTGGCCCCAAACGATCCCAGCCAAGGCTGCCGGCGGCAAGCACGGGGAGCTGGCCAAGGTGCTGCCGCAAGGGACGGTCCGTCCCTATCGGCGCCTCCAACACCCCAATTGCCGCCGCCTGCCCCCCGCTGCCCCCAGACCCGACGCCCCGCGGAGCCTCCGCTCCGCACGGCCGCGCAACTTCCCGGGAAGCGGCCGCTCCCCCGGGCAGCCCCGAGCGCCTGGAGGGCTCGGCGCCGGGCAAACTTCTCTGCCCACGGGGAACCGAGGGATCCGGCGGGGAGGGAAGCGGCGGCAGGAGGAGGGGGGGCGAATGCAGGCAACCATCGCAGCACGGCAGGCAGGAGCTGGCCGGAGGGGCCGGGAAAGTTGTTCTGCACTTCCTGCTGCTTCTGCCGAGGGATCAGTGCTCGGCTCTGGGGGAGCGCGGCGCCGGCTCCGGCTCGCATCCTTACTCACCTCGGTGCTGTCGGCAGCGTTCTCCGCCATTTTCCTCCTCAGGAGCAGGCAGCGGGAGGAGTGTTTCATTCCCATAAGAGCTAGCCAAGGGGTTTGGGCTTCGGGGCTGGTGTTTTGGTTTGTGTTTTCAAAGATCTCCAAACACTGGTGTGCGCCAAAGGACAGGGAGAAAAAAAAAATATGGAAAACAGCAATAAATCAGTCAGCTTTGTCCTTTCTTCGTCGTCCACAGGAATGTTTGTCTCCTCTTAGCATCGGGAGCTCCTCAGGCACTTTCAAGTCCTCCTCTTTCTCCCCTCTCCTCCACCTCCAGCGAGTTCTTGGGGTGGGCAGAGAGAGGCGGCACACACTCTTCAGGTTAAACTAAAAGGCTGTCGGGCTATGAGTCCTCCCCTTCAGAGAAAGCAGTCAGGCTAAACAGGAGAGAAGCACCAGCTAAACTGAACTTGGGCGTGCAGTGACCAGCTGGGCATCTTTGTGTCCTGTGGCTACTCTTCCAGAGGCAGAGGGAGCCAGAGACAAAGCAACAGGACAAGGAAATCATAGCCCTTTATTTTCCTTCTTTGGGCTTCTTTCTTTCTTTCTCTCTATGTCCCAGGACACTCCTTTAAAGACGGTCACAGAATTTGCCACCCTCTTTCTACGAATGTCTTCTGAAATAGAAATCCCTTCTCCTCCTCCTTCTCCCTCCCTCCTCCCCCCCTCTCCCCTTCCCTCTCCTCTTCCCTTCCTTCTCCCTTTCCCTCTCCCTACCCCTTCTGCTCTTGGGCAGAGCTTGGTGCCCCTCACTGGGAATTGCATTCACGTGTCTTTCGTAGGAAAAAAAATACATAATTTCAAGCTCCCCCCACCCGTCGCCTACACCCTCTCACACACAAGCACGCATTCACACGTACGCACACACACGTTGTCTCCCTCTCACACAGACATGCACAATTTTTTTTCTCTTCCCCATCCCTCCTCTTCTTTTGAATCAGCAACACTTTTCTTTGCAAGGACTCTCGGCAAGGCTCTTAGAGAGCAACCGAAGAAGTCTGCTCCAGCTTCTTTCCTCCGAGTTAAGTAGCAAACCTGCTTTCTTAATATATCTTCGTGTGTGTGTTCTCCCAGCTCCTGTTTTACTTGAAGTTTTTCAGGAGGATCCGCGCTCCGTCAGAGAGCCGTGAACTGTAGGGATATAGTCCCGATCCGGCTGCAGCTCCTGCTGAAAAGGGGGGAGGAGGAGCTGGGGGGAGGAGAGGGGAAGAGGCGGAGGGAGAGGTCTTGCTGGGGAGGGAAGGGAAGAGGCTAAAGGTGATTTGAACTTGTTTTTAGCCTTTTCCTAATGACATCTTCCTCTGTAGGAGTGCATCGCCACCTTCCCCACACGTTTATTTTGCTTTCACTCCTCCGGGCACTTTCTAGTTCTGAGTTGTCAGCTGGGAGGATTGGGTTTACCTCATTCGTGTTGCTGTGGGTAAGGGCGGGAGAGGGGGCGTATTACATAATTAATCCTTCCAACTTCACTTTCCGCAGCTCCATCTCCAGCCCACTGTTCTCACGTTTCTGTTTTGTTTTTATACGGAGGAGGTGAGAAAATAATGCTGCTGTGTGGGTGTGTGTTGCTCGAAGGATTTCAAGGACCAGAACAGGATTGCTGCTCTCTGAACAGTTTGAAATTATTTCCTCTGGGGGTGCCAATGGAGACCTGAAGAAGAGGTTTGAAAGATTACTTTTGATGCATATTTTAAGGACAAGGCCAGCCCAGATGCTTCATCAGTAACAAATTTTGATAGATTTGTGGGTTTGAATTTTTGTCTCTTGCAGACTATTTTAATATCTTTCAATTAGAGTTTATCCTCAGCTGACCTCTGGAATACTGACATACCATGAAGTACTGCCAAAAACCAGGAGGTCCCTGGGCACACGGGAGGCAGAAATATTCCTGGGGGTGGGGGAGTGGGAATAGAGTATATGAATTAGAGAGTAGAGATGAAAATTATCCTTCTGCCCCATGGGGTGAGGAAGTGGGGCCAAGAAAATTAAACAGGCGAATTTCTTCTTTTTACTTGAATGACCCTCACAAATTCTTGCTCAGAAACAGATTGATAGGTATACATTAGATTTCAGGAATTTGTAATAAATCACACAGTAATAAGTAAGAAACCTAAGGAAGCAGAAGGTGTGTGGTATGCTGAAATGTCAAGTGGCAATGAGGATATGCCATGTAGGGCACAATGGTACCATATGAAGTGGTTTCAGAATATGAGAATATGTTCTAGACTTATATTTCAAAACTGGACCTCTATGTGACACTTTGCAGGGCCATTTGATCACTCAGTCTTTCACAAGCTTCCTTTCATCTCACATTCATTTTGACACCTCAAGTTCTTTCATTAGCTCCAAATCACAGCTGATTTTTTCAGTAATCATCCACACCTCCTGTGTTTGTATAGTAGAATTTAATTTCACACCTTCCAGACATGAGACTTAAGTAATGACAGAGGTGGAAGCAGGTCATCTCCCTTTTTCTTTGTGACATTCATAGAGCTTTTGAAGGTCCTAAAACCCTTCAAACACAAAAACATCTATAGTCATTGCCAAGTATTCCAAAGCTACTCTCATGATCTTGGGCTATGGGAATCTTTCTCACCAAATGCTTAGATTTCTAAGTGAAGAGGTAAGGGTAAAACATAATCTTCAGATAAAAATTTAATGTCTCTGCAATCTTTGTCACAATATTTTTCTCTTCTATGGCATGAATATCTGGTGGTTAGTGAGTTCATGAAGTTTTAGTCAGCACGCATTTGGACTAACCTGCATAGTTTTAGTGTGTTTTTCCTATTTTCAGGTGATACACGCAGCTAAACTTATCCTAATTAAACATTTTAAAATAAACCACTGTTCTATATAGAGAAAAAGAATTTGATTTTGAAAAACTACTCCAGAACATATTTTCCAGTTTTCTCTGACAGCTGGGTTTGTATTTCTGGTACAGCTCAATCACTCTTTAGTCAGCTAAATGAGGCATCAGATTTTCAAAAGCACTCGGCAACTAGCAAAGTTGGCAGGCAGAGATTTAATATAGCCCTCTCTCCTATGCTTCAGATACTGCATGACTTACCCTGGCACCTATTCTTGTCCTCCTCCACCTCTTTGTCAACACAGATGATACCTGACTGCTCATCCTTGAACATGGTGCTGATGTTTTACAGATACTGGGAAAGCCTCCCAGTCTCTTAGTTTCCAGCATAAGGATGAATGTTTTGGTCCTGAGCTCCTTTGGAAATCTGCCAGATGGTTGGTGTCTTCACTCCATTTATGTTCTATATGTGATTGAGAAAACTGCTTTGAAAACATACACACAGATTTCTCTAATCTGCTTTATTCCAAAGGGGAAATGACTGGTCCTACTGGAACATTTTTTTTTTTAATCAGGTAGAAGTTTTTCCTTGTAATAACTTTTAAGAGACTCGGAGCAGTTTGTTTGCATACACAGGTATCTGTGACCAGACAAAGACACTTGGCCAGTCCTTCAGTTTGAATATGAGGCTCAGTGGAAGTTCCTGTTGATACTGAAATTCAGAGCAACACTGAACTTAAGAAATGTGAGCTTTCATACTATTTAGGGGACAAATTATACTCCCATCATGTGAATACAAATCTAGCTGACATCACCCATTACCCAAGGGTGATAACTCTTTATTGGAACTATAATGGGAACGTATTTCTGAACCCCTGTTTTGTTAGATCTTGAGAAAAAGAAAACTGTCATGAAGAAAATGTCATGGTAGTAGAAGTGCATTTGCAGCAAAGCCAGGAGGTGGCAAAGCATCTTCTGAGTTTAAACATATCATGTGTTAGTACATGTGAAGGTCACCAAGTATTAGGAAGTGAATAGAGTGGTGCTGAAAAGAAAGTGGAAAGGGAAGCATTTATTACTTCAGAATTCCAATAATAGCAGCTGTGGTTGAGGCTGCTGTGCTACTTGCTGAGTGTGGCAATAACTGTGCTGGCCCTCAGAAGATTCAGACTTATTGCCAGCTTTGTCATTAACTTGGATGAAACCCAGATGTCTGCATTTGAGGTGGGGCAATCCTGTGCAGGGGTGCAGACTGAGAAATTGCAGAGCAGCCCTGCTGGAAAGCATCTGGGGGTTATGGGGTGGAGGTGCAGCGAGGCTGGGTACGACTCATCACGCGCTCTCGCTACATGAAAGACGAGCTGCATAATTCATCTACCTCAAATGGAAAGCAGCCAGTGGGGTGAAGGAAGCATGACTCTCTGTCTCTACTTGGAACTGCTGAGACTACATCACTGATTCTGTGTCCAAAGCTGGGTCCTCTGGTTCACGAAGGAGGCTGATACACTGCAGATGGCTCAGTCAAAGACTGCTACAATGGTCTCTTAGGAGCTAAGCTCTGAGGAAAACTGGGCTTGGTGGGCAGCCAGGAATGTATTATGACTATCTTTAAGTATTGTAGCTAAGATGACCCAAACTCCACTTGGTACAGTCAGATTATTTGAAAATGGGCAACAACTGCATGTTGTGGCTTTGGAAGTTCAGATTGAGTGTTAGCCAATTCTTGGACTATAAATCCATGTCCTATTTGGATGGCAAAATATTGGATTCCCTACTGGATTGGCAAAAATCTATTTGTATTCCAATATCCCCACCAAACTTTGTTATCTAATCAATTTTGTTTGTTATGTGATTTGTTATTGGAAGGATCCTTCTGTAGCATCACTTTGCATTGTTTTTTATTGCTCAAGAAGTCACAGTGACTTCTTTTGTCTCAAAAGATACCTTTGGCAATCTTTCCAGTCTCCTCATGCACTTTTATCCCTACTGTGTCTCTCAAAGTTGCCAGTACTTCAAATATTACTCTTATTCCTGAAACTTGCCCATATTAATTCTGAAGAATTTGAAGTGAATTCTAATTCACACTGCAGATTTAAAGATCTCATTTCATTTATTCTGTTCCTTCCTTGTCCTTTGGTTTTCTTCATTAACTTCTCTCCCCCCGCCCCTGCAATCTTCTTATCCTTGTTCATTACACTGCATATTCCAGTCTTTTCCTGGGAATCGTTGTTTTCAACCACTGATGTTAGGTTTCAGCGAGGAAGGGTCTGTCCGAATCTAAGGTGATCTGAGATACCCACTGCTGCAGGCCAAGAATATGTGTCCAGGGCTCAGATCATTCAGTGTTAATTTATAGGCACTTTCTCACACACAAACCCTTAGCCATACTCACAGATCATGGAACACCTCAGTACTATTTCTACAAGTTATTTTAATTATTTTTTCTAAGACTGTAGACTTCATTTAAAAACAGAAGCTCTATTTTGCAGTTGCAAGCATGCAAACTTAATCTAAACTGAACCAAAATGTTCTTTCCATTTTTTTTCTCTTCCACTGAGAGCGCCAAACAGAATAAGTTGTAACTGGGTCAGTTGGAATAAAGTTGTATTCTGACAACTTCTGTAAAGGTCACCAAAATGTGTCTGCAGTCCTCTGTGGATTGGAGGAGCTAAGCAGGTTTTTGCGAATTGTGATTACTGTAATGGCAGATAAATGGGCATAGTATCGTGATATGTTTTTTGTACTCTGACCTTGTTCAGTTCCCACCTAACTTTTTGAGCATTTATAAATCATGTACTCAGAACAGACTGCAAAATACTTCTGAAGTTTGATGTCAAAGTTATCTTAAAGTTATGAGCTGCCTAAACTTTTAACCATAACTTAAAGTTATGAGCTTGCAAAACATTCCCCCTGGTAAGAAAAACATGGGTATATTGGAGTGAGTTCACTGGAGGAGCTGCAACAATTACTAAGTAACTGAGGAACTCTCTGGTGTGAAGGTAGGCTTACAGTGCCTGATGTGGGAGGGGGTAAAAAAATGAAGCCAGACTCTTCTTAGTGGTACTCAGCAAAAGGAGAAGAGGAAATGAGCATAAATTGAAATGAAGGACATGGAAACATTAAAAAGTAATACTTGTTTTTTTTATTGTGAAGGCATTTAAAGATATTTTGTAGTGTCCTTCCTTAGATGTATTAAAAACCTGGCTACAAATGGTCCCAACTGTAGCTGACATTCCTTTGAGTGGGGGCTGGACTAGATGATTACCTGATGTATTTTCTAACTTCAGTGATCATCTAATTGTGTGATTGTGGAAGAGCCATGAAAATCACTTAGATGGCTTTGCCAGACCTAGCAAGGGGGCATCTGTCTTTTTACTTTCTCATCTGTATTATTCTTGAAGCCTTGGAAAGAAAAGATTATATATGTATAATCTCATACCATGGTGATTTGATATGTGCAGCCAATACTTTCACAGAAAAAATATGCTGAGAGAAGTGACAGACTGTTTCTTGTATTCTATTCTAGAGATCTCACAGGAGAGAGGTGTGTAATATTGTTTGAAGAGCTAAATCTCATGAGCCATCTCCCATAAGCTATCAATGGGTGCAGAATATTATACCTAGGCACACAGCTCATTAGAAAGAAAGTGAAGTAATACTCTCAGAGTCATAAACTCACTGAAAAGAAATGCAAATCATTAGAATCCATCCTATCTTGTCACTTCTCTTGTGTGATAGCTTTAAGAAACTTTCTTTTCTGAGAAAACTCTGCCTCTGCCTTATGCTTTTTGCTGGATTTTGAGATGGAATTTCTACACTTAAAGACCCATTTCTTCTTCATCTGCTCTGCCTTTTTCTCCTGATGGAATAAAGCATGATTAACAAGTCTGCGATGAAGAGCAAATATGTAAAAATGTTGCTATTCATTCAAACAAGAGGTTTTCTTGCTTTCTAAATACCAAATCTTAGTTGTTTCTTTGCTTCTTAGGGTAGAGTCTGTGCCTAAACGTTTGATTGCTATGTCACATGAGGTTAGAGGAATGTAACTAGACCACAGATGAAGGAGCAATAATTGAAATTACACCTCTCTTTTATTTCTTTGCCCAATAGCAGGCATTCTGTCATCTTGGTTTCTGTTGCTTTCTGTTGCTTTCTGTTTTTCAGTAAATGGATGAGGCATTTATTTGTCTCCTTCAGTGATACACATAACACTTTGGGAACACTCCTGTAAAGCATTTTAACTGGAAGATCTATGAAAATAACTGAGATGGCTCTATCAGGTCTGGCAAATAGCTGTCTGTTCTTGCTTTCCCTTCCATAACTGTCTTATACAGTAAGGCATTCTGCTATGTTCCTCACGTTTCCCTGTTGTGAACAATTTTCTTCATGTTCAGCTGTCACTGTTGACAAGCAACCAGCGGTAACTATGATAGTGGGCTGGCATTTTTTTCTCCCCAGTTTGGTATTTTCCTTCCTCTTCCAATAAGGAAAATTGCCAAATCCTGCTGCCTCCCACTAAAATGTGAAAAATAAGTGTGATCAGTTCTGTGTATTTCATGAGCTGTGAACAATGTAGCTATTTTTCCAGAATTGTCTATAACAGCAAAAGTGAGGTCATATCTCTTCAGAATGTTGCTTGATGATGTTCCCCAATAAATTAAATATAATCAGGCTTTGGCCAGGTTATAGCATGGAGTCAGCATTCTGAGGTGCCTAAGTTGATGATTTTTCTGGCTGCAAACAGAGCTCAGCCTCTTGGATTATTGATCTGGTAGTAGACCTTGGCATCTGATGTGGCTGTGGACTTTGGCAGAGTTGGAAGACTCTGCTAATTCATCTGTGATCACTGCCAGGAAGAAGATCAACTTATTTATACTAAACTCTCCATAATAATCACATAATTGTGTGACCTAGGTGTTAATGGTCTTCCTTTTCTCTCTTTCTTCAAACTACATAAAATAGAAAGGGTATGATAAAAGAGCCAACATTGATAATTACATGAACTTTATATGTGGTGTGTTTGTAGTTTCTTTCAGGAGAAAAACAGTTCATAAGTAGTATTTAATGTTTTTGCTTGTGGTGTTCAGAAACCTGCTTGATATAATAAAAAGCCTCTGCAAATACAGATGTGTTGGGCATAATTTATCAAGCTAGAGAAATAAGTTTAGAAGAGTTCACAGTTTGAGTGAAACCTTGCTTCTGAGAACATTCCTGGTACTTTTAAAGGCAAGGTAAAGGAAAGAGTTCTCTTCCCTAAGAAAGGAGTTTCTTACGCCAGTTATTTTTGTTGCAGATGTGGCCTAGAGAAGCCCATCAATCTTCAAATCTCATTGTTCCAGGTATTGCCCTTCAGATCCTGCTTTGGTAGTTTGCCATAAAATAGATGACAGCAAATCATTATTTCCCTGATTCTTGCATTACAGTTTTGCCACAGAGCTCAAGTGAATTACATGAAACATAAAACAAATTCCAGGGGGGCTGGTCTAGAGCCAGTTTTCAGGCCTATTTCAGTAGCTGACAGGATCTTTCTGTCTGTAAACCTAAGAAATGGCATTCTGGAAAAAAATTGAAATTAAATTCAAGCTGCTTGATCAAAACAGCACATAATTAAAAATTGAGGGTTTAGAAAAAAGAAATAAGGCAGAATTAGAACTCTTCTTGTGACTAAGCTAGTTTGTGTGATCCATTCCTTTTCATTGGGAATGCTACCTTCTTCAGTATGGAAACAAAAATACTGTTATTATTTTTGGGGGTCTAAAAACTCCATCTTATTAAACCCATCAAGAAAATGGATGAGGCATTAATATGCCTCATTCAGTGATACACATAATGCTTTTGAAGCACTCCTGGAAAGCATTTTAACTGGAAGATCTATGAAAATAACTTAGATGGCTCTGTCAGATGGGTTAGATAGGTTTTCTAGATGGGTTTAACAAGAAGGGTACACCACAGCAACTCCAAATGAAAATCTGCTAATCTTTACTGCAGTATTGGAGCCTGCAAGAGGTTTGAAAAAAAATGTAATTTCTTAATGACAGAAAAAATATAAGAAAGTTATATTCTCTCACATTCTCTCTCTTGCACCTAATATCTTCTGGAAATACATAAAAATTATGACTTACAGGTAGTAAATCCATGTGTGTATAGCTTATAAAGAATTACCAGCTTGGTGGGGAGGAAAAGGGAAATTACAGCAATCTAAACCAAAGAAGATTTAAATTTGGAGCAAATGTAAGGCGTGCTTTTAAAATGGCATATGAAAGGTCATGTTCATTTTGTAGGAGTATGAGCTCAGTATGAATTTGAGCTGTTGTCTTTTGATGCCAGGATAAATAAAAAACTGAACACCAACAGCCTTACGCCACAATGAATCCTATAATGGCTCCTGGAAATTATGATCAAATAGGAGTCTAAACCTTGAATAACATTTTTAATAAGAAAGCATATTTAAATTTCTAATGCCTAAGTTAGAAATACACACATGGTTAGAAGCATTAGATTTTCATCCTGTCTCTGTCCCAAAATACTAGATGATTTTATCTTCAAATTTTGTGATCTATTATATTAATATTTAAATTAATCTATAATATTACCCTGCATTTTTGGGGTGGGAATGATCAGCTGGCAGTGCATGCTCTTTGTTGTACATATTTAGAGACAACATAAAATTCTCCCTAAGTGCAAAGTATTATTTAAAGCACTTCTTCCATGTGACACACAAATGGGAGAGACCACCTGGTTTATTATTTCAGGGAGTGGATTTGGACATCATCCAAATAGGTATTAAAATAATATTTTAATATAATAGTATCATATTACAATGATATGTGGAATATCATTACAAACACACATAGACTTCAAATTAAAATGATACAAATAATTTCATGCACTACAAATCAAAATGATTCATTATCCAGTACAATTTAAAATTCACAGTAACAAAGGACAAAAAGCCCTCAAACTGTGGTTTGCAGGAGGAAGAAAACTAAAAAGATTGAAGATATGGTCAAGTCCAGAACATTGTCTAATACAGTAGCCTAATCATGGTTACTCCATAGGGATGAGTGTATTTAATATATTTTTATATTAGATAGTTTAAAAATAATTTTGTCTCTCTCGGCGATTGTTTTGTCTTTCTGCTACATTTAATAGCTATTTTATCTTCAGTACAAATATAGTAGTGAAAGACACAAAACCTCTCACATCTGAGAACACCCCAAAAGAAAAGCAAACAGAATTCCCCCTTTGGAAAGAATTATGGATTTTAAGTTTTAATTGTGACATAAGATTGACCTTTGCATTTGGTCTATAATTTGGGACTATTGCAGAGGCCTTTGAAAACTATAACACATAATTGTACTGATCAGGATATTCCAGCATGATTGTACTGTGCTCTCAATTCTAGTTATCCTGACTTCTGAGCCATCAGGTCAATGTGTACTCATTGAAATTTAAAATACAATTGTTAAAGACTTAGAGTTCTGTATATGAAGTGATTATTATCAGTATAGCAGAAGCACTAACTGTAGCCAAGAACTGTGCTGCTGATGGATGAATTTAGAAAAATATTTTGTTTTCTCATTTAAAACCGGAACTTCTTACCCTGATCTCTCAGTTTTCAAAACATTGCCATGCCAGCAATTCCCTAACTGATATATAACATCCAGATACTCATTTGTGACCAGTTGCAGTGTAGCTGTGTACCCTGGCTGTGTCAATGTGCATACTCAGCACAATCACAAATTCCCTGGGTGGCTGAGGAACTCTGCAGGCTGATCCTGCTGCCTGAGACAACTCATTTGAGAGAATGGACTGACATGACACGAGGGGGCCAACTAAACTCCTACTTGCCTTCACAACAAAGTGACAAACCACTGCAGAAACTCTCCAAGAGACAATTTCAGCTGGTCCTGGGGGTTTCCTTGGTCAGCTCCTGCTATTTACAAGCTGATTGATGGCACTATTGTCTCAGAGATGCTCCCAGGTAATTGATGCTGCAGGATTGGCCAAACTGTACATAGATACTTGTAACTTGTCTTTGTAGTTACAGAAATGGTCAAACATAACCCTTGAGACATCTAGACTAGGTTTCCACATAAGACTGCCAACTGTATTATAAGAATTCAGCAGAGAAGCAATTCAGTGAGTCTCACAAGACTCAGCTGAAGATCCTTCTACAAAGACACTTGCAACAGAGACTTGCAGGGTCACTGTTCAAATACTAGTTCACCAACCTGCTTGAGAGATTTCATTTCCTATATGAATATTATCTTATGCAGGAAATAATTTTTTTTAACAAACAATTTATCTTATGATTGTCTGTGCAGCTGTTCTCAGGTACATCACCTCTGATGGAACTTTTAGAGGGAAGAATTGACAGAGGAGGGAATATGGGGCGCTGAAACCCCATGAGAAACTGGGACTTGTCTCAAAAGTGAACTTTCTTATGGAGAGATAAATCCCTACTGAGCTGACATGAATAGAATAATTAGATTGGTGTTGGAGGCCCAGAATTTGACCTTTGATATGCTGCTGTGGTGTTGTTAGGGATGTAACTTTTATTAGTTAAATTGTAGTTAGACAGGTATTATGAAAACACATATAAGTGACAAAAATAGCAGAACTTAACTATTCATATTTGCCTGGCAATGTGCTACATTGATTAGCATTTAACACCTCAGAGCAGCCCATCAGTAATAATGTCAAAAGTCCAGAATTTGCTCATCCACCTCTGTCTGAAGGGGGAGAACTTTACCTTCTGGAATGCCTAAGTCTGTATGTACTCCAGGGATACCTGGGACCAAGTTCATGCAGCCAGAACCTACTCTTAACAGACTGCTCCTCCAGAGCACTGTCAGTCAGCTGCTGCTCCTGTCAGCAAGGAAAGGGGGAGTAGAAAAAAAAACATGGCTCTGCAATGCTGTAGTAATGCATCAGTGTTGTAGTTTTATGCATCAGTAACCACTCTTCCACAAAAGCAATAACTTCACGAAGTCCTTCATGTGGATACAATTATTCCTTAATAATTAAAGCATGTTTTGTTCCATCCCTGTCTAAAGTGCAGCAAAATCCCATGCTCTGTGTTCTGGAGAAAGTGACAAGTTGGGCTTTTCTGCTTTGTTTTTGCAAAATATGAAGACTTTCTGGAGTAGCCCGGTACTATTTAGGGAAGATCTGTTTTCTGGAAAGGTAAGAAATTTCTTCCATTGAGACTCCTATTTCAACATCACAAGGATCAATTTGACAGTGACACAAGAAGTTATTAAAGGAACACAGTTTTAATCCCAGATCACAGAACTAGAAATTTGCTGAAGCTGGTAGTTATAGAAGTAATTGTTCTCTAATGAGCATTTATGTGTACTGGTGTATGAAATTACTTGGTGAGTTCAAGATGCAGCTCAAGACGGCAATTTTCTCAACAGCAAGATTTGTTGCCCATTGTTGCTTTTTGTTTGCAAACTCACTTGTCTCTGTGGATGCAAGTCGATCCAGATCAAGGCACTGATTAAAAATACAAACCAAATGTTTTTTAGGGAGTGTGACATCGTTCTTTTGGAGGGTTTACTTTTATTCCATTTCATTCACTGAACTAATTCATTGTATAGCTGAAAAAGGAGAGCTGAACTAGCACAATACTGAGGCTGTTGGAGGGCAAGTCCAAGGAGAAAGGGACAGAAATTTTGCTTTTAGTGCTAAAAAAACGTGATTAAAACACAGCTTCAGGTCTGTGTTTATGGTGAAGGTAGTGATTCATTAATGCCTGTATTAGCAATTTTTGTATCACAGACAAATATAGGCGTCTCCAATCTGTGATCTGACTCCAGTTGCTGTTCTCAGGGTTTCATATCAGTGGGGCTAATGGCTTGCCCCTGGAGAGGGTGTCCATTTCAGAGAAATCATTTGTAGAGAAGGGCCTTTGAAGGATTGCTGGCTCTCCATGCCAGAGGGGCCAAAGGCTGTAGTGAATGCCCTCTATACTCGATGAAGGCTTTGGTGGCCCTATCTCTAATGTCACTGCTGGTCTACACTTATTCTCACAAGCAACATCTGTTTTACTTGCAACTACTCTTCTGTTACTAATTGTAATCACTTATTGAACTGCAATGTGCAATATTTTGAAGTGATAATCAAGAGATGTAATGACCTCCTGATCAAGAGATCAAGATCATGTAGTGATTCCAGCTGAAAGGACACTGAGCTTGCATGCTGGGCATGGAGGTAGCACAGACTCAAGGAGCATGGAGCACGATGCTGGCCCGTCAGGTGTGGGAGTTGAGGGGGTCTGGGGCACCACACCAGGCCCTGAAGATGAGGCAATCTCAAAGGGAACTAGCTCACCTGCCAGGCCAAGGACACCGGGCAGCTTCCCCTAAAACAGAAAGAGAGCAGCCTTGAGGGAGGCAGGACTCCAGCCAGGAGGTAGGGCAGCCTGCAGAGCCCCAGAGGACAACGGGGCTCTCTGAGGGAACTCAAGGCAGGGCATCCTGAATGGCAGCAGGACACCCCTCCAGCCTACCAGACCCTGGAAGCAGGACAGCTAGGAGGGAATGGGACCACAATGGGACTAGAGCAGTATGCTGGCCCGAAATGCTCAGCCTGGAGGGGAGAGGGGCACCACAACAAACCACAGGGTCTCAAAGGCAAGGTCCCCTGAGGGGGAGAAGAGCACCATGCCAAGCTCCCCTGGCCAGGAGGCACTCTGAGGAGAGCAGGGCATCACGCCAGCCTTCCTGGTCCCACAGGGGGGAGGTGACCCTAAAGCTGGAGCTGAGTTTGTTCATAATTACATGAAGGGCAGTTTAGGAGGATGACAGAGTAAAACTCTTCTTAGGATAGATGATGCAAAAAGGGCCAAGGGGGTGCAAATGGCTTGGGAATGCCCAAAAACATGGGGAAAGCTGTTTTTGTCTTAGAGAAAATGAAAACATTCATTGAGTTGGGCAGCGCTAGAGGTCACTCAGAGAGCCTGTGTAATCTCCATATCTGAGCACTTTCAAGATTCATCTCACAGAGTGTTGGCAACAGTCCCACTCCAATAATGAAATTTGGATGGAGACTTCTGAGGTTCATTCCATTCACTGCTTCTCTGGTTCTATAATTCTTGAATCATTAGCTGCTGTCTAAGTGCTTCTTTTTTTCACTAATTCTTCTTGTTATATAACATTTATTATTAGTAGCTTTGAGCTTAACATTTTCTTACTTTGCATCACAAATTCTTGACAGAAGAATACTAGTCCACTGAGCTTAGTATGGCATGAAAAATCATATTTGGTAGGCAGTGGTATAGATGAATTTTTTTTATGAAACAGAAATAAACAGAAAAACAAGGGAAAATACTTACATTTTGAAGTGTGCATGTGACTGAATTTCTAAATACCTTTGAGTATTAGGAAGATCTGGGCTACAAAATAACCACTATTTACACTGAGTACTCTGAATCAAGGCTTAAAAAAACAGTTTAAGGGTTATGGACTTTATATTGTATTACTTTATTATGAATTTAACAGGTTTGTAAGTGAGACACTATTGGGCATCTCACTGACCATGAGACCAATTTAATAAATCACCTTGGTCTTATTGTCCACATACCTTAAATTGAGGAATGTGGATTAAAATAAAAGCATGGACACTGTAATGAGATATCTCTTTCAAACCATTCAGATAATCTAACAAATTATTATAGAATACCATGGAGGCTATCTTTTAAAATATGGCTAATAAAGAAAGATATTCCAATATGATTTTAAATTGTGTTTTATCTACTTTGGTTTCTTGACACAAAATGTTTTAAAATTTGGCTTTTTGTTGTAGAAGGTTTCAGTATCAAATGTTTCTAAGTGAAAAGAGTAATCAGCTCCTATGACAGAATAAAAATCTGCCAATCTCACTGCTTTAAATTTAGGAGTTTTCTTTGCCAGGTTGCAGTTTTTATTCCATATTGATGTCTTAAAACTTGGGATTTGCATTTTCTTAGCTAGACACACTCTGCTGGTAATGTATGTTAAGTAATGTCAGTGTATATTTACCCCTAGAAATAATACCAGATCACTAAAACTGAATTCCCAGAAGTGATGACAAGTCAGTTTGCACCTTAACAAGAGAACATCACATTCCCAAAAGCAATGAAAAATTAACTCTGCTCATCGTGCCATATGCACTGCAAAGTAGAGCTGTGTCATGGCAAATCTTATTATATATATTATCACATTATTTAATTGCATTACTATATTATTTTTCTTGATTCAGTCCAAGCCAGTAGGATATGGTTTTATTTTTAAATTTTAATGAAGGTCCATTTTCATTCCCTTCAGCCCTGCCTCTTCAGTTTAAGGCCTGCTAGATATTTTCTGCTTGGTGTCAGCCTCTGCTCCTTTCCTTTCTACAAACTGCCCTTGCTCCGTGCAAAAACTCTACCACCTGTGACAGTTTCTGTTCCAAAGGTAAATGAAAGTGAGTAGGCTGATCTTCAACAGAAATTGAAGATTAATTACTTCAAAGAATAATAAATGACATATTACAGTCAATTTTAAATTAAAAAAGAGACAAATGCAGCAATCCTAGTTAAACACGAAGGGCCTGATTCTCAGATCCATTGAGCTAAAGATCCAAAGAACAGGTCAGACAGAACCAGAATTTTTCAAGGACAGCACTCCTTAGGAAATGCTACCATTGCAGCTAATAAGAGGTGGGGCTACAAAAGCCATCCACAAGACAATGGTGAGAATTCTTACTCTGTTTCAGGATTACCCATTTTAATGCAGTGTTTTAAACACTTACCACAGGTTCTGTAAGGCCTTTTGCATAATAGGGAAGATGAGGGAATTTCTAGGTATCTTAAAAATTATAAATTAGTATTTCTTTATTATTTTTACTTTTTCATATTTTTGACTTATACACAGCTTACACAGTTTATAAATCCCAAGAAATCTGTTTTATCTATTTATAAAGTGTGATATTAAAATCTAAGCTAGAAAATGCAGACTAATTGATGGTGTCAGACATAGTAGATATCTGTTTAGTTCTGGGAAGGTTTTTTCCCTAGGAAACTTCAATGGGAATATGTGTTTGAAGGAAAAAACAGGTCCATAAATAAACTTAAGACTTGTTTATTCTTGGAAAAAATGTAGATACTTCTGTCACTACTCCTTTTTAATGGTGTCTCAGTCAAGCAAGGCGTTTTTATATCCTTCTTCACATATTCTTTCCCCATAAATTAATCCCTCCAAATAGACGCATCAGAATTTTTTTCTTTCTTTCTTTTCCTTCATGTTTTATGGGATTATCTGTCTTTAAGGACATGTCTAGAACTGTCCATAGGACAATTTTGTCAGCACCAGGGGAAGAGAGACTACCGCTGTGTGTTTTCAAAGTTCAATACCACAGGACTTTTTCACTGGCACATTCCTTTAAAAAAATTTCCTCATCGCTAATTCTTCACTGTAATATTCTCAAATTTAATAATATTCAACGCCTTTTTTCCCGAATATTTCCTACCAATTGTGCACCTGCTTTTTTTCCAGAAAACAGTTTTATTGAAACATATTCCTTATCATAGTTCTAACAACTGTAATTCCCTTTAAAGTCTTCTTTTTATCAGTATCTTGCAGCACCTCATAAAGCAGATCTACTTTTGGATTTGACCAAATCCATTAACCTTTTCATACAAACATAATCAAGGATAATGAAGAATATAATCACAGTAATGAAAGCAAAGTCACTCTGAGACTCCCTTAGATGGTCCTTACCATCTTTCCTTTCAGAGTCTCTTAAGTTTCCTTCCCACACTACTACAGCACTTCCTTTTTGTATTTTAATCTCTATTTGAATGGAGATTTGCTTCTTAAATAAGAGCAGTGCAGAAGAATCTACCTCAAAAGGAAAACACAGACATGGCAGAGAAAAATTCTAGAGTCCTAAGGGTTCTACAAGCCACTGCTAATGATAAAGCTTTGGCAACTGGGGCTTATCCAGTGAGCTGGGAAGATATACATTAAATTTCTCTCAATGTCTATGCTTTCATGGGAATGAGGTGACATACCAGTGGTTGATCTTCCCAGTCTTTGAAATTTGTAACTTGTACTCCTGACTTTATGATTTCAGCAGGTGAAGTCGAGCCAATACTTCCAGTCTCTGTTAGGTGCTAAGGAGAGGTTTTTCTTCAGTTTGAATACCTGTGTTGCAGAGTACTTGAAAGGCTCTCACTGCTATCTCACTTTAAACACAGCAAATGCTGTAGGATGGGACAATTTCCAGTCTGCTCCCTTTTTTTCTTGTCAGAAATCATCACTGCAGGTGAGTGAGAGAACATGAATTTTAAAGAAATTAATATACAGTTCTGCTCTAGAAATGGCTATTGGAAAATTGCTTTTCCACAGCATATTCTTTCTGAGTATGTCACAGAAAAGAATGGGACAGTGATACTTTGGCACAGATGTAAAATAAAAAGCATGAAGATTCTCAATTCCTAAGACCCTTCAAAGCCCTGTGTCAGAATCATTAGTGCCTTGGGCTATTTTAAACCCAAATAAACTGCAATATAACTTCAGCATTATTGTAAATTTGCATATTTGACCACAGGATGAAATTTGAATTCTTGGTTCGGAAATAAAAAGCAGACTTACCCCAAAAAGCTGAGTTAGGTCTTAAACTAAGCCAATATGCTAAATAATATCTCAGACAGAGCATTTTTGTTTCTCAATAGCATCGTGGTACTGTGGTCTGTGTGAGGATTGTGAATACAAACATGATTTGTGTATTACTGTCAGCAGGATGACTTCTAAGGATAATGATTGAACACAAACTCTCTTTTCCACGTGCAACTTACTATGCTTTTTGAGAGTATGACTCGCCATCAGATTGTTCCATAAAAGAAAGCACATGACCCCAAAGGAACAGCAATTTCTTAACACAGCAAATGAGCAAATCAAATTAGACACACACCCACTTTGACATACTCAAGTGAATCTCAGAAAATTTTTCAAGCACTCTGCTTGCTCCTAATGCAAATATATTAATCTTTGCTTTTAAAGGCACTGTGAGTTCTGTTTAAAGAACAGAAATGCAATCTGCAGGACTAAACATCCAGCAAATAAATAAACAATAAATTTAACCTATGTGCCATAAAAATCATCAGCTAAAGAAAAGGAGAAGCTGGACAACCATAATGCAATATTTTCCTTTTTCAAGTTACTGCAAATGCAAAGTGATACCTGGTTACAACTTAGTTAATAACCTGGGTCTACATAAGCAAGTTCTGGTGTTCCCTTTCTGGAGGAGCTTACGGAGTAACCCAGCTGCATTTTGTCCTTGCTGCTAGAAACTTTCCACTCAACCACAGAAGAAGAAGAAAACAATGTCTGTTTTTCAAACTCTTCAGTTCACGGCATGATATTTTAGACCAAAACACTTTTCCTAGCAAAATGTGCTAAGTGACGAGATTTTCCGCTCCAGTGGTTAGTAGGAAAGAAAGCTCGTGTTCCCTGGCATCTCCCTTCCTCCCAGAACAGACACAAGCAGCACAGTGGCCAAGAGGGAGAGACACAGGCAGCAATCTCTTGAACTGCAAAGCAGTAGCCAGCAGATTGTTCTGTCGTAGACCTTAAACTCCCCAGTGACTGGAGTTTCTCAGCCTTTGTAATGCCAAGTTCAGTGCATATTCAAAAACAGCTGCCTTTTACAAATGCATGTATTCCTTTGTTTTAAAAAGTCTGCTCCCAGGATATGCTATCAGATATAAATCTAAGTAGTTTTTTTTTACCTGGACAGTTATTAGGAGCTGTTTGTCACTCCAAACATGCAAGCATTAACTAATGAGAATCAGAGAACTCTATTTTGTTTGTGAAAACAAATTAATCAATTAAAAAAATCTCCTTTCTTGGGAAAATATATTGGAAAGGGCTGTCTTTTTCACAAAAGGAAATTTTGGTTTTGATGATGTGCGCATCCATGAATATGTAAGTCTTTTAATTGTTAAAGGAAAACAATTTCACAAAAGTGGTAGTCAGAAGAGAAATATTAAGATTCTATCAGGGAAAAAAAAAAGTTGAGATTATATAATCCAAATAATGTTTTCCTTTCAGTGTCATGAGAAAATGCATTTTCTTTTCATCTGCAACCAGGCAAATGAAGCATTGATCCTAAAAATTCACCAATGGCAGTGGGGTTGGTATTAGATGGTCTCTGAAGTCCCTTCTAATGCAAACCATTCTATGAACCTGTGATAGTTTTTCCAGATTTACTCTTTGAATATGTCCCTAAAAATAAACACTGAAATGAAATCTTTCTTCATGAGTGTTATGTTCTGCTTATGAACATTTTAAAATGAGATGAATTTTCTCATAACCTCATAAAAATCCATCAAAGCCAGTGATGATCAGACTTTGTGTAGAATTTTTAAATGGCAATGCACTATTCATACGTCTCACTGTTTTCAGTTCAGGTTTCTCCTTTTCCCATCAATCCACGAGTTGCCTTTAGCAACTAATTCTGTATCTTGTGGATACAGAAAGAACATTTGGGTTGATTTATTTGTGACTGCTTGATATTTGATTTATCCAAAATGGAAAAACTGACAGATATTCCAAAACAACAAAAAATATCCCCAAACCTAGTTTTTCTTTTGTTAGATCAGGCATGGTGATCCAAAACAATGTATTTCTATTCTCTAACTATACCTAATAGTTATCTTTCTCACTAGAAGGATTCTGTTTCAGTGCAGGAAATTTGATAAGCTACTTTATTTTTGTACAGCCAGCATATTTACAGCAGCCTTACTAAAGAATAAAATTAATTAAAATCCTTTTGAGTTGAACTCCATTCCTTTACAAAAGCCTGCTTAACCTACACAATGAATGAGAAAGCTTTTCATGCACCAAATAGGAAAGTCACCATTTCTAAAGACAATAAAAATGACAAAAGTAAGGATCTGATTTGTGTGCTTCATTAGTCATGTTTTAATGCACAATTGATTTAGCAAATTTACAAAGGCAATTGTCTAGTGAAGGGACTACATTATACAAATCTAGAAAGAAATCATCTTTATAAAAGGAAGTAGCTAAACATTACAGAATCAATAATAAGATCATAGGAATCAAGCTTTCTTTCTTCCAGATATTTCAGACATACTCAAAATGAGTTGTTTGATTTTCCTGGATTTAATTTATTCTACTCTTCAAAATGAAATGAAGCAGTCTTCTTTACAGATCTCACTAAAGTGTTCTTAAATGTATTTATTTGAGCCTGTTTATGCTCATGTTGCAATTTTTACATGAAGCAAATTTGACCATTTGTAGCTGTAGATCAGCAGCACTGTTAGACAGAAAAAAAAAGTTAAAATTGGTTGAACCTCTTTAAGAACTCCTTTAAGCTTTCTTTGGGAAGATGGGCAAAGGCCAATAAAGTTCCATGTGCATACTCCTTATAAATCTGTGGAACAGACACAGTGGAATTGAGAGTCTGCACAGAAGTAGGGACTAAATTTAAATTTAACTATTGATTCTTATATAAGTTTTAAACAGTAATTGCTCTCAAGGTAAAGAAGGATAAAAATCCATTTGCATGTCCTCAGAAATTGCATATTGCTTTATTTACAAGAACATGAATATCTCAGCAGCAAACTTAGCACTCCCTACTCCCTCAAGTCATGTGCCTAAGTGCATCAGGAATCCTTGTGGTGACAGGACTAGACCTTGAGTAGTCATCAAAAAAGCCTTGCATGAAACAGGCATGGAGAATGAATAGAAGCATCTGGGACAGCTCTGAGAGGACAGAAACAAAACACTTTTGCAGGAGGAAGGTAGGAAAGTCTGCTTCCTTGTTTACTATTGAGTGATTTCTGTCTCCAGAGCTGTCAGGGCAATACATGGCACAAATGGTAAATTCACTTTAAACAGCCAGCTGATTTTGATATAAACATGCTTTTCCTTGACTTGCCAAGAATGGTGAGGGAGTCTTTTAATTAAGAAGCACAGTTCATTTGTTATACAAAGACTCCTGTGGTTTTTTTACACCTGCCTGGCAAAGTATCTCTCTCTAGGGAAAATCCAGCCAAAGCATTTTGCTCATTTTGAGTTCTACTTTAGCAGTTTCTGTATCACCTTGCAACGTGCTGTAAAGTAACTTTTTAAAGACCTATTGTCTTATTTTCAACTCCACTCCTTTCACTGCACTTAAAACTAACTTGTTGGGGTAATCATTAGCTATAGATTTTATCTTGGCATTCAGCATTCCTACTTAGTTTGCTCATAATTCCTTGTTTTTTTTATCATGCATCTGGTCTCCATTGTCATATATGCATGGTTTACATAAGCATGAGGACGGAGAAAAAAAATGAGGCTAAGGACCTCAATTTTTTCTTTTTATAGTTCCTCTAGTTTTGCTAGGAATGTGAAGAAGTGAGCAACTTGTTTAACCAAGAACACTTTCTACTGTGAGAGACTTCCCATGTTATCTTCATTAGAATCTCTTACACATATTTGAGGGTTTTCTTATTATTTCTTTTTGCATATTCAATTCTGATCCTCTTAGGAATTCTGAAGACACCTTCTAAAACTTTTTTTTGAGATGCACCAAAATTTCTCTCCCAAGGGCCATAAAATTTTGGATTAAGAGTCAAAGCTCTTAGCTTTAAGGACTCTTATCATTATCTAGGAACAAGAAGTAGTAGAAAGATAACACTGATATCCAGAAGTAAACCCATCTAATCAAAGTGCTGTGCCAAGGATCTTAGCTAGAAAGTGCATACAATCTAAGTCTTTCATTAAGCACTTCTGTTTGGAAATTCTTGGGTATTTGGTCTTAGTACTCTGATAATGTAACAAAAGACTTCTGTAATCATGCAAAATTAATCATCTTTAAAAGTTACAGAATGGCATATATAACTTGTCTTTTGTAATATACCAGAATTTCCATGCTGATATAAAAGGATGGACAAAATCCCGCTGGTTATCTAGGCCTCAGTGCCTTTGAATGAGGATTTTTGGGCTGCTTTGAAAGTTCTGAAAAGTGTCTGAACTTTCGCAGTCTTTGCTATTTCAAAGAACATTTTTATGCAAGGTCGGGAGGGAAATATCTCTTGTTATTGACAGAATTTAGACTGGATTGTTTTAGACCAAAGAAAGGTTTAACAAAAGAGAACAGAACAATTAAATACAAAAGGAAAGTACTTTTGGTTACCTCTTTGAACTGAAAGTATGGGAGAGACATGAGAGGCAGAACTTTAACTATTAGAGATTAAACACGTGTTAAGTTTTCAAATAAAAGGTACATAAAACATCTGTGAAATATTTCTACAATGTATGACTAGCAATTGTATTTATTATGTCTAAACCTTTATTATTTGCTGACCAAAGTTTTTTAGAAACAACTGAAATTGGATGACTGATGTTATTTGTTGTGTATTGTGCTGGTGGACACTGCAGTAAGAAGATCTCACAAAGACAAAGCTAATGACCGTTTATAGCATCTCCAAAATTCTAAATGCATAATTCTGCAGGATATTTCTGCAAATACACACTCCTCTCAGAAGGTACAACTGTTTGACGGTACTTCTAGTCACCTGTATGTCTCACAGACTTTTGCTGAGCCTGTAAAAATATCTGAAACATGCTAGAATAAAATAAACATTGCTCCCTACTCTTTTGGGGTTTTCCCATGAGAACTTCTCCGTGTACAGCAATATTGAAGGAAAGGCACACAGGTAGCCAGTACCAAGTGGAAGCTGCCTGGAGCTGTCTGTTACAATGGCTGTTCTGTGTCTGAGGAATCTGTGTACAACACAAGCCTGAAGGCCACTCTGTATGTGTGGCACAGCACAAACCTGGCCCTATTCAGGAGCCTGTTGTGTGCATCACTAACTCCTCAGTGCCTAGCAGTCTCACTGCAGTAAAAATACATATTTTTATGAGACATTAATAAAAAATATGTATTAAGATATGTTTAGCTAAGGTTATCTCCTACTTAAATTTATGTCTCTTCAATTACAAATACATTTTAGATAGCTGAAATTATCATAATCACATTTTACTTGCATTTTCCTCCTAGTTTTGAATTATATAATGCATCAATAAATACGTGCAGTTTCATTCTTAAAGTTACCTTTGTTCTGATATCTGGATACTCAACCGAAGTTAAGCTCCAGTCATTTCACAAGTAGCTACACTTGGAAAGGAGAAATTGCTTCCTTCTTCAAAAGCTAAAGTTTTATCAGAGATAGATTGTCTGATTTGGATGTATACTGAGTTCCCTTTACAACACTTTGACTGTGAAGGAATCATAAAAGCAACTGCAAATACGAGAGACTTTTTTTTTGCACTGCACAAAAAACATGGGAATCAAAAGATGGTTCTTACTCCCCACAGGCAGAATGAGTAACATAAAATTTGAGAAGAGACAGGGAAGAGAAAGAGGATAAAGCAAAAACTGTGTTCATGAGCAAATAAAAAATAAGGAATTAATTCATTAATTTCAGTCAACAGGCAGACGTTTTGACACTTTCAGGAAAGCAGGGTTAATGACACAGAATGGTTGCTTGGAAAGACAAACACAGTAAATCTGAATCTCCACCCTCCATTTTTTAACCTGGATTTTTATACTGAGGATGATTCCATATGTATGGAACATCTCTCTGGTTACTGGGATCTGCTGTCATGGCTGTGTCCTCTCCCAGATTCTTGCACACCTCCAAGCTACTCGTTGGCAGGGCTGTGCGAGAAACAGAAAAGGCCTTAATGTTGTGTAAGTGCTGCTCAGCCATAACACAAGTTTCATGTATTATTGACACTGTTTTGGTCACAAATTCAAAGCACAGCATCACATAAGCTACTAGGAAGAAAATTACCCGTGTCTCAGCCCAAACCTGCAGCGTGCCAACAGATAGCTGCATGTATTTCCCATGGTCCTCACAGTGAACTGGACTGAGAAGGTAAAGGCCAACATGTTCCCAGAAAAGGCTCTATCCAGGCACTGTCATTCATGGCCATGTGGTCTTGGAGCCTGTGTAATTTCTCCAGTCTGCTAGGGTCCCTTTGGAAGGCAGTTATATACACCATCATAATGCTCCAGATAATCCTTGTCCAGGTTATCCACTCATGAAAGCAGAACTACTGCACAGAATTAAAAAAAAATCATCTAAATAAGAAACAAATAATTGCATTTACAATTTTAATTTATGTGTGTTCCACAGTGATTCTAATACTCTTTGCCTACACACAGTGATTTTAAACTGTATAAATAATTTAATTTTTCCCTCCAGAGAATTGTACATTCCTTTGAGTAGACAGCAAGATAGATCAAAGGTATTTGGAATGTTTCATCTGGGAAAGGCAGATCAAGAAAGGAATGGTTTAAGCCTTGTTCATATAAAAAAAACCAAACAAAACCAACACACTAAAGATAGTTGTTAGCTGGTATAACATCTGCTGGAGGAGGAGAAGAAGGAGGAGGAGGAGGAGGAGGAGGAAGAGGAGGAGGAGGAGGAG
>QUSF01000006.1:41919983-41948751 GCA_003676055.1 Chloebia gouldiae
AAGAAGAAGAAGAAGAAGGAGAAGCAACAAAAGTAGCAGCAGTAGATGCAGCAGAAGCAAAAGAAGGCGAAAAAGGAGCAGAAATGCAGCAGAAGCAGCAGCAAAATAAGCAGGAGGAGAAGAAAAAGCAGAAGCAGAAGAAATAAAATAAGTAGAAGCAGAAACAGAAGAAGCAGAAGCAGATGAAGAAGAACCAGATGCAGAAGCAGAGGCAGTGCATGAAGCAGCAGCAGAAGATGAAGAAGCGGAAGCAGAAGAAAAAGTAAAGCAAAAAGAAAAAGAAAAACAAGAAGAAAAAGAAAAAATAAAAATTGAAAAACTGTTATTGGAAGTACTCCTGAGATTGCTACATACTGGTTTTCATTTTCCCTTTACCAGACTAAGCATCTCCTTTGCAGGTCATGTGCTCTAGGCCCTACATCATTTTAGCATCACTCTGCCAGACCCTTTCCAAGTTTTTCCACATCCTTCATTTATCATTAGTTCTTCAGCTCAAAACTGTCTGAAGTTTCCCCAGGTCATTTCCCTAATTAGATATATTTTCAGTTGTTAGGAAAGCTAGTCAAGATCCTAGGGACTCAGCCTTCCAAGACATCGATCTGGGTGCTTTACTTCATCCAAAGTAATATGATCTAAAGAAGTGGCTTAGCTCTATAGGAGGGTTCTATCTTATACCTCAAGATTGCATTTTTATAGGCTGATAATAGCTAAAAGATGCAAAGTGGTGCCTCACAGGGCTGTCACAGTTTCCTATAGACAGATCTGCATGTTTTAACACAGAAGAGCTTAACTTTCAAGATGGTTTTCTTGAACCAATATATGCTCCAGCAGTTAAAAGACTCTGTGATGGTAAAACAGATTTTTTTTTTTGTCAAATGAGAGAATTCTCATTGGATTTTCTTACCTTTGTAACTTAAGATGTAGCAGAATATGAGGTTTTGCATAATTTTCCCTTTCTTTGAAAAGTAGCATGTACAGGAAACATGGACCCCAATGCCTGGATTTTTATCAATGTTCTGAATTTTTGATGCTGCTGCAGTTTGTACTGTTCCTGTGAAATGAAAATACTTTTATCTACAAACCTCAGTCAAAAACTTAGTGCATCGAAATAATTCACATTGCAAAATCATTCTGCTTTGACCTGTTTTGTCCTGACACAAAATAATTTATCACAGCCACAGAGTTGTCACCTAATTAAGCAAACAGGTGCCTGTAAGATAATGGTAAAATCTTTATCTTGGTTGAGGCTTGATTTTGTGTTCAGAGCAATGACACCACTGTTACAGATTAACACATGTGACACCATTCTCAAATAAGAGAAGGAAGTGGAGATGTGGACCTTGTACAAGGATTTTTGTGCTCACATCCTAAAGAAGAGTTCTTCTGTTCCCCAGCCTGGCTTGTCTATTTTGACTATAAATTCATCAGAGCATGGGTTTTCTCTTAACTGGTGACAATGTGCATGAATAAAACCTGATATTCCTCAATAACAATTTAGAATAAATAATAAGCATAAACAAGCATCCTGATGTAAAGTGTAGCTTGCTCAGTTAACCATAGAGTGTTTTGCACAGCATGTGCTACTCCTTCACTGACTGCTCTAAAGAGGTGCATGATAGACTCAGAGAGAGTCCAAAGACACACTTGCTAGCAGAGGAGAGAGTTTCCTTCCATACTCAGCAGTGTGAGAGACAACCTGGGAAGTTACTAGAGTGCATGTGGTTCTCTGATCCACACTGAGGAGTGTTAGAGGGAAACATCTCTGGAGGGGTAGCAAAGTTTTGGTGTCAAGCTCTGCTTTATTTATTACATTAGCTACTCAAAAAAGGTATTTAGAACTTTCACATCAAAAATCCTGCAGGACATGGCTCAAAAAAACCAAACAAGAGGACTTCTCAGGTTAAAGAAAAGGGAGTTACAGTAAAGAAGAAAAAGCAGAAAGGGGAAAATGGGGAACACTACCCAACTTGGAGAACATCTATCTAATCTTAATGCCTCGAATTTTAATTAGAATATCATTTATTGCATTCTATATTATTTAATTCTCAGAACAAAGCTGTAGCATTTTAAAAAATATGATTACTCCTTACAAATATTCCATGGACACAGAAACCAAGCAAACTATATTTGCAAGCAATACCAAAAAGATTTTGTGGACAGCAAATTGTTTGTCTGCTTGAAATATGATATAAAGGGAAAGGGATTAAAGAATGTAATACTGAACAGCATCTTCCAAAGTATTATTTCTTACACAATTATGGGCTATAATTCTGCAAAGTTCATAAATATATGCTTAGATTCTAGGCCCAGTATAACTGGGCCTCGAATCTAAGCATATATTATGGCAGTTTTAGCTGCCTCCTGATTCCTTTTTCAAATGAAAAACAAAATAACATAAACTAAACAAGAAACCCAATACAGATGAAGCCAACAAAACAAACACCCAGACACTCTCCTTGAAAACATTAATGTCACAATAACTTGAGGTTCAGAGATTCATTTTTCAATGCTGATACAACATGAACAGAGATACAAATTATGTGATGTAATCTGGTTAATATTTGTTAAAGCAATGAGACTCACGACATTGCTTGAAAGAAATATGAAAGATTTGACAACTGTGAGAAGGTGGGACTTTGAAAATATGCAAATTATCTGTCATGAAATATTAAATTTGGTTATCATCTTTTGAAAACTTCTGCATCAGTCAAGAAAAATCCAGAGAATGTGAATTTTTGATTCTACAAAAAGCTAATAGTCTAATGTTCTGCTTTAATTAAAACGTTAAGCTGGGCAGATATCCCCCACTCATATATCAGTATGTCAAGATGTTTAATGTAAGATTTCTTTTTGGCAGTTGTTTGTCACAAATTATAATGGTTAACAGCTCTTGCACTTTACTGCAGAAAAATAGGGGCAGGCATACATGAATGTCAGTATTTTTCCAGTTACAAAAACACTGTTCAGTGAGAGGAAATTCCATAGGACATAGTGGCAAATTTGCATTTAAATGAATGCCTTCTATTTCTGCATTCCAAATAAAATGAACCATCTGCAGCTAGACAATATATCCAAAGTTAGCATGATCCAAAGAGCTCCAAGGTACAGTATAACAGTTTTCTTTGATAAAAACAAGCAGCAGAATAGGTTTGGTCCATAGTTAATATCTCTGATAGAAATGCAAAATCTGTTTGTCCATTTCTTCTTTCAGAATGGGAAAAGAATTTGACTCTTAAGGAACTTCTAGAAGAAAAGTCCATGATTTTTATGAATATTCACTATTTGCAGATGTTCCACTAACACTAATAAGATTAAAATTTTATAAATTCTCATTATTTGGGCTAAGGGAGAGTTAATTTTCTCCACAATAGGTTATGGTGCCATGCTTTGGATTTGTGGCCAAAACAGTGTCAGTAATACACCAAACTTTCCAATACTGCTGAGTAGCAATTACACAATATTGAGGCTTTTTTTTTGTTTTGTTTTGTTTCTCATACTGTCCTGCCCATGAGTAGGTTGAGAGCTTGGAAGAAGCTGGGGGACAACAGAGCCAGGACAGATGATCCCAATGACCAAAGGGATGTCCATACCATATGGCATCATGCTGAGCAATAAGAGCTGGGGAAAGAAGAAAGGAGAAAGATCAGAGTGTTGGCATTTGTCTTCTCATTATGTGATCTGGAGCACTGCTTGCCTGAAGAAGGCAAAATATTTGTCTGTTGATGGGAAGTAATGAATGAACTCCTTATTTTTGCTGTGCATGCAGCCTTTGCTTTACCTATTAAACCATCTTTATCTCAACTCATGAGTTTTCACACTTCTACCCTTCCGTTCATCTCCCCCATCCCACTGCAGGGGAGTGAGCGTGTGGCTGGGTGGTGCTTAGCTGCCTACCTGGGTTACACCACAACAGTACATTTTTAGTTATCTCTTCCCCCTCAACACCAATATTTCTTTCATAACTGTTCCCAATCCTGCATTATGTTCTTGCACCAAATATTCTTGGTATGCCACATATGCTTGGATAAGGACACTCATAAATACTAATTAATTAACCAGCTAGCTGTGCTATTGAAATTGTATCATGAAAACAAGAATCCTTCCAAATCCTCCTTCCAAGTTTATTGTATTAAACACTGTGGTTTCACAACTCTTTCTATAACTCTCTTCTAAGCCAAGTGGGTCTAGCAGGTTAACTCCTTCTTATAAAGGAATATTCAGCCTGTGGTCCTCAACTTCCCATTGTTTTTATTGTGTGCCTCTAGATATTGCATATGTGCTATTTTGGGGTGACTAAATAATTCCTGCCATACCCCAAAGACACACTGTTGTCTCTAAGGTTATCTTACAGATCACTACTGATTTTATGTCCCTTTGAGAGGGCAGAAGTAGAAATTTCACTTGAAATATTGTGTGATCCTACATCTCTTATCTTACCAATTCCAAACCCTTACATCACATGTTTTTACACCTCCTAAACAGAAATCCAAACCCATATTCCTGTCACTGCCACTCAACTCACCCAATAGATGAATTAAATTTATTCACCCTCATCTCACACTGCTGTTTCCTCAGGTCTTTATCCTGTGCTTCCCTGCTGCCATGTCTGGAATACTGCTGAGCTTTAATTCCAGCCACCCAGTAAGTATCACACAGCCACATGCTCCTTCCTCACCCCTCAGCAGGATGGGGAGGGCAACTAGAAAAAGGTAAAATTCACAGGTTAAGAACGCTTTAATTATTGAAATAAAGTAAAAGATGATGATGATGATCATGATAATGGTAGTGAAAAACAATTTAAAAAGGGAAAAAGGAAAACAAGCGATGCACAACACAGTCACTCACCACCCACTGACCAATGCCCAGCCCATCCCTAAGCAGCACTCAGTGGCTCACAGCCAAGACCCCTCCATTTAAATACAGAGAATAAATTTTCTTTGGCCAGTTCAGGTCAGCTGTCCTGGCCATACTCCCTCCCAGCTTCTTCTGCACCTGCTTGCTGGCAGAGCATGAGAAATTGAAAAGGTCTTGATTTAGAGTAAGCACGACTTAGCAACAACTGAAACATCCGTGTGTTACCAACATTATTTCACACTAAATTCAAGACACAGCAATGTGCCAGCTGCTAAGAAGAAAATTAGTTCCATCCCAGCTAAAACCTGTAGTACATCACTTGTTCCATAAAATGTATGACATGCCACACTTCCAATACCCTAGCTATCATCTTTTCTGTTTTTGGATGTATACACACAGATATAGCCTCTTAGTGTATGGACCATTTATTGAGTTCATTTAGTCCATGACATTGGCCTTCATCTGTCATAACAATGTTTCAAGGCAGCAAAGATGGTGTATGAATTGTTGCATGTTGAAGTCACTTCTTATTCCATCACTGCTGCACTTGTCCAGTTTCATCAAAATTCAATTTTCATTAACGTGGCAATCAAAACGAAGCGGGGCTCAAATCCCAGTGTGACGAGCATACAGCCACGGCACAAGTGAGCATATAGAGTTATCTATCAAGTAACATCATGCAATTTAATTCATTGGCTGTTCTTACCCCAAATCAAATCCCTCTGAGCCATCCTCCCACTTTACCCAGCAAGGGAACTCAGGCTCCTGAGTAAAAGCAATCAATCCTATGGATGGATCAGCCTTTGCCTGAGGCAGGAGGGAGGAAGGGAGGAAGGAAGGGAGGGAGGGAGGGATGAAGGGAGGGAGAGAGGGAGGAAGGAAGGAAGGAAGTTTGCCCCCTACGTTGGCTCTGCAAGGAGAAAAGGTGGAAAGTGTAGTTATTAATAGTTCCCAATAGATGGCTCCCAAAACACAGAGGTGACAGCAATGCTGAGCACACGGATCACACATACCAGATTAGTTTCACAACCAGTGATTCTATCTAATCATAAGCCAATATTGCACAGAACAACAAAATGACAACCTTGGTCCAGACCTCGAGAAGTATAGACAGCACCACAGGGAACACACACATCAAGTGAAGTATTATATGGATACACATGCAGAAACTCTGAGACCAAATAAATCAGCAATGTGGCCAGTGACTATTGAACTAATAAAATGAATGCTTAAAATAATTTTGTTTTAATATGCTCTGGTCAGATCTGTTGTTTCCTCCACTCTTTTTTGCCCTACACTGGGCACTAAGAAGGGCTGTTGTGGTTTAACCCCTGCTGACAACTAAGTACTACACAGCCACATGCTCATGCTTCTCCCACACGCAATGGGATATGGAAGAGAATTGGAAAAACGTAAAATTCATGGGTTGATAAAAGAGTAGCTTAATAATAATAGTCATGGCAAAAATAATTTTAAAAGGAAAAGAAGAAAGCAAATTAAAACCCTAAAAACAAGAGTGATGCACAATATTCACCACCCACTGCATCCCCAGCCTACACCTGTTCAGCATTTGGTGGCTTCTGGCAAAACTCTCCCCAGTGTATGTACTGGGCATGATGTTCTCTAGTACAGAATATCCCTCAGGCCAGTTTGTGTCAGATGTCCTGGCCATGCTCCTTTCCAGCTTCTTGTGCATCTGCTCACTGAGAGAGCATAACATCAGTGTGTTACCAACATTATTCTCATACTAAATTCAAAACATAGCACTGTTCCATCTACTAAGAAAATAACTCCATCCCAGCCTAAATCAGGACAAATATCCTCCTCTGCCTGAACATCACCACTCTGTCCTTACCTGGATGTTCAACACCATCTGAGTTCCTGCAGAAGCTTTAAGTGATTTAGAGATACCTGCTCACATTGTGAAAGATTAACAATGAGCAGTGACACCTTGTCTCTGAGCAAGAGAGCCCCTACACTTCAACAGCTGATAAAAGACAAGGCGATATGGGACATGTATGGGGGGTTTTGGTGGCCTTTTCCAGGAAAAATGCACTAGAAACAAACCAGAATTTACTGTACAATAAACAGCTACATGTTGATTGCAATATTCTGCCATTTTTCCTTCCTTTCCACTGGCACTGTTATCCCACATATGGGAGACATCAGTTAAATACAAATTCACTGCATATATTTGAAATTTCACACCAAAAACGAAACTAAAACCAACCTAATCCAAACCTTTATGATAATTTTCTGGAAAATAAATACTCGCAAAATTTAAATGTCTTTGCTAACTAAGCCAATTTTAAAATGTCTTTTTTTAAAAAAAAATTCCTGATTTGATATTAGGTGCAAGAAAGTTTTGGGCTGTTTATAGTGAAGATAGGAGGTGTTAAAATTGGTTTCTGTGCTGAAACCAACTACAGAACAAAGGATCTTTTAATTCCTAGTAGGAGCTGCACTGTCAGAAAACTAGAGAAAGTTCACCCAGGTATCCCTGCATGTATTGGCAAAGTTAGGAGTAAGGAGATAGATTTGGGTCCATGTGAAAGCCTAGAAACAGACTAGAAGTTAGGACAAGAGCTTTATGCTGAATTTTGTGAAGGGAATGTTAGAACTCCATTGTCAGTTTATGCAAATCAGACCATGAAAATCAGTTAATAGAAAACAGGTGAAGTCAACCAAGTGTAGAGAAATGAGGCAGACAAGCAGATTCCAAATAGGAACATCTCTTTGGGAGTTGTATCCTTGAACAAAATAAATGCCCAAAGTTAAATATTAACAATTTTTATCCGTCAAATGTAGTGGGAAAGAGGAAGAATTGTGTGCAGTGGTGCACTCTGGTTTTTCACTTCTGATGTCAGGCACACAGATCAGAGCAGGCAAGTGCAAAGAACACAATGCTGCCAATCTCAGTGGCAGTTGGTTGTTCTGCATGAGTTATGCGTTGTTTGAAAGACAATGTGCATCTTCAGTGGGCAAACAAAAACCAGAGGGCAAGCCAAAGGGATAAAGAAAGAAGAAAGATACACACTTCACATTAGACTCAAGAAATGCAGAGTCTTGAGAAGTGCTCAGGAAGAGATGCCAATGCTGAAGTTGTGAAACCCTAAAAAAAGTTGACAGTACAATTTAAATTGCTACAGTAAGAACACGGGGATATGAGGAGAGCACTCATGTTTATATTGAAAGTTCAAGTGGGAATGTTAAATATATTATTTTGCAGAAAAGACTTTAAATGGACATTAGGTACTTAAAGCCAGATTGTACTCACTTACTTAACTAAAAACTGGATAACCGGATAGAATATTGGAAGTTCTATTCCAAAAGTGATTACATAAAAACTGCACCTTCCTACTCAACAGATTTGATTGCTGTGTTTATTCAGAGTCAGCTCTATTTACCTCAAAGACTAAAATAGGCCTTTACAACTTTTATTCCTGTCCTGTCTCCTTACAGAACCCACACAATTCAGACAGGGGTCTAGATATTATTCATTCTTATGCAACAGCTAAATTACTTTGCATTTTTCCACCAAATATACCTGTAAGAGCAATCAGAACAGATTCAATGTAGATATCAGGGAAATAAATTTTACATTCTGTATTTTGGAGAAGACCACAAAAGACTTTATTGGTTCCTCCTCGTCTTAAAAAATCTGACTATTTTGACAAAACACTATTTTAAAATACTGACTTCCCTAAAAGTCATGGGGTTTTCCACTGACTTCAGTCAAACCTAAATCTGTGAAGACGTAAACCAGTTCTCAGTCATTTTCTGACATTTGTTGGTGTGAATGCAATTGACCTCTAGGAAACAAAATTCTTTGGTTGGTGCTGTTGCTGTTAAAGAGGCTTCATCCAGATTCTGAAATATCCCTCACTGTTCATAATGTTGTGCAAAGATATATATACATGTTTATATGCATTTGTTATACAAAGATACTTAGCTAGAAAATACCTAGACTTGACATCTCAGCAAGGTTCTTAAATTCAGATTGTACTCTCATATTTAACTAAAAGCTGGATAAATTGTAAGTACTCCAACTACCTATGCAATGTGAACTATAGAGATTCAACCCTTGATTCTCCCCATTATTCTCTGTTCAGTCTTTTAATCTTCCCAAACGGAAAAGTGAGCTCAATTCAACTTACACAAAACTCTAGTAGCGTGATATAAGCTGAAATTAAAGGTGAACAAATTTTGTCTCTTTCAGATAAAAACTTCTGCTTAAGTCTGAAGAGGTCAAAGAGAGCAAATAGAGAAAATATCTCAAAATACTTCTCCCAAGAGCTAAAAAAGCCAGTAAAAAAAGCAAATCTAAAAGGCAAACAACCTGTTCTGCCTTAACATTACAGTAGAATTGTGCTTGAATGCAATCTATGGCCAAAAAAAGTGTAGTTAAAATGGTAAAAAAAGTTTAAGAAGATGTCAGTGAGTTTATAGAAATAATTATCTTTAAAGCAAAGTGAAGCATAAAACCTGTATTAAAAATCTGTCATATAAAATGTGGCTGAATTTCCTTTAAAGAGGTCTGAAAAGACCCTTGGCCACAGTTTCAGTGATGTAAACTGGAACAGCACTACTGGGAGTACAATCCATTACTATTTTTTTTAATATCCTATGTAGCATGGAATAGTCTATCACTGCTAAAGATTTTGGTCTATGTATAAAGAAGGCATATGCATGAAGGGACCATAACGACCATAATACCTTCATACAAAAATGTCTAATAGCTAGATAACTTCTAGGCTTTAAAAATCCATATATATAATTTATGAACTCTGAGAATATTCTAGTTAAAGATGAGTAGACACAAGTTCTACAGGATGGTGCTAATAAACATCACAACTAAACAGCAAACTCTTCCAGCAACACGTAGGGACACTAAATATTGTTGAATGGAATCTCTACAGAAGCAGAGTAGCAATAACAAACACTATCATGAAGCCATAATCAAGATGGAATCTGATAATTTTAATAATATCCTAAGATGAATTTGGGGCAAATAAAAAGGGTTATGGTTTTAAACAGTTTTTTTAGTGACAGCACCAAGTATTTACCGTTTTCATAGCACTCAGCTTAGACAATAAAAACAGGGCAGTGAGTCAGTCTTTACCTTCAGCCATTCAATGATGCAATAGTTCTGTTCAAAATGCCTACAGAAAAAGGCTGAAATTGAACAAAACATTGATCTTCAGCTTGATTACATTAATCTCTGGAAATACACACCTTTTCAGAAAAACAAAACCAGGTGAAGAAAAGGAAGAGAAAAAGAAAAAGGAAAAAAACCTAAAAATATTCATGTCCTAAAAGTGCAATCCTTATCTTTTTTAAGCTTCTTTTTAATTGACTACCTTAGCAACTGTTTCCATTTCATTGGGTCTGAACTTGGAAACATCATGGGTTTGTATTTACCATGGAAGGTATGAAAGCAGGATGTGTTTAACATATAAAACTATTGTGGTTTAACCCCAGCCAGCAACAGGGTACCACAGCTGCTCTTTCACACCCCAGCTGCCTTGGCCCCACCTTCCCCCTGGGGGAGGAGGATCAAGAAAAAAACGAGATAGGAAAAGTTTTATAACTGAAACACAATGAAATTTAAATATACTACAAGTGATGCACAATACAGTCATTCACCACTTCCTGATGGATGCCCAGCCCATCCCGGAGCAGCAATCAACAGCTCCTGGCCATCTCTCCTCAGTTTGTATGCTGAGCATGACATTTCAAGGTGTGGAATATCCCTTTGGCCAATTCAGGTCAGCTGTCCTGGCCATGGTCCCTCCTAGTTTCTTGTACATCTATTTGCTAGCAGAACATGGGAAGCAGAAAAGTTCTTGATTTAGAGTGAACACCAAATAGCAAACACTGAACCATGTGTTATCAATATTTTTCTCATATAAACCAAAAACAGCACTGTGCCAGCTACTAATAGGAAATAAACCCTTTCCCATATGAAACCAGGACAAGAACTCATTTACAAAATGCCATACACTACTGTGGTGTTGCTGAGTAACTGAAGACACTTAATTAATAACATAAAAATGCTGAAGACTGCACATCACAGGAATAACTTAAAGGAATTATAAAAAAGACAAGTGCAATCAGCAGCCTTTGGGATTGGGCAGAGATGAGCAAAGAACGGCCATTTAATCTAATACTTGAAATCCTTGCAAGTCAATAAATAATGGTCAGCAGTACTGAAAACAATAAAAGGAAATATGCTGTAGAGAGCAATGCTGTAGCATTGAAGAATGGAGTAATCCTCATGGTTTAGGGTTTTTCCATGCATGATTTGTGTTATTCCATGTCAAATTGAACAGTGGATTCTGGATTCTTGGCCTAGAGCTGCAGTTCCTTGTAGACGATTCACTGACACAATACAACTGCTTTCTCTCAACATATTCAACTTCCAGGACTGACTCGAAGGCATCTAGGATGCCAAGAAAGCTGAGTCTTTCTGGAGTCAGCCTGTTGCCATCTTCACACAGTAGCTCATCCAACAAGGATGAGGGACTTGAGAAGAACACATAAGCATTTTTTGCATTATGAGGGTGGCACCAAGCTGAATATCACACACTAACAATTGTCAGTTGCTTATTGTTGACCTTGCGAGGTGCAGCATGTGATGTTCCAGCTCCCTATAAGAAGCAGTTCTGATGCAAACTTACATAGAAACCATGGTAGAAACAAGATGTTTTCCCTGAAGAGAGATCTCAGGGAAAAGACTGCTGTTCCTTGTTGCTGTCCCATACTCTGCAATCACCTCATATTCTCAGTTATCATGTTCAAAATCCTGGTTCTTAGAATCATAGAATCACAGAACCATAAAGGTTGGAAAAGACCTTTGGAACCATCAAGTCCTACCCAGCACCACCACCATGATGACTACAAAACATGTTCTCAAGTGCCATATCCACACATTCTTTGAACACTTCCAGGGGTGGCGACTTCACCACTTCCATGGGAAGTCTGTTCCAGTGCTTTATAAACCTTTTGGTGAAGGTCTTTTTCCCTAATATCTAATCTAAACCTCCCCGATGCCATTTAAGGCCATTTCCAGTAGTGGCAATACTTGCCAATATTGCTCTTTTTTCTTTTTTTTAGTTCTGTTGATTTGGTATCTCGTTCTTTTGTTGGTCATAGTTAAGCAAACTGCAAAAACACTCCTTGCAGGGCTCAGAGACCCTTATAATTTATGCTGCCAACAGTGACAGCAAACAGATAGCTACTTCCTGTCAGCACTCTCCCTGTGCACTATCACAGATGGAGCACTGTTTTCACCACAAGGTATAGAAAACTCACCATATGTGAGAAAGTTTTCAGGCATGAATCACGAAGTCAGAACAAAACAAACAAAACAAACAAAAACAAAACAAAAACCCCCCAAACAAAAGAAAAACCGAACCAAACCAAACCAACAAAAAAAAAACAAAACCCCAAAACAAACAAAGAAAAAACCCACAAAAAAACAGCAAAAAAATTTGCTCTTATTTTTGTCTATTAGAAGCTTGCATGGGCAGGAACAAAATGGGTAATTTCCACTACTAGACATGTCCAAGAGTGAGCTGTCTGCAGAGGAAGTTCCACCTGAACATTAAGAAGAACTTCTTTACTGTGCAGGTGACTGAGCATTTGATTGCTCAGAGAGGTTGTGGAGTCTCCCTCACTGGAGATATTCTAGAACCATCTGGATGCAATCCTGTGCCATGTGCTCTAGGATGACTCTGCTTAAGCAGGGGTTTTGATCTTTTGATCAGATGATTCACTGCTGTCCTTTCCAAACTGACCCATTCTGTGATTTTGTGAACCCATGTCATTCTTGTGAAAGGACTTATTTTGCTTTTCCATTCCCAAGCAGAATGGGTTGCAAAGGCATAGACTTTTCTCTTGGACTCTATAAAGGGCTATATGTATTGGCAATATGATACATTAATCAATATTAACAAGAATTTATTGTTTATCGTTCATAAAGCTTTGTTGTTTTCTAATTGCACCAAAAAATTATCAAGTACCAAGATTCGAAATATTTAATCTTTACCTTAAGCTTTAGGTAAAAGAATAGTCAAAACAGTTTTTGCTTATAGTTTAGGAGTCATTCCTTGAAATACAATCTAGAGTCTGAGCCAAACTGAGTTTCCTTTCTATTACCACAAGAAATAAAATTCTGCAGAATAAATTAAGATGCTCACTGGAATCTATGTAAATGTGTTAAAGAAATATCTTCACTGTAGGTTTCCCACAGCAGAATCTCAGATGTCTCATACCAGGAAAAATAATTTAATATTTGAGTGGTACAACAATAGGATTGGCTCAAGCTGAGTACCCCAAACAAAGGAATCCATAGGAATTATGCTGTTACAGTCTAAGTTTCCCACCACCCATGTGACAGTTTTGTCCAATATTTGTATTAGTGCCTGAAGTTTTCTTGTTCTCTGCTGGTTGTCTTCATTGTCTCTAGGCAGACTATTTCTCCTCCTTCTCTAAGGCTGCAGCCTCTGCTGACAGAGGTAGTGACCTTCCTTCCTTCCTTATCTTCCACTGTGAACTAGCTGTGGACCCTCCCTTTACCTAAGTAGATAAAAAACTCAGCATATTTAGGAAAAAGTTTACAACTTGTAGCCTGAGCATGTCCACCTACTAATGCTAGTAAGTAACACAAAGTGGCTAATTCCCATTCTTCTTCACAAATCTACTACCTCAGTCTCATTCTTGTAACAACTCCCAAGGAATTCTATTTAACTCCTGCAGTAAGTGATTTTCTTCTAGGTCAAAAAGACTGATAACATGAAAGCAAGCATATCATCACTCTTTCCAAGTCTTCTCATTGCTCTCTTCAGGCTTTGAAAGACAAATAGAGATAAAAACCAGCAATAAGAGATGTTTCAGTAAAAACAAGGAGGAAAGGAAAATACACAGGGAACAAGTCTATTCAACAAGAAAACACCACCTTCACACAGACATTTATCTTAGCAGATTTGCTACCTGAAAGACTCCTACAATAATACAACATAATGAGGCTGGTGGGAGGTGGTGATTTGTAGAGTAACCAGGATAGATATGAGGTCAGACACCCATGTCCGTGGTCTGGTATCATAACAAAATTCAATTTTAACCTATATTTTAGGACAACATGCTAGACCATGAGACAAAGTGACTAAAATTGCACCCATCCATTTCTTCAGACTCTGTCAGAGAATGTTAATGGCAGTCAGAGGAGCATCATGTGTAACAATTTGCATGTCACAACTTGTTCATGAGAATCAAGAAAGGATGGTTCAGTCTTGCTTATCTTGACAAGGTAGTAATTTTAGTTAGATCACACTTGATGGGTGAAGCCAAAGTAGTGATAATTAGTTAGCAAATTACTTCTTGAACTATATAATTTTAAAATGATCAATGATGTCTGGACTTTTAGCTGCTATGTGCAATGGAAACTGGGCAAAGATTAAGTATTACATCAGATAATAAATAAGAAACCTGCAAGGTAGGCTGGCAAGTGATGAACAGCCATAAAGCCAACATTATGTTCCAAACTCTTTCAACAAAAATCTTATAAAGTTAATTTCTTTTTCACCATTAAAATGTCTTCTAGATAGTTCTTTATGCAGAGATTACCATTGATTTTTTGTAAACAATCTCATATTACTCTTAAATTTCATGCAAACACATACACACACAAAAACCCCTTTCCAAATAATTTGAAAAGGTTTTTAAAACTTTTATACTGATACTGTAAATTCTTATAGGATCTTAAGGAATGTTTTTCTCTGTATCAGTCAGGCCAGGATGCTTTTCTCTCTGACAATAGTCACTGAAATTAATCTCCTCTGCACTAATCTCCTTGCACTACCAGTTCCTCAGATGAAGTCTTTCAGAATACCCCCTTGCCACTCTCTTGAGACTCTGCTGTACTGGGCATTGCAAGAGTGGTCCAGGGTCCCATTAAGACTTCATAAATGGGAACATCAGTCCCTTATTCACCACTGATTTCATAATCATCCATAGCATAAACACTTCACATAATGAACCTCTTTACAAAAATGTTAAATATAAGCACTATGATTGCAAAGCTGTCATGCTCCTGGAATACTGACTGCCCCCCACCTCTTTAAAAATAGTAAGGGAAGCCAGATGCAGTCACATTCCTCTCTGAATTTAGTGCTTGATTAAATCATAAGCAAATCATCAGACCATGATGAGCAAACCACCCTCTATACCAAATGATGTTGTAATCATCAAAGCAATGCAAAAAATTAAAATCCCAAAGCAAAGGCTGACTGATTCTAGTATTTTCTAAACATGCATGGATTGTTGATTAATGTATCTTATACAACCACCAAAAGTAGACCAAAGCATATGATTCATTAAAGTCTGCTGGCTGGAACTGCTGATTGATTGCGCTCACATCCTCAGGATCACAAACATTCTGAGGATGTAGAGCAGCTGACTCTAACTCACTTTTTCATTTGATAATATTACAACTTATTTGGTCAAGGAACAAATACTCAATCGGCAGGAATACCAAAACACAGGCACTGACATCAAAGTATAACGAACACATATCAGCATCAAAGGTGCATAAAACGATTTTTAAGCAACTGGGGTACATAAAGGAAGTAAATAAAACTAGACAATTACTGGTGGAAAATATCAGTTATATGGCTTTACAACTGCTGCCTTTCAGTCATTAGACCTTCAAGAAGTTACATTAGAATAATATATATTCAGACCTACAGTCAGTGTATTTCAATTGCTGCAAAACACAAATTCAGTGTAATCAAACTATGCTCTCCAAAATGAAACAATCCAATAAAGGTTTATTATGCCTCTAGCTATTAGGAATCTGGTATATAAAGATCTCTGGAAAAGGAAAGATTAGAAACAAAAATTTGGCAGTACTTACAGTATGAGTAGACTGCCACCTTCCTGGTCAGGCTAGCCAGGTTTGGTGCAAAGCTAAGCAATGAAAGAGCACCACAATGTGCACACAATACTATACATGTAAATTTTTATAGATTAACAAACTGAGGAACCCTGCAGTTCTGTGGTGGCTGTAGATCAAACAAGCAAGTGACCAGAGTGGAAATATAATGCAAGGTTTCTTGCTCTGCATTTATTAAAAGGTTAAACTTCAGACTAATTTACTGTTGCTTCTTTTTCTTCTCAAAGAAACTCTCCTTTTGGTCTTTCATCACAGACTCATAATCATAGTCATATAACAAACATACATTTGTGTATCACAGCGTTCTGCACAGATGCATTTGGGCACCACTTCTTTCATGCACTGCACCAGGGCAGTGGTTGGTTCAGAAGATTTTTTCATACAAGCCTGTGTTTTCAGTTTGGTTGTTTGGAATATTCCTGCTAAAGAACAATCACTAGAACATAGCATAAAAATAATAAATACTCTATACTCATTTAAGCCTGCAGCCTAAATTAATTAGTATAAAATTAGTAATTAGTAAAAATAATTTATTATTACTGATTTATTAATTAGTATTACTTATTACTAATTTATTATTTACTAATATTAGTTAGTACTAAATTAGTACTTTATATTAAATTAAGGCCTACAGCAGATTCCCAACAATGCTGACTATGTAACATTGTTGTATCCATAGGACACCCATGCTGTCCCTCCTTGTTTCTTGCTTTTGATTCTTTTTGGAACCCATTGCTGCAAACTGAATTTTATCAATGCCAGTATTTTGTCAATGCTTCAATGTTTCATTAAAATGCTTTCTGTGATCCCCTGTCTCTTTGCACCTCACTCTGCCCTGATTAGGTATTGCCCAAGCATAAAAAGTAATAGTCAGCCCCCAGGTCTTGGAAGTTAGGGCTGGCTTCTGGTTTCTGCTGAGCTACAAAGAGCAATCAGGCAAGGTAAAATTAAGCTTGGGAACTTCTTAGACTTTTTTTCAGATGAGCTTGTGGCAAAAATCGTCCTGCTTGCTGTGCACCCCTCTTTTACTCTGTTGAGGCTGGAAAATGCTACCAAACAAAAAGAAAGGGGAGTGTGGGGATACAGTACTCTTCTTTCCCGATTCTTCTGAAGTAGAGCACAAGGGGAGTGTGGGAATCAGTCACATAGCACTTCCTGTCTAGTTGATATGCTGCAGGGATCAGAGGGAGTAAACAGCTGTTATCAAATTTTCCTTTTTAAACATACCATCCTGAATGAAGGAAGCAGCAGCATGGAATAAAGAGCTACATCAATACACATGGGGAAACATACTTCACCAAAGACATGGAGGCACAATCTCCTCAATGCACAACCCTGCACAAGAAGTATGGTAGTTCTCTTGGCTCCAGAAAGTAGCTATTAAGAAAACAAATATTGAAGCTACCAGGAGAATATCCCATTAGTGATGTGCTTAAAATTAAGTTTAAGTGAGGTGTCTCTGTTTCAGTTGGCAAGAAAACCTAAGGCACCAAATGATTCTTTTGTTTCTGATGAATCCCTTTAATCTCATGTGGCCAGGCAATTGCAAACTGCCCATGCTAGAGAGAATGGAGTTCTGGAAAGTCATAAGATATTCCTAGCAGTGATGTCTGGAGCTTTGAAGAGGATCAAAGTACAGGTGTTTCCTAAACATCCCCCAGGTTAATGGATCTAAAGCAGAACATGATGGTTTTCATCTTCCTTCACTGCAAACTGAACATGGGATATCCATCTAAATGTGGCAAGAATAAATGAAATTTTGCAGCAAAATATGCTTGGCCTTTATTTGTCTTTAACTTATACTTTGACACCTAAGGTGTCAGTACAGACAGTATATTTTTACTGTAATTAGGATGGTAAAGGAAGTAAATGCATGTTTCTTCCACTTCTTTTCAAACCTACAGTCAACCAGAAAGAGTTAATCACATGCTAAGGATAACACAGAAGTAATAGACTGGCCCTGAGGCCAGTACCTGGTGCTTCAGAAGGAGATGAAAGAAGCCTCAGATTAAACAGCTACAAACTTACTTTCTCAAAGGGAAAGTTACTAGTTGTCCTGCAACTTTTGTCTCATCCTGGATTAGACATGACTTTCATCCAGAAACACATGGGTTTTTAACTCTTTTGTAGTTCTGATTCTTAAACCCTCCACATGTGTTAATCAAAGCGGCTGCTTATCAAAGAAACAAATTTAGAAATCCTGTAACTGTTTATGTTTTGGTTTGGTGGTTTGGGGTGTTTTAGTCGGTTGGGGTTTATGGAGTGTTTTTTTTTTTTTTTGTTCTTCATAGTTCAAGTCTGTTTCTGCTGGTCACTGTCGGCTGCAAATCTCGTGCCTTGGCAGAGCCAAGTTTTGTTTCCTGAGACATGATGTCTCTGACAGCTCCCTAGAAGAGCTGCAGCTGTGCACAGTTACATACCTGTGAGCAGGTATGTAAATATGTAAGTACATTGGCTCTGAAGAATGTGATCCATTTTTGTAAACATGTATATTGTCTTTGTAATCTTTTCATGCTTTAAAAATAATGAAACATGGAAAGAAATTCTGCGTTCACTATCAATGTTTGTGTTCTGCACTGGCATTAATACCAGCTTGAGCAGACTGCTTACCTAAACTAAGAACTAAGTATAGTCAGGCAAGGGAAGAGGCTCTATAATCCTGTCTGTCTGACTGTCAGATCCTCTTGCCAGAGATGTCTGACTGAGAGACATAATAGGTTGTTTTATTATATTGTTTTATTATGTTTATTATATTATTATAATGTTTTCCAAATTAAAGTGATTATTATTATTAATTTTTTTAATTGGTGTGGGCTTGTGAAAAAATACCTTCCGTAACTGGGGAAATCTATGAAAACTTCTCATTTGAGGCCTGAAAAAGATACCAGTCATACCTGAGCTCTGAAAAACTGAGCTTTGATTTTGCTTCTATTTGGTCCAAGTCAGTTTCTCTTCTATATTTGTCTAGGGGAAGCCGAATTCTCCATTTTTATTGGAAATCAACAGCATCAAAATAATGATTCTTTAGTAACATCAATGACAGGATAAATATAAATCTTATTTGATGTTCACTTCCAAGGTCTTTAGCCCTGTTTTAGTTGTCTCTGTCAGTCACACAATTCAGAAGGTACACAGAGCACATGTGTGACGTGCCTGTAAGATTTAATGGCTTTCAGATAGCTAACAGAGCCAAAGCCAAATCAAAGATTTTTTTGGATTCTTGAACTCGTTGCTCTCTGGGGCTAGCTTGCAGCAAACATTTCTAATGGCTTAATAGTATAATTCAGTACATATGAATAGTTTCATAAGTCTCAGGTTTCTGTGAGTTCTCTGAGTCCCTCTTGTTTAAAATCATTGAGTCATTGAGTCACCATGTGAAAGATCAAAGACGTTGTTCTGAGAAAGAGAAAAATGAAATGCAGTAAAAAACTAGCAGAAAACTGAGAAAAGAGAAAGGAAAGCTGTTCTTAAATAATATTTGTAAATATTCAGTAGGAGCATATAAAGACTGGACATAGCATGAACTGACCACTGACAAAAGCTGGATAATATGCAGTAGTTACAGTAAAGGACTCTGTTTACTTGGCCATTTTCTGCTCTGAGTTTGACAAGTGAAAAATGCATGCTATGAATGCAGGACATTGCAAACTACCCATCTAAGCATGCTCTACCTGTGACTACTAATAAAAAGCTGTGGGGCTAAGTGGTCAGTTCCACCAAAAAAGTCACTGGCCATGCACTTTGACATGCCAATACATTTTACTGGGAGAGGTGGAAATACAATTGTGCAAAATAAGTTGCTTTATAATAAAGATTTAATAGCAAGACAAACTTTTCTTAATTAAATGGCTTTAAGTTTTCTCTTTCCATGGACTGCCTCTGGATGAGAAGGTTTTGCAGCCTTGAGATTAAGAGTTTCTGTGATCAGTCTCAGTCCTATGTTAACATGTATAAATGGCTTTGGGAACAGATTTTGTTTCATGTCCTGCCAAGAGTACAGGCAAGCCAAGATAATTTTTGACCACTTATATCCAGCTGTGCAGGAAGCCCATGTGAGTTTCTTTTCCACTAAAACACCATCCTCCTCAGAGAGCATCCAGAATGACTCACATGATTCAAATTTGTTTTGTTTACAGTTACAAGGAGATCCATTTTAGCATCCAGGAATGGGGATATAAGTAGGGTAATAGAATGTAAAGGGAACACTCCAGAGACAAGCACACCAAAATATTACCACATTCGTTGTCAACTACAATAAAACATCATAGCAGTGCCCTTCAGTATGCCCTAAAGCTGCAGTAATCTGCACAATAAAATATTTAATCATTATCACTCTTAGTTTAAAAAAGGCTAGAATAACAATAGAATAACAATAACAAGTGAAAGCCCAAGCAGTGAGAGCAGCTCAAATAAAAAAGAGCTCTGAAATCACAGGATGTGATCCAGAGAGTATTTTTATTCCGAAGACATTAATGTGTTGGTCAAACTGATTAAAGTATCATCTTCCTGCCAGTGACTTCCTATGGACCTCAAATAACAGAAGTTCTGCCTGATGTGTTGGGTTACAATACCATATAAACCCAATTACAGAACCTTGAAATCAATACAGAGCTGTAAATAATTGCGCTGTCCAATAAGAATAATATTTCCAAGTCCCATGAGCACTAGCTCTTAATACAGCAATAGAGTGAGATAGGAATAATAAATACCCTCAAGCTTGATTCCACTGTTAACTGACTGGCACTTGCAGAATTGCAAATGGAAGTGTTGTCTCCTTCACAAACAGCTTGAGTCAAAGCATCTTCTTCGTCTGACTTTTAAGAGAGTTACCTATAACTTACCTGTAGAGAATATGGACTAGCTCTAAATAGTAGCCTTGCAACTCAGGATGCATGCTAGGGCTGATATAGCTTTTATACCTTAAAATTACTCCTATCCTGAAGACTGAAATTGCATTGAATTAAAACTGTGGTCTTATTTAAGAAAATATGCCATCATTTGGAGGACAGGGGAAACTGTCAAAAACTGTGTCAATGCTTTTTTCAGTAAAATTCATAGCAGAGCTAGCAATAGTCTGTGTCTGTAAGATTATGTATCCACCAGACTTTGTGAATGGGATACTCTCCTTATGTGGGGTACAGATCATGAGATGAGGGGAAGAATTTACTTTTCACTAAGCTCAGTAGATGCAGAGGAGCTCTAGTCCCTTAATCAATTAGGTCTAGTGAACAACCTTCACTGTGCTCCTGTTAACCAAGTCATGGAGCTTGAAATAATCTCATGAACAGACTCTGGGGCTTCGAATTGTGTGGACTAGGATAAATATGACCTGAATAAGACTGTGTAAAACATTTGGTCTGTGACACAGCTGTTGAAGCCATTATTATTTAGCAATTATATTATCATAAATCTGTCAACTGCGCAGTGCTTACTGGTAGCATTCCAGATTCTGGAAGCCCATGCCAAACACTTATCTTGCTTGCTTTGCCTGCACAACTAAAAGAATTTTATGTTGAGTGACTCTTTTCATGCAGTAGCTCAAAACTGAACTGCCCAAAGAGACCTTTTGAAGGGACAGTGAAAAAAAATAGGGAGTAGCAAGAATCAGAATGGTTGAGCTAGGATTTTCATATCTGTTCCCACAGAATGTCTCCTTCAAACCCATCCTGGTTTCCTACACATTGGCTTCAGGAAGTAGTGAGATGAATTCTTCACAGCTCTGTTCTCTGTAGGAACTACAAACACTTTTAACTGTTTTCATTCTCTTCAGGCATTTTGACAAGATTAAAGAGGAAAACAATGCAGGACAGAAACAGAGAGATGAAGAAAGAGAGAGCTGCTTAGTGAATGAATGGTGGCCCACAGGATAATTCTTCTTCCTGCTTAGAATTCATTTAGCTTTAATGATTGTTAGGTGGGATTTGTATAATAGGTTGTGTCTTTTAAAGTATTTAATTTGCACAAGCTTAGACATTTCAGAAGGAACCATTATATACTTAGCAGTCTCTTCCATTTAGCTTCTTCAAGAGAAAATAAGAAATAAATTAGCATTAGGATTTGAGGGGGACCTATCACGTGAAGTAGTCTGGGCTGGGATAGGCATATCCAAAATTTGAGGATAACTTTTATGTCTGTAGGGTCAAAGATAAGTGAAGTTTTTACTTTGCAGTGGTCTATGTAATTTTTTATGGACTAATGGTGACAGAAATTACACTCTTGCAGCTAAAATGGCACATAAAATCTCTCCTAGTTGACTTTAAAGTCAGTAAATGGAATATAAATTCCTGGTAGTTTCAGCAGGTAATAGAACTATTCCTATGAGACTAGGACTAGGATTTGCTTCTTCCAATTTATTAAGAGTGCTAGGAAAGCAGGACCTCAATCATAAACCTATACAGTTTAATGGAACAATTTTATTGTTTTTAATATGTATCTTAATTCAGCGCACTGCAGGCAGCATAACAGCAACCTCCAAAAGGAAAGTTGAAATGTAGTGCAGATACAAAGGGTCAACTTATTTGGTACAGAAAAACATATCTTCCTCTTTCCTGGGTGTGTGAGAGTCAATTTAGAGATTATAATTAATTTATGCAAACATCTCAAAAATTAAAAGAATATTTAAGGCTCTTCGACTTTGAGATTCCATTTATGGAATCATGATTAATATCTTGAGGTTGGAAAGAATCTCTGGAGATTATCTAGGCTGACCTCTGCTCTTGAATAATAGTCAGCTAGAGCAGCTTGCTCAGTATTCAATCAGGTTTGAAACATCTCCAGAGACATTCAATATCCATATCAGGTTAGGCTACCCTTACAGTAAAAAATTAGCAGGGTTATTTTTAAACAGAATTTTCTGAATTCATTGGATTTATGTCCCTTACACAACTGAGAATCAACAAGGTTCTTCCTGAAACTTCTTTTTTAAGGCTAAATAATCCCAGATCTATCAGCCTCTCCTCATATGAAAGGTGCTCCAACCCCTTCATGATCTTAGTGGCCTTTTGCTGGACTTGCTCCAGCATGTCCCTATAATTCTTGTGCTGGGGAGTCCAGAACTGAATACATATCTCAGATGTGATCTTGCTGGTGCATAATAGGGGTAATGACTTCCTTGACCTGGGAGTACTTTCCTTAGTACAGTCAGAAATGCTGTTGGATTTATTTGCTGCAAGGGCATGTTGCTGACTCATCTTCAACCTTTCCTTGAGGACTCCTACATCCTTTTATTTTTTTTTTGCAAAGTTGCTTTCCATCTTTGGTACATGAGGCTATTCTTTCCCATGTACAGGATGTTCCCTTTCTCTCAACAGGTGTATCAATCAGTCCTCATAGTTTTATATCATCTGCAAAATTGCTGAGGGTGCATTCTGTCCATCTGCCCAACTCATTATTGAAAATGTTAACTTGTGCTGTACAAGAGATGGATGGCATCAATCATCATTTTCAGCCACTGCAGTGAAGAATTATAGGTAACAATAGCAAAAGTTCTCCATAGCAAAGAATATTTTAGAAAATAATAATCTATTTCACTGGCAAACATGTCTTCTGCAGTGACAGTTCTCTTGGGAACAGTCTTATAAATAAAAGCATGGTCCTCTCAGAAAAAAACCAACAAAACCCCCAAATCTAAACCAAACCAAAACAAACCCCAAAACAAACAAACAAACAAACAAACAAACAAGATCTCCCAGAAAAAACACCAAACTGGTGGGTGCAGGACAAAGAAACTGTGATAAAGAAATGACTTGCAGAAAAAAAAGGAGTCAGCAACAACTCTTCCAGGCACTGACGCCCTAGGCCTACTTATGTATCTACACCAAAAAGGTATAAAATAACTAATTGCTTACTCAAAATGAACCTCTCTGTGAGAAATTCATTGCATGAGATCTCTCTGACAAGACAGGACTCTTGCTGGGGAAGCCTGGCTGACTCCAGACTTTGTGATATTGGTAATCTTTAAAGTGAGACTTCTGCTCTAGATTAGCCTTACTTCTGGGAGAATTTTCTTGAGTGTCATACTAGTAACACCTCATATAATCTATAGTAAGTAGAAAGCAATTATCTGAGTTTCAATTCATAGTCCTTAGAAAGTTAATAAAATATTTGGGCAGGAGGAAGAAAATAGTAAAAAAGCCTTACAAAGCCAGAATAGTTTTCTGAACTAATTAAAAACTTAGGAAATGTGTCCTGCTGGAAGTCTTCCTAACCTCTCTGCAGATTTATACACTATAATAAATTATCAGATGCATTTGAAGAGTCCCCTCTATCTCTACAACTGTAAAATGACATCGCTTTGCAGGAACTGAGGCACCAATGTTAAGTGCAAGGTCCCCAACACCCTTTAAGTTTCACTTTTAAATTTTACTGAAACCCAGAACATTTCAATACCACATTCATTTGCTGCTCTAAAGGAAGACAAGTGGCTAATGAGGAGGGTTCCGTCACAGGCATCAGAAGAGGCTGTGTGAGTAGCATGAGAAATAAAGTGCTAAACTAGTGACCCAGAGATGTGGTGGGGGATGAAACGGGTTGGGACTACATGGTCTTTAAGATCCATTCCAATCCCTTAACATTCTGTGATTGTATGATTCTGTAGTTCTATGATTCTGTGTTATGTTTCACTGGAATTGGTTTGGTTCTTGATTTCAGTCAAGAACCGTATTTCTATTTTTTGAAAGCTCTAGTGTTCACTTGCCCTAAGTGAGTTGGTGGCTTATTGACATTATCCTTCAGAGACAGAGGTTCCCCTGAAGCACCTGCAGGGAAAATGTACATGTGCTCCTCCCAATTCAGATGCTGGTGCATCCAAGAGGATGGATTTTTAAACCAACACAATGTGTTTCAATGAAAATCTCCTCAACTTGTTACTTGTGCATTTCATGGAATGATTCCATTTTGTATGTGAGCAACAGTAACAACAGAATCTAGTAAATTATTTGACTCTTATAGTATTGGCTAATGAAAATGATTGCACAACTATCAAAGAACTGGGACTTGGACCTGCCCATTCTCTCATGCATTTCAAATACCAATGTTACTGGTAAACAAGTACACACTACAGAAATAATCTAGTCTGCTAAGATGCTATAATTATTATTTGTAGATAAAAACATCTCATGTTTCAGGACACTGGCACTCAAAAACAATTTAAATTTCTGGGGAAAATGAAAAATTATTCTTATCCTGCTTTCTAGGCTAGGAAAAAGTAGTTAAATTTCTTTTGCAACATGTAAAACTAGTGAAAAAATTATCTGTCCCTTTGATAACTAAGGGCAAGATGGACGTTCTATCATTGCTAGGTCAATAGTACATCTACTATGTCATTAGCAAAAAGTGCTTTTGTCCATTTTCTGCATGATCTGTGTTACTGACTAATGACAAACCCATTCTGCTCCTTTTGGAGAGCTGACTATTGTAAAGGGCTGAATAAAGTCCAATTTTGTTCACACTTTCCGCTCCATGCAAAAGTAGTGTTAAATACCTGAGAATTTCCAGCAGATGGCCAATAAGTTGATTAGTGTCCTAGATGATTAGGTGGCACATGACATACAAGAAAAAACAAAAGACTTGCTATACTTCAGCTTGGAGAGAAGAAAGCAGGTGGGTCTAGGCGAGGTGTAATTCCAACCCTTCACAACCAAAAAAGGCAGCTGTAGGGAAACAGCGACAGAGCATGCCATAATGACAAGTTGGAATGGTTATGGGTTGCAGGAACAAAAGGAGAAGAATTTGCCCTTGAGGGTCCTACTGTGCCAGAACAGAGAATCACCATAAAAAAAAAAATTGTAGAATCTCCCTCCTTGGAGGTTTCCAGTTCTCAGATGGTTAAGTCCCTAAGCAACCTCTTCTAAGTTACAAACAGGAATTTCTTTAAGTTGGATGTTGGACCACAGACCTCAACCCTGTGGATGTTCCTTCAGGCCAAAAATATCATTTGATTCTATGAAATCGTCTCTTGATTGTCAAAGAACACAAAGTATATAGACATTTAAACTGGATATGACCCTTCAATACTAATTTTTGCTATAAACATCCCATTGTATTTCTTTCATGCTGGGCAAAGTGAAAATAACTAACGTAAAGTAATGTAAAGTGTCCCTGTCTTAAGATCTCCAGTATATATAGCTAAGACACACAAAAAAAGGCAGGAAGATAAATAGATTGAAGGGTAATATTATTTACTCAAGGATCAGTGGAATAGTACAAGAATACTGTCAGCGGCAGAGTTAAGACGTGTATCACTGAGCAATATTCTAGGCAAAAAAATCTATTTTCTTTATGCTGTTAAAATGTAACACTTCTCTCATAGGTATAATTAAAAATATAAGTTTTCCAGTGTAACAATTTGCCAGGGAGCTGATACAGACATTCCTATACAGTCATTAGCAACTACAGTTACGATTATTGGGTTTGCCGATTACAGTTTCATTAGGATGTCTTGGAAACGCAGAAGAAAAGGAGGAAATTGTGGAAGAGCTGGCAGAAGCAAAGAATGGTAGTGGGCAGCAAAGGCCATAGAGGAGAAGAAGGAGGAGGCAATGGAGACGGTGTCATAAGAAGTTGCAAAGGGCTGCAGCAGAAGCAGATATGGAGGAGGTGACAGAGATGTGATGTAGGAAAGGAAGCAGAAGAAGGTGGTGGAAGAGAAGAAGATGGTGAATGAGATGATAGAGTAGGTGACAGAAGAAGCTGGAAGAAGGTGGTGAATAAGAGAAGGTGGAGGGAGTGGAAGGTGACAGATGCCAAAGGTGGAGATAGATAGTGGCTAAAGGGAGGAAGTCATGGAATGGTGTGGTGGTGAAATACAGTGGTAAAGGCAGTGAGACAGGAGGCAGCTTCAGGATATGGAGGCAGTGGCTGATTAATTCAGCAGTGGAAGGTGGCAGCAGTGGGAGGTGGCAGAAGGCAGCAACAGGAGGCAGTGATGAAATGTGACAGCAGACTGCACTGACAGGAGCTGGTGGTAGCAGAAAGCAGTGGAGGAAGACAGCAGAGACAGGCAGCGCATGAAGGCAACAGCGGTGGAAGGAGGCATCAAAAAATGGTGGTGGAAGAAGACAGAAGGTGGAGGTGGCAGAAGGAAAGCAATTGCGTTGGAAGGTGGCTGTGGCAGATGAAGGCAACAGAAGCAGGCAGAAAAATAGAAGGAGGAGGCAATGGTGGAGGAAACAAAAAAAAAAAGGCAGAGGAAGAAAGCCACAGAATAAAGAAGAAGGAAATGGAGGAGGCAAAGAAAAAATATTGTAAGAAGAGAAGGAGAAGGCTACAGACAAGGCAATAAAGGAAGGTGGCAGAAGACATTGGAAGAAGAGAAAAAGGAGGCTATGGAAGAAGACAGTGGAGGAGGGGCAGGAGGAGGCTGTGAAAGTAAAGAAGGAAGAAACAACTGGGGAGGCAATAGAAGACAATGGTGAAGAAGGTGATGGAAGAAGAAGCAAGAGACAACAAAGGAGGTGAAGAAACAAGGTGGCAAAGAAGTGAAGAGGAAGGCAATGGCAGCAGTGGAAAAAGGCAGTGAAGGAAGAGAGGGCAGATAGAATGCAGCAGAAAGCAGCAGGAGTGTGTGATGGAAGAAGAAAAGTAGTATGTGAAAGAAGGCATTGGAAGAAGGTGCTGGAATTAGGAACGAAGGAAGTGATGAAGAATGTGGCAAGGTAAGTGATGGAAGAAGACACCAGAAAAACGTGGTGGAAGAAAAGGAGGATGTGATGGTACAGGTGACAAAAGAAGATGGCAGAGGAGAAGAAGGCAGAAGGAATGGAGAAGATGGTAGAATAAAGTCTCAGAAGAAGGCAGGAAAAAACCAGATGGAAGACTTGATGGAAGAAGGTGCTGGAAAAAGAGCAGGAGGCAATGGAACAAGACAGAGCGAGGAGAAGGCCGCAGAAGAAAGCAGAGGATGAAAGTGGTAGAAGAAGGTGGTGTAAGAAGAAAAGGAGGAGGAGACAGAAGAGGTAGAATAGAATAAGGAAGTGGAAGAAGGGGGCAGCAGAAAGGAAGGAGGAGGCAAAGGAAGAAAATGTTGGAAGACTAGGAGAGGATGAGGGAGGAGACAGAGGAGGTGACTGTTCTTATTTTGCCTGGCATAGAGTTAATTTTCTTCTTCGCAGTTCGTACAGTACTATGTTTTTAATATGAGAAAAATATTGATAACACCCTGATGCTTTGGTCATTCCGATGTAGTGCTCACTCCACATCAAGGACATTTCAGCTTTCCATGGTCTACCAGCAAGAAGGTGAACAGGAAGCTGTGGGGGAGCATAGCTGGGAGAACTGACACCAGCTGGCCAACAGGATATTCAACACCACAGAATGTCATCCTTAGAATGTAAACTGGGAGGAGTTGTGCAGACAGAACTAATTCCTGCCCAGAAACAGGCTGAGCATTGTTCAGCAGGTGGTAAGCAATTGCACTTTGTTTTTCTGGTGTTTTCTTTTCTGTTATTGTTATACTTTTTTCTTAAGAACTAATCAGTCCTTATCTCAAGCCACAAAGGTATTTTGTTTTTTCTTTTTTTTTTTGATTCTTATCCCATCCAGCTGGAGGATTGGAAGTGAGGGAGTGAGCAGCTGCTACCTGGTTGCTGCTGGGTGGGGTTAAAGCACAATGATTCTTTTTTTGTGCCAGTGTGGGGTACGAAGGGTTGAGATAACTACAGATCTGACCAAAGTGCAATGAAACAAAATAATTTTTGCATATTAAAAAAAGAAAAACAAAAAACAGAAAAGCATTCATTTTTATCAACTTATGATATGATAGAATTGCTAGTCTTGAAACTAATCTGATCTGTATGCTCAGCATTGCTGTCACCTCTATGTTTTGGGAGCCATCTATTGGGAACTATTAATAATTACATGCTTTGCCGTTTTTCCTTGCAGACAGAGTCAATACAAAGAGGAAATGCCTTCCTTCCCTTCCTTCCTTCCTTCCTTCCTTCCTTCCTTCCTTCCTTCCTTCCT
>QUSF01000007.1:30131-68911 GCA_003676055.1 Chloebia gouldiae
GGAGTTTTCAACACTGCTTCTCCTGGAAGTGATGCAGTGAAGTTGCTGTGGTGAGTGACAGCCTGAATAAACCAGGCTGGATTCTCCATCCCTGGAAGTGTGCAAGGCCAGGTTGGATGGGGCTTGGAGCGACCTGGGACAGTGGGAGATGTTGGGGTTGGATTGGGATGATCTTTAAGGTCCTTCCAACCCAAAGCAGTCTGGGATTTATTTCATGATGCTGATGAGTTCTCTGAGGTCCCTTCCAGCCCAAACCATTCCCTGATTTTATGATTAAACTCTCAGATCTGGTTTAATGCAAGGGCCCAACCCTGCAACTCAACAGATTCCTGAGCCACTTCCTTTACATTCCCAAGAACCTGTGTCCCACCTGGAACTGTACCACTAATACATGGAAAAACCTCTTTGTAATCCACAAGCCTGAAAGATTTTAACATACAGATCACATTTATGAAAAGCAGAAGGAAAAATGCTCTGATGGGGAGAAAATCACAGGATTCAAATCCCAGCCTTCATCTCTACAATAAAGTCCATAAATGTGATGGCAAATGTTGATCTGTTAAAAATCAAAATTAATGATTGTGGAAAAAAATATTTATGAGCAATTTAAGAATCACTAGTTTAAGAATCTTTCACAACCTGTTGGAATTCAGTACAAGAAAATTAATGATTCTACAGCAATTAAAACCTTCAGAATATTGTGGCTTGCACCAAATGTGGAAAAGATTCTACTTTGAGCAATTTGATGCACATTTTAAAGAAAACACATCTTAGGAAATAAACACTAAACAGCACCTTCTACTGTCAGTAGCAGTTTCAAGATGAAATGATTAAAAATAAATTCAGTATAACAGAGATGGGAGTGTAAAACTTGCAAGAAGTTCTTTCTACCTGCGACCTTGAAGCTGTGTTCCCACAGATCTGAATAAGGAACGTGAATCCTCCTTGTCCAAACAACAGCTAAATCTGACAGCAAACAGCAGAGCTTGCAGAGAACATCCCATCAATAAAGACTTGTCCTTACCCAAAATCTCCTGCTTTAAAAACGTATCAGCCTCTCCATCTTCTCCCTCACTAGAAAGGATATTTTCAATCTGTTTATGGTATTTTTCCAAGCCATTTCTCCTCCAGCCAGCAACTGGAAGACTCTGACTGGACTGTGGATTTATTTACTTCTAGTAAAGAAAGTTGGTGGCTTCATTTTGTAGGGCTGAGGAGTCTGGAGATGATCATGAATAATCTGTAAATGAAACCTCCTGATTTATGTGGGTTTTCTCTTCCAAGTTAAACGTAGCTGAGCAGAATATCATTAACTGAGATTGAACAGGTAACAGAATTAACATTATTCTTTTTTTTTAAAAACCTACAGCTCCATTGTGGTAATTCCAGAGACTCCAGGTCCATCCAGTATCAGAAAGAAAAAAGATTGGTGACATAAATTACCCCATCTCCAACCTTCCCCTCAATATTCAAACCCTTTATGGCACAAAACTGATTTTATTGGTCTAACCTGCTTTTACTGCACTGATTTGAGTATTTTTCTTGCCTAAGGAAGTGAGAAGAGGGGGAAAGGAGTAATATTTAATCATGAAAACAGAGCTAGGAGCACCTACACATAAGGACTTAGGAGAGAAGTAAAACTATCATTACCACTTCCACCAGCTCTTAAAATTTCCCACTTAAATCCTGATTCAACTTCACTTATGCAGCTTAAATCAGGATGCCAAAGGAGGAAAAGTCCTTACATTTTATTAGGAGTTAAATGAAAAACGTGTCCCTTCCTTACACCACTTCTACTCCTTGGATATTACTCAGTACCAGTTAATTGGGGAAAAAAAAAATCAACCATTTACTTCCAAATCAAATCCCAGAAATCCCAGAGAAACTGGGTGTGGGAAATGCAAGGATCTCCCCAGAAAAAAAAAATTAAAAAAAAAATTAAAACAAACAAAAAAACCAGCAGAAAGGTAACTCTGATGATGAAAGGATTTGTTTCAGCCTAGGACATAAAAGATGAAGTTCTACAAAGACCATTAAGTGTTCACCAGCTCACTGCAAATTACACTAAGCACTTGGTGAAGAAATACTTGGCAGATGTCAGCAATAAGGAAGCCAAACATGTTCCTTACGCTGAAGGATAATGTAACTACAGAGAGGGTTTGTTTTGGAACCCTTTCCACAGCCCAAAAAGAATCTGGCAAGGCTGGGTTTACCAAGGAAGAAACAAGAGAGAGCCATGACTACTTAAGTGACAAATCCACATTTCTGCCATTTCCATACTCTGTACCGCCCCTGAAACAAGATATCACACACCAGTCTGGATCATAAAACATCAGGTTCCAAGAGAGACTGCAGCAGATCTTTGAAAACTCAAATATTTGTGTAACCTCTTGTTTTCACAAGTGTTGGATAAGCACCACTGTGGGCAGGCCACCGCTTTGTAGAGTTCAAATCTTCCATCTCTTGGACTCTGCTGCCCCACTCTTATCTTCTGCACTTTGAAACTGCATTCCTAAGTGAGATTTACAAAGCTAAACCAGGACCTAACCCAGTGGAATCGGGGGGATTATCTCCCCCTCTCCATCTCCAGGTTTTTGCAGACCCACACACATTGACCCCCCAGTTATGAGGAAGGGTGATTGGACATTTAGTGTTGTAATTATGGCACTGTTGGGTTCCACTTGAGGAAAACTGTGCTTAAAGATGAGACAGAAATAGATCCTTGGCATAACTGACCAGGCAGATAAAGTATTTCCTCATGTTGGTATTTTTGATGAGGAATCTTTCTGTTTATTCTTCTCTTGCTGTTCTACACATGGATGTTTTTCCCCCTTCTCTCCTCTCAGCAAGGCACCATTTGTATCAGCACACATCTAATAGGAACTAAATCAACAGATTTTAAATCAAAGGGTTCATCATAAAGCCATAACACGGATTTGCTCTGCTTCAAATTCTTGAAATAAATGCCTGAACTTTTAAATTAAGTTCTCCAGTGCTGTCACCCACACAGCCACCAGGTTTCATGCAGCTTACTGAGACGTGGAGTGAAAATGCTACTGACTTTTATTGTTTTTACCATTTGAAAACAGCATGGCTCCAATCCAAGTCAAAGAAATCATCTCGACAGCTCTGCTCCTCTGTAATTACATGGTTGTAAGAGTGGCAGCTTCTTGAACAAAACTTCACAACGAGGAATTATCTGGAACTAATGCAAATACACCAAATTCCTACTGGGATTTAGAAGCACTGGATGGCTTGGAAAGGACTGAAAGATCACCCAGTGCCACCCCTGCCATGGCAGGGACACCTCCCACTGTGCCAGGCTGCTCCAAGCCCCAACCTGACCTCAGGATCCAGGGGCAGCCCCAGCTGCTCTGGGAATTCCATCCCAGCCCTGCCCACCCTGCCAGGGAACGATTCCCAATTCCCAATGTCCCATCCAGCCCTGCCCTGGGGCAGTTTGAAGCCATTTCCCCCTGTCCCGTCACTCCAGTTCTGATGAATTTTCTCTCTCCAGCTCTTCTGTAGCTCCTTCAGAGCCTGGAAAGCTGCTCTGAGGTGCCCACACCTCCTCTTCTCCAATATACAAACCTGTGCACCATCTCACAGACATGGGAGAGACAAATGACACCTAAAACTTGAAAAATCACAGACATTTGCTTGGAAAATCACAGACATTTGGGGATGATGGAAGAAAAGGGAAAAAAAAAAGATCAGGCTCTTTCCCCCTCATTCTCCTGTCCCTAAAGGGCTCAGAGTCCTCCACTCTCAGCTTAACTTGTGTTCAAATCAGGTTCAAATTTCCCTGGACAAACTCATCTGAGAACAAGAAAACTGAGCTCAACCTCAGCTGAAAGTTTCCCTCTTGCTGAGGCTGCCTGAAATCAAAGCACTGAAATTCTCTGTACCACTGGCAGATACCCAGATTCACCAGCTCGTGCAAAGACAGAATCAGGGGGTCCTTAGGGCTGGAAAAAACCTCTCCAGGGTCATCATGTCCAACCTGTGACTGTTCAAAAAACTGAGGTGAAAATACAGCCCAGGAATCTCCACTGGGGAAGAATCTGCAGCATCTTCCTAAGAGAAACCAGCTTTTCCTGAGCTATACATTTCATTCAAGAGGATGACAACAGATTTAATTTGAAATGTCTGACCTTCTCCTACGGCGGGGCAGCTGAAATTCTCAGAATTTGCTCTCACAGAACTCAGCACCATCAGTTCTATGTGTTTACTCACAAAAAGGCACACTGGTTGTCCCTGAAATAAAAAGATTTTCTGTTCAGTTACCTGCCTTTCCCAGAGAACCACACTGGTGGCTGCCTTGGAAATTTTTTTACTTGGAAGTGCTTTAAAAGGGTGGCCCTGATCTGTGACATTGATTCCTAAAAAAAGGACACTGTTCAAGTCATATTAAACAAACAAGAGCTGTCACACATCAACCTTTAAACTGTCTGCCAGGAGCAGCAGAGCCTGGGAAGGAACTGTTATAAATAACTAAATAATTGATTCATTATTTTAATTTAACTTTTAGAAATTATTGATCACAGTAATTTTTATATAGTTCAGTTTGTAATCACTTTTATTAGCTTTTATCAGTACAATTCGTCCACTTTTGTGCCAGTGCTCTGGCCACTGTATAACTTGTATACTCAGAACATCATTTATAGATTATATTTTAGTTTGTAGACAACGTGATAAATATATTGTAGTTCTGGCTAATATTAAAATATGTTTTGTATATTTAACTTTTGCAGAAGTAGATGCAACTGTCAAATGATAATTAATGCTTTTGTTTTTGTAACTAACTGACAATAAAAACAACCCTTAACATATTTATAAAATAAGTAATGCACTCTGTATGATTAAATAACATTTTAAAAAAAAGATGTGATCAATAACTCTCAACTAGTAAAACCACACAAGCAGAAAACTGTTGTAAAGAAAACACACACGAACCTCAAAAAGAAATTTCACAATTTCTACAGGAGTCAAGAACTGAACCAAGCTAAAGGATTCCTGGAATATGTAAACAAATTCAAAAAGAATGCTTGAATATGTATTTGACCAATGCAATAAAAAAGCATCTAAAATAATTGTAATAGTTAACAGTGTGCCTCTAACTAATGCTACGCAGCCAGCGCTGTCTATTATCCCTTTTATCTCTTTTTAGCAAATCTTTAGAAGCTTTAAAGAGCGAAGCTGGTTTCTCACACCGACCAAAACCAGCCAGGGAAGCTCCCTCAGGAAGCAGCACTTGAACAGCCCTGCAGCCCTGAACCACAGCGAGGTGTCCTGGGTTACAGATTGTGGCTGGGGGTGTGTCCTGTCACCTTCTGTCAGAGCTGGGGCAGTTCTCTGCTGTGCTTTGGCAGGTTTTTCTTTATCTCTCCCACAGCCAATCCTCCCTCCAGGAGATCTCTGCTGTTCATGGGCCATTAATTATTAATTATCTCCTGCTCATGGCCAGCGAGTGTCCCTGCATGGCTGAGAAAATTCCATCATCCATGGGGAGATGCTCTGCCCAGGGGAGGAGCCAAGAATTCCTACTTGGATACAATCTGACCTGGGAACAGCACAGCAGCCTCTGCCCCCTGCATTCCCAGAGGAGCAGCTTTCTTCCCCCTGCATTCCCAGGGGAGCAGCTTTCTTCCCCCTGCATTCCCAGAGGAGCAGCTTCCTTCCCCCTGCATTCCCAGAGGAGCCCAGGCCCATCTCCCCCAGCCCTGGAGCTCCAGAGGAAAACTCCCCCCTTGTGCAGGATCCCTGCTCCAGAAGAAGCACAGCTGGCACTGCAGGAGGGCTGAGCCACCCTGGATGGGGCTGAGCCACCTCCCTGACCCACAGGGGCCAGGGCTGCTCTGACCCTGGCACTGGCTTTTTTTTTTTTTTTTTGTACTATTGCATTGGTATTTTTATTTTTCTTTCTGTTATTTCTATTCCCATATCTTTGCCTGAGAGCCCCTTAATTTCAAAATTATAACAATTTGGAGGGAGGGGGTTTGCATTTTCCATTTCAAGGGAGGCTCCTGCCTTCCTCAGCACACACCTGGCTTTCAAACCAAGACATGCACTCACCCCAGTAATCACCTACTGAGGGAAAACCAAATCTAGGGATCAGATTCCTCTTGGAGTGAGGTGGGCATGGGGCACTGGATGGAGATGGAGAGATGGTGAATGTGTTTTGAAAGCTGAAAAGCAGAACGAGGCACCTCAGCTGTACCAGAACACATAAAACTGCAAACAGGGGCAGGCAAAACCTCCTGCCTTGCAGCACCTTCCTTGAGCGACCTTAATAGCACACAGCAAAAAAAGACCTTCAGAAAGACTGGAGTACATGGCAGATTGAACACAAAGCAATTTGTCTGTGATTAAAATAGACAAGGATATTTCATAATATAAAACCCTAATGAAGCTTGTTTAAGAACAATGTGGTTGTAGCTTGTGCAAACAGCCAAAACTTGATTTTTTTTTTAAATATGGTGTTTGGTTTTGTTAGATAGAGGAGAAAACACCCTGAATTGCTGGAGAGTAGCTCAGCTGTGTCCCAGAGAACAATTTGTCTGTGATTAAAAAAAAAAGGATATAAAACCTTAATTAAGCTTTTTTAATAACAATGTGGTTGTAGCTTGTACAAACAGCCAAAACTTGATTTTGTTTTTAAATATGGTGTTTGATTTTGTTAGACAGAGGAGAAACCACCCTGAATTGCTGGAGAGCAGCTCAGCTGTGTGCCCCAGCCCTGTGCTGGAGGTGACAGCCAGGATGGATGAGCATTCCCAGCAGGCTGCTCCAGAAAATTTCCTGGCATCTCCTCTGGGCAGCCCCAGCAGGGAGCCCGGAGCCCTGGGGGACAGAAAAACACCCCAAATTTATCTCCAACCAAATTCATCTGGGAAGTCTCCCGTGCCAGCATCCATCAGATAATCACAGGAATAAAAAACTCATCTGAGTCATCTCACAGCACAAGAAAAACTCAAAAGGAATTAAAACACAGTTGGACCCTTGGTGTTATTTTTTTTATATTACACTCATCTCTGATTTAATCCTTTGTAATCTAAATTTAGCTTAGGCTTTCCTTGTATAGTAAGCATCACTGTAAAAAAATGAATCCCTGTTTCCAAGAAGGTTTTGCTGGATATTAGATAAATGCAGATGTAGTCAGGTAACGCAGAGAAATGGATTCCCACATTCACCTTTCTTTTTTTAACACCATTTGCAGGTATTTTTGTAAAGAACTAGATGAAGTGTGTGCTTAGAACATTGGAAGAATGATGGAAGAATGAGGATTTAAATTTAAAAATAGCTATAAGCACTCTTTGTAGAAAGCCTTCCTGACATGACTTAAAGAGCATATAAAGGAAAGAAAATAGAAGGAATAAATAAAATAAAGGAAAATTTACATCCAAAATGTTGGAAAAAGGGAGGGAGGGAGGGAGGGAGGGAGGGAGGGAGGGAGGGAGGGAGGAAGGAAGGAAGGAAGGAAGGAAGGAAGGAAGGAAGGAAGGAAGGAACTCTACACTCCAGCCCTTAGGAACTGTCACTCACTCGCTGGGATTTTGGGTTCCAAATCCAACACATTCCATCTCACTTGGTTCATGCTCACAATATTTCACTGCTTAGCTTGGCAAAGCATCAAAATAGAACTTTTTCACCCCTCTTAACCTCTGCTGTTGGCACACACCAGTTTATTAAGCTCAGGCCTCACAGCAAATTCCCATTTTCCCTCCAAACCAATATAATCCTGTTGTCATCAACACCCCCTGCTACAGCCCCAGCCAGCTGGAGAACATTCCCTTTTTCCTCCCAGGGAAAGGGCTCCAGTTTCTATCCAGTTATTCCCCAATTCCTAATGAAAGATAATTCATCAATGAGCAATTTTATCTGTCTGATGACCACTGAGTGCTGAACTCTCCAAACAGTGCATTAGATAAATAAAAGGATATTTGCCAGGATCCTAATATTCCAATTATCTGCACTCCCAAACACTCCTACCAAACCTTCCCAGTCCATGCCATGCTGGAAAAAAAGCCAGAGCAGTCTGAAGAAGAACCTGCAGACATCCTGAGTGGAACAGGATCTGCTTAGTGTGTGATAATTCACTTGTGGGGAATTTTGGAAGGAATTGGAGATGGGACTTCTGATTTGGATTTGATGATGTGATTTATTTTTCTTATCTCCTACACAGGCAGGAAGGCTGAATTCAGCTCATATTGTTATGGTATGGTTCAGAAGGTCCCACGACCCTCAGTTACAAGACCTTTTAAGGAGTTATTGACCAATAAAACACTGCCAACAAAAATATTTATGTTTTTCACCCAATTCTTAAATATTTTATCTTATGGACCCATGTTACAGTGTGAGCTCTCTCAGCCAACCATGTTCTGGCACACAAACCTATAGTGCTGCATTCTGAACTCCTTTTTTGCCTTGATGCCTCAGGTTTGAGCTTTTCTATTTTCCACATTCTGTGCTGCTTTAGTGTGTGGGTCTGGGCTTCATATTATGGGATGGTGAGCTCTGTGCACAGAGCAGGGAGACAAAACAATTCTTGCTCCAGCTGGGCACCAAGGACAAATGATCCAAAGCTCAGCCCAGCAGCACAAACCCCGTGGGCTGGAGAGAGAAAAACCAGCAGGGTGGGACTGCCTGGGCTGGAGCTGGAATGGGACAATGAACTCCAAGGTGCCAATGGAGCAGAGCTGATCCCAGGGAGAGCCCCCGGGGGTGCATTTTGGGGCCATTTTGGGGCATTTGGGTGCAGCCCTGGCTGGGCTCTGGTGCTGCCCAAGGTGGATCCATGAGGAGATCCTTGAATAAATCCCAAATTTATTCTGTAGCTCTGCCCAGCTCTGCTCCAGCTCAGCCTTCACAAGGCATCAATCTCTGTAACTCCTTTTATTTTTATATCTTAAACTCTAAACCTCTAAATTTTCCTTTCCTTAGCTTAACGTGTCTCTGCTTTAAACTACAAATCCACATTCTCCCTTCTAGCACCTCAGTTTGGGAGCCTTTTCCAGGGTCTCAGATCAAATCCTGGCTTTAATTCTAAGCTTTGGCTTCCAGGCCCAAAGTTCTGAGAGTTCCTTGCACTTTGGATTCCAACATTAGTGACAGAGCTGGACTGTGTAAAATAAGAAAATTCCCATTTGTCTCCCGTATTCTTCCCTTTTCCTTCCATCCTCCTCCCCAAAACTGGACTAAAACTCTTCAGAGTGAATGGCTTCTCTGTTCCTTTCGCTCTCTGCTTTATGGTGAGTCAATCAGCACTGAGTGTACAATGTTTTACAGCTCTTCTTGCAGACACCCCAAAAAGCATTTCTGTACCTCTTCTTGGCTACTCCTATTTCTGTATATAACAGAAAAGGAAAAAAAAAACCATAAATTGCTATCTCTGCAAGCCATAGCTGAAAAAAGTGGTTTTTTCTAGTATAAAGAAAGCCAAAATTTGAGTTTCTGATTGAAATAAGATGGATTTCTTCTAATTTATTGATTTTACCTATCAGAAAGCCACTATCAGGATTATTGCAACAAGATTTTTTTTTTAATGGAAAGTCTTAAGTTGTTCAATTTGTAGTTTTAATAATTCGTACTAATTAAGTAAGCTGTAGCAACAAGAAGTTATACTTTATCCATCTCAAACATGAAATCAAACAAAAAACCCCCAAATAACTAAAAACAAGAAGAAGAAAGGAAATAAAAATTACTGATAGTAGAAAAAATCGGAAAACTGTGAGAAAAATACTGGGAATAGAAATAAATATAATAAGAATGAAAAGAAAACTTATTTTTTTTATTGACCCAAAAAGGTAAACATTAATTTGCAAACTTTTTCTAGAATAGAAATGAAAAACCAAATTTGTCCCATCCCTGGAAGTGTTCAAGGCCAGGCTGGAGCAGCCTTGGACAGTGGAAGGTGTCCCTGCCCATGGCAGGGGTGGCACTGGATGGGTTTTAAGGTCCCATCTAACCCAAACCATTCTGAAATCTAATAATTCAGTAATTTTATGATTCTAAGTCTAAACTGAGTGGTAGCACAATGCTGATATAGAGACAGAAATATTAAGATAAAAACAAGACAGCCAAACCAGCAGCAGTCCCAGCAATGCCCTGAATTTCCCACACCTTCACACTCAAAGCTCTCTGGTGCTTCCCCATCAGAAGAAAAACCCAAATATCCACTCACAGCTGCTCTTCAAAACTTGGCCAAAAGGTTTTTCCAACCCAACAGATGGATTTTTCCAACCCAACAGCATTCCACAAGCATCCCTCCTTGCTAACCTGCCATGCTCTGCTAACTTTGAATGATTCTGCATCCCATGAATCCTTCATGACATCAACCACCACAGCAGAGCTGAAATGAGCATTAAAGCAGGTGGCCACCAGCAATTCCTTTTATCTCTCACATCTGGCACCACTCTCCATACAGAGTTTATACATTAGCTGCTGCTAATAAATCATAAAATCATAGAATCATGGAGTGGCTTGGGTTGGAAGGGGCCTTCAAGATCATCTTGAACTCTGAGGTTTTTCTATTGTCACTTAACAGATGCAATGTAGTGAATATTTATTATCCAAAAAGTACAAGTTAATATGTTGTACACTGTATTTTTAAAAGCAGGGAATATGAGCAATCTGTGGGATTCAGATTAGCTATTTATATATTATTGTAACTGTAGGAAAGACTAAAAGGATGATTAAAAATAAACCAGCAGAGCAGGAGATCAGCATTACCAGATCCAGTTATGACCACAAGCAAAGTTATTATTTAGTGTTAACAAAATAAAGGTGCTCCCCTTCTCTCACACTCCCCAGTTCCCAATTAAAACAAAACAATTAGGACTGGAACCACCATGTGCTTAACTGGAATTCTTACCAGTCATTAACTTCAGAAAAATCCAACTTTAACACTCTGATAATCATATTTCAGTTGACAATCTGCCAATGGAGCAGGGGAGTCTTGGGCTTGTGATCATTAATTGTTTGATAAGTGCTTTATCAACAATTGTTCCCCTATTAATGCTGGAATCTCCCTACATCCCATTTATTTTACATTAAGCTTGGAGTATTTACTTAAGAATAATCAGTAAAAATTTGTTTCATTTGAATTTTTATTTCCTTCTGTGTCTCAGCTTCATCTCCATCCTTTTCCTCCTTGTCCAGTTTTCCCTCTCCATCTTCCTCAGTGATGGGCAGCCTGATGATCCATTTGGATACAAATCCAATTAAAAATGTCTTGGGACACTTTACAGCTGCATCCACAAGTCCTTAATACAACGAGCCACGAGAGCTTTGTGTTTGCAAATAATCCTGTAAAACTCTTATGGGTTTTTCTTTTTTTGATGTAAGATAATATCATCAGTAAAAGAAAGTGTAAAAATAGTGTCAGTTCAAGTTTACAAAAAAAAAAAAACTCTGGACGTTCATCTACGTTTAACAGTTCAGCAAAAAGAACAATGCCAGTAAATTTCTGGAGAGCAACATGAGGCACAGGATTTTACAGCAATCCTGGGCATCACAAAGCTGCACTGGGGGAACCTCACTTTTTTTTTATACACCATTCTCCAGGCTGTGACATTTCAGGTTAAATGATATGAGGTGTGATAAATGCAAGCCCTCGTTTGAATACAAACAGATTCTTAAAATATTTTAACTAGGACTATAAGTGAAAATAAATCAGGCCAGTGGGATTTAAGGCAAGAATTCAGATTCTGTGGGATTTTCTAAGTTTACTGCTTAAGTTTGAAGTTACACAAGCTTTCAAAGCTTTTGGCTCTGGAAACAAGCACTTGAAATTAATTCTGAAATTAAATCACTCTCTTCTGACTGGCAGCATAAGAATAAACAAAAATCAGTGTATTTATTGTAAACCACATCAGAACAGGTGCTGTGTGAACTTCCCCAAACAGCCATACTCTGTTTCCTAGCTCCTACTTTGCTTCCGCAGGAAATCCAAATTTTTTTCTTCCTTTTTCTTCTTTTTTTTCCTCACAAAAGGAAAGAGATGGAGATGTGCAAAATGGAAAACTGTGACCTAGCTTTGAGTTTCTAATAAATCTATTCACGCTCAGGGAATCATTCTGACTACATGCAATGGTATTTGGTTGTAGTTCTTCAGCCTTTGGATCTTTCATAGAAGCCCAGAATTATTTGGGTTGGGAGGGACCTTAAAACTCATCTCATCCCACCCCTGCCATGGCAGGGACACCTCCCACTGTGCCAGGCTGCTCCAGCCCCAGTGTGCAACCTGGCCTTGGGCACTGCCAGGGATCCAGGGGAATCTGGGAATTCCATCCCAGCCCTGCCCACCCTGCCAGGGAACAATTCCCAATTCCCAAAATCCCATCCAGCCCTGCCCTCTGGCAGTGGGAGCCATTCTCTGTGTGCTGTCCCTCCATCTCTTGTGAAATGTCCCTGTCCATAATGGGGCAGCAATCTGTTCATCACACACATTTATCAGATCACTGGGATGCCCAACTGTTATTCTGTTTTATCTGAATGCAACATTGGCAATACATTCCTTTATTAGGCTGATGATTAGAACACTTCTAATGAACAGGTCTGGGGGGAAAATGCAAATCCAGAATTTGTCCAAGGTTCAGGCTACTGCATGAGGTCAATTAGGGAGTGGCACATGACTTTATTTAAGACTATATTCTGTTCTGAGTTCATGTAAAAAAGCAAAAGTTGGCTATTTGATAAACACAAGGATATCTTTCTCAATGAAGTACAAATATTAATCCCTGAGTGCTTCTGGGCAGTTTAAGCTTAGGCAGCATTTCCTTTTCCAAAATAAAAGTTACATTTCAAGCGCAAAATTGACAACCATGGAATTAGCAAACCAACAGCAATAATGTACACATACTATGTTGCATTTAATATTACTTATAACAAGAGATCATATTTATTATACATACTGTATTCTGCTACAATGGATCATATGCTTCAAGCTAATCCTCCTCTTCAAAAAACTGCAATGATTTGAAACTTCAGCATTCCATTTTTTCAACTTTATTACCAAATCCCTGTTTTAAAATGCAGGCACCGTGTAAAACAAACCAGCAAAATGGGCCTGAAACCCTGCCATGACCATTCCTTCACTCTTGTTTTAACTGTGCAGCCTGCCAGGGTTTCCCTCAGATTTAAGTAATTATTTCCCTCAGATTTAAGGAAACATTCCCCTCAAATTTAAGGAATGATTCTCTTCAGATTTGAAGAAAGATTCCTTTCAAATTTAAGGAATTATTCTCCTCAGAGTTAAGAACAATTCCTCTCAGATTTAAGAATGATTCCTCTCAGATTTAAAGAACAATTAACCTCAGATTTAAAAAAAATATTCCCCTCACATTTAAGGAGTGATTCCACTCAGATTTAAGGAACGATTCCCTTTAGATTTAAAGAATAATTCACCTCAGATTTAAGGAATGATTCCCCTCAGATTTAATGAATGTTTCCCGTCAGAGTTAAAGAATGATTCCCCTCAGATTTAATAAATGTTTCCTGTCAGATTTAAAGAATGATTCCCCTCAAATTTAAGAAATTATTCCCCTCAGATTTAAAGAGCAATTCCCCCCAGATTTAAAGAACATTTCCCCTCAGATTTGAAGAATAATTCCCCCAAATTTAAAGACATATTCCCATCAGATTTAAGGAACTATTCCCTTTCGATTTAAAAAATTATTCCCCCCAGATTTAAAGAATAGTTCCCCCCAGATTTACAAAACAAATCCCCCCTGATGTAAAGAGCAGTTTCCCCCAGACTTAAGGCACATTTCCCTCCAGATTTAAATAATGTTTGCCCCAAATTTAAAGATCGATTCCCCCCAGATTTAAGGAACTATTCCCCCCAGATTTAAAGAACTCCCCCCAGATTTAAAGAACAATTCCCCCAAATTTAAAGAACAATTCCCCTCAGACTTGAACAATTCCCCTCAGATTTAAGGAGCAATTCCCCCCAGATTTAAAGAACACTCCCCTCAGATTTAAAGAATGATTCCCCTCAGAGTCAAGGAACAATTCCCCTTAAATTTAATGAACTATTCCCCTCAGATTTAAGGAACTATTTCCTTTTGATTTAAAGAACAATTTCCCCCAGATTTAAGGATTGATTCCCTTTAGATTTAAAGAACGATTCCCCTCAAATTTAAAGAATAATTCCCTTCAGATTTAAAAAACAATTCCCCCCAGATTTAATGAGCAATTCTGCCCAGATTTAAGAACAATTCCCCCAGATTTAAAGAATAATTCCCTCCAGATTTAAAGAATGATTCCCCCAAATTTAAAAAACTATTCCCTTCAGATTTAAAGATAAATTTCCCCCATATTTAAAGAGCAATTCCCTCCTTATTTAAAGAACATTTCCCCTCAGATTTAAAGAGCAATTTCCCCCAGATTTAAAGAACAACCCCCCCAGGTTTAAAGAACATTTCCCCCCAGGTTTAAAGAACATTTCCCCTCAGATTTAAAGAACGATTCCCCCTAGATTAAAATAATATTTCTGCTCAGATTTAAAAAACAATTCCCCCCAAATTTAAAGAACAATTCCCCCAAATTTAAAGCACAATTCCCCCAGATTTAAAGCACAATTGCCCCAAATTTAAAGCACAATTCCCCCCAGATTAAGGCTGCTGCGGGGCTGTGTTGGTGTCCCTGTGATAATGGGCATTGTTCAGCATTTCCAGCAGCAGGGAAACCCAATCTCCCATCGGAGTTCAACACGGGTTAATTGCTCTGCCAAACGGGTATCTTTATTTTATGACTCAATTCCCATTGGGAATGCCAAACCTCCCTCTGTACTGCAAGCGGGGGCCCACTCTGTCAGCGGGAAGAAAATCCACTGATTTTACACAACAACCAAAAAAAAATAAAAAACAAAGAAAGAAAGAAGAGCACATTTTGCCTTCAGTTCCATGGAAAATCAGGCCCACAAGGTGCGTGACAGGAAAATAGGGACCTGATTGTTCGGTGCCCTCAGGAATGGTGCACAACAGGTGGGAAGAAAATCAGGGAAAACTGAGGCAAAGGAGATGCCAAATCCCAATAGAGAAATCTTTCAGCAAGTGTGTCGTGGAAAATGGTATGGCAGGGAAGAGTCTGGGAATGGCACAGGACCAAATCAGTGCCAAAAACTTCCGAATTCCTCCCTTTCTACAGGCCAGGGAGGGAACAGACTCTTGGCTGTGTCCCAAAAGATTCAAAAATTCCTGCGTGATCTTTTGTTATCAGGCGGAGCATCCTCCAGCACTGGCTGGTGCAAAGCACTGCCCATAAACGAATGGCAGAATAAAGTATGAAATATTATACATTTAAAACTAAATGAGCAAAAAAAAAAAAAAACCAACCCTACTGTTGAACTTAATTTGATTTGATTTAAGGGAAACAAACTTTACTCTGCTATTTGAGCTGCTCTTTAGCACCAAAGGAAGGCACAAAATACTGCCTATCAAAAAACACCCTTAAGGAAGAAAAGCTCAGCAGCAGCTATTCAATGCACCAACTTTTTTTGTTGGAAGGATAAAAAGTCCTTCAACCACGCAAATAAATTAAGAACTAGAAGCTTAAAAGTTAGTAATAAAAGTGATGTAATAATGAAGCAATATGATATATATATATTATATACACTCCTGTATCTAGGAATATAAAGAGCAGGTCTATTGCTCTTAGTATCAAACTTCAGATTATAAGGCATTAATCAAGCACAGCATTCCTATCCCATCCTACAGGTTCACAAAATCAAGGGATCTGAGTTTTGAAAGGCAACATGAACTACTATGACCTCAATATCCAAACTGACAAAATATCTTTGGGTTATGTAACTGCAAAAAAGATTGAGTATAGAAGATGCAGAGTGCTAAGATGCATCTAACCTATGGAACAGCACATGGTTTTATAATTTCCTATTTAAATTTCCAATTTCCTGAGAGAAAGGCACCTTTCCTGTAAGGAAGAATCCTTCCTGCACACCATGGTATTGTCCAACTCCCCAACCAAAATTCCTGAGGGACGAGGGGAGAGGGGGTTAATTTATACAAACTGTTCATGTTTGTGACAAAATACTCATTTTGAGCAGGCTAAAAATGTACTGGGAGAGTCTCACCATGCTAAAATACAAAGATTACCATGGAACCGTGGAATGGTTTGAGTGGGAAGGGGCTTTAAAGCTCATCCCAATCATTCAACTATTTATATCAACGATATATTTATAATACCATTCAAATATTTTAAAAATACAGTTTCAATGGAGAATAAGGGGGAGGTGCAAGGATTAACTAAACACAGAGTAAAACATCACAAGGACTTGAAAACCAAATGAAAAATCCCCCAGTCCCTAACAGAGTTTGTCACTCTCAGCTTGTTTGCCCCTGAAGTGCCATTCCCATCTCCTTCAATTACACACTGGTTTTCCTTAACTCAGGCCTGCATCAGCACCATCCATATTTCAATTCAACTAAAGCAAGAGTTTTCAAATAAAATGAGTCTTCATGCCCACTTCCCAAAATCAGAGCTGCAATTCAGCTTTTCAAAATTCAGCAGTATGAATCTAGAAAAGTAAAATGATGCCAACAATAGAAAATACTTTGTCCTACAAAGCTTTTAGCTGTTTGGAAATTGTTTATTCTCAATTGACATTTTATTTACATATACTATTCAGCAGTTATGAAAGGAACCTCAGCCCACATTTCACTTCCACTAAAATTCACCACTTTTGTGTCAAACTCTCCCTAACAATGGCACTTTGTGCTTCTTAAATATTGGGGAAAAGGGATCCATGATGGCATTTCATACAGAATATATCCCATGCTGGCTTAACCATGTGTAAATCGTTTTTTCTGCCAACTAAAATACTGAAACAGGATCTAAGATAAAGAATAAAATTGAAATTTCTATCTCATTAATTTAATTTCAGTGAAATGCTTGTGAAACCATTCCAGCCAATTAGGGTGTGCAGAAATATTAGAAATAGAAATATTTCTTTGTTAATCTCAACCCTTATGAGTGTAGTAAGTGTATAATGTATATATACACTAAATATACACACATTTTAAGTCCATAATGTAACACTTGTATCACTATACCAGATGCAGCCACAAAAACAATGGTTTCATTTTAAAACCTGCACTCCCAGGGATGCTCTGAGGAGCCACAGAAAGTGGAACTGTTTCTGGCAGGGTTAACCTGCTCAGGTGGCATTAGGATAAACATCTGGGAAGAAAAGGTTTCTGAAACTCACAGAAAGAATTTCCATCTAGAGAAAAAAGCCCCAATGTTTGGGGAGGATTTGAAATTTCAGTTCCGAGAAATAAAAGTTGCAGGGCTTTAAAAAACAGCCTGAAAGGACTCTGAACATGAAATCACAGAAGGAATATTGATAATTTAAAACAACAGATGACATTTTTAGGAATTTCTATTTGACCATTAGGCCAATGCCATTAAATTTTGGGTACCTACAGGTGAATTCCCACTTTGCTGTGACCTCAGGACACACAAATACAGGCAGGGACAGTACAGTGAGCACCAAACACCCCAACCACCATCTGGAGAGCTAATGAACAATCAAGGGATCCCAAATTAAACAGCACAACTTTCCCTTAGAATCTTTAGGACAACACTGTCAAGTCCAATCTATTCCCTCAGCCTCCAGAATCAATTTTTCAAACTTTATGACAGGTCTAATAGTTCCCACCTGTTCCTCCTGCCTGACTTTTGACTGGCACGTTCCCAGCCAGGGTGGAAATGCAGACAAAGGCCCCTATTAGGCTCCGGCTGTTTCTCCACTGTGAGCTTGCTCAGCCATTAAATTAATTCCAGCCCCCTTTTCCCCCTTCCATCTCTATATTTTTTGGGAGGGTTACGGAAATGTGGGGAGGTGGAAAAGGGAGACAAAAGTTGGCACCCAGTTGGTGGGAGAGGTACGAGAAAATCCGAAGCGGCAGAAGTAAAATGCTGAATTATTTTGATAATCTAATTAAACAATTTACAACAAATCCCATTCATTAAGTTCTTGAGGTGTCTGTATATCTTTAACCATCAGAACTTGGTAAAATTTGAGACAAATTTGGGAGACCCTAACAGAGTCCCTCGTGCAATGCCTGATTACATAAAGAAAGGGTTGTAAAGTTTTTCTGGGAATCCTGAAGGATCAATAAGTAACTATTTCTTCTTCAAGCAAAGAAAATTATTTTTCCTGAGATGTGTTTTGCTTTCATTCAGAACTGGCAATGAGACACAAGCACCACACACACATCCTAACAAATTCATACTGGTTCCTGTGGAAGCACCTCAAAAACATGACAACTTTTTCCCTCAACAAAAATTATCTGATTTTTGCATCAATTTCTAGGGATTTATGCAATGTTTTAATTTCAATCTCAAGGCTCTTCACTGAACTGCAAATCACAAGGATTACATTATTTCATTACCCATGACAACAGAGTATTTACAGCATCAACCATAATACCTAAGACGACTATTTTAACTTAATAAATGAAAGGTATTTTGTAAGATAAAGTTCAGATAGATTATTAATAAATTAATAATTCAAATTATTATCTGCCTAGGACAATCTTCATAGCATAAGATATGTAGAGTCAGGATTTGTAGTTCACAACTTACCTGAAAATTAACTATTTAAGCCTCATCATGGTGGGGGAAATCTTGAAGACCTGTATCTGTGAGCACTTCACTGTATTTGGATTACTCAGTATAAAAAACCAACCTTTAAACATATCTGAAAAATCAAACCACTTCTCTTACCTCCCTTGCCTTGCTAATTAATCATTCATAAATTGGTCAGAATTTATTTAGCTTGACGCAAATCAAATCCCAAAACTCTGAATTAAACACTTCATTTTACTGAGATGCTGGAACAAAGTTACTGAGAACCAAAACAGAGGGAAAAAAAACCTCTTGATTTATTAAATTATCACCAATTTCTTCACAGTCCTCCTTTCAACCCTGTGGGCTGAACATGCTGTGAGCACTAAAAATGAAGAAGCAAATGCTACAAATAACTTCATTTCTATGAAATAACTCTCCATGGCCTCTCACCAAACTGCCAAGTCTCTGTCTCTGCAAAATCAGCTGCAGGATTAAATCTGGGGAAAGGATTGGCAAAATTAGACAGCAACTTTTTTTGTTTTTTAATGTGTTGATGTCTGAACACGCAGGGAATGGTTTGGAATTTGTATTTGTCCATAAATTGTAATTTAGGCTCTCAGGCTGAGAACTGAAGCCATTATTGTTGACAACAACACTCAAGACAATTCAATTCAATTAAAGAAAAAAGTCCCAAACAAAATTCCTGAGGTTGTTTTTCACCTGTAAAATTCATCTGCAATTTCTGCAGATAAATTAACCCTGATATTCAAAACTAGCTGTCACCAGAATTTACAGCTGCAGGCTTGGAGTTTCTGTCCTGAAGAGCAACAACTTCCCCAAGCCAGATTTTTCCACCGAATTTCCACTAAACACAACAGTACAGCCTTTGTACACAGACTCCAGGCTGAGATTTAGTAACTGTGATTTTCCTATCACTTAATCCCATTTAAACTCTAATGAAGAACCTCCTCTAAGGTATCCCAGAGCTCATTCACAAGGGTCATCTGTGTGATGATGAAAGATCCTCTAGCAGAGCCCTAATCCATGTTTTAAAAACCCAAACCAAGCACTAAGGAGCATTTGAGGGAAATATTCAGCAAAAGAAATGAGAGAAAACAGGAATGTTAAAATTAGAGGCACAACCTGCTTGGTATCAGCCTTTCCAATAAAAGGCTGAGATAATAATTTGCACTGGAGGATGTATTTAATCTCCTAAATATGAGTATTTATTAAATTAAATTTTCACACAGTGATGTTCAGAGGAATAAAGATTAAATTCCACTACCAAGGAAAAAGCTGAGTCCCACTCAGCTTTCCCCACCCTTTATGGCTCAGTATTTTACATATTATCAATTAATATCCCTTGAACATCAAGTTCTCCACTTCATGTCCAGTTCCTCTCTGAGCATTGCATGCTACCACAACTATGAATCAGAAAGGTAATTCAGGATGCCCATCTTACCCATCCAGGAGATTCATGGTTGTCGTGGTCACCTCAGTGAAAAGAAGGATCTTGCCCAGCTTCTTGGTCTGGAGATGCTGCTGATAGGTCTGGAGGCTGAAATGCTCTGAGGAGAACCTCCCCATCTCCGTGACCACGGGCACCAGGGACGGAGTCACCTCCACCTTGGACTCAGGGCATGAAAGAAACTTCAGGGACACCTTCCTGGACGTCCTCAACCCCTCAGCATCCACGTTCCCCTCCAGCCATTTCAGGAAAGCAAGGTGGATTTCCTGTGGGCAAGGGCAACAGGATGAGAAAGACAGATCACCCCACGTCAGGACACACCAGCATTCTTCCAAAAACATTTTTAGTCAAGCAATCTTCTACTTCAAAACAAAGGAATTTTCCCTCTTCAAAAACTAAGTTGTGCTAAGCCAGTCCAGCCTGGCTTGATTACTTGACACAGTCCTAAAGCTGAGACCACACACCTTTGAAGATTAATTAAGCTTAATTTTTCTCTGTAGCAGGGTTTGTAGTGGTCTTCCTACCTCCTGAGGCGTGGAGTGCACACTTCATCTGCATCTTGGAGGTTTCTCAACGTGCTGAGATCCTCTGCCCTTAGAAACCCTTTAGTCCAGCACTAAGTGTTGGATTAAGCTTTCTTCTGACCCAGAGATGGGGACCCAGAGAGGTGTTTTAAAAACTTTTATTCCCTTTTCAGTCTCATGAGAAGGGTGAGACAATACAGATGTTATCATTCACACCATCACCATCAGAAGCCTATTATTTATTAATTACAACACACTCTAAGTGTTTATTGGCCTGTCAGCTTTAGCCACACCATGCTGTCAATGCCTTAAAGCCAATTATCTGAAATTACCCCTCGTGGGTCGCACTGCAATGCATCTTTCATAGTTCTGTTTCTCCAAAGGATCCAGTCTCATTTGCAAGGCCATCCTCTGAAACTTGTGTTTCTCTCTCAGCAATGTCTGTTCTGTTCCATTGCATTTCTCAGACAGCATTTCTGATCTCAATTTTTGCACACAGGTGCTTGCTGTGTGAGCCCTCTGCCAGGCTTGGAGAATTCCCTACAAATCCGTTTCTCACAATGAAGACTCAATTTGAAGGCTAAACCAGCAGTTAAAAAAAAAACCAAACAACAACATTTACTGATTTCTCAGTGGAATATCTGCCTAAAACAGGTCACACCTTCAGCTAAGGGATGATTTACTACTATTAGTACCCCTGTGGTGACACCCTGAACCAACTGCTCCACATTCACTCTTTCTGGAGGCAACAAATTCTGCTTTAAGAGGTTTGACATGAAATGTTTGCCACGCCTTTAGGAACAGCCACAAACACAAATGTTGGGACTTTTTGCTCAGTGCGTGCAGCTTAAATTTCAGAGAGCTGAAGCTTTTATGTGATAAATGAAACCACAAACAGTTGTGGCTTCAGTTTGACTGGAAATAAGGCACTTCTGATTCTTGCCCAAGAGGAAGAGATCTGATTTTTAAGCAAAAAGGTCCTAAGCAAATCCACAGCCCTGATTCCCACCCCTGCTGTATCTGGGAACTGGAATACATTTCCTCTGTGGGTGCTGAAGGCAGGACTAAGCTCTCCTGCCCTGAGACGTCTCTGAGCTCCAGCCCAGCTCCTCAAAACCCACAAACAGAGAGCAAACTTCCCATAAACAGTCATCTTCCCAAGGAATGACTCCTCCTTTCCCCATCCCACTGTTCTACCTGGAGAAGGAATGAAAGAAGTGCTCCTGTTCCCAACACCTTCCCCTGCATTTCCACCCCCAGAAGTGACCTGCTCTCAAATTTCACAGCCTTTGCTGCCTGTGCTGTCAGCCCTGCAGCACCACTGGCAGAGCAGGACACAAAGAAAACAATAATTTCCCCCAAATTCTGTCAAGCACTTGCTTCCAAGCTCCAGGACAACTTAAGAGAGACTCAGCAGCTAAATTTTAGTTACAGAGAAATTACTCCTCATATCTTGTTTTCCTAAAGCTCCCTCTGAATATTTTCTGTCTAAACTCTTGGATAAAATATCTTTAAATATTTTCCTTTCTTTATTTTTTGCTGTGCATCATAAATGATGATGAGATGATGATTAAGGGTTTTGTGAGCATTTCTTTGACTTGCACCTCCACTCAGAGCTTTGACAGAATAAATAAATTCCTTACACATTATCCCACTTGTTTTACATACCCGCAGCAACTGACTGGCTGTAACTGATATTTAGAAAAATTACAGCTTTCATTTCTGTCAGGGAGAACATGGAAAACTGTGTTTAATCAGAGAGTGTTTTCCTATTGCTTTCAAACACAGAAATTCACTCAGCAGCACTGGATGTGCAAGTGCTGCACACAGAAACAGAATTTTAACTCACCCAAAGTTAAAACCAGTTGAACTCTCCCATGATTAACTCACCTAAGGATTGGTTTACAGTGTGACAGAAATTAAGTTACAAAATAAAGGTGACTAAAGTGTGATGACACTGAAAATAAATAATGAAGGTGCTCGAGGTTGTGTCAGAAATTATGATGTGTTTTTGCCACAGAATATTTTCTGGAAAGAACAAAATAGCACCTATTTCTGTGTGCTGTTCCATTATTACAAATATGTCACACAATTCCAACCGTTTACTCTCCCGAGTGTATTATTTCAAGTTATTTTTCCCCATAGATTTTAGGCAAACTTCTTGATTTCACTGCTTCTAACACATCCTGAACCATTTAAGAATTGTTATTATGTGTGTAATTCTCAAGCTAATTTCCCCCATAATGTCCATGTGCTTATTGAGCTGATCAAAGATATAAACACATAATCAAGGACAGGGATTTTTTACAAATTCCTAATAGGTGTTTATATTTTAAACAAAGTTTCAAGTACTGGTCACAATAGAAAAAAATAATTTTTACTGTAAGAACTTCCCTCACACAAAGTTCCAGGAACAGGGATGCTGAACATCCCACGAAAAAAAACAACATTATTGTGCAAAAAAAAATAAACTGATATGTGAAGTTATGGTTAGTTTCTGCTCCAAGTCCACTGAGCAGGAATCTAACCGTGGGATTTCAGCGAGGATCCAGCTGGAATTCCCTGCTCCAGCAGCATCTGCCGTTCTGCAGCAGCCTCTGGTGGTGGCTCAGGAACCTCCTGGACACCTCTGGGACCAGCTCAGGCACCCAGCACAGGGCAGGGAACCCCCAAACTGCTGGACACGGCTTTCCTGGGAAGCCTGGGAGATGCTGCTGGGAGATGGGAAGGATTCTGGAATGCCAGCAGCTGCAGCTGTTCCCTGTTCAGGCTCTGACAGGATCTGCAGCGACTCACGCACACCATGGTGGAAAAATCTGCATTTCACAACCTACCAGTGACAGGCTTGGTGAATTTAATAATGAAACTGCCTGTAGGGTGGCACAGATAAATTCTGAAACTGTTCCTCATCAGGTTTGGGCAGGAGAACTGAAGCCAAGTCATCTTTTTCATAAAGTACAGAATCCCAGAAGGGTTTGGAAGGGATTTTAAGGATTATCCATCCCACCCCTGCCATGGCAGGGACACCTCCCACTGTGCCAGGCTGCTCCAGCCCCAGTGTCCAACCTGGCCTTGGGCACTGCCAGGGATCCAGGGGAATCCCCAACCTCCTTGGGCACCCCGTGCCAGGGTCTCCCCACCCTCCCAGGGAACAATTTCACCCTAATATCCAATTTAATCCTGTTTTCCTTCATCCTAAAGCCATTATTCCCTATAAAACTGTGTGCTTTTTCCTCCCAATCACACTTTTCAAGCGTACATTCCCTAAGGCAAAGATATTCCTTCCTTTCTCTAAGTAAGAATTAAATTCCTCATCCCAACCAAACAGCTTAGTGACAAGACAGCTACTCAGTATTCATCTACAAGTTTAATATTTATAAGAAGAAAATGTTTCTACCTCTATTTTAAATGGTAAAGGAGTGTAATTTCAATGTATATTAAAAAAAAAAAAGTCACCAAAAGCAGAAAAGCACTGCACCAACAGAAACTACCCAACACCTCTCACTAATAAATTCTCCACACTCCAAAGCTCAATGGAAATATTTTAAAGGGAACCAAGGAGAGATTGGGAATCTCCAAGCACTGATCCTGTAGCTTGGGACACACCAGGAGAATTCTGATTTGTCACACTGAGAGTGGCACTGAATGAAAAAAAAAAAGCTCTGAGCAAGAAGGGAGATGCAGAGGACAATAATCCCCAAAATTCCCAGAAATCCAAATACAGCTACTGCACACTCCAGGCCCTCACTCCTCCACTCATCAGAACAAATCGTGGTAATTGTAACATCAAGAAGGAAGAGCAAAACCTGTATTTTATTTATGATTTCACGTCTGCCTTTTGTAATTTTAAGAGTTTGGTCAGGTGTGTGCAGAAACTGCTCCGTAACAGAAGTTTGCTTTCGCTGTTTAAAATTCTTTTTAATTTCATAATCATTAAGTTTCACTTTTCCCCAGCGCTCACTTAGAGCTTGAGATTGAACAACAAGGAGGGAAGAGGGAGACACAAACCAGCTGCATCTGGAGCCTTCTCTGCTGTAGTGTAAAATAACACCAAATTACAGCTCCTGATGGAGAAGATTTTATTTGCACCTGGGCTCTGTCAAACAATGAGAGTTCTGCGGCGAGCACACCCAGTTATAAAGGTTCAAAATAAACCCAAATCCAAGATTTTATTCTTACAATCTGTTTATATGGATAGGATTTGGATGTGTTTTTTTTATTTGTATCTGCATGCTCATGTACACAGAGAAATGCAATTTAACTGGGCAGATTTGGGAGCTGCTCCTTCCTATCAAGCTCCAACGATGGGCCTGAAACTGCCCATCAATGGAATTCTTAAGACAAAATTCACTCGCAGCCTAAATTCATTTGGTTCCTATTAAATTCCATTTTAATTTGGTGCCTGTTAAAAACATGGAGGCGAAATGAAACGAAAGCTAAAAATGCAATGCCAAAAAAGCAAACATTGTCCATCAGCTCCCTCCTCTCTTGTAAGGGAAAAGGAGATGATTTGAACCATGATGCTCTACCTGAACACTCAATATTGGCATTAAAACATTGTGCTTGTGAAGCGAGGCCAAATATTCACTTTCTGGAGACACACAGCATGATTTAAAACTTTTTTTTTCACTCATTTGTATAAAATCTAATAATTTCCAATTAAACGAATTATCTCTATTTTTGAGAACTTTTCAGTTGATGCACTGATTCATGTATTATCAGCTGATGGAGTGATTAAATTATATATATATATATATAGATACACACATATATATTATAAATATATAAATATATAAACATATTATATATATACATATATCTGTATTTATATATTTATGCTTGCTTTTTTGAACTGCAAGTGAGGATTACACAGGCATAAAGCACCCAATTTTTAGAGGAGCCTGTCTGAAGCAAAACCAGACATCACACCTCCAACAGGACTAAAATCTGCTTTTTTTTCCCCAGAATTGCCTGCTCCCAAAGGAGTGTTATACAATTCAAACAGGATCTGAAATGTATGCATTTCATCCCTCTGGATTCTCTGTTAGCACTGATAGGAAAGGAAATATTTTAATGAAGGGTTGTCCTTTGAGTTCAACTTGAAATATAAAAATTCACACCCATAGAGACAAAAAAATATCTCCATGTGCTCCTTGTGTTACACAGCTTTGCTCAATAGGCTGAAAGGTTTCAAGGTGTTAAATTTAAATTAACCACTGGAGAGCTTCCATCTCTTCCATCTCATAGAAACAGCATTGAAAATGACCAAAACTATATAAATATATCTATATATATCTCAACATATTTTAAATATATATGTAAATATCTCAACATAGAATTATATTTACTTATACACATAATATGCAGGAAAAATGATGTTATTTGCTATTCTTATTAATTTCAAACCCTACCTTTTACTGAGGTTTTTGTAAAATATTATATATTACGTTTACTACCTCAATCTTTCATTAAAATGCATTGTTTTCCCTTAAAAGCAAAGTACAATGACTTTTCCTGTAGGAAAAGTCTGAAGAAATGAGAGGACCCAAAAAAAAAAGTAAAAATTTGATAGAGAAACAAGGAAAGATTATTTCTTGGTGATCACAGAGAAAGTGGAGAGGATGAAGAATGGGTATTAGATGTCATTAAATAATAATATTAATAATAATAATAATAATAATAATAATAATAATAATAATAATAATAATAATAATAATAATAATAATAATAATAATAATAATTATTATTATTATTATTATTATTATTATTATTATTATTATTATTATTATTATTATTATTATTCAGAAATTAATTTCCATGCTGATGTCATTAATATTTAATAACATTCCCAAACTGCACATTCACACCCAGAGCCCCCAGTGTTGCCCTTCCAGACTTAGGGAAGTGCAAGCTCAGAGATGGATTTTCTAACAACTGAAACCAAGGCAACAAACAGAACTTTTAAACACAAAAACCTCTTTACAACACATTCAGAACCTGGAAATACACAAAGTACTCCAATTAATCCAGTTTTTAGGACGTTTTTAGAAAACTCCTTTAATATTAACTGTTTACAATTAATTGCAGGCCATTATTTTCACCAGTGGTGTTTTTGTTCACAGGGTAAGAACCTTTTAAATCCCCATTTCTCCACTCCCTCCTTTCCCCATGGCCTGAAGAACTTCATAAAGATTTTATTGTCCTACAACTGAGGCACATTTTCATTTCATGTTCTCATGAACTGGAGGCACTTGGCTGGTACTTGCTGTGCATTCCCAGGATTCTGCACAGCCTGGAAATCTGTTTCAGTTTATTAATAATATTTTTATATTTCCTAAACTGAGATACGGTGCAAAGCAGGAGATTTGGACTGCAAGAAGAACAGAAGAACATTTAGAAAGATGGCAGGGTTGGTCACTTTTTGAATTCCCAAACTGATTTTTTAGGAGTCTCCAGAGGTTATTTTGGGTTTGGGTGGTTATTTAGCTGAAGAGAGGCAGAAAGAGCTCATCATTTCTGAAAGATCATTCCAGACACTCAGTCAAGTGCCTTATTTTTGTCTCCTCTCTTCAGAGTGTTTTTAAAAACAAGTATTGCATTACATAAACACAGTGGATCCATTTTCCCAACTGATATGTGGAATACTTCATCCAAAAAAGGGAAAGGTTTTTAACAAAGTGCTGCAAGGTATCCTTACCCTCTTTATTGCAGCCCCATCCCTTTGAACATGAAGCATCTTAGATTTCAACCCATTCCTGGACTACACATCCAGCAACTGCTCATAAATCCCTGCCTAAATCTGAATCCAAAATTAAATTTAGCTTTAAAAAGCACCGTGTGTAGGCAGAAAATTCATTTATCCAACAGGCAGCAGGGCTCAGGTCAGGATTCAGTGAAAAACAAGTCAGGACGTTACTTTTTGTAGAGAAAAATAATGAAAAATCAGAGTAAATAGGTTAAAAGTAACACATGAGGAAATTAATTATGGTCTTCAGAGCAGGTTTGTTTTATCTGCATCTCTCCTGGCTTTAGCAGAGTGTTCCACTTGGGAATTGGGATGCCAGAACAAGGATGGGAATAGGTTTGCTCAGCACAACCCAGCTTTGAGGGGAGGAATGAGGAGGGGGCTGTAAGGTGCATCCCAAATTTTGCTTCCTCTCCTTCCTCAGCTGCAGCAGAACAGTCTGGAAACAATCTTCCCAGCAGCTGCTCTCATCAACAAACTGTTTATTGTAAGAAAGTGCCTGGGTCAAAGGCTAAACATCATCCAGAGCTGAAAGCGTAGCTGTAAAGAAAAAAAAACCAAAAAAACCTAAAAAAAAAAAAATCCTGGGGCCGTCCATATATGTGATAAAAAAAAAAAAAAATCCCACGACATTGGGAAGGGAACCATATTCCATCTGAAAGGCCAACAGCCTCCTGAAACAAAAACTCCTTAATTTGATGGGTTTTAGGCCACTGAGCTCGTTTCTCGTGGCTGATTTTGAGGCCTACTCAAAAGCTAAAAGCAGAATTTACAGCTCAGCCTGTGTCTCGTGGTGAAAAAGAGCAAAGTGGAGCTGTGCTAAAATATTCTAAAATGTTTTATTAGTGCTAAGTCAGCCCCACACGCACATACAACAACAAAAGAAGGACTTCCCTAATTAATCACAAATTCACCGTGGACCTGTTACCCAAAAATCCAAGTGCAGGCTCACTATCAGTAAATGATCAAATTTTATTTTAAAGCACAGGATACTAAAAAAAAAAAAAAAAATCACAGGGCAAAATCTCCTTTACCAGCAGATTTCAATCTCAGAAATAAAAGTGCACGGGAAGCTCTGAGAGGGGAACTGGTCCCACACCAGTAATTGGGACACGTTTGCTGCCCCAGCCCATAAATCTGATTTTAAGGGGGAAGGACCCAGAGGAACAAGGTCCACCTTTGACACAACATCACCACGTAACACTTCACCCAAAGGCTGATAAATCAGCCTCCTGCCAGGTGGTGATTTATCCTACCAGAAAAAAGGTGTGAGAAATTACGGGTCGGGCGTTTAATTCTTCGTGACACCTACTTTGTAATAAAATTGTAATTTTTCTGAAGGAAAAGTCTACAGTAAATTAAACCTATGTGCAACCGGGCTAAAAATAAGGCTAGGTTGAAAGGAAAAGACATTCCACTTTTACACAAAAATCTGAGCATGATGTATATTAAAGTGGGCTGATTTTTCTTTTTAAAATGATATAATCAAAGTCATGTTTGGAAGAATAAATTAAGATATAAATCTAACCCCAAATGCTGTACGTATATATTAAATTACTCTCAAAAGTATTTTGTATGGAGTAGGAAAAAAACACAGAAGAATTTTGTTCTCAGCTAATAGGGCAATAAATTAGATGCAATATATTCAGCAGCAAAAACTGGCTCTCTTCAACAGCTATCACATAATGCTATTTTTATTTGGTACCAAACCTGTTTTCTTTTTTTTTTTTTTAAACTAACAACAAAATTGTTTGTTGAAAATCTTGGAATTAGCAGTAGAATGATTAAAGTAAATAAAACCTAAGAAAATATTTTTTCTTCTCACTGATAATACCCAATTCTTAGTTGAAACTTTTCCAGCAGGTTTTTTTTTTTTTGCCTTTCAGCAGGGTTGCACGCATCAAATATGAATGAATTTAGTGTTCACGAATACGAAATAGCAGCACAGGAGCCCAAAATTCTCCTCTTAGCACTCTAAACACACTTTAAACTCCAACAAGCTTCAGCTGAGCCTCGTTTTTGCCTTTTTTGAGGGAAAAAACCTCCCCACGGTGCCACACCGGAGGGGTCTGGGAAACGTTACGGTGAAACCACAACGCGTTTCCACAAGGACCACGAGATTCCAGCCTGGCCCCAAAACTGCAGGGATGAACTTCAGCACAGGCCACGGGTTTTAGATCCATTTCTAAAACACAGGTGGGCAAAGTGGTCTCCAAATTCCAAAAGGAGCTTCTTAGAAAGGAAGAATTTCTTGGGAATGATAATCCACGACGGCAAGAATACGCTTGGTTCGTTATCAAGCTCCAAAGACAAAGCTCAGGATATTAAACTACCACAAATCTTCATTTAAGATCTGTTGGTGAATCAAATATATATTAAAAAATCAACATGACAGCATGGGATTATTTTATTTTAAGCAAAAAAAGAAAATGTAAAAAAATATTTTAAAAAGCAGCACGACTTGGGGATTCCAGCACAGCCCCTCCCCAAAACTACACTGCTGATGTTCAACATGGATCATGGATTTTTTATTTCTTTCTAAAACATATTCAGGCTGGCAGAGTGGTTCCCAAAAACATCTTGGAAAGGAAGAATTTCTTGGGAATTGTATGCTTTAATGGCAAGAATACGCTTGGTGTGTTTTCCTGCTTCAAAGACAACACTCAGTATTAAGCTATGACTAATTTTCATTAAAAATCTCTTTGCTAATCAGAAATATTTTACAAAAATCAACATGACAGCATGAGATTATTTTATTTTAATTAAAAAAAAAGATAAAGTAAAAAAAAAATTCAAAAACACCACAACTTGGGGATTCCAGCATGGCCCCCTCCCCAAAACTGCACTGCTGATGTTCAACACAGACCGTGGATTTTTAATTTCTTTTTAAAACATATTCAGGTTGACTTTTGGCTTCCCAAAAACATCTTGGAAAGGAAGAATTTCTTGGGAATTGTATGCTTTAATGGCAAGAATGCGCTTGGTCTGTTTTCCTGCTCCAAAGACAACACCCAGCATTAAGCTATCACTAATTTTCATTAAAAATCTCTTTGCTAATCAGAAATATTTTACAAAAATCAATATGACAGCATGGGTTTATTTTTTTTAAAGTAAAAAAAAAAGAAATTAAAAAAATTTTTAAAGTACTGTGACTCGGGGATTCCAGCACGGTCCCAAAACTGCACAGCTGATATTTAACATGGCCAGTGGATTTTTTATTTCTTTCTAAAACAGATTCAGCCTGGGTGAATGGTCTCCAAATTCCAAAAGGAACTTCTTGGGAAGGAAGAATTTCTTGGGAATTTTATGCTAAAACAGCAAGAATATGCTTGGTCTATTTTACTGCTCCAAAACTCGGTACTAAGCTATCACTAATTTTCATTTAAGATCTCTTTGCTAATCAAAGATTAAAAAAAAAAAAATTACAGAATGGGGTTATTTTTTTTAAAGATAAAAAAATATAAAAGTAAATCTGCTTTTTATTTAGCAGAGTATCAAAGAAGTTTCATGCTTCAAAAATGCATCATTTTACATCCACAGCAATGTAACACTTGGATAACAAATAGAGAACCTTGAAAGCCTCACTATTGCCCAGTTTGTCAGAAATTAAAACATTTTTCTTACAAAACACGGTCGAAAATACAATATTTAAACACAGTATTCACACAATGCTCAGCTGTGAGGAAGGACGACACAAATTCCATTTCCAGCTCTCTCAGCTCTGTGGTTTTTAACCCATTGTAACTATTTCCTCCTTTTTCAGCTTTTTCAGATGCAAAACTCTCTGCTGCTGGGACTGAACCTTTTCCAGAGCAACAGGGGTACAATTTTTCCCCCAGAGGAAACCCAGGAAAATCAAAATCCAATCCTAGGCTGCACCTTGGATTTAAGGACCCAAGAATAAACTCCAGAGCCTCCACAGGGAGCTGGAAGTATTCCAGGGAAAAACGGGGAAAGAAACACCTCACATTTAATTTCTCCTTTAAAACTGGACATAAAACTCATTTAAATCTTACAAAATAAGGTCCAATTTTATGGAACAAACCCAAGGCTTGCCTCAAGTCCGACACACCACGAGCTCCTACTCCACAGGGTGACATTTGGATTCCCAGGTCCCAAAGGAAAGCTCGGCAGTGAAATTCAGGATTTTGGGGGAAAGGCACTCAAAGAATCCAACAAGGACAGACCCAAGAGGAGGCAGAGCATGAGAATTGTCCTGCACACCCAAACACGGGCAGGGAGGGGCCTTTCTGACAATGGCACATCCTTTATTCTGCAGGATTTTGGATTCTCCTGGGTTTTGTTGTTTTTCCTGAGAACTGCACCTGACTGAAACCAAACCACAGTGCCCACACACATCTCTCATTTCTGTTTTTTTTTAGGACTCATCTGAGCTGCACACCTGAAAAAAGGTGATTTTTCACACTAAAATTTTGTATTAATCCAGGCAAGGATTCGCTTCACTTCATTCTGTCCAGGTTCTCCACTTCAGAAGGGTTTTTGTTTCAGTCCTTGCTTTTTAAAGACTGTCCTCACCTTGGCTGTTTTTCTTTTCAGTGTCACAAAGGATCAAAAATTTTTAATTCTACCACAAATCCACTCAGAAAATAAACTTTTAACTGATTAAATACAAACCAACTTTGTTGAAAATCATTATATTATAATAAATAGTCCCAAACTGAAGGGGTAACTTCTAAAAATGAATTGTCCTCAAGAAAAAAGTTTCAGGGATTACTTTAATCAGTACTAAAATGCAAAAAAAAAAAGGACTTTAAAATGCATTTCCAGCATAGTTGCACACAAACTAACGCACTCAAACCAGACAAAATCTATACCAATACATGATATTTAGTGATTAATTAATTTATCCTTGGTTAAATAAGGGCAGTTTTTTGGTTTTTGAACGTAATTTCTGGGCAAACAGGAGACTGTGAGCAAAGCAATGATTATTTAATTTTGAGTTTAAAGTTTGATATGTACTTTCAGTTTACCAAACCAGTGGAAAAAAAAATAGAATTGTGACAATGGCTGTGAAAGTTAAATTCTAACAGCAAAATTATCAAATACCAGCAAATTATCAAATGCTTCTAGGAGAAAAAAAGAGTCCTTGAACAGATTTTTTTCTGTGGAGCAATAAGGGCAGCAATAATTATAATAAAGTTAAATACAGTTCAAAAATGTCTAATCTGCTAATCCTGAGTTTATAATTAAACAGAGTGGATTGTGCAGCATTGAAAAAAGCTTGGAAATATTTGGAGAAAAGTCCACTTCCACCTCCAGAAATGCTGCAGAGATACCAAAAGCAAACTTTTATCTTTTCTGGATATTCAGAAATACCACTGGACTGAAACACCAAATCCAACACTTCCCCTCCCACATGTGTTTTAATATTAAAATGTGTTATTATCAATATCTGTTAACATCAATATCTGTTATTAATAGCAATATGGTTAAAACAGGAAGGAAAAGAGGCTAAAACAGGAAGAAAAAGGAAAAGAAGGAAAAACCTCCCATAATTGCAAAAAGCTGCCAACTATGTTAATTTCAAATAATGACAGAAATATTCTAAAGGCAGAAGGGCAACTTGAAATGCTTCCAGGTATTTCTAACAAAAACCTTGGAAATGCAAATATTGATTTTAATTTGCAGCTCATACTGCTTATGGCAACTTTGGGAAAGTGCCCCTCTCTCAAGGGAAGCATAAAAAATAAGAATAACCATTTGTTCTCAGCTACTGTATTTTCTTTTCCATCAGCAAATAACTGAGATCCCAACACCTAAAACAGAGTTAAAAATGGAAAATAACCAGATAAAAATTCTCCCTGCAGCTGCTGCTCCTGACAGGGAGCTGTGGTACACTCACTAAAACCAACAATTCCATCTTGCAAAGAAGAAATGCCTTCCAGACCAGAAAAATGCAGGGGTAATTGCTCACTTCATGTAATAAGTTCTGAAGTCAAAACATGCCAGATGCAATTTTTTATTTAGATCTTGACAATCGTGCATCCAAATACAATTATTGTTCCTTATCTCACAAAAGAACTTCAGAAATACCTCCTGGAATTAATTTGCATCGATTCTGACTCAATGGAAATGCTGAGATTTGCTCTCACAAAACAGTTTTTAAAACTCTTGAGGATCTTAAGAGATGTTTTTAGATCCTAAAACTTGACTTTATTCCATAAGCAGGGAACATCCAGGCACAGCTCTTAACATGAGACACCTCCAGCTCAATGCTGCTCTTCCTTGGAATTATTTTAATCATGACACCAATGAAACTTTTTGTACTTCTATTATGGCCTGTTCATCAGTTGAATGGTAAATTACAAAAGAAATTGTGATTAATTTCTTTGTTGCAAGTGTTAACATCAAAAAACAATCACAGAAAAAAAAGGAGCCATAAGTGACTGGTTCAGGAATCCAAATGAATATCCATCTATATCCATAATCTCTTTTTCTTTCTCTCAGCACATGAGAACAGCTTCATTTTTATTTCATTTCTCTGTCTGAAGTTGTTAAGGCATGGAATTCTTTAAGTAAATCTGTATTCAAAGGAAAAAAAACTGACTAAAAATTTACATGTGGGTTGTTTGCCCAGCAAACATTTTGAGATTCAGCAATCTGTAGCCCCACTTCAAAAGATTTCCGTTTCTATGATCTAAATGATCTAAACTCCAAATTTAAGTTCTCACCACGTGCAAAAATCTTAAATTTACTACAATTAATACTCCCAAACTGAAGAAAATATTCTTTTCCAAGTTAAAATCTCCTCAATACTGATCCTGCTAAGGCTTGGCTTTTACTGTTATTTTAATTATACATTTATTCAGTTTTTTTACAAATGAAGAAGTATTTTTTGGAAGTAGTTCTTGAAACATTTCTCAGATAAATTCAGCAGCACACTTTAGTACAGACTTGTGAAACAACACACTACAGAGCAGGGAAGTGATTCTCAATAAAACAAGCTGTAAAAACCCAACGTTGTCCCACATTTTAGTGAAACCACCACTCCAAAGCAGCACAATTTTTACAGCTAAAATTATGAGATACATACATAACAGCCAGCAGCTGTAGGGAGTGCTAGAAAATGCAGTAATAAAGTTATTTTCTCCATGTTCAAGTCTTACTCCTTACCTCTGCTCTTCAGCTGCTGCCCCATTCCCCTCTCTCCTCCTCCCACACAGCCTCTGCTTTTTCATCTGCTATCAAACCAGATCCACCAGCTCTTCCTCCTGCATTTTTTCTCTCTCCAAAAAAAAAAAAGTTCTTATCCTCATCAGTCAAGGAGCATGCTCTGATTTACACACTCCATGGAGAACTCTCATCCCAGCTTTTCTCAGGGCTGCAGTTCTCAGGTCTCCTCTGGGCCTCTGGCACTTGACTCACTTTTATTATCTTGTGCATTTAGTAAGAAATGGGTAAAGAAAGGAGATAATTTCTGGAACTTGCGGTGGCCAATATGACTAATGCACTAAAATTATACACAGATTTAAAGAATTGCATGTTTTTAAACATATTAACACACATATACAAAACTGTATATACAATTATGGAATTATACAGGTGCAGGACCAAACTTCATCCCTGCTGTGGATCCTCTAGAGATAAAACTGTGACCAGCTGAAATTCCTGAAATTAAATCACCTCATCCTGTGAAGAACAGCTCTGGATGATCTAACTGTAAAATGCAGGCTGCCCTGATAGACCTTTTCACAGGACACTTTTCCTGGGAGAAGAAAAATACAAGTACCATGAAAACAGACAGCACGAGATGTATTCTGATTTTTTTTTTCCTTCTGAGAAAACCTTGCCTTAATATTCCTGTAAATCCTTTTGTCATTCACGTCACCAGACCAAGTCCAAGTGAGTACAGTGGTTTATTGAAGTAAAACATGTTCTGCTTGTTGGGAACACACACTGAAACCCAAAAAAAAAAAAAAGAGCTTTCACAGCACACTTGCAGTAGGAACTACAGCAAACTTTCTGATTTCAGCTAACAGCTGCTCTTTAATCAGCTTTCCACTCTAAGAACTGCATCGTGTCAGCCAGACAGGCACATGCCAAATTCCACTGCCCCTGCAGCTGGAATTTCCTGATTTCCTCAGCATGTCAGAAATCAAGGCTGGAAATGAACTGTCAAAGGATGAACACAGCAATCTCGAAGGCAGCCCCTGCCCCATCAACTGCTGATAATGGGGTTTTTTTTGGAGTCTTTGCCCAGTGACAAACTCTGAGAACACCACGGTGACTTTTAAATCTGTAACTCCAATGAAACTCCAATCTTCATCCTCCAGAATAAATCCAGCTTGATAAACTTCAATAAAAAACTTTGTGTTGTAGCAAGTTTGTTTTTTTTTCTGCACACTACTGGACAACTGGATTGTCAAAGGAATAAAATATACATTCAGAAGACCAGAACGTTGCAAATGCAGTGTTTGAAAGGAATATAATACAAATTCAGAACAGCTGAACCTTGCAAATGCAGTGTTCCAAAGGAATAAAATAAAAATTCAGAAGACCTGAATGTTGCAAATGCAGAGTTTGAAAGGAATAAAATACAAATTCACAAGACCTGAATGTTGCAAATGCAGTTTCAAAAGCAGCTGAATTTTGCAATTTTTTCTCTTTTGAAGTCCGATATAACAGGACACTTCTACTTCCTCTTGGTTATATACATTTATTTATCTCTATATTTATCCACCTTGCCCCTTTAATTAAAATATATGTTAATTAAACATACATTCTGGCCATAATCTACTTAGAAGTGGAGCTACAAAAGGAGCCCTAATGAAACTGTCAGACAACCACTACAACAATTTCCCATTGTGGGAAGGAGGCGTCATTTCTGAGCAATGGTAACTCGAGAGGACCTCACCAGGCCCCAGCTGATGCCAAGGCTGCTCTCATCTTCCCAGCCTCACTTCCATAAATTAGCTGCAGGCCCATGGACATCAGGGAATCTTGAGGGTTTTTTTGGTTTTTTTTCACGTTTGGAAATCCTCCACTTTTGTCAGATCTTTACCAGTGAGGTCAGAGCGGTGCCAAATGCGCCGTGGTTGTCACAAGTCAGGGATTCCTGCCCTCCAAAATCCCCCACCTGCTCCAGGGCAGCCCTGACTCCAAAGGCTTTATCAGGAGTGCTGAAACCAAATCCACACCCAGCCACTTGAACTACAGCCCTCACACCAAGGCAGAACGTGACACCTGAATTTGGATCAATCTGCCACCGAAGGTTTGACTGTTTAAATTTAGATCCCCATCCCAAACTCTGAGATCAAACTGAAGCTAAGAAAAGGCAGCCTCAGCACTCTGCTGATAACCTGTACTCAAGAAATGCTCAGGCCTGGTGCTGCTCTCTCTCTGTCATCTCAAGAGTGAGAAGTCAGCAGCAGACCGAGATCACAAACGTTTTAAATATATATTACATAAACCATTCTGGGGGGATAATGAAATTTTCCATTCTCTCCAGTACAGAAGGAACATGCCTGGTGCAGAAAGTGGTTGTGAAGTATCATGCACACTGACTCAAAGCCAGCCTTGAAACATGAGAGAATCCAATTCCATGAGTGGCACTTTGGTCAGATGCCAGCACATCATAATTTCACATCAGACTTAGCTCCACAGAAAGATTAAATGCTACTCGGTACAAAAGGCATTAACTTTTAGTTCTCACAGCAGCATAAAGACCCTTTTTATGGAGATTGCTATAAACAGCATACTTTCACTCCTCAAAGCTTCCTGCATTTTCCAAACGATCCTTGAAACATTTATTGAATCGGCACATGGCCCAAAAGTTGTTTACAAACCATAATGCAAAGTAAGAATGCTGTTCATTATTATGTGCCTACAAATGTGCTTCATGCTTGTATGTTTGCTGCCATCCTGCAGGAAGGAAAACAAAATTTTGAAGTAGAGAAGCGTAAAATAAAGGCAATGTTTGCCAGATTTCTCTTTCTTTCTCCCCTAAATACATGGGAAATATTCAGAAGATAAGCAGCAAAAAAGGAAAAGGTATCTTTGACCAGCACCTGGAATTACGTGGCTCCACATTTGGAAGTCCCTTCACCTCCCATCAAGATTTCTTAACTGGAAATGTTTTACTGTATTCTGACACTATATGCCATCGATTCCTGTGGAATTTCAAAGGCTGGTTTAAAACTGAGGAAATATTATACAGGGCACTTGCTGAGATGCAACATGCAAAGGTATTTCCATGCAAATCTATATACAACACACTGTGCACGAAATGCTTGCCATCCCTCCCCTGTTCTTCCCCTTGAAACCCAGCTCAGAAGTGTCCCCTGCTGGCAAACTCCTTCCCCTCCCTGCAGGAGATACAGGGAAAGCCTCAGCTGCATCCAGCTTTGGGAGCAGCAGAAATTCCTGGGGATTTGAACATAATGGCAACAGGAAAGTGGCTCAGCTGGGCAGGGACACTGCTCAGTACTGGGAGCACCTGCAGCACCTCAGGGCTCCCTTCAGAACAGCTCCAGGAAAAAGGCTGAAGGAAGTTTTGAGAGTGAACAATTTAGGAGATAATCCAGCCTTCTAATAATTAGAGAATTCCAGCATGGATTGGGATGATTCCATTAAAGATGATTCCATTCCACCCCTGCCATGGCAGGGACACCTCCCACTGTCCCAGGCTGCTCCAGCCCCAGTGTCCAACCTGGCCTTGGGCACTGCCAGGGATGCAGGGGAATCTGGGAATTCCATCCCAGCCCCTGCCCACCCTGCCAGGGAACAATTCCCAATTCCCAATCTCCCATCCAGCCCTGCCCTCCTTCACCTCAAAGCCATATTTACAGGAGGCAGCACGAACAAAACTCATTTGTCACTCTGATCCTGTTTCCCACCAGGACAAACAATCTCTCAATTGTCCGGTTGAATTTTTGTCTCACAAATCAGTAAAAAGCCTTTTATAGTTTCACAGCCATGTTGCACTATAGGGTTGGGTCAAAATGTTGCCTCTGAACAAAAAGAAAAAAAATTTTCTTGAAAATTTTTTCCTGTGACTGCCATTAGTCCTCATCATCTTTTCCATGCCTTCTACCTGCAGTCACTGTTACTATTCCTGATATCATGGAATTATCAAGGTAGGAAAAGCCCTCCAGGATCACCCAGTGCCACCCCAGCCCCACCAGCATCACCCAAACCCTGTCCCCAAGGCCACATCCAGACTCCTCTGGGACAATTCCAGTGACTCCAAACCTCCCTGGGCAGCTCATCCCAAGGCCTGAGCCCCCTTTCCATGGGGAAATTCCTGCTGCTGTCCCAGCTGAGCCTGCCCTGGCCCAGCCTGAGGCCGTTCCCTCTCCTCCTGTCCCTGTTCCCTGGAGCAGAGCCCGACCCCCCGGCTGTCCCCTCCTGGCAGGAGCTGTGCAGAGCCACAAGGTCCCCCTGAGCCTCCTTTGCTCCAGGCTCAGCCCCTTCCCAGCTCCCTCAGGAA